>CM031699.1:9893568-10593568 GCA_018466805.1 Hippocampus abdominalis
GCTCCTCAAACTTCACCCTCTCGGAGAAGCTGGACCTGTTGAAGCTCGTCCGGCCTCACGTCCGCATCCTGGAGGAACACACCAACAAACACGCAGTCATTGTGGACAAGAACAAGTGCTGGGACACTGTGGCGGAGCAGTACAATGCCCTGGGGGGCGACAGGCCCCACCGCACAGCGCAGGGCCTCAGAACTCTTTACAAGAGACTGAAGGAGTCAGCCAAACAGGAAGTGATGCAACAGAGGCACGCCCAACCGGAATACAGAGCCAGCATCTCAGAGCCAACCAAGAGAGTCATGGAGATGATCCCTCACCTGTTTCAGCATGTGCCCATCCATGAAAAGGACCTGGCTCTGCGCAGGTATGCAGTGACTCATCAGAACCAGCAAGAGATTAGTTCAACATGCAAAACAAAAAAATTCAGCAGAAGCTGCGAAATAATTTTGTTAGTTGTATTGGGGTTTTTTAGCCTTAAGAGAAGAATGAAAGAAAATCAGAGTGCACACTACATCCCTCCAGTATATATACAAGTAGTCTTTAGAAATCTCCTTTTATTTCCAACAGAACGAGATTTGAAAGCTAAATATCATCATATTAGTCCAGAGCTTGAGATTGTTTTTGTTCAGAGTTGAACTTAAAATGTGTTAGTGTTTTGATTTGGTACTTGAGAACAATGCCCAAAATAGTATTGATGTTTCATTGTATTTTATGGCTTTAATGTTTACTTAAAATGTAACAGTTACAAACTTCAGCACACAGTAGAGCAGGGATGGGCAAACATACACCCGAGCCCTACAGCAAGTAGCTAAAATTCACAAACTATTGACGTCCACCTAAAAATTGTTTGTAATTCCCTGTGTTAATCATTTAATTGTAAATATACAACAAACTATGATATCAAACATCTTAATACTGGGGTGTCCAAACTCGGTCCTTTGAATCAGGTGTGTTTCACCAGGGAGCAATGGAAAATAGGCAGGACATCGGCCCTTTGGACTGAGTTTGGACATCCCTGGTTTTAAGTTTTCTCACAACTGTTAAATAAGTAAAGGAGCACAGCAACGTGTTTTGCCGAATAACACAGGAAAGGTTAGAGAGAAAAAAACTGCTGTGTGAATTTGCGAACTCAAATTGTGCTTCCATCCACTATTGTTGGAATGCATAAAGGTGTCCGATGGAACTGTCCATTTTTTTTATGCTTGAATCAACCTCATGTAGCTGTTGTCATGCTGTTCATCCTCAGATTATTATACAGTAAGCACCCATCTCCCATCGAGCCTCCTGGCAGCAGCGCTGCCAGCGCTTCCCTGGCCGGCCCTCAGGACTACTCAGCAGCTGTCCCCACCATTCCCCATGAGGTGGTCCATCTGGACACCGAAGATGATGTAAAACCCCCTCCAGATCTCCCACTCCCATCCACGCACGAAGAGATGCGCCTGGAGGCGGCCCCGGAGCTGATGGGAGAACAGCATGCGGACAGCATCCGGGATTACGATGCATCCTCGTCTCCCGCCCCTTCGTCTGTCAACATCCCCCTCTCTGCCTCGCCGCTGTCTTTACACCACGACTTGTACCCCAACAACATCTACCCTAACAACGTCTACCCTCATCACGAGTCCGAGCGCTTCCGCCCTTTGCACCTGGCCAAAGAGGAGCACGAGTTGGTGCTGGCCAATCACAGGAAGGTGGCAATGTACCTTGAGGAGAAGAGGGAGGGGCTCAAGAGGAAGCAGCAGTTGGAGGAGGAACTTTTGAGAGCCAAGATCAAAGTGGAGAAGTTGAAGGTGGCGCGACTTCGACATGGGCTGCCCGTCCCTCTTTAGCAAGAAGGAACATGTTGATTTGAGGCAGGGCCTGGAACGGGAGATAAGAGATCCACTTCAACCACTTCAGTATCAGAGTATTTGACATTGATTTTGTCAAAGGTATTGTGGAAGGCTAGAAAATACCACTTTTTAGTACCCCTGTTACAGTGATACAGTCCTTAAAGCGTTTCAATAGACAGACTGCAGTCCAAGGAGAAGTCACATTCACAACAGAATATTCACTTTTGTGCTTGAATGGAAAGAGAAAGAGCAGAAAAAATACGCCAATTACGCCTTGAGAAAAGAACACAAAATTCCGGATGTTCTCAATCCTACTGTGCTGTATATAATTAATCGTTGGGTTATACTGTGTCGCGCTGCTATGATGTCACGGAAATTACGAACCGCTTGCACACCAGTTTCAGGGGTCGTATCTCGTTTTGAACCATGTAATGATGTTCTAAAATCAAACCTCCATACCATGTGGCAGATGAGGACAGGTTTAAAATGTGTGATCTCTTTTTACATTTTGTGAAACTGTCTACAAAATCTCACGGTGAGCCTTAAAACAATGTCGGGATGCAACTATTACACGACAACAAACCGATTTCCAAATCAATCGATAATTAGTTATCATAATTCATTAATTGTTAACAGACCTAAAATTGTTCAAATCCTTCGAATTTCCCTCAACAGGAAATATTCTCAGATTTCTTTCTCATCAAAATACAACATCAACAACCATCTGCTTTTACTTTGGAAAACACCGATCAACATTTTTGCCTATTTTCTGACATGATGCGGATAATCGAATCATGAAAAGAAGGTTCATGCATTTTCTGAAACGTCAATTTGGAAAAAAAAGTATTTTTTTTTTTTTTTAAGAACGGGATGGAAAAAATAAAATGTTTTTTAAAAATCAAATTAATCCACAGATTAATTGATTGTTAAAATAATCCTTAATTGCAGCACTAAAACAATGCTATGGGAAGATATAATGTCACTATGATGATGGTCTGGCCACCCACTTTCCCCCCCCATGTTCAACTGTGGATGTTTCGTTGTATATTGTCCTGTCATATTCAGTGTGTTGCTAAAAATGGCATGAAAATGAAATCGATTGCCAGTGAATACAAGTGAATGGAATATTGTACTTTGGGGAAATGACTGTTGGATGTTGTTAGTTTTTGTTTCTCTATTTTCTGGTGTCTTTTTCTATTAAAAGAAAGTTACTAGACTGAGGTTTTCATTTATTTTTTTTAAATCACACCTCCACTTGACCTACTTTTTGAAAGCCTATTTTTCATAGACATTTCATCTTGTTTTTTCTGTCCAAATATTGCAAGGAAGCACTCGACTTGAATGCATGTGAGTGGCTCTGAGCGGATGTGAGTGCACAACTGGTGCAACAGGGACATCTGCTGATGGGGCCTGCCTGTGCATCCAGGATACTTCATCACTCTTTTGCGTCTGTTTCCACAGGCCCCCTTCAAGGATGTGCCGTTTCAAATCCAGTCCCAAAAACAGAATGCAACCAGGACATGGCGCGGTACTTCAGCGTGGTGTGGTGTAAGGCCAGCAAAAAGAAACACAAGCGCTGGGAAGGGGATGCCGTGCTGGTGACGAAGGGTCGCACGGCCACCCTGAAGGATATGGAGGGCAAGGACATCGGACAGGGTGAGGTATTGTGTACCAATGTCAGGTTTATTCATTTAGTCACGTGTCCTCAAAGGGCCTTACAGTTCACAAAAATCAACCATACCCCTTCCTCTAGAGCAGGGGTGTCAAACTCATTTCACATTGTGGGCCACATACGGACTCGGTAGATGTCAAGTGGGCCGAACCATTAACATTATATCATACTGTGCTATAAATCACCAAAATATCATCTCTTTCCTTTGTTTTGGTATAAAGAAGCATTGGCACTTTCATATCATTTGCTGCATTAGGTCTATCTCAGTGACAGACTGAGACTGCTGTTTTCTTCCCTGATCAAAACAATGTTGTCTTCTACTGTGATCAAAACAGTGTGCCCCCTAGCGGATAATCCACGAATTGCATTTTATTTAAAATATTCATTCTGTGTGTTTAATGCATTTTTTTTAACTTTTAAATTATCCTGCGGGCCAGATCGAACCTCCTTGGGGGCCGGTTCCGACCTGCGGGCCATATGTTTGACACCCCTGCCCTAGAGCACTCCGGTTCGGTCAGTATTTAATACTCTAAGAAAACCCGTTTGTTAGGGAAGAAATCATGGAGTCACAGATGGAGGGGTCACTCGTCCAGGATGATCGGGATGCCCAGTTATCACAGTTATCACATGATATGATGCTGTACAATGTTTGTCGACACAGGATGAGAGTTAATGAAATGAACCACAGGTAGCCTCTGAGGAAGTGGTCCTCCTCAGTTTCGTGCCTTGTTCAGTCCATTCGGAATCATCGACAGCAATCTTCTCACCTCACTCATCACCACCTAGAGGAGAAGTGACAGTAAAACAGGCCAAAGTCCAGATGTAAGATGGTGAAACAGGGCAAGAAACTCTGCATGAATCAGTCTTTAGTTGAGATTTAAACATTTCTCTAGAGGTCGCTGCTCAAATTTCCACAGTTAGAGCATTGCGTCATACTGGACCGTATAGAGAATCGTCTAGAGCCTGCTGATTTCTTTTTAGCTCTTTGAGTCACAAAAAATGTACTCTGTGTGAAATCTGTTGAACATAGAGCTACAGTATTTTGTTGTTAGCATGCCTGTTGGAAGGTATTCACTTGCAATGACAAATGTACAAAGATACTCAACATTTTTTTTTTTTGTAAATAGTTTTTGAACCAAATAAGGGAAATTTGATTTTTTCCTACATTTCACATGGTGGTTGGCATGCAAAAAAAAAAAAATTGAAAATAACAATCATGTTATGGCACTGCCTGCCCTTATAGGTAGCGGCTACAAAATGTCAATGCTGGCGTCACTCACTGAGGGAGAGACCCTGATTATTGGAGCGAAAGAAGTGGAGGTGATGGGAGTCATATCCGCAGACACGTTTGCCACGGGACGTTGTTTCCAAGAAGCGCGGGTAGAAGACAGCCTCCAAAAGACGACTTCGTGTCCTTCACACCGCCCAACATCCAAACCTTTTTGCCCCCCTTCTTTGTCGGGGAGAGGAGAGCATCTTGGATCACAACCAAGAGAGCAACAAATTTGCAGGCCTCGCCATGATCCGCAAGCTGCCGGTGTGTAGACTCAATCAGTTTTATATCCACTGTCTTCAATAACCTTTATTCAATCAGATTCTCTTTATAAGTTTTCCTTGTATCATTCTTAGGTGCTCTGGTGATGCCCCGGCCCTCTCTCAAGCACCAGTGGTCAAATAACAAGTCAGGGCTTCCCGTGGTTGATGTGGTGGTTGACCCGCACCTCACGGCTCAGCTGCGTCCCCATCAGAGAGATGGCCTGCTCTTTCTCTATGAATGTGTCATGGGCCTGAGGTATTATCATGTGTCCACATTTGTGAGCTCTCTCCCGTTGTTTAGCGTCCATTCCCTTTCTATCATCAGAGCCGCAGGGCGCTACGGGGCTATCCTGGCTGATGAGATGGGTCTGGGGAAAACCCTCCAGAGCGTGGCTCTCTGCTGGACTTTGCTCAAGCAGGGTCCGTACGGAGGGAAAGCGGTCGCCAAGCGTGCGCTGGTTGTTACGCCGGGTAGCCTGGTGCAAAACTGGGGCGCTGAGTTCAACAAATGGCTGGGCCGCGAGAGGATCAACGTTTTCACAGTGGATCAAGTGAGGAAAGGGATTTTCAAATACAGTCAAACTTCGGTTTTCGAACGTCTCGGTTCTCGACCAAAAATTGTGAGTTTTTTATGCCTCGGATGACGAACAAATATCGGGTCTTGAACAAACTGAGCGCACTTGAATGCACCATTTGACTCCTCTCGCCTTCCTTACACGAGGAAGTGACGCTTCCTCGGGTAGACGAGGAAGTGACGCTTCCTCGTGTAGCGTTCTATTGTGAACAGACGTGTTCAATAAAGATTTGTTTTTTTTTAAAGAGCGTGGTTTCGGTTTTCGAACAATTCTGTTTTCAAACAGCCTTCTGGAACGCATTATGGACGAAAACCGAGGTTTGACTGTACTTGTAAGTCAATTATAATTTTGTAATAATAAAATTGTTAGCAGCATCTCTGCAATGTGCACAATCCTCCATAAACAGGAAGTAGGCTCTCAACTAACATGCAGAATGACTGATTCAAAAAATATGAGCAGAAAAAATACGCCTGTTTTTGTCAACAGTATTTGTAAACGTTTCTGGTTTTAAATAGAGAAAATATGTCAAGACAAAATTTTAAAAGCTGTTTTGTACACGGTCTGACTAAATTGTGCAGGCATATCTAACATTGTGATCGAATTTAGTGGGACCATTCTTCTCATAGTTGTCTGTTTCTTTTTACACCGTCTGTTGTCGTATGAAGGACCACAGGATCGAGCAGTTTGTATTGTCTCCTCTGCACGATGTTCTTGTGATCAGCTACGAAATGCTACTGCGCTGCCTCGAACAGGTTTGCCCACCTCCCGCTCGCAACTTTTCCTGTGGAATCATGCGAAATGAGATCTCCTGAATGCCACCTTTGTGTCCCCAGGCGCAAAAAGTGGATTTTGGTCTTATCATCTGCGACGAGGGTCACAGATTAAAGAACAGTAGCATCAAAACGTCCTCGGCCCTCAGCAGCCTGAGCTGCGCTCGCAGGGTCATACTCACAGGTGCTTGAGCCGCACCTCTCTTGAGAAATCGACAAGGTCTCTCTCTGAATTTATTAAATATATTTTGAAGGTACCCCAGTGCAGAATGACTTGCAGGAGTTCTACGCCATCATAGAGTTTGTTAATCCGGGCATACTTGGCTCCACCACTGCGTATAGGAAGGTGTTTGAAGAGCCCATTCTTTGTTCCAGGCAGCCTTCCTGCTCAGAGGTAACACTCACTCACTCATCTTCAGAGGTGTCAAATCCAGGTCCTGAAAGTAGAAGCCTGCCACAGTTTGGCTTTAGTCACATGTCCTTCTACTCAACTGGCAGGCAAACGAGCTCCCGGGCAGCTTGTTGACCACTATTTTCTCGTTTTTTGAGACCGGTAACCTTGAGACACTTACAAGTCAATGTATGAAACGAAAGCAATATGCCGTTCTGCCAACAGGAGGACAAATCTTTGGGGGAAGAGCGAGCGTCTGAGCTCTCTCGACTTACCAGCATGTTCATCTTGAGGAGGACACAGGAGATCATCAAAAGCTACCTGCCGCCGCGCCAGGACTGGACATTGTTCTGCAGACTGTCCCCACTGCAGCAAGATGTCTACAGGCATCTCCTCAGCCACAGAGTGTTCCGAGCCTGCCTCCAGGGTTCCATGCAAACACACACTCACCTGGCCTGCATCACCGCCCTGAAAAAGCTGTGCAACCACCCTGCCTGCTTCACACCACTGTCATGGTGAGACGTTTTGATTCACTGAATGAGTCAAGCCCTGCTCAAATTCAAATGTTTTTGTGGCAACGTGCTTTTATTTATTTACAGTTAAACCTCGGTTTTCATCCATAATCCGTTCCAGAAGGCTGTTCGAAAACCGAAATTGTTCGAAAACCGAAACCACGCTCTTTTTAAATGAAAAATGTTTATTGAGCACGTCTGCGCACAATGGAAACAAAGGAACATGAGGAAGCGTCTACCCGAGGAAGTGTCACTTCCTCGTGTAAGGAAGGCAAGAGGAGTCAAATGGTGCATTCAAGTGCGCTCAGTTTTTTCGAGAACCGAAATTTGTTCGACATCCGAGGCATAAAAAACTCAAAATTTTTGGTCGCAAACCGAATTGGTCGAGTACCGAGACGTTCGAAAACCGAGGTTTGACTGTATTTTTTTTCTTTTGGTAGGACAAAATGAAGTGTGATTCAGAGGAGAGCTCATTATATGAAGGCGTAGCACCATTTTTCCCAGAAAACTACTCTTCAGATAGCTTCAACACTGATGACTCGGGGAAACTTTTAGTTCTGTTGGACCTCCTGAAGACTATCAAACAGTTCAGCCCATCGGACAAGTACGCCATTGTCAATTCAAGACAATTTCTGTGTGTTGTTGTGTCTGTTGAATTACAGGGATGACAGTGCTTGTGTCTCCCCGCAGGGTGGTTATCGTTTCCAACTACACTCAGACGCTGAACATGCTCCAGAAGCTTTGCGTGCATATGGGTTACACGTTCTGTCGGCTCGACGGGCAGACGCCCACCAACAAAAGGCAGCGACTGGTCGATGGCTTCAATAGTCCTTACGCTTCCAGTTTCTTGTTTCTGCTCAGTTCCAAAGCTGGGGGCGTAGGGCTAAATCTGGTGGGGGCTTCTCACCTGGTACTCTATGACCTTGACTGGAACCCGGCCACCGATATTCAGGTAAAACTACCAAAAACAATCAACAAGATGATTATGTTGGGGTTTTTTTTGCCGCATTGGAACATTCACTCCTTTGCTTTGTTCAGGCTATGTCACGAGTGTGGCGAGACGGACAGAAGAAGACCGTGCACACTTACCGTCTCCTGACTGCAGGTAACATCTTACTATAATCACTGGATGTGGCTGTGTACATGATGTGCACATAATTTACTTCTGCACCTTGTTTGTCCATCCGACACTCACAAAATGTTGGTTCAGAAATAGACTTCATCGCTTTCTCTATATTTAAATCAAATACAGTCAAACCTCGGTTTTCGTCCATAATCCATTCCAGAAGGCTGTTCGAAAACCGAAATTGTTCGAAAACCGAAACCACGCTCTTTTTAAAATAAAAATGTTTACTGAACACGTCTGCTCACAATGGAAAGCAACACGAGGAAGCATCACTTCCTCGTGTAAGGAAGGCGAGAGGAGTGAAACGGTGCATTCAAGTGCGCTCAGTCTGTTCGAGAACCGAAATTTGTTCGTCATCCGAGGCATAAAAAATGCGAAATTTTTGGTCGAAACCCGTTTTGGTCGAGAACAGAGACGTTCGAAAACCGCGGTTTGACTGTATCAATAATTAGCGACAGACTGAGATGAAATACATTGTGATAAGCCCATTTTATAAATTGACCGCTGAATGTTTTTCATAGTTATATTGACCTCTTATTAAAGGTGAAATAATATATTTTAAAATAAAATAATCTAACTTTTTCTCTGGGTCCTCTCACCCAAAGTCAGCTGTGACGGGATCCATATCAGCTGTGGTTGTAACCCGAATGAAGAAAAGCACTGTAGAAAATATATGGATGGAAAATCCGGCACACTGGGAAAACCGGACTCATTCGTAGGTTTCTGTGACCCTCTCAAGGCACCATCGAAGAGCGCATTTTCCAGCGGCAAGTGTCCAAACAGGGGCTTTCTGGGACCGTGGTAGACCTTGGCAAAGGCTCAGAGCATGCCAGCTTCTCCACCAGCGAGCTGCGAGATCTCTTCAGCCTTTCCGACACGCAATCTCTAACTCATGACCTGTTGAACTGCAGCTGCGACATGGACGGCTCAGTTTACGGTAGGGCCGATTTTAATCAGTTAAGAAAGACCATATTTGCACACTCATCTTATTTTAACTTTCTGCTCGGATATTAAAGAGGAAGAAGATCAGGCTTCTAACAATCGCCCGTGCCAGCTCGGTCGTGACCGCAGTGGTTCGTCCCAGAAGCACCTCAGCATGTCCGAGCTGATGCGGTGGAGACATTTCTCTGGAGACGCCCACACCTTCTCTGACCCTTACCTCGATCACGCCCGAGACCACATTACCTTTGCCTTTCAAACCACCATCTCTCACGTGGAACCATAACCATCACTTCTTGCCTCCAAGACTACGCTCAGTCCTGGTGGAACCTGTTAGCATTATTACTTTAAAACTATTACCCGGATTGTAGTTTTGCGGTGACGTCGAACTCCATTCGTCATACTGAAAGGGTTGTTGTTTTTAAGCCACTGAAGAGGGTCACTGAAGAGGGTCAGAATGTTTGAAACATGTCAGTAACATGTGCAAACAGCTCAGCATTTTATCATGTTAGCTTAAAAAAAATTAGTTTAAATTTTAAATGAAGAAACAGGATCGATGGAGTTGTCACCAGCCGAACTGATTTGCGGGAGTTCCGAAATTATTTTTTTTTGTCCATTGTTTCAGAGCCATGTAAGGTAAAACTGTATTGACAACAGCAGTTAATCCTAATGATGAGGCATGTTTAGGTGCTGATCATTTATACACAGCATCTCATTAGGAATTATTTCGTTTAAACTCTCCTTGCGTTTTAAGTGTTCAGTCATTTAGTTGACAGTTTTCACAGAACAACAAGCTTTCCCAATGAGGACACTTTCTCATGCTGTTACCTCTGACATGACTGTCCACGGTGAGTCACAGTGGTTAAGTGATGTGGGACACTCGTCAGCCTTTTTCATCGGTGCTGCCACGGGCACTGAGCCGCTGCGTCGGAGTTAGGTTCTCGTGTGTTCCGCGTGTACCGTGTATGGATTGTATTCAACTGCGTTGTTACATAAAAGGGATAATTATTATTTATCTGACCGGGGCCACGACGCTGTATGAGGCAATTTTCTTGTGTAATATCTCGGTTTCGCGGAGGTTTGGCTTTTTATGTTACATGGGCTCTATTAACTCACTCTGAATTATTACACTTCCTCACCTTGTGATGGCTATTTTATTCAGCTCATTTCAGTCTGAATACAAAAGGTTTTGATTGTAATATTTCTTAACCTTGTTATGTTATTCTTACATCAAACTCACAATGTGTTGACCTAGTTGTAATTAATTAATTAATCAATAAAAGTTGTTCACCACTTATATTCTTACATGCGGTTTTAAAAAACATTGTCGTTTAATTCATGTCATGTTAGAAGAGATTAACTGGTAATCAGTCTGGGGTGTATCCCACAACTAAATTCAGGTGAGATAGACTCCCACTCACAGGACACTCTAATAAGGACAAGTGCGATAGAAAAGGAATGGTTGGGCTAGTATGACACAGTTTAGTGTTTTTGTCACTAAATGTGACATTTTTGAATGCAGAGTATCTTACATAATTGAGCGTATTCCAGGAAGAGCATATATGTCTTTCATCAATTGGGGAAAATTATCTGTTTGGGTTTTTTTTGTTTTTGTTTTGTTTTTATTATATATTTGCGGAGACTGGGAAGTAGTTGTAATGCCAATGAACAAACTGGACAGGAGTCCACAAAGTTACTTCACGTTCCATTTAATTTTCTCTTATTTTGAAAAGGACAAATATACTGTTCCTGTCGCCAACATCCGACCTAGTGGCAGAAAAATGACCACCAGGACTGAATGTTTCACACTCCTTTTAACTCTATAGTATGACTTTTTAACTTCCAATAACTCTAAATTACTGTATCAGTGAACTAAAAGGTACAACCATATTTGTATAGACATGTTTGTCCACTTTTATGTTAATTAACAACAGTATGAAACACTTAAAAACATATTTTATTGGACATTTAGAATAGATATAAAATGCGTAATTAATTTGCGATAAATCGCGTGTCAACTCATGATGTGGTTAATTCTGATCATATATTTTAACAAACGGCCTTATACTGTATATCCATTTATATATATACATATGTATATATATATAGTATATATATATATATAGTATGTATATATATATATATATATATATATATACACAGTATATATTAGTTGCATTAAAAAAACTTAGATTTGCTGATACCTGCAGAAACCCTGAACATACGGAACCCCCAGTTGCTGTGCTTTGCACAAGTGGAAGCCCAGTTTGCATGTTCTCCCCGTGCTGGCAAACTAAGTTAATGGATGACTCTAAATGGTCTGGATGAATGTGAGTGTCTACACGGGCCCCGCGATTGACTGGTGATCAATTCACCTCTCCGAAAGTCCGTTGGCGTAAGCTCCAGCTCACTCGTGACCCTAGCGAGGGAATGGATGGTAGCTTGTTTCTAAGCCCATCTTGTGTCAGCAAGCTAGTGGGCACGTGTTAGACAAACAACTGTAACTCGTCCGATTGATCCAAATGATGTCTCCGGCCATGTGGCTGATGAGCGCACGAGATGGAGTCGTTCTAAAGCTCTTAACCATCCCCCCCCCCCCCACCCCCCTTTTTTAAGCCTGCCAGCTCAAAGACCCGCTGGATCCATTTAAATGAATAACTCCACTGCTGAAGGGAGGGGTGCAGTTGTTTTGATGAGAAACTAAATGACAGATTGGATCTTTATTTTATTTTTTTGTGTTCCCTAAATCTCTGAATGAAGAGATAGTCAGGCCAAGCCTATGGTATTAACCCTCAAGGTTGCGGGTCTTATATTTCATTCATGATCACTTAGAGAATCATTGACATTTAAGCTGCATGAGCTTATAGCCACGTGCATCAGGCTGCACATACCGCTCAGGCCGCCAAATATTTTTTTTAATCATCTGCCGCTTCAGTGGCCCCGGGCTCAGCCACGGTGAAGGCTTGTGGGCGTGATCTCATCGAGGAACAAATCGGGCACATGGCCTTCGGAGTGCAGCGGCCTTCATGGTGCTAACATACTGTATTGTATTCATGCACGCTCCACCCTTCCACACTGCACTTTGTCCTTCACTCTATTTATGACTTCTAAGATGTACAGACAGCCTGTCTGACTCTTCACACTGCTGCATTGTTCTTTCTAAAGTTTAAATTAAGATGATTTCGCTCTGACCTGAGAGCTGAGAATTTTGGAGGGGTGTGGGGGGTGGGGGGGCTGCCACAAGTGAGCTGGCAGGCTTAAAACAAGTTATGTTTGATGGAGGCCTTTTGTTAGGCAATTACTGCAAACTTTAGACAGCTCACAACTTTTGTTCCCCCGCAGCTTTACTCAGTGCAGCTTAAACAACATTGCGTCTCAGCCATCCCCAGAACATCCTGTTCATGTTTACCGTTGAGTCATTTTATTTTTCAATTAACTTTTTAAAACAAAATTTGCACACATTGAATCGTTTTCTCTAATTGTCAGATTGCTAACCGTTCTCCATATAAGAGGTAAAGTGTTGTTTATTTAAAGTACTTTCACACTGTCATTGTCATTAGTGTAATATAAGTGAGTTAGCTTAATGCTAACATACAATGGGAAATGCCATCGATGAGCTATTGGAAATTAGCATTGTTATTGTGGCAATTTTAAACCATCAAACGATTGTGACTTTAAGCCAAAATATGATAAAACACATACAAATACAACCAAACAGCATCACGAACAGCCATTGTCTTTTCTCTGAGGAAACCACAAGGACTGCTGGAGTTTTTCTTCAACGTTTGGTTTACTGAGTACTGTATCTCTTTTTTTTTTCATCAGTCAACTTTATGATGGGGGTAAGCTTGTCATTTAATTCCCACGTCTTTCACTGGCGAACTAATTAAGTAAATTTGAATAATTTACTGCGGCAGACCTAATGATTTATCACGACACTACACATATAGCAGGAACATTACTTAGCCTGTGTAATTAATAAAAGGTGGTCAATGTTTGGCTCTTAGAACAGATTGTTTATATTTACATTCCTGTTTGTCTTCTGGGATAAAATGATCACCCATCATTCCACAACATATTGTGCTAATGAGAGGTTCCACTCTGTACTGTTTCCATGTTGACTGTGTTCGGTCATGTTGCTATCTTCTAACTGTCCTCAGGTCCTCGGGGCCGCTGTCCTGGAGTCTCCCTGTTGCAACACACCTGATTCAAATGACAGGATGTCACAGACTTGCTGATGCTGATCATTTGAACAGTTTGTATGTGGCTATCTGTCTAAGCTAACCGTCAAGACCTTGCCAATTTACAATATGAAAGCCTGTGACCCTGGTCACGCTCCAGCACTTAACAAAGATTTAATGTCGCCCCCATCGTCTGTCGGCCAGAGGAGATCAGAGCAGAAGGCCACGATAGATGAGACCACATCAATACAGAAGCTCTGCACAACACAAACAACAAAAGAGAAAGAGGCGTAATCCCACTATTAGTGTAATGGCTCTCCAAGATCAACCCAAATTAAAATCAGATTTTTTTTTCAGCATGAACGGAAAAAGCAGGTTTTAAAAGAAAAACTGTTAAAGAGAGTAGTACTGTATTTTATGGATCATTAGGCGCACTGTTTTATTGGGCGTATTATCAATGAATGGGTCTAATTTAAAACGTTTTCATACATAAGATGTACCGGGTTATTAGGCACAGTACTTTGTGAAGAATTGCATGTTAAATACCGTATTGGCCCGAATATAAGACGGCCCTTATTATAAGACGACCCCCCTTTTTCAAGACTCAAGTTTGAAAAAAGACTTTTTGAACACCAAATTAATTTTTATACAGAAAATAATTACAGTACATCTGAAACAAATGATTATAACAATATATTTGAGAGAAAAAGCATGTTATTTTGCCTCATTCAAATCTAAAGTGCAATCACATTCGTAAATGAATGGCTTCTGGTTTTTGAAATGTAAATTACATCATAACTTCTCCTCAGCTGCTGGTTAACCTGGCCGATCTTCGACCCACTTTTCTTCAGATTGTCACTACGTTTCTCCATTTACTGTTATCTCTTCTATTATTTTCTTCTCTTTTCCTTCTTACCGCTATTTTTTATTTTTCTTCTTCGTACTACCGCTATTTGTATGTTTATTCTTGGTGGCAGGGATTCACTTTGTCCTGGGGAGTCAAGTTCAGCATTCGCTTCATTGATATCTGGCGCCATCTAGCGTCGTGAATGGGTATAATGTCTAGACCCCGAATATAAGACGACCCCCACTTTTTCAGTCTTATTTCAATGCAAAAAACACCGTCTTATATTCGGGCCAATACGGTAGTTATTCTAATTGCAGTTTATGTTTGTTGATCTGTTTGTTGCTTTTCGTGTTTTTTTGGGGGGGGTGCTGTGGATGCCCAAAACACCCGGTCGTCACCCACTGGGACTATAACAAAGTGGTAATCAACCAGTAGACGGTAAAACCAGCCCCCCCTTATCGTGTTCATGTGTGACCCGGATGTTTAATGGAAGAGATTTCATATAACCACCTAACACAGTTGCCATTGTCACCCAATGCTGCTGGCACCTCTCCAACTCCAATTGTCAGAAGCCCTTCCTGCTGGCAGAATGTGAGAAGAACATTCAGTGTGAATAACAGCAAGACACATTTCCAAGTGTTGAGTCTTGTATAAGAGCAAATCCATTAGACCCTTTATATATTCATTCATATGTTGCGTAATCATTTTCTCAATGCATTTACAGGGAATCTCCGTGTGATTTGTGGGCCATTAGTGTACATTAATGTTGAGAGCATCTGTCTAAATTCTCCCCTCCCGCCATGAGAGTTGATCAACACTCCCTACAGTAAGTGAGTGAGAGAGAGAGACGAACCTCGTCATATAAACATGCAGGGAAACCCCAGCAGCATGAGCATTGCAGGATTAATGAGAGCACCGAGAGGACACGACACGCTCCATTTCACCGGCGACATGTTTCTCAACTAATCCTGCTTCCAAACTACAGTGCCGGAAGCTAAGCTGCAGGGAGCACTTTATAAATTCATTTAAAACCGTTAACCATTTGGTATTGGGGAATAAACGAAGCCCAAGTCACTGATTTTAATTGATAATTTCTTGAACGGCGGGATAATGATGTCCAGCGTGCGTCGGCACAGCCTCCGCCTCCAGAGCGAGATCCACCGCTGGAGCATCTGCGACCCGGGCAGCCACTTCTTGTTCCCGGACAGCCTCCTCGCCCGAGTCCCCGCTTGCATCTCCCGATCGAAATCGTGCGCAAGCTCCACCGGAGAGTCCGACGGAGGCAGCAGCCGTGGCAGCTGGTCCTCGTCGTCAGATTCGGTCATCTCCACTGATTCGGTCAACCCATACCGCGTGGTGCTCCTCGGGGCCGGCGGGGTCGGGAAGACCGCCTTCTCCTGCATCTTCTCCGGGGCGGCGGACAGCATGGACAGCGATGACTGCGAGCTGTGTGGAGGTAAGAACTCAGAAATGGAGTACGTAGACTTCAATTTATATGAATGGGAACTTTTGGGGGAATTGGAGTGTTTTCAACAAATGTCTTCAAATAAAAAATGTATTTCACAAATGGCTAGCTTTTTAATAACACCCTTGCAATTGTGGTTGTATGATTTCAGGTGGTTTTGAACATACCTGAATCATACCGGGGGGGGGGGGGAAAAAAGACAAATCGAATATTTAAACTTTAAAAAGATGAATTGATTTAAATATTCATTATTGTGGTTATAGTTTCCAATTTTTTTCTCCAATGTATCATACTTAAAATTTGACTAAAATGTTGCTTTACCTGCGATTGGCTGGCAACCAATTCAGGGTGTCCCCCGCCTACTGCCCGAAGACTGCTGGGATAGGCTCCAGCACCCCCCGCGACCCTAGTGAGGATCAAGCGGTTCGGAAAAATGGAATGGATGGATGTTGCTTTACCTAAATAAGCACCACGAAAAGAGAGAAACTGAGGGCGCGAGTATCGCGAACTGTTCGGAACCTTGAAATGTTGTAACTCGAGGACCACAGATGGTAAAGTGGTGTTTTTTGTGTGTGTTTTTTTTTCATTATTTCAGAAGAACTACACGAGAAGGAACTTCACGTGGATGGAGAGGCTGCAACAATCACTCTGTTGGACACATGGGATGCAGACGTGAGTCAAAACCATAGTTAACGATACCTCGGGCAGGGGCGAATTGTGTCTTTGGACCTTCTCTCCCTCGTGCCCATAATCCACTCATCATATTGATCATCCATCTTATGTGTGTTTGGCAGAATGACGGCGAGCGGGCTCAGGAGTGCTACATGCAGTCAGGCGACGCCTTCCTACTACTGTACTCTATAACCGATCGATCATCCTTTCTGCGAGCGTCCGAGCTGCGCATCACCCTGCGCCGCCTTCGCCCAGCCCAGCACACGCCCATCATCCTAGTGGGCAACAAGTGTGACCTGGTGCGACGCAGGCAGGTTTCTACCAACGGTAAGAACCCTCAACTCCAAAATTGTAATACTAAATTAACAGCAACAGCTGTGTGTAATACAAATATAGTCAAACCTCGGTTTTCGTCCATAATCCGTTCCAGAAGGCTGTTCGAAAACCGAAATTGTGCAAAAACCGAAACCACGCTCTTTTTAAAATAAAAATGTTTACTGAACACGTCTGCTTACAATGGAAAGCAACACGAGGAAGCGTCACTTCCTCGTCTACACGAGGGAGCGTCACTTCCTCGTGTCAGGAAGGCGAGAGGAGTCAAATGGTGCATTCAAGTGCGCTCAGTTTGTTCGAGAACCAAAATTTGTTCGTCGTCCAAGGCATAAAAAACTCGAAATCTTTGGTCGAAAACCCAATTGGTCGAGAACCGAGACGTTCGAAAACCGAGGTTTGACTGTATATTGCTTTGTTGTGGGCAAGGATCAATCAACGTTAAAGTGAGGTGAGGTTAACCTCCAAGTTACTAAACTCAAGGGGCTCGGTATGAGAACCATTGGTTTGAATGTATGCTGCTGGCTGGCTGGCTGAAGCATAAAAAAAACCCAAGAAAAAACTGTATACTGTATTCTGCTTCCAGAAGGCCGCGCCTGCGCCGCCATCTTCGACTGCAAATTCATCGAGACCTCCGCCGCCATGCAACACAACGTGTGGGAGGCCTTCCATGGCATTGTGCGACAGCTGCGTCTGCGCAGGGACTCCAAGGACGCCAAGGGAGGCGGGCGCGCTGCTTGCCGCCCCCGACGGGAGAGCCTCCCCATCAAGGCCAAGCGTTTTCTCGACAAAATAGTGGCCAGGAACAATCCCAGCGTCGCATTCTGGCTCAAGTCTAAATCCTGCCACGACTTGTCTGTTCTGTAAGGAGAATGATTGACACGGAACGACTGAGGAGTGGACTGCGTGGGCTTGTGGGGGAAAATGAATGCTACCATGAGCGGCTTCAAGAACAGTTTGGTGGACAAGATGGCAACATTTGCTGTTTACAGGCAATCGATGGACACGGAGAACCACGTGTTTGTGTTTCACATGCCTCTCTTCCTATTTGCTTTCAGTCCTGCCAGTCTGTTAAGTCACAAGTGTTGACGCTTTAACTGTAAGTGTTCAAATGTATTTTTTTATAGTACCACATGCTTCAGCATACGAGGTGCAGATCAAGCCAAAAACAATATTTACCTCTTAAACACTCAACACAACTGAATATTTTTTTGTTATACTAACTGGTGGGTCAATAATATGAGAGAGAGAGAGAGAGAGATTTTTGATTAGTGTGAAATGTTTTCGTGTGTGTGTATGTGCACGCATGTGCGCCTGTGAGTGAAAGGGAGGATGAGTGAGTGTTTTGGGATAAGAGTGAGAGGTTTCTTGATGGGTAAGAAAGTTTTTGCTTATGAGTTTTTTCGTTCTTTTTTGTGATTTTTTTCTGGTCTTTGTGTGTTAAAGGTTTTTTGTTATATGTGGGCGAGAATGAGTGAGTGTCTTTTTTTTCAACAGTGTGAAATGTTTCTTGTTGCCTGTGAGAGGTATTCATTTGTGAGAGTCTTTTTGTGTATGTTTGTGTGTGTTTTTTTTGGTGAGTGTGAGAAATATTTTGAGAGGTTTTTGTTGTTGTTGTGTTTGTCTTTTATGATTTGTTTTCTTTTTGGTGTGTGTGTGACAGTTTGTGAGCTTATGATGTGGTTGAGATGTTTTTTTTTATGTGAGAATTTTATTTTTAACGTGTGTGAAAGATAAGGTTGTTTCCGTTTTCTTTTGCTGCATATCTACATAAAAGTGTTTTGAGAAGTATTTTTTTGAGAGTTTTGTTGTCATATGTGTTAGCGAGGGTGAGCGTTTTAGTTTCGGGAAAGTATTTTATTGGTGTGAGTGGGCAGTTTGTGTTGTGTGTGTGAAAGATTTTGTGTGTGTATGAGATGAGATGTTTTAGTTCATTATATGTGAGTATTTTTGCCACGTGAGAGGTTTTGTTTTATGTGAGAGAAATTATTGTTGTGAGTTTTTCTTCCCCCATTGTGTTTTTTTTTGGGGTGTGAGTGTTTTTGATATGAGAAATACTTTTTGTGTATGAGAGTTAAATGTTATCTTTGGCTTACACGCATCTCATTTCAGTGCTCATTCCCTGCAATGTTGCCACTTGTATGCACAGCAGCTTATTGTGTTGCTTTTTTCAATAAAGATCAGAAGAAAGTCTCCCTTTGTGTGCTCTAGCATGTGACTCACATTTGACACAATAGAGTTACATGACAACCACTAAAAATAACATGCGAGAGATGAGTCACAGGGTGGTAATGCCATGGTGAATATTGAAAAGATCAAATTGCAGTAGTGTGCGACTGGGTGCTCAGGCCCTGACGCGAGATTCGGGTCGCAGCTTGAGACTGATCTGTGGCCTTGTTGGAAAAGCTGTGGAGAAAAAAAAAAACTGAGAGAATATGTTGCTGGGGTAACATTCACAGGATTTATGGAAGGCCTTGTGAGCAGCTATTCAATTCGAACCAGTGGATAATTGTGCCTCATTACAAACATGTAACGGCCTTCGGTACCGAGACTCCCACTGCCGCACCATTTTAGGGCCTTGGACCAGGGCCGATAACAAACCTGTTACCCGCCAGAAGGCCTGACCCCCCACCATATCCCTGCGCAGGGTCAAGCAGAGCTCAACTAGTATGCCAAAGTTAGTACTGTAGTTTTGCCTCACTAGTTAAATGTAGTAGTCTGTGTATATACCACGTTATCCGACTCATGTGCGCAAATAGTATATGGGTACTAGTACATGGACCTTAAGCTGAATATCAGGGATATCGACTCAACACTCAAACAGCTTGTCGTGAAGATATTTGAGCATGTATCCTTAGGCACTAATATTAATTCCTAATTCAGCGCACTAGTATTAAATGGACTGACAAAACTGTGCACTGGTTGACAACTGTGTTATCTGCGCTATTAGTGAAATTCTAAAAGATATGTAGTGGTTCCCTGGAAGGTACTGTACTAGCGGTGTGCAGATGTCAACTAGTAATATGTAGGACACCAATGTTGTCGTACCAGTGTGGAGAAACCATACACAGTAGTTGTCGAATGGAGTCGTGAATAAAATAGATTACTAGCAAGACACTGTCATTGTACTAGTGCACTGAACTCTGTTACTAGTGAGGGCGTACTAGTACATGCACTTGAAGCTAGATATCAAATAAAAACTCAGATAACTTATGTTACTAGCAAGGCAAAAACGAAATTAGCTACTTCTACTATTTGAGGAAAAGGGAGATGCTAACAAGTAGAATTTTATAATGGCACTATTAGTTCTAGTAAAACACAGATGTCATCTCGTGCAGATTTTGCTCACTAACAGTAAGTTGAATTTGCCTATTAGTAAGCGTTTCCAGCCTATTTTTGAGGATGCTCAAGCACCCCTAAAATTTTAGATTGCTATTTATTTATATATTTATTTATTAATTATTTTTTTAATGTATGTCTGTTTTTAAAAAGCAGTCCTACCAAACAGTACTTAGGAGAAATGTGATATTAAAAAACAAAACAAAACAAAACAAAAACCTCGAACCCCACTTGCCTCAAAAATGGTTTGTTCCATCCAATTCCTCCCGCCTCCCACTACAGGGCTCCGAGCATACAGTTTACACAGACAAATATGCTACCTTCCAATAATATACTGTAAGTAAAAAATACCTGGCCTAAACCAGGATGTGTGACTATTTCTTAGCTCCTAAGCTACCACTCAGTACCTTACCAACACACTTTTACCATTGTCATTCCTAATATTTGCTGTATTTAATCCTAGTTCACTGTTTACATTGCTAGCTAGGAGTTAGCCGACGTTTTTCAAGCTAGGACACATTTCAGATCGTCAGAGGCAGCAAGCACCATTGTCCTCCATTTGAATTGGACGTAAGAAAGAATTTGTGGCATAAATATTTGTTCATTTTAAAGCCAAGGTCCTACTGACAAGCTACTGGATGCTCATTCACATTGGACACTGAAAAAAAGAATATTAAATCGCAATCGCATTGTTGCGTTGGAGGAAAAAAAAAAACCCATCTCAATTATGTTAGTTTTCAAAATAGTTCAGCCCAAGTCACCATCCCTAAACCTCAGATTTTCAAATCGCCCCTGATTTCAAAGTCATCCTAATAGTGAGGACAGAGAGCTGGATATTACGGAATAGATGCTCAAAAAGCTTCCCATAAAGAAGTGTGTGTCTTCCTCCACCATGTAGGGCCATCCCAAATTGTCAAGCAGAAGGTGTTGGCGCATGCTTTTTGATTCTTACATAATCCATGCAAATTGGACACGCTGGTGCGAGGTGTCGACAATCGCAGGTCGTGTTTCAACTGCCCCGCTGCTGTCAAAACGGTGACGCATTCACAGGCTGCGCAGTTAAGGATTCACACACATTGTCGCCTTTTTTCTTCCTCCTCCGCAGGATGTTGCAAGATAGCGACGCTGTTGTTTTGACGCGTAAATATGCTTGGAAATCAACTGAGGATGTCAGTGGGAATTGAGGTCAGATGTTCCAAGGTAACCTGCCGGGTGACCGCTGTGATCTGCAGGGATCCATCAGCACTATTGACGACCTCTTATCAGCCATTGCCACAAATGGACAATCCGACAGGAAGCGGCGCACTAGTGCAGGCCAAAGTCTGACCATGAGAAACCAGCTGCCGAGTAGTCCCATTTCTTAACGTCTTGTACTTGTCTTGTTTCTGTACAATTCATAGTAAGGTTGACCTTAAAATGGAAAACACATTTTTGAAAAAAAATGCACAAAAATAAATCTGGGCTCACAATTTGGAACTGCATAGTGACCTAGTTTGTAAAATGTAGGCCACTATAAAGCAAGTGGGCATATTTGTTTACTGATCATTAGCAATAACATGAAAAAATTTGATTGAACACAAATGGTGAAGGGACACACGTAGACAGACAATATAACAACGCTCACAGGCATGTATTATTCATCATCGACAAAGAAAGACTAAAAGGACCGTAGTTTACTCAAGAGTGACATGTTTATCAATTTGTCTGTTTTATACTGCCCCCAGGTGGCCAAGGCGTGCACACCAGAAGGAGCAGCACAATATCCATGGAATTGAAGCAAAAAAAAAAAAAATGTGGCCAATATCTGGCCAATATCTGACTTAAATGCTTGTTTTTCCACCACAATGACCTCATAAACCAGTTTCAAACGTGACAAATAAGATCACTCCGAGTTGAAAGCACCACCGTGAGATTTCCTGTCGTGAAATGAGAGTCCTTGCAGTGTTTCTTCCTTCCTGGTTGTCGAGCCTGCGCCCATTGGTGGGTGAGTGGTGACAGTGCTGATTAGACAATGATTAGATCCAATAAAAGAGTGCTGGTTAACGTGTGGTTAACGTTTGACGAGGCAGGATGAAAATTCACATCTGTCACACCCGGACTGACTGGCAGGATCTCTCCGGAGAAAGGTGCGTCACCTCGACTCTCCTTTATATACGCTTTCGTTTGAATGTCTTTAAGGTTGCTCTTTTTAAAAGTGATTGTGGTTTGATTTTCTTTGTGGAGGCCTTCTTGGCATGTGCTGTCAATGGTTTCCTGAGCATGACCTTGGCTGTTTGCAAATGTTGAATATAAGAACAAAGGTTATTGATTCTATTATGTGGAAGGACAATAACTGTATTCTATTTTTTACAGTTTTTGTAGATGAACCACATCTTCGGTTTATACTCGCGGCAGCCTTTTTCATTTCTTTCATAAAGTCGGCCAAGGAACACGCAAAATCGATGACAGTAATATCACGCAACAATCCAACGTATGTTTATTACTGTACATTATGAGCATTTGCAGGGTACATGGTTTGGGCCGCAGCCTTTGCACCATTTGCTTTAAGTCAAAGAAAGTGAAAAATACTTGTATGTTGTAGTCATCCGGAAAGCAGAAGCCAATTTTAAAATAATCAAAATAGTTATGCATTCCTTCAATAGAGAGTGTCTCAGGTTGGTGACTTTAAAAAAGGTCATTAGCCACCACTCAATGTCACCTTCACCCTTATCCGCCGGGGTCACTTCCCCTTTCATTGCACTACTTGAGTCATGTTCCTGTGTCTGTAGTATTATGACTAAAGGGTTTGATTACGCAATAGATAAGCTGTCTTTTTAAGAAAAGTGTGGACGTTGTGGGCTTTTAGGCAGACCACTGTCTGTCATAAGTAACACGTTGTATACTGCCCAGACACTTCATTAGGTACACCTCTCAGCGTACTCTGATATCGCTCTTGCATTGATACTTTCAGATTGTGGACTCTGATATCGCTCTTGTATTGAAACTTTCACATTGCGCTGGTGTACCAAATGAAGTGTCTGTTTCATGCACATTTGTTGGCTACGGAAGCATATTCAATGATTTAAACTCAAATGGATGCCCTAATAAGGCAGTAGGAATGGAAAGAACAAAAGGATGAATAAGAATAACGATAATAAAGAAAAATTACAATTTAATGTTTTAAAAGAAAAAAAGTATATTGCACAAATATATATTCAGGATGACAAATTTTAGTGAAAGCAGAATCAAATGGACAACACCATAGTAATAGTGATATTTCAATGCTAAAGTAAATTATTTTTCTTTTCTGTTACGCCCCACTAGGGAGAAGAAAACATTTCGCGCGCTAGCACTCTCCATCACAACTATAAATAATGTCGTTTGTCAATAAAATCATTCAAAGTACAGCAAAGTACAGGCAAAGTGCATCAATTTGCCTGAAATAATAATTTTTTAAAACGTGCTCACCACCGCCACCTACTGTACTGGACAGGCAATTACACTTCATTCTCGTGCGGCCCAAAAAAAAAAAGGTCACACGGGGGCTCTGTAATCGACCCCACCCTTCTCCTAAAGGGGAGCCCCTCTATTAATTTATAAGTACTGCCCTGATAGTAGTTTTGACGCTGATTTTAAAAATGCCTTCACTTTATTTCTAGCACATAAGGTTTGGGAGATATTTCAATTTTCTCTTTTTAAGTTTGACGTTTAAAGGCTGACGCAATATGAAATCAACCATGCATTGTAATTTATGACTACTACAGAATACGCCACCCTAAGTTCAGTTTTTAAAATAGACCCTTTTACTATTTACAATTTACAATACAATTTAGGAGAGAAAAAACAGCAGTTGAACTTTGCACAGAAAACATGTTTTACTCGATGTATTAACTCGTCTCCTTCTTGTTGTTTGTCCGCAGACTGTGATGATGACTCCCATGGTGCATCTGTGTCTTCTGGCACTCTTGCTCGGCTCTGTGAGTACACTGCATATTCATAAGAAAATGTCAAAAACACACACCAAAAAAAAAAAAAAACCCTCTTGGAGAGGAACCACACTCCATTTCCTGAGAAGCCATACGTGATGTAAAATGTGACTCATGGCTGAATCATTGAAGCGGAACGTGTCCTTTGTCCCGTCCCGTCTTTGCTTAAGGAGGGCTGTCAAAGAAAAGGCCAGACTTTTTCCATGTAATGCCGGTTCAATCAATAACTGATCTTGCTTGGTTCAATGACGTTTGCGAGCTAAAGTGAAAAGTGTGTTTCTTCCATTTGGACTTCTGTTCTATGGTTCTGATAAAATCGTACAAAGCAGGTGCGGGGAACAGTTTTCCTCACTCAATTTCTGGACTAAATGTTTTATACAGTGTCTCTTAAAATCTAGACATAATGAAAATATTATGAACTCCTTTTTTAAAAATTTTCATCCAGATTACATTTTTATTGTTCTATGAAATATTTTGGTTCTATTTCATGCTACACAAAGTATGCTAGGTGCAAAAAAAAAAAAAAAAGTCAAGCCTAGCTGAACAACTAGACTTTATTTGCGTTTAATCAGGGGCACTTTCAATGTCGGTAAGTGGGTTGACTCCCATTTACCATGAGTTTGAAAGTTACTGATTGTGAGGGACTGCCCACTTGTGCAACTACATTACTTCAGTTCATTATTCTCACGTGGCTAAATACGCTCACCAAAATATTCGGAATCCCTTCAGTGTGATGCAATACTCTTTGCTTTCTCAACCTTTGACAGGCTGCTGGCTTGGGCCTGGATGGCAAGAAGGTCCCCTTTGAGAACTTAGTGATGAATGTGCAGGAGGGCACACCTGTACCCTACACACTCTGTCAGGTACCACACACACACAAGCGCACACTAATGACTAGTGACATTTTTTTTTTTTAAAGTTAATCTAATATGTGAGTTATTTTTGCTCAGTTCCAGGTAAGCCATCCTGGTGTGAACGCTTTCAGGCTGAACGGAGAAGGCAACGATGCCATCAAGATCTCAGCTGACGGTTGGCTCTACTTGGACAAATCTCTGGACTGGTCCCAAAATGACAACTACCTTGTTGCGGTAACATACCCCCCCCCCCCACCATACATGTGCAATTATTTCTCATGGATTTTAAGTGCTTGAGATTGTCTAAAAAAAAAAAAAAAAGCATGACAAAAATACATTGCGATTTTTTTCATGCTTTTTTTAGCATTGTATTTTTGTGTATAATTGACATTTTGGCATTGCCCCATAAAAAGCATCTAAATCCAAGGACCCTATTTTCATAAGCGGGCACCCGTAAAAATGTAACATAGGCGTCAAAACCGCCCCATCTTCATTTTCACCCTGCGACAAATTGAGTTAATCGTGTGTTAGAATTCGACAGACTGCATTGGGCCTTGCTGGGCATTCCAAGCGCAATTTCTGTCACAATTTGGTAATAGAAGATAATCTAGAATTTAGATCAGTTAAAAGCAGGTCCAAGTTGTGGTGCAGGTAGTGCAATTCGATTTTGGCGGATTTGATCGCGCTGCAGGCGGACAGATTCTGACCTTCGCTGATGTGTGTAGTGGATGTCACGTCCCTGATTTTATTTCATATGAATGTGCTTGTGGTTGTTTCCAGGTGGAGGCCTTAGTGGACGATGAGGTCGTGGAGGGCCCATTTTCGCAACCATCCACGTACTGGACATCAACAACCACGCTCCATATTTCAACCAGAGTTACTACACCGCCTTGGTCCGAGAAAACACTCCAGCAGGTGTGCATTCTACTTCTAGACCACCACCGTTGATCTTTGAAACCACAATCCAACCAGGGAAGCATTGTTATGTATCATTCCAGGTGTGCCGTTCACTCGTGTGTTTGCGTTGGATCGCGACGACCCCAGCACTCCCAACGCTCAACTGACGTACAGCCTAGTCAGCCAGATCCCCAACCGACACAACACTCTGCTCTTCCAGGTGGATCCCAACTCGGGAGAGATCTCCACCACCGAGCAAGGTGACGTCGCGTCCCGCCCACCTAACGTGCCGGGTGCGAAATGTCAGTAATCAGTCTATTTCTGCCCGTAATCTGGCAGCACATTGTCCGAGTGAAACCAGATTACGCAGCTCATCTGGTCTGGGCAAGATTAACGCAGATTGGTGGCAGACTGCCGTAATGTGTCGCGTGAGATTGCATAGGACTGATTACTTGGAATCAGGCGGCACGTGAAGGCACAGAAATAGTCACAACTGCGTGGAAACACTTGATACATTGGAGCAGGCCAACTTTTTTCCCACCGGAAAAACAACATTCAGGTGTAGCGCTCAAAGCATTGAGATGTTGACCAGCAATGGAATGCGTTATAACTGCTGATCAAAAAATGTATATTTGATATTGTAAAATACTGCATCGTTATGCACAGTTTGAACCTTAAAGTTAAATACAACTGAACTGTGCTCAGATAGTGATTCCCTCACGTACCACTTGGTCGTGCACATTGTAATTGTTTGCGTGGTGCGCCAAAAGTTTTTTTTTTGCACAACCTCTAAAGTCCAACACAGTTTTATTGTGATTTAGAATCACTTCACCCCACAGGGAATAATGCAAATGCAACTTTTTTTTTTTTTTTTTTAGAGCACAGGTTACATTTAATGGTTTAATATAGTCAGATGGATATTTTGTAGATGAAGAGAAAAATGTGTAAAAATTTAAAATTGTTTATTTTAATGATAGACTATTACAATAAAATACATCATCATACATGTAATAATTACAAACTGTGTTAACCTCAGTTTTAAAGGAGACTTGCTGCTTATACATGATTTATCTTCCTTCATATGATTTTAACAAGGAGTTAAATACTGTCAATATTAAAATGTAAAAAAAAAAGCCAAACAAACGATCAAAAAATTAATACTGTACTCAAGCTTTACTCTGACGATGACTCATGGAACCACTGTGAAATGTGCAGAGGGGAATTCTATGTGTTGCTGGAAGGTGAGCCTCTTCACACAAAATTGAATGTTATTTTTTTTCAAAAACTTAAGCAGCTTGTGTCACAGTGTTTTAATTTCCGAATTTTTGTGTGACTTTAGAGGTTACTCTTACTGCTTTATCCTGCATGTGTGACAGGGGAGCGCATGCTCAATGCCAGGGAGACAATCCAGTACGCCAGAGGAGAAGACCGCAGCGCTGAGTCTCTAAGGGCAAAATTTAACAACTACTGTCCCTCGCCAACCGTCCCCAATGAAGAAAACCCCTTCTTCACTTGTGTGGAGAGAGCAGGTGTGTGTGCAACTTTCATTTCAGTTAGTCACTGGTAATCAAGTTACCCCTCATCTTCTTCTTTGGTGTCAGAGATGAGACGCAGCAACCTGGACCCCCTGGAGGACCCGGACTACACCTTGATCGTGAAAGTCCACGACATGGGAGGAGCGTCCGACATGGCGCTGAGCGGCAACACCAGAGTTCACATTGCAGTGCAGCCCAACCTGTGGGTCAACCCTGGGATGATCGCCATTCAGGAGCACCTGGAGGGATCCTACCCGCGAGTCATTACCAAGGTGAGGAGGAAATTCATTCAGAGGCAGACGCTCCACAATGACCCATCTTGTTGTCTGGTTTTAGGTCCAGTCCAATGATCCAGGCGCCATTTACAGGCTTGTGCAGAAAGAACGAGAGCTGAGGTTCCCTTTCCAGATTACAGAGGATGGAGAAATTCTGCTCACAGAGGAGCTTGACAGGGAGGAAAAGGACATGGTGAATGCTGCTAAAGCTTTTGCACATTATCGAGTTCTTCTTTGACATATGAGCAGAGTTGGGAAGTAACAAATTACATGTAATGAAATTACGTCATCTCATTGGAAAGTTTATGTCACTCTACTGTGTTATATTACAGGGAGAATAAAAATGATAGTTGCTGTTAGAATTTTTTTTTTTAATGGCCAAAATTTGGATGATCAAATACCGGGAGTTTTTGTCTTCCTCCTTCGCCCCTTCTCAAGCCGACACTTGTGAATCATAAATGGCGATTGGCTGTCCCTTGTCATGTGGCAATATGCCACACTCGTCAATTGATGGTATAGCAGTCGACTGCAAATTGGCAATAATGTCGCAGGGGACCAACACTCTGCTGTTGACATTGAAAAAGTAGATTTTGCTCAATTTGCTTTGACTGAGTGTGTACATTTGCAGAAATATTAAGGAAAATAAACAATATTGCAAAACTCACAGGTCTTAAAATGGTTGCGAAAATTGTTAACAGTTAAGAGCGCTTCCGCAAAATTAATTGAAAAACGTAATCAAAATGTAATCAAACATCATTAGTTATAATACAGTAAGTGAAATAGTGACACAACTAATCCATTTTCAAGAGCGTAACTAACTGGAACTGCTCCTGTTTCAGTACATCCTGGTAGTGATGGCCGAGGATGTCTATGAGAACCAGGTGGATCCCCCGATGGAGATCCACATTGTGGTGGAGGATGTGAACGATAATGCGCCCGTGTGCGAGCAAGAGGAGACTGTGTTTGAGGTGCAGGAGGGCGAGCCTGTAGGTGAGACTTCCGCAGTCGTTTTCTGTTTGTGTGCTTCAAGGCCAAGCACTTGAGGTGTTCCTCCCTTTGCATTGTAAATACCTGCTTCAGGGATGGGCAACTGTCACTATAAGTGGCTTGTTGATTAATAAAAAAAATTTTTTAAAGTTAGAAAAAATACATACAATACATTCTATTATTTATTTATTGTGGGTGATTATAAACATGTTTCCTGCACTGCAGTGGAATAGTGAATACATGTCGCTGTGCACATGTGAATTTATATATACAGTACATATAATTTTTGTGCCATCCTTGAATGATAACTTTGATGCATGAGAGTAAATGTGTTCTATTAGTATTTTGCACGTAAGCGCGTATTTAAAATGGCATTTTTGTCACACGGCTTGCTAGAAAGTGCATGCATGGTCCTATGTGGCCACCGATGTAAAATTTTAGTTGATTGTCAAAATATAATATAAATACAGTGACACTCCTCTACAACGAAATCTACATGGGTGAAAATACCCCCTCGTGTGAAAAAATCTTCACGCATTAACACCATTCCCACTTTCCTGTTTCAAATTTGCTACAGTGAAAAACCCACTGTTGTGAAAAATGTCTTGCTGCAAACGTGATTTCGTTGTAGAGGAGTTTCACTGTACCTGTAAATATGCTCCCACCCCTCCCTCCTTAAGGGGTGTGTTGTGATCAATAAATCTCTTATGTGCTTTCAGGCAGTCTGATCGGGGACCTGATAGCCCACGACGCCGACCAGGCGGAGACGTTGAACGCTCTGCTGACCTACACCATCATGTCGCAGCAGCCCTCCACCACGCCCGAAGCCTTCGCCATTGACGCCGCCTCCGGTCGAATCCAAACGCTGCGCGCGCTGCAGCGCAGGAACCATCAGGTGTACAACCTGGATGTTAGAGTCAGTGACCCAGGTAACACACACACGCGCACACAGACACGGACATTGATGTGCAGGTACTTACTCATCACTTCTGTCCTTCAGCTCACAGTGTTCTCTGTAAGGTCGTGGTCAAGGTCATTGATGTGAACAACGAGTTGCCACGCTTTGAGAAGAATGATGTAAGCACACAATCGTTGCAGCGCATTAGATCAGCGTGCCTCCGAATCAGAGGTGGCAAAAGGACTCACACTGTACTTGTGTAGGAGTATCAAAAAATCTGGAGCAAGTGGAAGTACTCATTCAACTCATTTAGTCAAGTAAAAGGCAAAAAAAAGGAGAAAAAAAAGCACAGACTCTAAAATGTAGGAATTTTTGCTGTCAAATATATAACACAAGTCATTCATTAGGTAGCGTACGATTAAACTCATTCAGTACCAGCCAGTTCTGGACCAAGTCTGAAAAGACGTTTAAAAACGTCTTTGGGAGTGAATGAGATCAGAATGCCAGCACAACACTTTTGATCTAATAAACAAGAGTGCAGTGGACCCCTGCAAAGTTTTCAAATATTAAGAGATGTTAAGCTTTTTCTCTATCGTGAACGTCAATGGCAAGGAAAAAGTTAAAGCCCCCAAAAAATCCCAAACACCATTGCAATTGTTTTGATATTTTTAGAGGTTAAACGTAGAGATGTGCGTGTGAATTTTGATAATGACTGGTGGTAGTTTTTTTTTTTACGTTAAGCCACGTTAAGCTTTTTTTGCATTAAGATGACTTCCTTGCGTATAGTCAAAACACCGGAAAAGTCTGTACATGAAAGTACAGCTCCTGATGATGTGTGCGTGCGCGTTGTCGTTCAGTACGGCAGCTACACGGTGGCCGAAGACTTCGCCGTGGGACAAACGGTGCTCAACATCAGCGCGTCGGATGACGACGACGCAGACAGCGGCAGCTCCTTCATCGAGTTTCACATCACAGCCGGCAACGACGACGGCGTGTTTGCCGTGGAAACGGACGGAAAAGGCGTCGGCCACGTGGTCATCGCAAAGGTACGAACGTCACCTTGCCAGGGGTTGTAATATTTTAGGGGTTTTCAGTTTTACTTTTTTTTTTTCCTGTTTCGATTACTTTTCACTTTTTTTGCGTGGGTTTTCTCTGGGTACTCCAGTTTGTGATCGTGAGCGCGGATGGTTGTTCGTCTCTGTGTGCCCTGCGATTGGCTGGCAACCAGTTCAGGGTGTCACCCGGGCTATTGCCCGAAGGCAACTGGGATAGGGTCCAGAACGTCCACGACCCTGGTAAATAAATGGATGAAGATCTTATTCAGTTATTTTAAAATAATTTTGTTTGTGATTTCATTTCGTTACCAAACATTTTTTTTCCAATTCTTTCATTAACTGTAACAACCTTGGACCCGTGCATGTAGAATCCTCACAGTTAGCCTGTGAAAGGACATCAACTTGCGCTTTAAAGAGATAGAATTGCAGCACTGGGTAATTTAGCTCTGTTGTCATGGTAACCTTTTTATTGAAATGCAATCTGTTCACAGTTATGCTTATGTAATAGCAATCGAGTGTTAAATTGTGTTTGAAATGCACTTTGGGGAATGAGAATGATTTTTTTTTTTATGCAAATGTTTTTTTCAATGGGCTATGGACCACCTAAAATAAAAGAGAATCTGGATAAAGGCTCTGACAGCGAATTATTTAGTGTATTGCTGTTTGAGTCACTATGGTAACAATGGAAACATGTAGTTCCGTTAAATGTCTCCTAAGCGTAATGTTAGGCATCCAAACATTTCATTGTCAAACATGCACTCCTTGTGTACCTCCAGCCTCTAGATTTTGAGACCTCGTCTTCCTACAAGTTGAAGATCGATGCTCGGAACCCGGAGCCTTTGATGAGTGGCCTGGAGTACGGTGCCGAATCCACCGCCTTCGCGTCCGTGTCGGTAACCGACGTCGACGAGGTCCCGGAATTTACCCTGGACATCCTGGAAGTAGTTGTGCCTGAAAACACCACAAAGGGAGCCGTGCTGCTCACGGTGGAGGCCAAGGACCCTGAGGGCAAAGAGATACGGTAAAGGACCATCTGCGGAAACTTGGCACCCCCCGACATTAGTACCAAACAGCAACAGACTTGTGAGTGAGTGAGTGAGTGAGTGAGTGAGTGAGTGAGTGATTTATATATTTCGGCACTTAGACATAGAGTGAGTGAGTGAGTGAGTGAGTGAGTGAGTAAGTGAGTGAGTAAGTGAGTGAGTGAGTGAGTGAGTGAGTGAGTGAGTGAGTGAGTGAGTGAGTGAGTGAGTGAGTGAGTCATCCATTTAGGCACTTAGTCATAGAATGAGTGAGTCAGTGAGTGAGTGAGTGAGTGATTTATATATTTCAGCACTTAGTCATAGAGTGAGTGAGTGAGTGAGTGAGTGAGTGAGTGAGCGATTCATCCATTTAGGCACTTAGTCATAGAATGAGTGAGTGAGTGAGTGAGTGAGTTAGTCATCCATTTAGGCACTTAGTCATAGAATGAGTGGGTGAGTGAGTGAGTGAGTGAGTGAGTGAGTGAGTGAGCGATTCATCCATTTAGGCACTTAGTCATAGAATGAGTGAGTGAGTGAGTGAGTGAGTGAGTGAGTGAGTGAGTGAGTGATTTATATATTTCGGCACTTAGACATAGAGTGAGTGAGTGAGTGAGTGAGTGATTTATATATTTCAGCTCTTAGTCATAGAGTGAGTGAGTGAGTGAGTGAGTGAGTGAGCGATTCATCCATTTAGGCACTTAGTCATAGAATGAGTGAGTGAGTGAGTGAGTGAGTGAGTGAGTGAGTGAGTGAGTGAGTGAGTGAGTGAGTGAGTGAGTGAGTGAGTGAGTCATCCATTTAGGCACTTAGTCATAGAATGAGTGGGTGAGTGAGTGAGTGAGTGAGTGAGTGAGTGAGTGAGTGAGTGAGTGATTTATATATTTCAGCACTTAGTCATGGAGTGAGTAAGTGAGTGAGTGATTTATCTATTTAGGCACTTAGTGAGTGAGTGAGTGAGTGATTCATTCATTTAGGCACTTAGTGAATGAGTGAGTGAGTCTTTATAGAAAAATGTTTGGAACTCGTGTGAGGTAGTAAGGTATTGGGTTATTCTGTAATAGAGTTATTGAGTGAGTTTGTTAGTGAGTGAGCGAGTCAGTGATTTATCTCTTTCGGGACTTAGTCAAAGAGTGAGTGAGTGAGTGAGTGAGTGAGTGAGTGCGTACTTATAGAAAAAGGTATGAGACTCGTGTGAGTTAGTAAGTTAGTGGATTTATCTAGTGTTCAAGTTTTTTAATTAGTTATTTGATGAGTAAGTTAATGATGAAGTGAGTCCGTTTTTTTGGTTTGGTCGTGAGTTATGTAGTTAATGAGTGGGTTGAATACTTTGTGCGTGAGTTGGTTCATTTTCTGAGTGGGTGAATGAGTTAGTCAGTTTGTAAGTCATGTAGCGGTAGTTAATGAGTTCAATAAATAAGTTAATGAGTGAGTTAGTAAAATAGTGAGTTTGCCAATGAGTTAGTTAATGAGTGAATTCATCTGTAGTAAACTGTTCGATACTTACTTACTTTACTTATTTACTTAGACTGACCTGAAAGTGTGATTGTTTTGCATGCACGAGGCTGAAGTGTGTGTTTATATGTCCAATATTTCTGTGCAAGTTTACAAGCTATGACAACGTGATGGAGTAAACTGACCTCAAAAGCAGCACGTGCAAATCAATCACAAAGTCATCAATAATTCCTCGCACTTTAAATTTGACGGCTTGTTTTGGACTTTGGTTCCATCACGTGTGCGTGCATGAGTAAACTATTGATTTGTTTCCTCTGACTTTGTCTGGGTTATTGTTGTTGGGCAGTTTCAAGATGGAAGGTGACACCAAAGGCTGGCTGGAGTTGAACCCAGCCACCGGACAAATTACGACCAAAGACAAGCTGGACAGAGAGACCCTGGAGACCTTTGAAGTCACTGTCACTGCCTTCGAGAAGGGTCTGAGACATTTGATCTTCTTTTTTTTTGGCACTGTGTTGGGAAAAGAGTTCTTTACATCCATTACAGTAACTAACGCGTTTTACTGTCACAGAAAGCATTTGTAATATCATAGCGCTTGTCCTCATTCGGGTTGCGGAGAATGAATATCACTCCAAATGTCATCTCCACTCAACAGATAACCCTGAAAAGTTCGACGAGCGCGTGGTGTCGGTGAGGCTGCTGGATGTGAATGACAACACCCCCAAACTGACGGAGACGCAGGCCTTCATGTGCCTGAAGAAACCCGAGCCGGTGTTCATCAAGGCTCACGACGGAGACAGCGCTCCCTTTTCGCAGCCCTTCACCTTTGCCCTGGTCCATAGCAAAAAATCCCACAACTGGGACCTGGAAACCATTGACGGTACCGAAATGATGCAATGACTTTCCGATGTGCTATAAGACGCCTTGTATGCACTTCCGTAACGCTCCTCCGTTGTTTACTGCCCAGGCACCACAGCCAAGTTGACCCTGAAGAAAACGCCAGTGGAAGACAGAACGTTTAGTCTGCCCATCAACGTGAAAGATAATGCAGGGATTGGAGTCACGCAGTCCTTTGAGGGTCAGTGAAGCTACTTTCAGTTTGAATCAGTCCGAGACTTTCTTCTGTTTTATGAAAAAAAGAAAAACACTTAAGTATAACAGAATTCTACACTTATGCTTTTACAAAATTTACGACTAAAGTACTTGATATAGAAATACCTAAATTAAATACTCCTGAGGCATTTTTTATAGCATTTTCACCACTTAATTTTTCTAAAGGTCTTTTTGAAACAATAGAAATACATTCAAACGCATATAATGAGTGAGAGGATGAGGCAACAATATTGTACAATGTTACAGTGCACTGGTCCCTCGACTACCCATTTACAGTAAGCAAACCATGTTGTTTCCAAACTAACAAATTTATCATCTCACAATAGACACCGATAATCATCCCCACACATATACACTATAAAATAAATCTACAGCCATTCTGGAGGCGTAAAAAGCAGGATTAAACAGGATGTGTGACTTTCAGTAATTTTCAGCAAAAACGAGGCTAAATTGAAATATTGTTTCTACCTGTACTGTGTTTTTGTTCTTCTTTTGAATTTGCAATTGTGTGCTACCATCTACTGGTCGACAGTAGAATTACATGCAAAAATAAACAGGAAGCAGAACAAAATAGTTATAAAATGTTCCCCTCCCCGCCCCAAGAAAATCTGTGAAATGTGCGATGGAAGGCATTTTACTATTATCATAACACTGGTCAAGTTGGCAAACACGTTTTGGTGCAAATAACTTTACAGTTTCAGGGCATTCTGATGTCGCCAAATCAGAAAATTACGTTTTCGTTGATGAGATATTACATCGTCTTCTTTAAGAAACGTAAGACTGCAGAAATACTGTCATTTGTGTTCACTTTATTCTTAAAATTTGTTGAGGCTGTATCCGTCTTGTCAAGTACAATATTCTTTCGTTTTTAATGTAATGTCGTGAACGTCGGCCATTGTGAGCCATCTATATGTAAATCATGTTCCGGGTGAAAAATCAAGCAAAAATTTAGAAAATGACACAATGTAGCAGCAAACAAATCGAAAAACGATCAAAGTGCATTTCGTAAACTGTCAAAGCACATTCATTATCAATCAAAAATATTGATATCTCAAAAAAACTAAAGCCAGTTCAAATAAACCAATTGTCATTTTTGGACACTGCAGCCCAAAGTTAGCCAGAAAACATTCTAATATGTTTTGTGTAGTCATGTTATTATTATACAGTGCAGGGTGGTACTGTATATTAAAAAAAAAAGATATTCATATCCTAATCTATTTCTCCAACCACCAGTACACGTTTGCACGTGCACGGAGCTGGGCTACTGCTACGTGGCACCAGGCGAGCACGGCTTCAAATACGGAATTGGAACCACCATCGGCATCCTGGCGGGAACTTTGGGATTCTGTGGTGAGTTTCTCCCTGACTTTGCTCTGTTGCTCCTTACCCTCATTCTCGAAGCAAAAACAAAACAAAAAAAAACAAAAAAAATCAACCACCTGTTGGTGTTTGCAGCGTTGGTCCTCATCGTCGCGGTCAAACGTTCAAGTAAACGCGGTAAGAAGAGCGAGGAGGTGGAGAAGAACGCCTTGATGTAGACACAACGATCCATTTGTACTATTTTTTGTGTCATGTGAGGACTTTCTTGACGTGTCAAGGAAAGCGTGTACATTTAAGAGGGTTGCTTAGCTTCCAGTAGTCACCACAAAGTCGTTTTATTTTCTTGCCCATGTTGTATTAATATATACATATGAGACATCATCAACTAAATAAAGACATGATTAAAAATTGCCAAGCAGGATTACTCATGTCAGGTGGCCCCGCCCTAATTTATTGATATGAAAATCTTGACTATAATGTTATACGTTTTGTTGGGCAATGACTGCTCCCCCCCCCCCCCCACTCCCCTCAATAAACGAAACAAATGGGAGCCACTATTACATGATGGATGGTGTTTCTCTGAGTACGTAATCATTTCTATTTCATTATTTCCCACACCAGCTCCAATTGTTGTATTTGCTGCGTGTGTATAAAGAAGCGCGTGGGGACATGAAACACATGAACATCTCCCCTTTCACTGGAAAGCCTTCTGTTCACATTGTGACATTTCACTCCGTATGGAGCGCTAGCACCCTCCAGTCACTCTTGTTGTCCTCCTCCTCCTCCACCGGCCGTCTGCCACTGAGCAGTCAAGGCCAGAGCGCTGCCGCTCTGACTCACGTCTTATTAGACAGCGGGGAAGTAAGTGTTGTGTGATTGGTGGCTCATTGTGCCTTGCAAAGGGAAGACAATGCTGGTAAAGTGGAGACGGGGACAAAAACAACATCACGTGCGGCCGATCGGACGCCGACGCCACATGTGCCGTCGTGCGCGCCGAGCGGGCCACGTGCAGTGAGTGTGTGCGCGCGCAGCAAATGGTGAAATGCATTTTCAGGATGTGTGATTTCTCGTTACTCGTATCACAGCATCACTTTCCAAAACGTTCACCCGAACATTGGATTGAATTTGTGAGCAAAATTAATTTTGGGGATAGAAGGAAAACATAAAAAAATTTGACGGTGTCCTTTAGTCGTTCTATAAAAATGCTTCCAAATTTCAAATCAAACTTTAACACTAACACTAATGCTATTTGAAATATAGACACAAATATGTGCATATGTAGAAGACACTTGCTCTTAATATATTGAATTTCTGATAATACATTTTTCAATACAGTACATATATAAAAGATCCACTATCCTAACTGTATTTTTTTTTTAGTGCAAACAGCTCTCTTGCATAAAAAATACCATTCAAAGATGGCATCAAACTGTTGAACAAGAAACCAACAAAACTCATTTTGTATATTTTACCACCCAAAAAACCAACTCACTCAAAAATGCTTCTACTATTGAGATATCAGCAAAAAAAGTTATTAGGCCAACTAACATTGTTATATATAAAAACCCCGTGTCAGCACAACTAAGACATGTCTGCGAATCTTGTGGTTATTGTTGATATTACAACTTAAAACTGCAGTTGATCCCTGCTATTCACAGTTCAGCATCCGCATCTTGGCTGATTTCCCCGCCTCACCCAAATGTTTCTAGCATCACTGTTGCGGTGAATATATGTGAACACAAATGGCAGTAACAGATGCAGAGTATATAGCAATCGTCACAGGCATGTATTCTTTATCCTCTGCAAGAACAACAACTATAACTGCATCTTAGTTGCAATGGTGTCCTGTTTGTCTGTATTACCCTAGCCAAGGTGTGTGTATAAACAGCACAATGCCTGTTGAATCATCATGGACAAACCGTTTACATTTTACAACATGGTTGAGTGCTATTTGTCTTATTAACACGTCACAAAACTCCTTGCTGCTGTTTTTTGGTGGCGTTGAAATGGATTCATTCCATTTGCATTGATTTAAATTTGGAAAGCAAAACTCCTTGCTGCTGTCTTTTGGTGGCGTTGAAATGGATTAATTCCATTTGCATTGATTTAAATTTGGAAAGATAATTTGAGAGACGATTTTTGGACGGAATTAAACTTGTAAGTCAAGGCGGTGATGTGTTCCAATAAAAAGGTAATCATGTTTCAACAAAAAATAAAATTAATATCAAATTGCTCATAATATTCTTAGGGGTTTTTTTGGTTTTTTGCATTTGATGTAGATGGATAGAAATGGAACATATTTCTTTCTAAGTGATGTGAATTTATGCTGCTTACATGAGTTGGGGGAGTGTTATCCAATTTAAAGAATGAATTGATGTCCTCCCCACTTGCATGACCTCTTTTTATAAGCCCACTACCAGGAAGTATGACCGACTGACTTCATTTTAATTATCAACAAAACAGTTGCTATGGTGACACCCACATTCAGACAGCAAAATTAGGACTCACCTGGATGAAATGAGGTCACATATTCTTTTCCTTCACAATGAGCGCACGCCCAAAAGAATTACAGCCAGTCTGGAGTAAGAACTGTTATGAATAGAAATGTTACCATTGAAAATTGTCTTTCAGGAGAATGACTCGCTTTTTCGAATAGATGATCTTTTCTCTTACAAATAGACAGTCACACTTTGTCCGTTACATCGGCTGTACACAGAATGCGGCCTTGTATTGAATTGAATTGAATTGAATACAACTTTATTGTCAAATGTGATGTACGTATGTGTAACATACAGCACAGATGAAATTTCTTCCCCCTCAACATAAAACAAGAGGAGCCGCTACGGGTGTCCGCGCCGCCATCAAAAGAAAAGTTGACCCAAAAAATGACAAAATAATACAAGACAACACATGAAACACAGACAATCGTGCAATCCTAACCACTTTCCTGCATACACTTTGTTGTTTGAAGTAATGATAGTCACAAAAGTTAAATGTGAGTAAATTCACTGTCATTTATAGTCACGATATAGAAAACAATCTTTACTGTTCCTTCTGGAAAGATTATTGCTGTAAATTAATGAGGTTTGGTGAAGCCCGTAGTTTTTTTTTTTTTTAAGTCACTGTGAGCATACTATGTCCATCCACTAGGTGTCACTGTCTTACCCCAGGAAAGCCGGCGTGGCCGACTTTTTTGCCTATAAAGCCGCAAAAAACAATTTTACAAGAAAATTACATGACATCGCTTTTGACGCGTCACTGTTTTCAAATGGTCGACACAATATATTGAAATACATCGTAGTTTATTACTGTGAATGTACTGTATAGTAAACGGCAAGTTCGATCTTGCATCATTTCCTGTCGCACCATGTGGCACAGTTTAGGATCTGTGGTTGGGTGGGGCGGGGGTGCTTTAACAAGACGGAAAAACACTGGAAGCTTTTTTTTAAAAACTATTTATTAAGCCACATACAAAATGGGACCCGATTAGATCATTTATACATACACCAAAGACAATCACTCGTAATGTAACGTGGAATAAATATTCAAGCAGTTGACTGCCATTTAAATATGAACCAAAATGTAGAACTGGAGTTGGGTTGCAAAGAAGAGTACAAATTAAAGCCTTAGTAACTGTCCCGCACGTTGCTATTGTGCTTATGGTACGACACAAAACAAGAAAATGAAGTGGAGCGTTGTCAGATGTGTTGCATTTGTCACCAAAACAAGGTCAAAAGAGATTTCTTCTGAATCATCACATTCTTGTGCAACATGAGTTTTCTCTTTTGGACACCGAAAATTCATCCGAAAATGGTGATTTTGAGGTGATTTTTTTTCCTAATCCCCCAAATCTTGAAATTTTACACAAAAACACATTACAGAAATCTCTTTGTAGGATTTTAAAGTATTCTAATTTCTTTCAGTGAATCCTTTTTTTCCAGCCACGGCTTCCTCATTATCGGTTTGAACAAGAAATGTTGATGTGAGTGCATCCCTACACTTTAACATCTTTTTTTTTTTTTTTCATACTGTCAATTCTGCTCTTAGGCATATCTTTTCCCACCTGGAAAAAATACTTTCAACTCGGGATCTTCTGGCACAAAATAAAAATATAGTGTGTGTGTGTGCGTGTACGTGTGGATAGTCAGTATCGCAAAATGATACACAATAATACAGTCGGCTCTGCAACTACAAAAGTGGATCTTTTCTGTGTACAAATGTCTTCTTTTTTTTTAAATTCCCATAAATAATAAAGTCAGGTATTAAAATATATGAACAAGATTGTAAATGTGTGTTTACTCTTCGTGCCGCCGCGCTCCGATCACATGAGGGTTGAACTGGGAGATGATGATGGTGATGTCGTCGCGGTACATGCGGGCCAGCTCCTCGGGCAGCGACAGCATCTTGGAGAGCCTCTCGTGGTCCACCGTGCCGAACTCGTTGTTGCCCACGGCGTGCCTCATCAGGTGGGTGGCTGCGTTTTGGTCCTCGAAGTCCGACGACACGCGGGCCTTGCGTTCCTCCAGCAGCCCCTGCATCTGTCCCAGGGTGACCTTGTAGCCCCCCACGGTGAGCGGCTGCTGCTGGTGCACGCCGGTCAAATACTCGCCGACGATGCGGACCACTTCCTGTCTGTGCAGAGTCTCCCAGAGGCCATCTGAACCGATCACCTGTGGAGGCAGACTGGGATTCACTATGCGGAATTTACTACAAATGTATTCTCGATTATTACTGTAAGGGTATGAAAACCTCGATTTTTTTCCCTTTTCATCGATAAGTTCGTTTGCATTGTGGCCAAGTGGGACAGGAACCCAGCAGGTTGCCTACCCATCACTATGACAAAGCAGGTGCCCATCTTTTAAAGTGCAATACCGCCACCAACAGGACTGGAGTGGTATTGACAAGCAGACTGTTTTTTTTTTTTCTTTCCCGAAACAAGTTGGCTGCACATATTTAGGATGCTTTGATCTTGGAGGAAATCTTTGTTTCAGAAGACTCGGTACTTGTCTCACCAGGAAGCGATCCTGCGGTCTGAGCCGGTGGTAGGTGATCTCTGGCTCGGCCGTCAGGTAAGGAGGCGTGTGGTAGTTGGGCGGGATGAACTTGGTGTGCTCGTTTTCGTGCAGCTGATCGGGCCCAGATTCCAGCACTCGCTTCTGCAGCTCGATGCTCCACTTGAACTTTACGTCGCCGAACGCTCGGAAGGGCATGAGCAGGCCCAACAAACGGTCCTGAGGAAGGGGGGGAGAGAGAACACAATGAGCCAGGCGGGCATTCGACACCATCAACGCGCACAAGGAGGAACTTGTACCTGTCGTATAACCGTCTTCCTCTCCGAAGGCGGGTGTTCTTCACGAATCCGAGCCACCTCATCCTCGTTCTGGGCACAGTGGTCATTAGAGAGTGTGTGAGCGGTAAAGGAACCGTCCTCCTCCTGCACCCCGAGCACCGCCCGAGCATCTCCTGCATTGGCTATATACCTTGAGGACAAGAGAGCATTGTTATTCTTCATTGCCAACGTGCCTTTAGATTTATATAGAAATATAGATGGATTCGAGCGATAGATTGATTAGATGCACCAGATAGATAGATCGATGATCAAATCCCCCACATTTTTTTGGGGGGGGGGGGGGGGGCTGCTCAAGCACATACCTTCATGATGTCAAAAATATATTGTAATGCTGGTGTCCAAACTACGGCCCAGGGCCATTTGCGTCCTGCCATGCAGTTTTTTGAGCAGCCCGCAGCATACACCACAAATACAGTCAAACCTCGGTTTTCGAACGTCTCGGTTCTCGACCAATTCGGTTTTCGACCAAAAATTTGAGTTTTTTATGCCTCGGATGATGAACAAATTTTGGTTCTCGGACAAACTGAGCGCACTTGAATGCACCATTTGACTCCTCCCGCCTCCCTTACACGAGGAAGTGACGCTTCTTTGGGTAGACGAGGAAGTGACGCTTACTCGTGTTGCTTTCCATTGTGAGCAGACGTGTTCAGTAAACATTTTTATTTTAAAAAGAGCGTGGTTTCGGTTTTTGAACAATTTTGGTTTTCGAACAGCCTTCTGAAACGGATTATGGACGAAAACCGAGCTTTGACTATATTTGTATTACACACAGCTCGGTTTTCGAGGTTTGACTGTAACTTGACTTGGTCGTCAATGCTAAAAAGCATGTGTGTGTGTGTAGGGGGCGTGGCAGTTGAACTTGCTTATGCTAAAAAACTGACATTTCCAGCTACTGTGTTTAATAAAAAAAAAATTTCGGTATGCGGCCCTCGAAGGAAAAAGTTTGCACACCCTTGATGTACTGCCAACAAACGCAGATAGGATCAGGTCACATGCACAAAAATGAAGTACTCTTAACCTTCAAGTCTCCAGAAAGTGCCAAGTCAAAGACACCTTATCACCTCCAGTATCAAGTGTTCATCAAGCGCGAATACCAATAAGGTCACAGAAGTCGCCGTTGTAGCGCTAGCAGTTTTTTTGGTCCTGTGTCTACTTTTATGTCCTGCGGTGTTTATACAGTATTTTCATACGTAGTCTGTCGATTACGTCTGAGAGTAAATAAAAGGTGTGTGTGCGCACCCAACAGACCAAATATTTTGATATATGTTTTGTCAAGACTTGTTATTCGTACAGGTCAGCTCCATCGACGTGAGCCACGCATGCCGTCGCTCCGGAGAAGGCCACTCTCAGAACCCAGTAGTGCAGGAAAGCATTTGGGTCTCCGACCTGGAAGACCAAACAGGCATTTAACCCTTTCAGGGACACCGGTTACTACTGTGGACAGCTTATCATGTTCTCAGGTTTCAAGGTGCAAGATTGGGTTAATTCAGATTCAGAAAACTTGTATTTAATTTTAATTAAATTAATTAAAAAATATATTTTTAATTAATTAATCAAGTTAATGAATTGATTAATTAATTACTTGATTAATTCATAAAACGCTTTTTATTGATTAATTAATTACATTAGTTTAATAAATACATTTATAAATAATTAAATCAATTTAAAAATAATTAATGTACCATGATAATATGACATTCAAAATGGGATGTTGTATGGGGGGGTGGGGGGGGAAGTATACACATTATAGGATCACGTGTACTGCACCTGAGCCTCCAAAGAAATGTCATTGTCCAGTCTCTTGAAGGCGTTCATGAGAGCCTCCCTGGTGTCGGGGACGTCACCTGGGCTGAAAACAGAGAACGGGGGAGATGACCACAGGGTCTTGGTTGTTGTGTTGCTTTATATGCTGCGTGACCACCAATATAGTTTCTTATGTCATTGCTTGCGTTCGTAAACTTTTTTCTGTTGGGAGAATCGGAAATCAAGGACCCGCCAAGTCTTCTAATCTTTTTGGAATTTATTTAGTCATTTCAAAAATACATCTATAGTTTGTTCAAATGTATACTTTGAATTCGTTTATCTCATGAAATACTTTGTCAGTCATTCTCAAAACTTTTACACCAAGTACCACTGGAAAAAAAAAATAAAAATACTGCGTGCCCCAAGTGCCACCATCACGACGACTTTTTAGATTAAAATACAGTAGCATAGTGAGTCTAGATATTCATAAAATAATATCATTGCAAGTCACTGTAACATTATGTACAGTTTGAACTTTAACACCGCACCCAAATCGAGGAGAATTGTACTCAAAAGTTAAATAGAACTGAACTTTACTAGGGCAGTGATTCTTTCATGTACCACTAGTGAGCTCAAGAACCACTAGTGGTACTTGTACCACATTTTGAGAATCAATGTTCCAAACAATGAAGTAAAAAGGTTATTAAACAATTTAACGTGTACTTTTTTGTAAATGAAAATGTTTGCGATTCTAATTGTAATTTATTATATATAATTAGGAACACAGTATATACATACAGTACCGTATTTTCCACACTAAAAGGTGCACTGGATTATGAGGCGCACCTTCAATGAATGGCCTATTTAGTCATTTTTTTCATACATTGGGCGCACCGCTTTATATGACGCAATATAAAATGCATCCACTAGATGGAGCCATGCTCAAGGAAGCGCCAACAGAACGATCAGATGTCAGTAAAACTTGGGATTTCAAGGCACCCTGTGAGCTTTTAAGAAAATGGAAGGCTTTTAGGTGTGCCTTTTTAAAATACGGTACAGTCAAACTTCGGTTTTTTATGCCTCGGATGACGAACAAATTTCGGTTCTCAAACAAACTGAGCGCACTTGAATGCACCATTTGACTCCTCTCGCCTTCCTTATACGAGGAAGTATAGACGAGGAAGTGACGCTTCCTCGTGTCGCTTTCCATTGTGAGCAGACGTGTTCAGTAAACATTTGTATTTTAAAAAGAGCGTGGTTTCGGTTTTCGAACAATTTCGGTTTTCGAACAGCCTTCTGGAACGGATTATGGCCAAAAACCGAGGTTTGACTGTACTGTATATGCATTTTGACGGGTGTCAATTATATACAGCACATTCCCTTGCCCCCACAAGAATAGCAGGAGTCCACTGTAACATTTTACGTAGCTCATAATTTGTGTCCCAAATCTTTTGTCTGGCAAGTGTGATCTCTGGCATTTTAATTTTTTTTTCTATCCGCACATCTTACTTGGTGAGATCGATGAGCTCCTGCCAGTAGGTGCGAAGGCTGTTGAAGTAGAGCGTCTGAGCCTCCCTGCTGAAGTAGTCGTTGGGGTGCTTTTGCCACTGCAGGATGGGACTGAGTGCCCGGCCGGCCTCCACCGCCGCCTCCAGTTCGCAAAGCGTGTCGTGCGGCAGCAGGGACACGGCGATGTAGTAAAAGAGCCTCTCGCTGAGCGCCTGGTGAGGAGGACCATTTGTCAAAGTTGCAACCTGACATTAATACTACACAAGCACTGGCGACTGGAGTTCAAGTGTATCTGGAAACCATTAACAGTGCTCCACTTTTTACAGTGCATCTGGAAACTATTTACAGTGTTCCTATTCTTCCATATAGTTACAGCCTTATTCCAAAATGGATTTAATTCAGTTTCTCCTAAAAAAAAATACGCCATTATGCTGTGTTGTGAGAGAGAATTTAGGGAGAATGACAATGAATGTGTTTGTTTTTTTTTTTTTGCTACCTTGCAAGTTAGAGGATTTTGGAGGCAGTCGTTTCATAGGAGTTTTTACTGTCTACCCACTGTAATGCTCTTTACGGGTTGGAGGTAATCACATGCCACCCCATCAGGGCCTTAAAGGCACATATAGCTAACACACAATACGTACAGTTTTGGGTTTTTTCTACGCCTCTGATACATTTACAATGTGCTTGCTCTCTGGATTGCTGTTTCTCAACTATTAAGAGTCGGTCTGGAACAGGGTTAGAGTAGTTTGGGATTTTTTGTTATGGTTAGTTTTGATTTTGTTTTGGCTTTTTTTTTTTTTAATTAATCTAATTTTAATTTGTTTTAAGAGATTTATATGAAGTTGTATTTTTTTTAAATTTTATTCTCTGTTTTTAGTTTGGGTTTTATTCGTGTCAGTATTAGTTTGAGCTTTTTAATAGATGGAGTATTTGCCAAGTGCAAGATAAAAAGGACAAGTCATTAAGTAAACTACAATTCCATCATGACTGCTTGACGTTCTTTCTTCTGTACAGCCAAGCTGTGACACAGTAAAAAAAAACACATTTAAAATAAACACAAAAGCGCATGTATGAGCTGAAATGACAAAGATGAAACTAAAGAAAACAAAGGACATTTTCGCTAGAGATAAAGTTAGTTTAATGACGTTCCATTTCTGTTTTTTTTTTTTTTTAAGCACTTGCATTTATATTTAATTTTACGATTATTCTATTTCAGTTTTGGTTATTTCATTCGTTTTCATTCGCTATAATAACCTTGGACTGGAACCTATCCCACGGAATAAAAGGAAGTTCGCTGTATTCGTTTTTCGGAGTAAGCTACAACATAAAATGTGGATGAAGTGAATTGCTGCGAATACTTTATGCGTGCACTGTCGAGACTGTGTTGGAATGTTTTAATCAGTAGTTGCATTGTACCTGCGCACAAGCACAGCCAGCGTGGCCATCAAACACACCCAGCAGCATTCCTCTCGTCTGCAGACATGTTGCAGCACTGCGGCGGTCTTCGATAGGAGCGTTTGCCGGCAGCTGATTGCTCTCAAAGCCCATCACGGACGACAGGTTCTTGCCATCAAACTCGGGCACCTACAAGCACCCACGCACGTCCAAATTAGAGCAACTATTTAACGCGGAGATGGCGCGGAGGCGTTTTCCAGCGAACCTTGAAGCTGTACTCGTTGGCTTTGAGTATGGAGTTGACTTGAGGTGGAGTGAGGATGTAGCTGTGAAGCGTGGAGGTGGTCTGGTAACATCTTGAGGGAGTGTGACTCATGTGGTTAGGGCGCCACGAGGCGGATGACACCAATTGGGGCTGGTGGCATGGTAACAGATGGGAGGACAAGACTTTCACCCGAGGCAAGCCCCTGAACAGCTGTGACATCACGGGCATGGCAGACAGAGCACTGCAGACGCACATAGACAGTTATTCCAGTTGTGAGGTGTATAGAAATAGAGTCTCTGTTCACATCTAGACAAATGGTATAACAGGGATCCCACTCTTTCACTTGCTTTTTTATTTATGGACCTTTTAAGGTCTTTTGAGAGCTCATTTAGCCATTTTTAAGGACTTTTTCTCCATTCAGCACGGGATTCACGGTGGATTTAATGCCCGCTCAGCAATATGCGGGCTGAACAGAAAGCCACACATCACTGAGCTGGTGTTCAAATCATTGCTGCCAAAGGAAGCTGCCAAAAGGTCTTTATTTTTAGGGGCAATCAGCTAAACCTTTATTTGACATACTGTATGTCAAACTGAATTCATTCTCAAATAAAGTACACGAAGAAAAATGTAAATTTAGAAAATATAAATTTCAATTCATTTTCGAATAAAAATACATTTTTAAGGATCGTTATTGATTTTAGAAGCTTTCCCTGAAAATTAAGGACAATTAAGAAAATCATTTTACAACTTCTTTTTTTATGGATTATTATGAATTTTAAGGACCCGTGGGAACCCTGTATAAAACTGATAGAATATTGCGATAGGATATTGCTTCACAGTGCAGATGGATAAAATGTAGTGTATGATGGAATAGCTTCAACATGGTCAAGATGAAGAATGTGAAGACTTCTGTGTTTTAAGCTGTGGCCTTGACAAGTAAACCACCGAGAACAAGCGCGTTTGGCTGCCGCTGCTCAACCCGTTTGGTGTTTTGTTGTTTTGTTTCTGATTGTAAAGTGTCCTTGGGTGTCTTGAAAGGCGCTTATAAATAAAATGTATTATTATTATTGCCTGTACAGTTGGACAGATGCCACAATGGCTTGCAGAAAAATACATATAATACGTGAAAACTTCCCCACGGATGTCTACTTGATGAGTACAAGAAAACAAAGACCATTACGTAGCAACCTTACTCTGAATAATTAACTGCACTTAGCTTTGAGGGATGTCAACCAATCCAATTCAAAATATTAGAAACAGCGGCACAACAACAACAACCCCCACAAGTCGATCCGACTATTTATTTTATGCTTATCCTCATTCGGCTGCGAGTTTATCAACACCATGTGAAGTCTATTTCATCATGAAAACAAAACGTGTGGCATTCGAGATAAGGACTGGAAGACACACAATAACTAAATAGTTTGTGGCTGGAGCTGCAAGCAAGTGTAGGTCAGCAGACCGGCTGAAAATAGCGTCAGCTTAAGGTTTGGGCGGTGAGAAATTTTTGATGCGGTCAGAACTTGGTGGGTTGGCTTCTGCTACGGATGCTAGTTCCATGTTACATAATCAAAGGTATGTCCAAGCGCGCGGATGCTGCGTTCCTCATAGTAATAATACACCTCGACGGAGGACCCAGGCTGTGTGTCCTCCATAAACACAAGACGAAAAGTGAGCCACTGGGAGCCAGTAACTGTGGCAAAGTTGCTTTATTTGTTGACATCACATTACATCGCCTAGCTAGCAGCGAAGGGGGGGGGGGGGGGGGGCGTCGAAGAAAACTACAGTAGTTATAGTGGCTCGCGACACCAAAAGAAAAACGCGCAATGACTTAAATGTCTGACAGTTTGCAATCCGACAAGGTTAAGTCCTCAAATTGGCTTGGCAAATGCGTCGGCTAACAGGGCAGAGCTGCCAAATGCGAAATGGAATCAGGGGTTACACCCACCACTTCAATTACGATTTACAGGGAAACTGTGTCGAGGTCACTCAAAAAGCTAAACTTGTCGGATTCAGTTGGTTCTCTACATAAAGTAACGTCACTCACCTGCACTCTTGATTGTAAAGACGTTCTTAGAGCTCATGGCTCGAGCCCAAGTACTGCCAGCCAGACGTCGCGCTAGTCCACCAGCGCCCCACCGCAAAGTGGAAGCTCATTGGTTGAGCGCTAAACTCTAGTGACGACCCACAGGAAAATATTGACTTTCAAAATAAGATGCTTCAAAATAAGACCTTTACCGATCATTGTCATTTCACGCACAGTACTGTACTTAACACACATACAACTAAATGGAAAAAGTAGTCAGATTATTCGATGTGGACACACTCGACTTGCATTATAAACAGATAAACAAATAAATAAATACATAAATAACAGACTCGGTTAAAGGTACGGATACTTTTTTAAATGGTAAATTGTCAAACCTCCGTGCAACTCGTTCAGTACAGTAATAAGGTTTGATAATTAGAGAAGTGTAGCTCGAACATTTAATAAAGACCGCATAGGCAGCCAATGTCAACCGCCATTAAAGGCCATGCAGCGAAGGACGCGAAAGTCACTGGCATAACTTATCTCGTTAAAATGTGAAATTTATTATATTATTAAGATAAACGTATCACAGGTAAATGTGAAACGCTGTCATGTTATTACGTGATATTGACTTTTTGGGATGTGGCAGCGATTAAAAAAAAAAAACTAGCAAAAATTGGCGCAGGCTTCCCGCCGCAAGTTTGCCAATGTTGTTAAGTGACAATTAAAAAAATGTAACTAATATTAATACAAATACACCTAACCTGTTTTTTCCCCCAGATTAGATGGAGAATGTTTAATGCCATAGCAGGGTGGTGATTTTCAGGCTGGCAGAAGAGACAATGCATTCAACAATAATTTTTGTAGCAACATCAACCAATTCTCTTGAATAAAACCATGGATGGGGCATATCTTGCTTCTCCAAAGACTGAATTGTCCAATAGTGTGACTGTGAGTGTGAATGGTTTTTTTGGGGGGGGGGGTTTTGTCTCTACTTCTACATGTCCTGCGACTAGCTGGCGACCAATACACCCACCTCTCGCCCAGAGTAACATAAAATGAAATAACAGAAGCACAGTGAATTAAAATTAATGTAAAAAAATGCTTTAATCTATAAAAAATAAATTGACATGGAAAATATATAACACGAGGAATAGGTATGTAAAAATGTCTTCAAAAGTGAATTGCAAATACTGCAACATTAAAACCAAGCATAAATTACAGTTTAACAACACGGCTACCGTAAGTGATCATATCAAAAATCTGTCATCCACCAGTGTTTTGTTGACGAGGTTTCTCCTTCCGAAAGAATTGCGAATCCTTTCAAAGATCTGTTTGGAAAAAACAGATGTGTTATTACAATCAAGTCATGGTGATGCACCAACTATACACTTTACTCTTCTGTATATCTACAAAATACTGACCATTTGCTCTAAGTATGTAAGGACAGCAGCAAGTACAAAGTTCTGAGAAGCGAGGTCGACAACGCAGAAGAACAGCGTGTCAAAAATCATCAGAGTGCCCTCATTTCCGTAATAGAGCGCATCACCGAAGGAGTGTCCTTCATCTGCGGTGACAAACAGTCATTATCCTTTTGCATGCATGCAGCACCAAATGCAAATGTACATCATGTTCAAACAGCAAGTTGATACCATTATAAAAGATGCTCTTATCATTCGGTTCAAGGAACTCCATGCCCATGACCCTCTCCAACGCCAGTTTGTCTCTTACAATGTAGTCCATGTCAGGGTGGGCCTGAAGAGAGGATGACAGTGTGACCACAGAAGACAACATCTTAAAAATGGAATGGAAAATTCAATATAATAATATAGGAAGAGAGTGGAACAAATAACATTTAAAGCCTCATGGGGGGTGACTAACATGATCTATGACTGATCCAAGAAAGTGGTTCATGGTTTGGTAGGCTCGGATGTTTTGGTCAGACTGGGTGAATGAGGCCGCGTCCATGAGCCTTGATGGTCCGTGTCGCTGAAAATCAATTATAAAAAAAAAAAAAGAAATATTAAAATCCAAACATTTTCCTTGACAACATTCTGAGTGGAGAGACAGGCACAAACCCTGGTGAAGGAGTCCCGTATCCTGTCGTAATGCGAGCGCAGCCGTGTGGAAAGGGCCACCTGGAAAGTCTGCATGTCTGTGTTGGGAAGAAGACCTCGTTGGCCACACAGTGACTCCTTTCACATGGGGAAAGATGACATGTGAGACAGATGCAAATTGAACAACGTGTGTAAAAGTGATAATCGGGTCTCTAAGTGGACATACAGCTTCTCTCCTCAGGTTGCTGTTCATTTCCTCCATGTTTGTATCAGCGTGGCCGTGGACAGAGCGCCCATGGATGTAGTAGCCAAAACAGCGCTGAGGTAAGACAAGCACGGAAATCTGCAAAGAAAAAAACACAAGTGACACTTAACAGATAAAAACTTGAATTATCCTTGGACACATTGTCCCACTCCTGTAAATGTTCAGGGGGCGGAGGGAATAAAAAAACACAAGAGCCTGCTATAATTGCCTACCCCTGATTTTGTCTTTAATTAACCTAACATGAACATTTTTGGAAATGTGACGCGTAGAATACACGCAGATTCCTCATTAGCTCAGTAAAATACAATTTGCCACAAAGTTACTCACATTACTGATGGAGCAGAGATCCACAAACTGGCGGATCTTGTCTTCCACAAAATGCTCATAAAATACGGTGAAGAAAATGACCTGTGTGGATCAATGATAACATCCATTAAGAGGTTAGCACCGCATTAATTCAATACGAAATGAGGAATAAAAGTGAAAACCTGCAGAAGTCCAATGCAGAGCCAGAGTGTTGCCGACAGACCATAGCGCATGATAAGGCTGTATGAAGGTGTGTACATTTGTGGGGGGCGCTGCAGAGTAGGCCACGGGTCCCTCAGGGCTAAATTCGAGAAACCCAACACCTAACAAATCATTGAGAGTGATATTGACTCAGGGATGTCAGTTAAAAAAAAAAAAATCAAGCCATGCGTAGAGTAAGAAGCACTTCGAGGAAGAACAGCACAGCCATGATCTGGAAGGTTGGCCGAATCTTGCGGATGGTCTGGATCTCGTTCCACTCGTTGGCCACAAAGTAGGTCCTCCAGATGCTGACAGGAGAGGCATCACGTTTCTGCTGACCGTTGGCTGAAACAGGGGCACATAGTATGAACACACATGGAAGCAAAGACATCACACGCAAATGGAAAGCTTACAGTGACTCCTATTTTAACACCTGGCACATTCCTGCTTGCTTTGCTGCGTGGCCTTTCCCAGTCAATGAAGAAGACGTCGACAGATAACTGCACAATCAGCTTGTGGAGGAACTGCACTGTCTGGACGCAACGTAAAAATACAGGATATGTAGTACAAGGACACCCTCTGGCGTTCAAAACGAGTATTGCTCTTGTTCCCATATTTTGACCGACTCACCTTGAGAGCAAACGTACAACAGATGTACGTCACAAACTGCTCCTCTTGATGAGGGAGCGGCAATAACACCGAGGCATGCTGTTGGGCCTAAGACCATCAATAAAGATTGTAATCAATGTTAGATGTCTGGCGCTACAAAAGAAGGTTGCAGGACATGAAGCACACCTTGTAAAGGATGAGCCAGTAAAGTCCAGTTCCCACAGTGACGGCAAGGAAAACATTGGCCAGATCTCCGGCGTAAAACAAGAAAAACATCAGCATGGTCTGAAATCAAGAGGAAGCGGAGGGCCAAGATTTACACCCCGATTGGGAAAAAAAAAAAATCCTCATTTATGCTTTAAAGAAGCTTTACCCTAAAATCGACGACAGGTGAGGCGATCCTCCTCTTCCAGCTGACTGTTTTGAGCACTGACAAGAGCACAGCCAGACCAGCCAACACACCCAGAGCAGTCTGTGTCCAACACACGCAAATGTCTCAAGGCCGTGCGGGCAATGGGTAACAATGCCTTTCGGTTTCATACTCACATCCGTCTTCAGGCGAGCCTCATTCTGCTCCATCTCATACTCCACGGCGAAGCTCATCTGAAGGAGGAGAGAGCGATATTCAGGGTAAAGGCTTGTATATTGCCGGTCTGCTTCACAGAGGTTGCAGTACCTCACCAGATTCAGCAGACAACGCCATATTTCTGTCTTACGTACGTTTTTATGACGTATTAATAATGAGACCGGGACACTTTTCAAAAGGGGAAACAAAAACAAACAACTAAGATAATGTGGTTGCGCAAGTGTGCACACCCTCTTATGACTGAGTGGACTGAGTGGGGGAAGTGAACAGTTCCAAATACGAGTCAGTGTTAGTGCAAAAGCGTCAGACTTATACAGTGAAACTCCTCTACAATGAAATCTACATGGGTGGAAAATACCCCCTAGTGTGAAAAAAATCTTCATGCATTCACACCATTCCCACTTTCCTGTTTCAAATTTGCTACAGTGAAAAACCCACTGTTGTGAAAAATGTCTTGCTGCAAACATGATTTCGTTGTAGAGGGGTTTCACTGTAATAGAAAGCAAAAAAAAAAAAAGTCAGGAAAAAGGCTACTAAATCAGAACTTCATTTGGGTTTAATCTGACACGATTTAATGGCGGAAGGTGTGTGATGTCTCCCACAGAATGCGCGTTGTAATATGATTGGCGAATGCTGAACACAGACAACCACATCTCCACAACCAAATGATTTACCTTGGGCTCCTTTTATACAACAAAAACCCAGCTTTTGAAAAGGGTGTGCAATGTTTGTGTGAAAAACGAGTTTGTTAACATGTTCGGACAATCATTTGTCCATCCATCCATTTTTCCGATCCGTTTTATCCTCACAAGTGTCGCGGGGAAGTGCTGGAGCCTATCCCAGCCGTCTTCGGGCAGTAGGCGAGGTAGAGGTACACCCTGGACCGGTTGCTCCAAATCACGCAAGAATGTAAGAGAAAGCAAAAGGCGAGTGTGTGTGTGTGTGTGTGTGTGTGTGCAACTCACAGACACTGTTTGTGAGTTGACATCGGTGACCAAGACATCTTTGTACTCCACGCTCATCAGTGGGGGGAACACCTGACCCTGTTGTGTGCCTGGAACCAATTGGAACCTGCACACGTGTGCACATGCATGTCACTATCCACCAAGCGCATACAAAATGAGAACATTGATTTTCTGTGTCTTCAGTGTGACGTCATCGGCACCTTATTTTCACAGAGTTGGCAACGCGGATGACTTTCGGAAGGAGGCTTGGAATTTTCTCCCTGCCGCTCAGCGCGTCCACAAGAAACATACGCCGCGACAGGTACCAGTTGGTCATGCTTTCTGTACACGGAGAGCAAAGCATGAGGCAAACTATACAATCATACACAAGCGCACCAAAACAAATCCCACCTTGGTTAATGAACTTTCCATTATATTGTTGGTTCAGGACCAACGTGGGTAAGGGGAGAAGTTTTCTGCTCTCTTCTCCGCCGAGGTCCAGAAACACATCATAAAACAGCGGCTCAGGATAAGCGCGCAGCAGGTCTGCGACTGAAAGATCACACTACACACACACACACACACACACGCACACATATGTACTAGTGCATTGAAAACAACTGCTGTTACGTGAACAATCGCAAACTTACACTTTCTTGGTAAGCGGTGCCAAAACTGAATGCTGATGTCCGTTTAATGGGTGTTTCTGGACAAATCTAAAAACAGAAAGGGAATCATTCAACCATTTTGAACATTTACACTGCGGGGAAAAAAAATAATGAATGATGCCATTAAAATGAAATCAAATCAAATAAGTTCTTTTTTTTATGAACCTAAGGAAATGTTTAAAAACCCAAAAGCTCTTAAAGATTAAATGCAAATTTATTGTCCTTAAAAAACTAAAATGGGCAGTGTTTCTTTTGCCTGCAAGGCCGTGCACCACAATTGGTAGAATCCCTCTACAGTGAAACTCCTCTACAACGAAACCTACATGGGCGAAAATACCCCCTACTGTGAAAAAATCTTCATGCATTAACACCATTCCCACTTTCCAACTGTGTGTGTGTGTGTTTACATCTGAGATCAAATTTGCTACAGTGAAAAACATGCCCTGTTGTTTGAAGTGTGAGCGTGGATGGTTGTTCGTCTCTGTGTGCCCTGCGATGTCAGGGTTGCTGCAAACATGATTTCGTTGTATGGAGGAGTTTCACTGTATTGGACTAATCTAATCTTAAATCGAGACTACTCTCTTCTATACTTATCTTTCAATGAATCCCATCAAAATCTTAAATACTGTAAGCGGGAAGTCGAGATCTATTTCAGCCCAGGTCTTACCTGGAGATTGGCTCCTCCAATGTTCTCCCATCGAAGAAACTCGCCTCTGACACTATAAACGGCAGCAAGCAGCTTAATCTCCGTATTCTGTCAGACAAACAGAATGTGCCAATGAACAGAATATTTCCCATATCGTTGTGATTTCAGTCCTACCTTGTTTCTTCCTCTGAAAATAAAGTTTACTGGGACTGGATCAGTCTGAAGGACTCGACTTGCCAATCCTGGTTCATCGCCATAATAAAGCCATGGTAGATTATGTCTCCTGGAAAAAGAAATGCTTGACACGGTCAGAGTTGTATTTAAATGTACCCAATGCTGTGTCCTAATAATTCACGCGGTAGATTACCAGTAGGAGATGTCTTGAGTGGAGCTGAAGGCGGCCTGCGATCTGAAGACGGCGTTAAAGAGGCCGCAGGCATCAACGCTCGCGCCGCTGAGGGAGTGCATGTTCATCACGCACATGTTACCGAGGGCCTGGCACGCCGTCAGGTTGGAGAAATTCTGTTGACAGACGATTTGTTCACATGCAACGTAAAGATGATAAAAGAGCCGGATTTTGATAGAATTAGAGAATATGTAAAAATTACAAGGCAGGCTGCTGCGGATGAGTAGAGATTTTTGAGGAACCAGGCAGATACGATGCTGAACTTCTGCAAGGGGGATAGAAACAAAAGCAAAAATAATAATAATAATAATTTTAGATGCAAGATCATACAAAACGGATACAAATTAGGCTCTTGATAGCTGAAAAGCAGCAAGTTTCATCCAGATTTCCTTGACAAAAGATCAGATCTGAAAACACATCTCTGATGATGTACTTTCAACATGCTAGATCTGTCTGAGATCCAGACTGCTTCTTTATGTGACATTAGAGCTTCCGTGTACATGTAGTTTATTTATTCCAAACTGCATAAACACTAACAGAAAATTTGGTAAAAAATCGGTAGTCAAAATAAATTACGATAAAACATTTTTTCATGCATCAGTATTTACTTGTGGAATCAATAAATGGGTAGCATCACACCGAAATTTAATGGGAGTACCCTAGTAAGAATTGCAATCCACCATTAAAAACACACAGACACACACACACACACTCTTGGCAGAGATAACCAACACACCCAAAGTGTGAGAAGATGAGTCCACTCACCAACTGAGCAAAGTTGACACTGGGATTGATATTTGTGGAAAGGCTTCCTGGTGGGATACACAACCCTCCTGTCTGGAAAGCCAAAGTGAAATAAAGACACAGTGAATAATATGAATATAAAATATACACATTGGAAATACATTTTAAAATATATGAGTTTATTGCCGGATGCTTGTGTATTGTGTGTACTGTATAGTACAAATGTCTTGGGCACCATTAGTTTAGTTTTAATCACGCTATTATGACCACATATGACTCGAATATCACTAGAGGGGGCACCATGGTGGAATAGTGGTTGGCATGTCTGCCCCACAGTTCTTTGGCACGGGGTTCAAATCTCATATAGGCCTTCCTGTAGGTTTGAGAACTACTACCTAATGAATAAGAAATTGACACACTATTAATGAGGTAAAAATCAGTTCATGTAGCTGCGCTTTTATCCAGATCCTCACCAACATAACACGCAGTAGGTACTTCATTGGAACCTGCTACCCACCTCGCTACAATGTTTTGAGGCAATCGGAAAAAGGTGTGTGTGTTGTTTAAGAGTAGTCAGTGGCGTGAGCTCACCAGCATAGAGGGAGGGTTACACACACAAGAGCTTTTGATGATGGAAGCCTGACATCTCTCGCACCTGAAAGCCAACACACACGATAATAGAGGTGAGATCATCACAAGACAGCGACGTAGCATCATGAAAAGTAAAAATAAATAAGTATAATGAAATAAAATACATTACACTGCTTAATCTAATGTTACTGGTTCCATATTATGGATTAGATCCTGAGATGTGTGCATGTACGGTGCCTATACCTGTCACCGCTGCTATTTGGGACTGAGAAAGCGGATCCATTTCCATTACACATCTCACATGTGGCCTCATCCAAAAGGTTTCCATGGACATCCCTCTCCACTGGAAAAAAAACAACCACAAGCAGAACGGTCAAAACAAGTGCATTACTTTTCACCTGACCAAATATTTCACTCACGGAGGATATGTCCGGCAGGGCACTGGCACTGACCCTCATCAGTGGTACTGCCTGGGCAACGAATGCACTCATAACCATCTTGAGTTACTGCCTGGAATCAAACTAGAAAGCTCATTAAGTATTTTGACAAATGACACACATGTTTAATGGAGATAAATAGGAAGAGAATAGAATGAACAACACTTACAGGCTTGTCTTCTGGACAGGCCTCGCAAACAATGGAAGTCAGATCAGTCGTGACTGTACGGAATCCACTTTGGCAAATGCAACTCAGCCCTGGAAAATAATTTTTGCTAATAACTCAGGTGATGAGCTGACAACATTTTGGGAGGGACCAGTATTCTTTCCATCAATCCATTTTCTAAAGAGTTTGTCCTCATTAGTTGCCTGAGCTTAGATTCGAAATATACGATCAGAACTGTGAGGCAGACGTGCTAACCACGAATCAACCATGCTACATCTTTATCTGATTAAAACAACCTTAAGAGTTGTAAATAACATTTAAAATAAAACAAATAAACCACTACATCAATATATCATAGTCACCTCATCTGTGCTGTATGTTACACATACGTACAGCACATATGACATAAAGTGTACTCAATTCAATTCAATTATGTTCTTACATTTCAATTTCTACTTCTAATGCAAAGCTGTTGTTTTTTGGTTAGATAGAAATTCATTTTGAAAACGATTTTAGGTACTTTAGTCATTTGACTTTGGACATAAATATGGAAAATAAAATGCTGCTTCATTTTGATTGTTTATTGTTCACCCGTATAATGTTAAGGTGTTGTCTGAAGAAAAGTGACGTCTTTCTAGGCCTTTTACTGCCAGTAAATCTCACATAAACTCCATATAATAGCATTTGCTGAATCTTAAACAAAACTGAAGCGTTTATATTAAAAGTTTCTATTTTGAAGTGAGACATCACAAACCTGCTGCGCTGCGTTGTTGATTTTCACCACAGCTCACACACGACAAACTGGAGATGTCGAAGAACTCTTTCACACCGCAATCTGAGGGGGCTTGAAAAGGAATTACATACTGCTGGCAGTGAAGTGAATTAAAATACAAAAAAAGGAATACGAAAACAAATCTGTAGCTGCTAACAATAAACGGGAGCGTCCCTGTTTCCATGGTGTGCTGGGATTTTCTTTTTCGTTTGCGGGTAGCATCAGACATTGTCAAGAACTAGCGCCATCTTGAGTACGGAGGTACGCATGGCAGTGAAACGTTAAAAAATTCCATGTTCATTGCAAGTAATGAAGAAAGAACAACGACGACAACTCTTGGTGTTTACCAGTGTTTATTTTGAACAGAACTAAAAAATGCTGCAACAAAATGATCTGTAATAGCCATCCGATCCAAACCGAACCCATACATTGTGCTAGTCGGAATGCAAATCATTTATATAAATATGATGAAAAACATTGACATTTTGAAGGGTCTTCCACGGGATTTTACATCAGAAATCGTTCATCCACCTGAGTCTTGTAGGCAAGATTCTTCCTCCCCACATTCATGCGAATCTTTCGAAATATCTGTCAGGAAGTCATCAATTTAAACATCAGCGTCCTTCTTCACACATTAGATGCATTCAATACTCACCATTTGCTCGATGTATGTAAGCAGTCCTGCCAGGACAAAGTTCTGACATGCAAAGTCAACAACGCAGAAGAACAACATGTCAAACAACAGCAGCGTGCTCTCATGTCCATGAAAAAGCACGTCACTGAAACTGTGGCCTTCATCTGCGGGGACAAACAGAAACACAGTCATGCGCATATCGACATAAATAAATGTATTGATTGTTCAAGCCAAATGGTGATACCATTATAAAAAATGGTCTTCTCAATTGGTTCAAGGAACTCCATCCCCATGACACTCTCCAATGCTAGTTTGTCCCTTACATAGTAGTCCATGTCAGGGTGGGCCTGAGGGGACAAAAATATCATAAAATGAACGAATCAGCATGAGTATTGAACAGAAAAGAATAATATTCTGTCAGAGTGCCGCAAACATGATCTATGACTGATCCAAGGAAGTGGTTCATGGTGTGATAGGCCCGAATATTTTGCTCCCACTGACTGGCTGAGTCCATGAGCCGTGCTGGTCCGTATCTCTGAACATGGAACGATGCAGTGAGGAATTACACATTTTTCCTGACAACATTCCTTGGGGGAAATGGGATACAAACCCTGGAAAAGGACTCCCGTATCCTGTTGTAATGTGAGCGCAGCCGTGTGGAAAGGGCCACCTGGAAAGTCTGCATGTCTGTGTTGGGAAGAAGACCTCGTTGGCCACACAGTGACTCCTTCACATGGGGGGGAAAAAATAGATGCAATTCTGATGTAACTTTTATGTCTGTTAAGGTTTGCTCTAATTAATGACATAGTCAAAATGAATACTTTGGAGTTTTTTAGTACGGGCCACTCGGATCACTGGGCCGCCGCCTTTGCATATTAATTGTGACCTAATTTTGATTCTATAAAACTAGTCTCTAAGTGGGTGTACCGCTTCCCTCCTCAGATTGTTGCTCATTTCCTCCATGTTTGTGTCAGCATGACCATGCACAGAGCGCCCATGGATGTAGTAGCCAAAACATCGCTGAGGTAAGAGCAGCACAGAAATCTGCAAAGACATAACAGTTAAGAAAGTCTAAGCAAAACGATTTTTAAAAAAAACATTTAAAATTGCAACTTACGTTGCTGATAGAGCAGAGATCCACAAACTGACGAATTTTGTCATCCACGCATATTTCGTAAAAGGCGGTGAATATGACCTGAGTGGGCATACATAAAAGTGAAATGCTATGTTGAGTGGATTGAATATTCAACAAAAATTGTTCAATTCAAAAAGCGAAACTCATACACAGGTTCAGTCAACACAAAATACTTTTCAGAACACCGATTGCTATTTCTTAACTTCTACATACATTTTGATTGTTTTGAATTGAACATAATTTCTTGGGATGGCAAATATGTGGCTTTTCAATAGATGTAATAATGTATGTTATAATGTAATTTAGTTTTTTTTTTAATCATTAAATATTTCTCTGTGACTGCCTTTTAATTTTTTTCAACAATATTTGAGTTTACTGAATTGCGTCTGGATTTTGTGTTCATGCATTTACCAAGTACACATGATCACTCTAGCATGCTGCGTGCTTTCATTTTGAAAATGGGAAATAAAACCGAGAACCTGCAGAAGCCCAATGCAGAGCCAGAGTGCTGATGCCAGACCATAGCGCAGAATTACACTGTATGAAGGTGGCTCCACCTGTGAGAGGTCGTTGGAAGATGGCCGGGTCTCCTTGAGTGTAAATTTAGAGAAACCCAACACCTAGATGGTGTTATGAAAGGAAGTGAAATAAACAACAACAAAAAAAACCGCCGCATGCATCAGAGACCGAGTGTGTCTGGAGCGTGAAGTACTTCAAGGAAGAATAGCACAGCCATGATCTGAAAGGTCGGTCTCGTTTTGCGGATGGTCTGGATCTTGTTCCACTCTTTAGCCACAAAGTAGGTCCTCCAAATGCTGACAGGTAAAAAATCACGTTTCTGCTGACCACTGGCTGACAAAAGCAGGGGCACACAGTGAGCATACTGCACAAAGAAAAGAACTACTACAGTATTAAAATATACACAAGGTTCATACCTGTGACTGTCCGACTAGCTGTGGTTCGAGGCCTCTCCCAGTCAATGAAAAACACATCCACCGACGACTGTACTGCGAGCTTGTGGAGGAACTGCACTGCCTTGACACACAATTTCAATCATTAGTCACACTCTTTACGGTACACCTACACAACCTGGATCAAAAATTTTAACAAAGATAATACAGGCAGTATAAGAATGACGATTTCATCCCCGGGTTATGTCCCAGTTTGGGGTCAATGTTTGTTGATTGGTGATGATGTGCAGGTGTTGTTCAGATGAGGTTCATGACCCCATTAGGGGTCAAAGGTGATAGTGGATGGTGTGGGGTATCCGTACCCGCCGGGTTTGTGGTTACCCCGGATTAGGGGGTTCAAGGGTTGATGATTGATGATGTGCAAGTACGACTTCTGTCCTGGCCAGGCTCCTTTAACTGCTATGTGGATGACACTCAGATCTTTGACACGTTAAGGAAAAAGGACGCGACGCTAATGTCACCATCTTTGATCCCTAATTGGAAAATGAACCCCATTTTAACATGTGCGCGTCATCCATCATCCACCTTTTCTTTTGACTCACCTTGAGCGCAAAAGCACAAATGATGTAGGTCACAAAATGCTTTTCCTGATGGGGCAGTGGCAGCTCCACAGACACTTTCTGCTGGGCCTAATGAAATAGAAAGAATAGGTGGCGGGCTACACACTGGAGTGATCGACAGTCAACGGGCAATCTCAGGCCACGTGTCAAAAAACAATCATTCAAACTCTGTGGACAATTTACAACAGGGATGGGCAAACTTTCATTTTTTTTTTCCCCAATGAGTCAATTAATCAATAAAATCGTGTATTTATATTTAGTTAGGGGGGCCCGGTGGTCCAGTGGTTAGTGCGTCAACCTCACAGTGCAGAGGTCTTGGGTTCAATCCCCGCTCCGGCCTCCCTGTGTGGAGTTTGCATATTCTCGCTGGGTATGCGTGGATTTTCTCCGGGTACTCCAGTTTCCTCCCACATTCCAAAAACATGCATGGCAGGCTGATTGAACACTCAAACTTGTCCCAAGGTGTGAGTGTTAGCGCAGATGGTTGTTCGTCTGTGTGCCCTGAGATTGGCTAGCAACCAGTTCAGGGTGCCCCCGCCTACTGCCCATAGACAGCTGGGATAGGCTCCAGCACCTCCCTTGTGAGGATAAGTGGATCGGAAAATGAATGAATGTTTAGTTATTTATTGAATGTTTGAATGAATTGATCAATTCAAAAACGAACTAATACCGATGTTGTTACTAAGGATGTCAAATATGGCAATGTGGTCAGTTCTAAGCAATTGAAATATATCTACTTAACCATTTATTAAAAAAAAGAAAACATACATTTTTAATTTGACTATTTTTTTTGTTTGTTATTCACAACAAATCAACTACTGTAATTTTTATTTTTATTTTTTACCAAGATAGAGGAATAAAATGAAGCCAACCTTGCATAGCATCAGCCAGTAGACTCCTGTTGCAAGAGTAACAAGGACGAAAACATTGGCCAGATCTCCAGCGTAGAACAACAGAAACGTCAATACAATCTACCGTCATATGAAGGACAAAGGGATGAAAAGAGAACGTTTACCATCAAGTTTCAGAATAAATGGAAAATTATCATCTTTGACGCTTTACCCTCAAGTCGATGGCCGCTGATGCGACCCTCCTCTTCCAGCTGATAGTCTTCAGCAGTGACAAAAACACCACCAGACCAGCCAACACACCCAGAGCAGTCTGCGAAACACATTCAAGGGTATCAGGGTTAAGATAATATCACTCCTGTATGCAGTATTGCAAGGGCAGACTTGTTTACTTTATCTCATTCAGGGGTCTCCAATGTGGTGCCCTCGGGCACCAGGTAGCCAGTGAGGACCACACGAGTAGCCCGCCAGTGCTAGGGTTGTGATTTGCGAGTAGAAATTGTGATTTGAAAATGCAAACATGGGCAGTATTAACGATTCTATAGCTACCTATTTAGCTACCTAGCTAGCTAGCTACAGTATCTATCTATCTATCTATCTATCTATCTATCTATCTATCTATCTATCTATCTATCTATCTATCTATCTATCTATCTATCTATCTAATATTATTAAATGTAATTTAACAGTATTCACTTCTGTCCATTATGATTAGTGACAATTCCTTTCGGGTTTTTTTTTTAATATACCGAAGGTAATAGATGTTTGGTGTTGGCAGAGGTCTGTACTCCACCGAGAAAAAAAGAAATATTGGCAATTTTTATATTGTTGTGTCACTTGGTACAAACTAGAGTCAAGACAAAGTGAAGAGCGAGTTCGGTGCTTCTACTCACATCTATAATGTGGGCCTTGTAGGTCACCACATTCCTCAGTGCGCTCCTCTGCAAGAGAAAAATATAATCAAGTCAGTGTGATTCCACTTTTTTTTTAAGGATGCATTATACAACACCGACTCACAGAATCAAACGGCGTACTGACGTTTGGGTTAGCGGGCGCATCCATCTTGTAATGAAACTGTCCACTATTTCATGCATAACATTTGTGCCCTTGCAGAGTATTGCTGCGTGTGCGTTGAAGGTATGATGGGCTTCAAAGGCACACATATTAAAGTTACCTTACATCATAGAGTATCAACATGGCATTGTGATGCTTCACATTCTATAAAGCTCTGCAATTAACGTAAAAGTGAATGTACAATCATGTTAGCGCTACATGTACGAAGAAATAATTGTTGGTAAAACATTTATTATTATGCTTTGTTACACATTTAATGATTGCTGTGTAAAGTTTGCTTGCTTTGGTGTGAAGAAATGTTACAGACTTTGCTGAGAAATGTCCTCCGTCTTCCAGCTGGTCACCGGAAATAAGAAGAACCAAGAGAGAAGTGATTATTCTGCTAGATTGACTGTGCTGAAGTGTTTATCTCTGACCTTATTGGTACTTTCCACAAACATCTGTGTGTGTGCTTTTCTCTGATAAATCTGATACCGAGACCAATAAAAAGAGGGTCTAGGGAAGGCTGCCCAGTATAGCTGTGGTAATTGTATGTGCGCACTCAAGTCAAGTCAACTTTATTGTCAAATGTGCTCTATGTGCAACATACAGCACAAATGAAATTTTCCTCGCAACCACAGGAGAGAGAGGCGCCACTGCGGATACCCGCGCCGCAATCAACAGAACATAAATGACAAAATAACACAACACAGTCCTCTTCTATTCTCCTTGCAAGCGAAAACAACATAAAGACGCCTTTTCTCTTTTGTGGAAGTGCATAAATGTCATTTTTGTAATAAACCTGACAATGTACAACCAGCATAATAACCAATCATAATAAACCCGCTCATTTGCACGTATTCTTTCTCGTAATAATTGTGTCTAAATATAGTTTAGCATATCTTAATTCTGCGGCAAGTAGGATAAAATTCAGGTTTATTTCATTTTTTGGACATAATGACATAGCTTGGTTGTTGGAAATTGTTATGAATGTTGTGAATAACAAGTTCAGTTACAAGACTTGTTTTTGGCAGCATTATAATTAGCAATTTATATCACAAGGCTTTATTTTTAAAAGGATGAGATGGGGAAAAAATGATGTCACAAAGATTTGCTAGTGGCGACAGTCAAGAACAAATACTGCCAAAAATTCGCAGTAATCAGTGTTCAGTTAGAACCACTGAGGAAGATTTTTTGAGATGTGATGATCATTAGATTTTTAGATGATTATTATTTGACAACGAACAACAAATTCTTGAAAAAAACATGGAAACAAAATAAGAGGCTTAAATAAATATATACACACACACACACACAACAGTAATACTAATAATAATAATACATTTTATTTATAAGCGCCTTTCAAGACACCCAAGGACACTTTACAATCAGACAAAACAACAAAACACCAAACGGGTTGAGCAGCGGCAGTGGGATGTTTTGTTGGTGCCCTGCATCATATGTATTCAAGACAGTCATGGCAAGCTCCAAAGGAGCTGTGGCCCGCGACAAAAATTAGTTTGGCACCCTGCAATTTTGTTGCTTCGCCATAGTAAAAAAAAAACTAAAATCATTTCCTGCTTCTCTTACTTTACCAGCCAATCAGAACATATCAACATAAAAACATGTCTAAACAATTATTAAACAACAGAATATAATTTGGGAATGCTTAACATGAAATAATATGATGCTCAAACATAAAATGATAATTAATAATATAACATAAGCTTACACTAATAATACTTTAAGTATAATTCGATGTATTTAATTTACTGAAGACAGGAAACACACCATGCTCCTCCCCTCAAAGTTGATTGTTGGGTGCTGAGGTAAAGTGAGTGACGTAAGAGGTTTCTCAACCAATCGCCCTGCACCAAGGGAAAGGCGCTCAAACTCGCTAGCTGGGCGGGATTGCTTGTAGGCGGAGGCATACAACACATAAGCGGTCACACTCGTCGCTGCGCTCACTCTTTGCCCAACTTCAAATAGAACCGATGGTCAGTATTTTTTCAGGCTAAATTAGTTGTTAGCCTCCCACCCCCTTCTCCCTCGTGTTTATAACCCAGGCCTTTTGTCTTTCAGAAAGCAGCCTTCTTAAGAGCAAGCGGCGGAGTAAAAAATGGCCCACGTTGTGAGGTTAAAGGGACTGGACGTGAACGCAAGTGCCGAGGACATCCGGAACTTTTTCCCCCGTTTGCACATCCCCGTGCGCGGCGTCTGGATCTGGATTCTGGGAGGACCGAACAACGAGGCCTTCATTGCCTTCAAGTCTCAAAGAGAGGCACGACGTGCCGTTCGCCACAGCGGACATACCCTGAAAGGCTCCAAGGTGATGATACGCCTGAGTTGTGTTGCAGAACTCGAACAAAAACTTAAATACTATGAGAAGAAGAAAAAACACTCCCATCGTGTATCTCGGCCACATGTAGAAGAAAGGTCTGAGGAGCCGCAAGTTGTTCACCCACCGACTTCGCCACCTCGTGATCCGAGAATTGCATTAGCTTCCTCTCCCCCAATTTTACCACCACCTGTGCAAAATGGAGATTTGCAGACTTTCGACAAGCCACATGATTGCAAAATATACTCAAATATTACTCCGACGGGGGGTCTACAGAACTTTGAAAAACCATGTGATCCCAGGATAGCTCCCATTGTTAATGGGTGTCCACCGAGACATGACAGGCAATGTGATCCCAGAACAATTCCTATTCCCAGTGGGTGCCCACAGGTGTGTGATGAGTTACATGAGCACAGAATTTCATCACAGATTGTTCCGAATCATTTTCTACAGATGCCCGACAAGTCGAAATCTCCCCCAAAATACAAACCCGTTGTTCCCAGTCAAGGTCTGTTGACATGTGGCGAGCCACTTAATTGCGTACAGAATGCTGATCACCCAGAGACATCAGACCCTTTACAGAAGGCATTTTTCCTGGGAGTTCGTACAGCTCTGGAAAGTTTTCAGTCCTACCCAAGTGAGCAACGGGAGGTTTTGCCGGAACATTTACATGCAATAATGCCAGAGACACAGACGTCAGGACCAGGTTACGTGAGGCTGTTTGGACTGCCAGCCTCGATTACAAAAGAGGATATTAGTTTGTTCTTCCAAGGGCTGAAGGTAGCGGAAGTCGTAATCAACATGAAGTTGGAACACCGTCACGTGTCCCTTGTCAAGTTCGACGATATGGAAGACTCGATTCGTGCGGAGCAGTTCAACAACCAATACATGGGCCCAATTTGTGTGGAAGTACGCAAAGCCACAGAGAAGATGTGGAAACTAGGGTTGGAAGAGTGTGAAAGCAGTTGCCATGACGCAAGAAACTCTTTGAGAGACACTGCAAACCGGAAACATAAGTTCAGGTTGGAGGAAAACCACAATTCTCTCAAAAAAGCCAGACTGTTTCCTGCGTGTGAAGAGTACATTGTCAAGGTCTGCAATCTCCCTCTGTTGACAACGAAGACTGAATTAAGGGAAGTGTTTGACATTCATGAAATGGAAAAATCCAAAATACAACATCTACTTGACAAGGACGGCGAGAGAACAGATACAGTGTTTCTAATTTTTCACAGCGTGACGGACTGCGAACATGCAATGAGTCGTGATGGCTGGCTCCTCGGCTCGGGCCACATCCAAGTGTCGATAACTAACAGAGATGAAATGATGGACATGAAAAGGAAAAATGCCTGGCCTCTGAACCTTTCGAAGAGGAAATCCCACGCGAAAAGTCAGATGCTGGAAAAGAACCTGGGTGCCGACGCAAACACATGCCTGTTAGTTCAAAACATGCCCGAATATATGAAGGAAAACCTGATACTTAAGTTCTCTCAAAAATATAACATCACAACAGACGATATCATTATTTTAAATGATGGCAAAACTTCTTGCACGGCCATGGTGCAGTTTAATTCCTTCAAACTTGTTTCCATGGCCCATAAACTCACCCAAGACTTGTTGGGAGAAAACGCAATTATAAAGCGTATAACTGCGAATCAAATGAATATCTTTGCAAATGAGGGCCTCTGGTAAAGGAACCAAAACTTGGAACCAAAGGCTGAAACCATTTTTATATGGTAGAATATAGTGGAGGGAGAAATGTCATTGACACAACCATTATTTTCTCCCCCAGCCTTAGTATCATCACAAGCACCCCCCAACCTTTTTTATACCAATGTACCCCATATCGGATTTTGGACAGGCCTTGGACTAACATCCATTTCATCAAAGGGGGAAAAAAAGTGACTGTCTTCAAGAAACTATGTTTTTCTCCTGTATGGTTGCTGAAGTTTTGTTCTTGTCGTTACAACCACTTACTTGGGACACTTGTATATTCTCTTTTAGCAAGAAGAGAACTGGAAATATGTCATTTGTTTATTGTAGAAATTGAAGATTTTTTTGTTAGATTAGCATCAGAAAATCCTTTGAAAGTGTGTTTTTTTTCTTTAAAGCAAAAACAGTCAGAAAAATACAAAGAATGTATCTACAGTTACTCATACATTCACAGCTAACATCTTGAGGTGTCACATCATTTCAGGAATCTGCGGGGGCCGTCCATGAACAGAGACTGACCTGTAGGAGAAAAAAAAAAAGATTGAATTAAAACCACATGGAAGGATAAGCCATGTTACTCTGGACCTACAAAATTCAAGACTTTTGGTCAAAATGTGGAAAACTACAAGTTATGCATGGATGTAAGTAACGATCTGATGCTGAATATACTGTAAACGTAAACAGCACAAGGTCTAACACCCAAAATGCATCTTTTCTATTGAATTTGAATAAAGCCTGGTGGAAAGGTGAACTTGACTGGTAGTGTACCTTTAGGTAAAGCTCGAGTGTATCTATCACTACTCCTTGGCAGACAGGAAGAGGGCGATGACAAGTTCATTGAAAAGCTGTTCTTGCCGGGACCCTGCGCAGAAGAGACGTGCTCAAGATTAAAACATGGTCAGCCTTCGCATGAATTGCCTAACAGAGAGCAAACACAAACGCTGACAATACGAGAGGTTGAGGCAGTCATCTCAAAGTAGATCGCGGAGACTTTGAATTGGGTCACTCTTTTGCATTTCCAAAAAAGACATCCCTTTTGTTCAAGATAATGTAAACAGGAGGTGGGCATTCCGTTAGTACTGGCGGAAGGTCCGTAAACTGACGATTGACGTTGAATTAAAAAAAGAGAAAAGTCTATGCGCTCATGAAGTTGTTGTCCGTCGGTGTAATTGTCACTAACCCAAGTACCTACGACCCTCGCTGTCGAAAATGAATCCAATTCCGCCGTCACATGATGTTGAGGAATTTAGCCTTACGCCGAGTACTATTGGTACCAGTTTCTCACCTGAACCTCTGTTTAAACTCTTAAAACAAGTGTGCAGTTTGTTCTTCTTCTCCCTTGAGTGATTAACATCCCCCTGGTGTGTTCTTTTGCGTCCCCCCCACCTCGGGAGAATCCCTGGAGGCTGTCACATTCCCTCAAGGAGGAACTATCAAGATTTATGCACGACAGGAGCTCTGGAATTTCCAGTCCTGGACTTCTTATGCCAAGATCGAATTGCAATAACCTTCCTTTGTTTCTGATTTTTAACATAAGAGGCAGGACTGCCCCCCCCCCTCTCATTAACATATCCCAATACTGCATAAACGTGTCTATTTTTCCTTTGATTCCTGAAGCCTGAATCGATTCGGATTGTGGTGTGATAGCAGACAAGATGACATGGTGTTGGGTCTTCATTCCACCATATAGAGAAATAAAATAACGTGTCCAAGGAGGTCCATTATGATATTCAAAAGACCCCCCCTCCCCTCCCCTCATGATAGCGAGTATTGCTGACAGTCTCTCGTGTGACAAGTGTCATCGCATGGAGCCGTGTTGCTGCTTTGAAAAATTTTGAGTAACTTCTCTTTTTGGTGGGTTCAAGGTTGTACAGAGGCATTTTTTCCAAAACATTTTTAGGATTGAAACCTTACTTTTAAGTACTTCTGGGTCATTATCTCACTTCAGAAAGCCAAATTTGTAAGCAATAAAAATAATAAATCATTTGAAATCCGAAGGAATGTTCTGCCCATTTATATAACCAACAACTCAGTGTCGTTTGTTTAGGTTCTATGGATTTTCACGGGTGAAGCTCCTTACTTCTGGTGCTATACTGTTCAGTCTGTACTCCATCAGCTGCTCTGTTAGTTTCTGTGTCACCTTCAGAACCAACTGTGCATCGCTCTCGTTCTCTATCTGGAAGGTCTCCTTAAAAAAACAAAACAACAACAACACATTCAGCATCATTATTGTCCGCAACTGCAAAGGAAATGGAATGATTGCCATGAAAAGAAGCACCTACCAGATAATGAAGTAGTTCATTTGAATCACAGCCACTGTCTGGTGGTGCTTCCATGTGTCTTGGCCTATCATGTGGTTTCTTTACCGGTCTGTCCATTAAACTGGGAGGCAGCTTAATCTGTGGGCCGTTGTACTGGTCAGGAAACCTTCGCCTAGCGTTAAAACGATCACGTCCATTCATTTGGTTAAAATCCTCTCCAGGCCCATGCGGATACGGCCTTGGATTCATATTGGGGTCTGGGAAACGTTGCTTGGGTGAAAAGCGCCCAATGTTGGATGGCGTATATTCATCCGGACTGGAGTCTGGGAAACATGGCTCAGGTGAAAACCGTTCAAAATCGGATGGCTCATATTCATCCTGGTATTCATCCGGAAACTCGTCGAAAGAATCTTCATTAAGGGGAAACTCCTCATGAAACAACTCGTCATTGAATAGTGGACCTAAGGAAACCAGAATTATGTTTAATCAGATGAGACAACAGTAAGGTGCTCAATAACAAACATAACCCACCAAATGGTGGTCCGTTTGGCCCCATGCCGTTTTCTGGTGTGGGCAATGGCTTCGGTTCAGCAGAACCTGAGAACAGACAAAAGGTACCCAAGTGGCACCGAAGATCCCAAACAAGTCCTATTTTACACAGATAAGTTTATAGTAGAATAACTTACGGAGTCCTTTGAAAGCGGGTACATTGAAGGGCTCCTTCATGACCACCTAAATCATCACCCAAACAAAGAAGAAAACATAATCCAGCATAAACTCGTGCCTTGCATGTTAAATTCGGGTGTATCTTGTCAAATTGAAATGATTTAAATAGTGATTTAACTCAGAGCTGACCTTGACTTGTCCTCTCCCCACTTTTTGTGCCAATTCAGCGGCAGCATCCCTAACCAGCTTCCTCACAGCAGGATCTTTGAGGAGTTCTTCCTTTTCCCAAGGGACTTTGTCAGGATGGATCTTTTTCTGTATACAATACAAAAGGTGTTTGGTTATACAATTTTAAAAAAAGATTTACAGTGATCCCTCGCTCTAACGCAGTTCACTTTCCGCGACTGACAGTTTTTTTTAATGCTTTTAAACTGTGAATTGCATTCTGCATCCTGATTGGCTAAGGCACTGACCGACGTGAACAGTCCAACCTCATACTGACTATTAAAAATATTATTTTACAGCACAGTATTTCCAAAAACTATTTTGGTCTTTGGTTTAATTGTATACATAGTTCAGTATTGTATAACTATAAAAAATAAAGCTCACTACTTCATGGATTTCACCATCACTGGTTCTTTTTGGCATGTAACCCCCACGATAAACGAGGGATTACTGTACTTCGATTGCAAAAACAAAAAAGAACTATTTGGAGTAAATAACGTACCGTGGTACCTCTACTTATGAACGTCTCTTCATACGAAATGTTCAAGTTCTGAAACGCCTCAACAGGAAAATATTGCCTCTTGTTACAAAAGAAATGTCAAGACACAAAAGGTAAAACTACAGTAAGGGCTGCTACGCTCATGTCATCACTGCTACATTGTAAATTCTTCTCCTGCCGCCGCTACTCTACTGCCAGAATGGCGGCGTAAACAAATGCACACGGGGATCAATCATTTGACGTTCAAAGTGGTATGTGCTGAAGTCAAGTTTGACAGGTAACACTCAAGGTTACTGTTGTCTTAAATGACTGGGTAAATTTACGCAACCAGAAAAGCAAGCGGTTTCACATCCTTATCTCTTGCACATATTGGACAGGAAGCGCCTCTATTTCAGGAAATACACTCACATTTCACTGGTTTTAATCATGCAAATAATATGCTTAACTCCTAAAAAGCCAAACGACTCACCATGTAGGCGAAATTGTGTTGTGCACTTTTCACATGAGCGACCATATCGTGCTGCAGGCGGGTCACCTTGCAAAGCCTGCACTCGTAGTGTGGCGGGACAGTTTTACTGGGGCTGCGGTACTCCCATACATATTTAAGACCTGAAAACATTTCATTTGGTTCACAACGCTGAGTGTTGGTACAAGGATGAGAATTTTGTATTTTTTTTTTGCTTACCGAGCAAGCTATTTGTGATGCCGTCCAACACTTTGCTCAATGATGGGACAGTCTGGAAAGAAGTTCCTTTGACATATACTGGTGAAAAAAAAACAGCAATATTAAGAGTTGCTAAACTATCGCACACGCTTGATAGAAGCAAATCGGGAGCAATACTTTGCAAAATCATGTTTCCTATCAGAGGGATTGGAAATTAGGGCTGGGTACTGAGCATTTTCTTTTAAACACAGCCTAAAGGAGATAAGCATTTGTTAACAAATCCATACAAAAGAGTCATGTTCAAAAATAACACCCACAGAAAAAAAAAAAAAAAGATCCATGAAAAAGGATGAAAACCGTTTTGCAGTTCCAGGGGATGTCAGTGTGTCATAACTATCATGTTCTGCCTAGATTACCAGAACATGACCATTCAGAATGCAAACAGCGGAACTCTTGTAGAAGTCAGAGGTAATAACCAGTTCTAGATGCTGAGTTTGCAATACAAGAGAAATAGGCAAGATTGCCCCCGGGTGGCTAAATCTTGACATGCCAGAGGAACCTCAGCAGAGATACGAAAATTAGGGATGTTCAGACAGATCAGGGTTTGAAGATGCCGATACTGATCGGATGGATTCGGTACAAAATGTTCAATTTTAGAACCACAACAAAAGATTTCTGTTAAATCATCAATTCATCTGTTGATTTTTTGGGGGGGTTCAAAAACAGGACATAGCTTCAAATTGACAATGCAGAAAATGCAAAAACAAATTCAGTGAGTATTTTGGTCTGTAACATGTCAGAAAATCAGGGAAATGTGGATCATTATTTTTCCCCGAAGGAAAAGCAAATGGTTGCAAATGTCCTATATGGATTAAACACAAAGATAAACACGATTGACATTGAGCCTTGTGTTCCAATTCGAATGCAACCAAATTACCAAATGAAATGAAATTACTCCAAATAATATCTAACATCACAAGAGCAAATCAGTGTGTAATTTCATTTGGGTTCAAAGGGGCAGCATGTTTCTGTTGCCAATCCTGCTGGAGTATGAAATTACGACTTCAATTATTAACTTCATTAAGTACAATAAAACCATTCCAGATGAAAAATAATCAGAAGAGAGTTTCGTTTACTGTCTTCAGTTGTTCAGGCAGACAATCGATTCCCTTCCTGCAAGTTTGTGCTCACCTCTTGCCTTCTGCTTTCCCACTTTAATTTAACTATTCGGAAGTCATTTTGTCAGTAATAAAACGTGAAATGTAGAACGGACGGCTACTAGAGTGATTGATCAACCATTAAAGCCCTTGATCGCGTTCACCGATCACACACTTTCCACGAATATCAGCCACCAATCGATTGGAGCATCCGCAGCAAACACCAATGAGATCCCACTAAATCATGACTGCGCACAAGTATTAATTTTTACAGTGTGTGTTTTGAAATGGTTTGGTCGGATGCAAATGCTTAATGACGTCAAGTTTGAACGGACAGGATACACCCGATTTGTCTCTTTCATGTGCATTAATAGCGAATACCTTCGGATCAGATTTGTATCCAGATTAGGAAGCAGCCCGATTACAATGTGAAGGTATCCAATTGCATTACTTTTTGTTCACTTTACACTGCCATGACTGTCATCCTTGCAACTAACTGTGCCACTTGAGGGTGTTGGGAAGGAAATCGAAATTATGTCACTTTCTCATGCAGTGTAAATCCAGCTTTAATGTCAATTAAAGTGTCACATCAAGCTATAATGGAAAGACCTGCATTTATTCATCTGTGCCTGTGACACAGAACCTTATACAGTATTCCTGAGCCGTCCACGCACGGACCTGCGGTGTAGTCGAATAATACGGCGCGCCTGCAATTGTGAACATCCATCTTAGAGGAACAACAATTTAACTGTTCGTAAGAAAACGACATCACAGAAGTCCATCCATCCATTTTCTGAACCGCTTCATCCTCACTACGCTGCGGCCTATCCCAGCAGTCTTCGGGCAGTAGGCGGGGGACACCATGAATTGGTTGCCAGCCATTACAGAGACGAACAACCATCCACGCCTAGGGACAATTTAGAGTGCCCAACGAGCCTCCATGCATGTTTTTGGAATGTGGGAGGAAACCGGAGCACAACACGCATGCCCGGGAGAACATGCAAACTCCACACAGGGAGGCCGGAGCTCGAACCCGGTACCTCTGCACTGTGAAGCCGACGTGCTAACCACTGGACTACCGGGCCGCCCACATCACAGAAGTCGAAAGTGCAAAATAACATTCATATGGCCTAAATCCAAAATTAAATTGCGTAATTTCTCCAAGACCCTTAAAGGTGGAGCTTATCGAAATTGCACTTATTAAAAAATCTGCCCTGAGGCCAGTTTAGGACTGGGGCTCGGTACCCATCACTAATCATGACACAACCAACTGCGTCAGCTCTGAAACTCCTTCCGAAGGTGGAAAATAGCGGGGGCGACTTTGGGTGTCCCCTCATTCCGTGCCAACGCCGTTCATAATGAACAGACACACAGGAAGCAGGTGGAAAATACAGGTGTCCGCAGCCAGTTTGGCAGGTGACTGTTGCCCCCATGTTGATGCACATTTAATTGGCAGCGGTCAGTCAGGCCGCGGTCCTGCTTGAGGTCAAAACCCACACGACCACTATTCTCCTGGCTGAGAGTCAAGTGTGCCACCAAGCAGGCTAAAAGCCAAGGCTGCTAACCCAGTGGCTGGTGCTACTCTCAAGGCTCTTCCAAGAGTGAGGTTTGACTGACATATTTTTGCACAGGACGAGCAGCCATCCATTAACTCACATTTCTAAGGTGGTGATTAATTCTAAGTGATTGATTTTTTATTTATTTAATATCCATACCTGATATGCACAATGCTTACAGGTTGGCAGGCGACCATTAAGAGGTGAATTTGTAATGCTTTTACTTTTTGTTCATAATATTGGTCTCCCTTGACCAATAGCACTAAATGGCACACAACAGGCCCAATAGCTGAGAGTTTCAGAAAGTGGTGGACAGGCCACCACCCATGATCTGAAGTAGAGACAACAAGGTCTCAAGCTTCAGTTCTCTCATCCTAGGCAATGTACCATGTATGGAAGACTTACCTATGTCAGCAGAGTGCTGCGGGCGGTATGTACCCTGTCAAGAGGAGGGAATAAGTCCACAGGAAGGAGAGAGACACATAGAGGAATTAGTGACATGGTGACACTTGGCTGTGTACTGAATTTCACGCTACACGATGTACACCATGTCTCACGACGACCCTGCATCAGCAGTGTCATGGCTACATGTGTAAAAACATAGCCACCGGTCAATGTGAATTCTCATCAAGTGAGAATGTGCATTGGGTGTCAGGCAAACACAAATATTAAGTGAATGAGTATTAAGACCATTGGCCACATGTCAACAGGCCAAGACCTCAATCCCATTCCCAAAAAGCAAGTTGAGGGAGGAAAAATGAAAAACAGTTGGACAGAAATCTCCCCCACTTCAGTTTGTTTGGATGCACCCATCAATTTTCTATAGTATTTGTCCTCATTTAGGTGACCGATCCCAACTGACTTTGAGAGGCTGGGTGCACCCAAGGACTGGTCAGAAGTCAATTACTGGGTAAATAAAAAAAATGCTGGCACTGAAACAACTTATAAACGCCACACAGGAGGTTGGGTCTGAATCAAGATTCAAACCCGAGTCAGGCACCTCAACCGTGGGGAAAAAGTGCCTCCTTGTTTGGGATTCCTTATATCTGTGGAAATTCCAAACGTTACCTCGGAGTGACAAGGCTATGATATAAGTGCCATTGTTTATGCCGGATTGTCCTCTATATCTGCTGATTGTACATTATGTCTTTTATACAGTGTAGCTGCTATCTTCTCAGCTGTGTGTTTAATGCACAGCACATGCATATTGCACGGAGGAGTGAGAGAAAGATGCTGTGACAAGGACAATAAAGATGACCTTGATTCCTTCCTTGATATAAGGTGTTTTTAAGTTGAAAACTAGGATTACATATTTGGAAGTGTATACAATATAAGAGTACCAACTACTCCTGACTCTATTTTAGGACGAGAATGAAGTATGATCTAAGAGCAATCGTGAATTTTGATTCGATTGGAGTGGAAAATGGGCACGTGGTGTTTCAGACATCAGGGGAAAGTGTCCTGTTCTTCCGGTACGTTGTAATGATTTCATCAGGCAGCCTCGGTTTGTGCCAAAGCCGTTGTAAACTGCATGGATGCCCCAGTCTCACTGAAAGGATCCCGGGTGGTGCATATTCTCGTTCCCTTTCTCACAACTGTGACTGACGTTCACAGTCATATGAGGGGCAGTGGACGAAAAGAAAAAAACATACATTCCGTTCGCGACATTGTCACGAAATACTTACCATGCCGTAGTTCTTTGCGTTCCATGGCGACCCCCTGTTCAGAGGTTTTTTTTGCGTAAACTGGAAGCCTGCAGGTTTGAAATCCATTTCCTCGGTTTCCTCACTGAGTGACGTTAAACCATAGAAAAATAAAATTAGAACAGTGCAGCCATTTCAGGATCACAACATGCAGTACACCCATTCAAGTCCTGTTTATTCGTCGTTCCTATTATCTTCCGTGTAGCTTCGTTTCGGGCCTAGTCAGGGCATTTGAGAGGACCACTTGCACGTTTTGATAAAACAAGACAAATTGGCTCCCTAAGTCACAAAATATCGGTAAAACTTCACAGGTTGATATAATTTACCTGAGATGTTTGCAATAAAAGCTCCTATAACTCGATCCAAATAAGCGTAGCGGACGCAGTGGAGGGATGCGGCCAAGAAGTGTCTGCGTGAGACGATCGAAGTGCCTGTTTAAAAAACGCATACACGTTGTTGACTAAGTCTAAGTAATACGACCTCTAACATAAAACATATACGGGGAGTATCAATAATTAAGGATATATTTTTTTCATGCGTCCAAGAGTCAAAAGAAATGTAATTTAAAGAAAATTAAGTCATTTGTGCAAGGCGTTTACGAGGACGACTATACAGTGTGTTGGTATTACTTACCGGGACACACCGATAGGCTTTCATTCATATTTTGGTAAAATATATCCTCGTCATTTTTTGAAATAAAATTTCGATTTGTATGTGCAACAAAACATTTTTTGCACCCATTTTATCTAAGGAAACTGGTGACGAATCTTTTATAGCCTATGCTTCGCCGCCGTTGTTCTTTCGAAAAAAAAAAAAAAGGGTGGCAGCGGCGGCGGCGGCTGAAAAAAAACAAGCGTACATTTGGCTCTACTGAAAGACGGACACGACTCAGAATCCAAAATATTAACACACACAGACATAATAAATAGTTTCTATATCTTTTCCTCACCTTCAGATATCGACGATCCTGCACCGGAGTGTAAAATTGCAGCAGGCACAACCAAGGTCTTTAGCTGGGGTAGGTTACAAAATAAACACTGGCGATGATGCCCATGCAGTTAGCTCGCTACTGCTAATGCTAGTGTAGAAACGAGGGCTGCAAGATGAGAGAGTGAAGATCTGATTTTGATAGCTAATTCACACTGTGTTTCGTATTCTGCGGTGTACCGTTACATTCATTTATTCACGTCTTCTGCATTTGCCTTTAGATCCAGTAAAACCTTTGGTCCGAGATGGCTAAACTGAAATCCAAGAAAAAGAAGAGACAGGATGACTTCCATAAAGTGAAATTAAAAGTGGGAAAGAAGAAGCCAAGAGCAGACAACGCCACCAATACAAACTTTCGCACAAAGGGAATAAATCTGCCTGAACAACTGAAAACAGACACCAGTGGTCCGACCACAAACAGGCATCTTGGCATCAATGTAAGTGTTTTACATCAATGGTTCTAAAACATTTTGGACCCGTCGCCCCCAGTCACGACTCACGAACCAATGTCCAATATCATTTTTTTCAGATGTAAACAAACAGCAGGGAATCATGGGTTTGACAGTGTTTTGTGTGCATTTATCTCCCCTTTCCCAGGACCTGTTGTCTCAGCTCCATCATTACAATGCCAATGTCAAGCACGGTGCCTTGTTGGGCTTGAGGGAGCTGTTGTTGGTGAATCCCTCTTTGTTAGAGCAGCATTTGTCACGTTTGCTGTCCGAGGTGGCTGCTGTGTTCACAGACAAGGATGCCAATGTTCGGATGGTAGCCACACGTGTGCTCAGGTTAGAGAAAACTTAAATATAGTACCATTTACCCCGGTCGCAACTAACGGCTTGAACTTATTACAGGTATATTGCCCAGTCTGTGCCCGCGGAGCGAGTGGCTCCATTTTTCCCCCTCCTCAGTGCCCACCTGTGTTGCGCTATGACTCACATTGAGTTGAGCATCCAAGAAGACGCCATGAAAGTCCTGGATGTGCTGTTGGAGTACTACCCAGCCCTGCTTGCTGCACGGCCTGCCGTGCTCCTCACCAACTTCCTGGAGTTAATCTCTCACAGACAGAGCAATGGAGGAACTAAAAAGGAACAGGAAGCCAAGGGACGCACTTGGGCGCTCTCCGTCAACCCCAACAGGACCCTTACCAGCCAGCAGTGGCGCCTCTCGGTGCTCCTTAGGTACGCCTCAGTGACTGATTACACATTCATTAAACTGAAAAAAATAAGCCCCCAAATGCATCGCGTTTATGTGTTTTGAGGCCTTTTTGTACAAATGGCCTATTTCGTTTAAATGTTGTTCACAGATCTTTATAAATATGTGTTGGTGAGCACTTCTCCTTTGCCAAATAAACCTCACAGGTCTTGCTTATCAAGATGCTAGTTAGACAGCATTTGTCACGTAAAACTACATATCCATTGAAGACACTTGGCTTCAACGTGATGGCCTCTCCAGTACACCAGGAAGGAGTTTGCAGACTGATACTGTCACCTAGTGGCCATAGCGGCAATTAATACATGTTGTATGCCTGGCAGCAGGCAGCCTAATAAGTAATTGATGCTCAATATGGCTAATGATGAGTTAGGGAAAAAAGTAATTAATATTCAACACAATTGGTTGTTAAGTAGGAAAAAAAAATACACATTTTCTTTCACTGCACTATATTTTTGGCCTTATATGGTTTAAGTTCGCATCTGCAGGGTGAAATTAATTTGCATATGTCATAGATGGTTTAGTAATTGTATTGCTGGTTTTGGAGTCTCCTCCGTTAACTAGCTTGGCAGTTAACCATGCAAATGGTATCACTTGTGTTTTAGACTTGGGCGCTTCCTACAGGCAGTAGTCGAGGAAAGACCTGTGGAGGATGGTGACCTGTCGGCCCCATCTGAGGGAATGTTTGGTTCAAGTGGTGAGAGCAGGATTACGCCTGTGAATGCCGTCTGGGAAGAGCTCATATACAGCAAGATCGGAGTTCAGGTGTATGAGCATTCTGGGAGCAAACCAAGCCCGCATTCCACATTTAAACTCAGGTATGATTTCATTGCTGTTAAAATAGTTTTTCCTGACCAGCACTGTCGAAAATTGATGAGTGGATGTTCATTTGAATATGTTTGGTTATAGTTACTTTCTCCCTGAAATGTGAAATGCCTCTTAATCTGCTTTTCTGTGAGACTTCTGCCGAAAGGTTTTGGATGAATATTTTCATCAATGATATCTCAACAATCTTTAATATCACATTATTGTTGTTTTTATAGACCAAATTCAGATCATCCAGGTGAAACATGCGAAGGTTTCAACTCGGCGGAGGCTGTCCAGAGCTTCGCCTCGACTCTGGTGCCGCTTTTGCTTGAAGTGTGGGTGGAGGCCAACACCAGTGACTCTCCTTCGAACCACTCTGACGGCGGTCACCTGTTGGGCCCGGACGCCATGTCCGTCATGTTCCAGGTTCTGTCGATTTTGCAACTGCTTCGAAAACTGGCGCCGCGGAAGGAGCATGAAGATGCGCTGGTGAGATAAAGAAAGCACAAATACCTTGCAATGATAAAAAGTATATGAGGATGTATTTTTCATTTTTTGAAAGATTTATTTATTGATTGATTGATTTTTTTTTTCTTTTAGGATGCATGGTTCCGCAAGGAATACTTAGGAGAGTTCAAGCAGCACTTTATGAAACATTTTCCGTACAGCCTTCATGACGCACCCAAACATAAAAAGAAAGTAAATAACAAGAGGTACGTGTTTTATTTAGTTGACTTTTTTTCCTTCTACTTCTAATAATACCTCATTACTGAGTGTTATGCAGAACCTTCTTTCTGAATATTATGTACAGTCAAACCTCGGTTTTTGTCCATAACCCGTTCCAGAAGGCTGTTCGAAAACCGAAATTGTCAGAAAACCGAAACCACGCTCTTTTTAAAATAAAAATGTTTATTGAACACGTCTGCTCACAATGGAAAGCAACACGAGGAAGCGTCACTTCCTCGTGTGAGGAAGGTGATAGGAGTCAAATGGTGCATTCAAGTGCGCTCAGTTTGTTCGAGAACCAAAATTTGTTCGTCATTTGAGGCATAAAAAACTGAATTGGTCGAGAACCGAGACGTTCGAAAACCGAGGTTTGACTGTAATTGAATAAAAATAACTAAACAAATAAATATTTGCAGTGACTGCCTGAAGTCTTTTTGAAGCAAAACAGTGGAATATTTTTCAACAACGAAATCAGTGATGTAATGTTAGCCCAACTGTGAAACAGTCAATGCAAAACAAGACTTATTTCTTCTTCTTCACAAGTTGCCGAATGTGAAGCTTAAAAGACAGCGTATGGTAAATATTTGTAAGATGAGAGGCTATCAAATAGTTTAGTGTGCGAGGATCCTCCTGAGAATCCTATTGAATGATTGAGTATTCGGGAAAAAAATATTTTGTAACATAAAGCCTATTTCAATTATGTTATCATGTCTTCGCATCACTTCACGGCCTTTCCTGCAGGGCTAAGCAGACCGCAGCTGTCCCCGACGCTCACGTCGATCCGCTGGCGCTGAACATCACACTTTGCCAAGTGATGGTGTCACTGAGCCAGAGGCAGGGAGTCGGCCGCGAGGCGGACGGTGACTGGCTGACGCCCCTGAGGACTTTTGTGCGAGACACGCTCGGCGGCGAAGTGAAGCTCAGCTATCGGCAACTGCACATGCTGCTCGGGACTGTGTGGAAGATGGTGCTCACGCAAAAAAGCAAAAGTGAGCCTTGGATGAAGACGACGACTGATCAAGTCAAATTTTCGAAAATATTCATACTGTGTTGTGTTGCAGCAGTGACAGAAGACCTGCTGGCAGCAATGTACTCGTACTATCAGCAGAGGCACCTGACACTCCAGAGCAGGTCTCTTCTGCTGTCTTTCTACAGCAAGATCTACCTGCAGGAGCAGGGACAGTCACATATTACAAGGTAAGTGCAAAGTGGATTCCAAAATTGGTTTGTCTTTATAAAAGGGATTTGACATTTCTTTGGTCAAAATACACAAATGATAAGTTTAACTCATTCACTCCCAAAGACATATTTATACGTCTTTTCAGACCTCACACATTCAATCCCATGTACAGTCAAACCTCGGTTTTTGTCCATAATCCGTTCCAGAAGGCTGTTCGAAAACCGAAATTTTTTGAAAACCGAAACCACGCTCTTTTTAAAATAAAAATGTTTACTGAACACGTCTGCTCACAATGGAAAGCAACACGAGGAAGCATCACTTCCTCATGTAAGGAAGGCGAGAGGAGTCAAATGGTGCATTCAAGTGCGCTCAGTTGGTTCGAGAATCGAAATTTGTTCGTCATCCGAGGCATAAAAAAACTCGGAAATCTTTGGTCAAAAACCGAATTGGACGAGAACCGAGACGTTCGAAAACCGAGGTTTGACTGTACTTAGGTTTTCTTCTTTCCTAGCTGATTTTTCCAAGACTGAAAGTCCTTTTTTTTTTTTTTTTTTAAACTGGTCTGAAAATAGCTGGTACTGAATGAGTTAATAGACATTTGGAACACTGATGGCAATCACGCTCTTGTTTTTTGTTGTTGTTTTTTTTTCGAGGGTAGTTATGCCGACGAATCTTTGCTTTTTTTCCCCCGCCTTTAATATTCAGGGTATGGTTTTTATTGCTATGGCAACAGTGTGTAGAACTAGGGGTTGCGAGTATCAGACCAGCTAAAAGGGAGGCCTCCTAAGTACAAAGTCAAAGCTGTATTTTCACTTGTGAAGTCAGCACTTCTTCACCCACCCCACAGAGTTAAATTGAGTCAATTTGGAGATATGTGTGAGTGGGGCATGCTGCAGACACATCGGCAAACACACAGACGGTCCCTTCTGGCACTGTCAACAACTTAGTAGAGTTTTTACTGATTGTCAGAAGCTAAAATTGATAGAAAATGGATCAATTGATTTTAAATGACCATGTCAATGTCATCAAATTAATAAAAATTATAAACCCTTGTTGTGTCTCTCACCCTTTTCAGGAGTAAAGTGCTGAGTCGCTGGCTGGCCTTTCTTCCTGTGCAGTTGTCCCAACTGGGCCACCGTAACCCCGCTCTGTCCGCGCTGCTCATCCAATCCATCCAGGCTGCTGCTTCCCGAGGCAACAAAGACCTGCTCAGCAGTCTACAGATGCACGCCTGCAAGCTTTATGGTACTCGCACCAAATCTAGCCATTCATTTGTCTACAGCCCTCGTTAGGTTTGTGGATATTTTTATCTACAAGGACAGGTCCTAGATGACTTCATACAGATATATACTGTACAGAAACAAGCATTAACAGTCATATTCACTTGGAGATTATGGAATGTGTGAGGAAGTTGGTGTACCCAGAGAGAAACCCACGTAAGCACGGAGAAAGCATGCAAACTCTACACAGGAAGTCTGGAGTGAAGATTGTAACCCAGCATCTCACGACCAATCGTTTGCACACTCTTAAACTATTTTCTCCTGCGTTTGCAACGAATGATCCAAACCAAACTCCTGACTGGTTACGCAAGAATCTTGGCAAAAGCAAGACTCTTGAGTTGATCTCGGAGGCACTGTGTGTCGCTCCCGGGCAGAATAAGACGTGTCGCGAGTGCCAAAAAAAACGGTCAGATAGTGTGATTACTGTGTGACAAATAAGCAGCAGTAGTAGGAGGAAGAGGAGTCGCAGGGGGTGGTCAAGAGTTCTGATAGAAACATCACAACGGTTCTTTTGTCCGCGGGCTTCTGACATCAGCATGTGCGTCAGCGAAACACAGACCTCATAAGCACACACAGACACACACGCGTTAGCTGAGCGTCTACGCCTTGGAGACTAAAGCTTTCGCCGCCACAAACTAGTTTTCCTGGCATCGTAACAATTTTCCTTACAGTGTTGCGCATGATGCCGTCGAGTGTAAGCATGACGTCTGCCCGTGTGTGTGTGTGTGCGCACGCATCTCCCCCCCCCCCCAAAAGATCCGCAGGAAGGCGCTGTGGTTCTTCTGCCGTCGGAGTGCCAGCAACGAATGGTGCAGCTGCTCTACTTCCTTCCCAAGATGTCTCGCGCTCTCCTGGCCAATCTGAGCTTCTGCTGCAGCACTGGACGAATCTCTGCCGGCCTTGCCGCCTCTCTCATTCGTATTATACACATGAGGTGAGCTTGAAATCTTCACGGTGGATCGCCCGTGACCGAGGTTCCATCTGAGCTGCGAGCGTGCACTATTGCGCACTGCTCTCTCAGACTCTTAAAGCACAGCGAATCCATAGAGCACATAAAACAAAAAACAAATCCAACATGAGCTGAATTGGCAGTTTCATAATCGCCTCATACAGAGACATTGAAAATTTTATTCGGCAAATGTGGTTTAAAACGTGTCAAGAAAGAGGAAAAATGGTGAAAGTGAAGGAGCCTTTCAGACTTTGGGAAGGCACCGTGTCGTGTAATCATTGTCACATGGTTGCTCACGTGAAGACTCCCACTAGGTTAATTGAACTCGTCTCGGGTCCTACGCGGCTTCCGTACTGTGATGATAATGTTAACGTGCCTTACTAATACAGTCAAACCTCGGTTTTCGTCCATAATCCGTTCCAGAAGGCTGTTCGAAAACCGAAATTGTTCGAAAACCGAAACCACGCTTTTTAAAATAAAAATGTTTATTGAACACGTCTGCTCACAATGGAAATCAACACGAGGAAGCGTCACTTCCTCGCGTAAGGAAGGCGAGAGGAGTCAAATGGTGCATTCAAGTGCGCTCAGTTTGTTCGAGAACCGAAGTTTGTTCGTCATCCGAGGCATAAAAAAATCGACATTTTTGGTCGAAAACCGAGACGTTCGAAAAACCGAGGTTTGACTGTATAACATTAGCCATACCTGTCAACTTCGGCTAATAGCTGCCCTTATAAATGATTACGATTCCCCTCACAAAGCAACAAAAACCCATACAACGGTTTACCGCGCATGCGCACATCATGCTTTATCAATCCGACTGTAGGTAGCGATGAAAAAAAAATATACGATTGAGGATTACTTTTGCTGATTTGCCGTGACAATTGTAGCGATCGACGACAGCATTGTAGTTGGCTACCAGCAGGTGAGACGATCTGGATTTGAGCCAAAATGGTCTTTGTGAGATCGGTTCACAATTGTTTTTCCCCCCGCCGTATAAAAGTTGTAATACGCCATACATGATTTGAAATGATAAAAATACATATAAAATACGGGGAAAACGTACAAGTTGACAGGCATGCATTAGCCCTGAGGAGAGCTTTGTTTGTCTTATGACTAGTTTTGTTTATTACCATGGTGACAATTAACTGTAGCGTATGCTAACTTATGTTACTTGTAAAAGATGAAGATAACATTTTGGGGGGCGTTTTTTTTTTTTTGATGATGATCCATTCCTACGGTGGTGACCGTCGTCTCGAACTAACCTACCTTCATGAAGTCGTGAAGTTATAACTACAGGAAATAGTGCTGTACGGGCCAGATGAGTTTACAACTTGAAGTTGCAAATTGCTTCCCTCAGATGGCAGTAGCGCACCATCCCACTCCCACAATTGGCCCGCCTTCCGCATCCGTCTAATTCCTGGTGTCAATGGGTCAGGTTGAGCGGATTTCCAGAGACGATGCTCAAATGGAGACACAAAGAAGTCATTTTTTGGGGGGGGAGGCTGGAATGTGATGACCAGTGCCTTCCGCATGGGCCTCTCGGCCTTTCCACAACAAAATGTTGTGCTTCGTGTCTTTCGCCTGATATCCCTCCATCTTCGCTTGGGGGCACGGCCTGATTTCATAAGCTGACTGTGAACACTTTGTTCCCGAAATTTCAAAATTTAATGTTCTAAACTCATAAATCTACTAGGTTACGTTTGCTCCAGTCGTCTTGTTTTGCATTTGTCCTCATTTAGGGTCACGGGAGGGGGGGCAGTTGACTTTAGGCAATGAGACGGGCTACACCCTTGACTGGTGCTGGACAATTACCGAGCACATCTAGACAAACAACTTTTAACACAACTATCCACATGTGTTTGAAGAGGGCTTTGGAGAAAAAAAAAACAATTGGATATGAACCCTCCATGCAGTTATATTAGTTAAAAATTTGCTCAGCCTTACTTGCCAGTCACAGCGAAAAATCGGCTGAACAATGGCTCGTGTCACTTGTATCTCAAGGCACTGCTACAGTGAAACTCCTCTACAACGAAATCATGTTTGCAGCAAGACATTTTTCACAACAGGGGGTTTTTCACTGTAGCAAATTTGAAACGGGAAAGTGGGAATGGTGTTAATGCATGAAGATTTTTTTTACACTAGGGGGTATTTTCACCCATGGAGATTTCGTTGTAGAGGAGTTTCACTGTATACTCTTGTTTTCCAGGTCATCTCTGAGTGGATGGTCAGTCGGGAGCCAGGAAGCGGCCCTACAGGACGTGGACTACATCAGCTTCCTGTTCTCCACCCTGACGGGCTTCTCATGCGAGCAGCTGGCCTCCCTGCAGGAGGCCGGCGACACCAGAGCGCCGCTCCCCTCGCCTCTGTCACCCCTTAGGCTCCACCGCACCCCGCCGGACCACTTCACGCACCACTGGGACGTCGTGGAGGTACGGCGCGCAATATACGATTCCCCTCTTATCGTTACCATTACATGTAGAATTGAACTCGGGAGAGTGAACATTGTTTGGCCAAATTGAAAAACATATTCTGGACAGACGTAGGCCCGCCCTCAAGAGTCGCGCACGGAGGCTCAGAGCAAGAAGTTTTATCTCGACGCACAGGTTGGAGATGCGTAGTTATCGGCCACCGTGGATATGTGCTTGCACTAATGAGAGCCGGTGGCGTGATGGGAATGTGACATTTCCGCGCTAAAATTACAGTTAACGTAGCCATGCCCTGGGGCAGGTGTGCGTGTGTGTGTGTGTGTGTGTGAGCAACTAGGGGGTGGAACGCCTTCTAATCACTAATTCAGCGCCTCAATTAAGGCCTCAGATCCTGCCTCTCTCATTTGCCTGTCTAAGTCAATCACAGCCAAGTGGAGGTACAGAGGAGGGACGGGGGGTGCGTCGGAGGGACAGCACGAAGGGATGGACGGTGTCAGGGCTGGCGCGGCCGATGGCGCGGACTCGTTTCTAATGACGGGGGGGGGGGACGGGGGCGGGGGGTGCAGCGTTATGACAAATGCTGCCGTACGCGCTCGCTCGTGCATGTGGTGAAATGAGAAATTGGATTATGAGGTCGGAAGAAAATGAGAAAAAAAAGTTGATCAAGTGTTCTGGTTCCAGCAAAAAAAAAAATTTTAAAAAAACCTAAAAAAGTTTTACTTCCTTCTTTATTCTAAATAGAAATATCCGAGTCGACTGGTGAATCCATTAGAATTTGTAGGTTGTAGAAAAAGCTCATTGATTTAATTAGTTCAATTGCATTAATGATATGCAGATTCATGAAACCCCATGAAAATATTTTTCTGACATCCAATTTTATAAATAGTTGTTTGTCCTATCAAATTTATCATGATGATCATGATCAATGTTATTATTATTATTTTTTGGTATAATTATTGCATCTACACTTTTGGACTCTTATGACATCAAATGTGTAATTAAAAAGCAAGTTGACATTGATTAAGATGAGATAAAGGACTAATCTAAAATAAAATGACTGTGTAGAAATAAATATAATAAATGAGAGCTTCATTTGTGGCTCTTGGTCTATCCTTGTATAATTAATCAATTTTAAAAGATGACTAATTTTCACAGTGCCCATGTGATAAGTCGTCAAACTTTGAAAATTCCCCGTTGTATAACGGTCAAAGTAGATTGTGCCGTTTCATCATTTTGGGTACTTTTTGGCACATTTTTTTGGGACTATGAATCTTGTACTGCTGGAAGCTTTAATGATAACCTGTAAGAACGATCCGCTCCTTTCTAGGTAATGGTTCACATGTTTGGAAGCCACTAAGAAATATTTTCAAGAAAATCTGTGTTTTGACCGTGTTCCTGTAATTTTATATCACCGTCGTTGAAAATTGCTTTTCTTAAAAAAAAAAAAAAAATTTTTTTTTTAAAGAAATGTTTTAAGTGACCCTAAACATTTAAAGTGTGTGTGACATTTAAGGTGTATGTTTTCCAATTGGATTATCTATTTAATGACTGTAAAAGGTGTGATGGCTGAGATTCGGGGGGGGGGGGGGGGGGGGGGAGTGTTGTGCTAAGTATGCATTCACATTGATGTCAATGTTATTCTTTTTCAGGAAGTGTGCCAGCGTCTGGAAACTCTGGGTTCAAACGCTCAGTGCTTTGAAATTTTACAAAATGGCATCTTTGAATACATGGTGAGGAACAAAACAAGTCTGTGTTGATTTCCGCACATTTAAAGACACACACACAAACACACACAAACGCACACACACCGAGCAATGCCACCGGACGCTGCTGAGCAATTCAGTTGCGCAAGCAGTGTGAGGAATTACACAAATAGTTTATGCAATTAATCCTCTTTTCAGCTCTGGGCAAAAAAATAAAAACATAAATCAAAAGAGCACCGCAAAAAATGTCATTTTGTCTGATTATGTTGACATTGGAGTAAGGTCAACAGTCATTTTATTCTAGAAATTACAGACAACAAAAAATCCCAAATTGCAAATAGAAATACGGTGGCGCCTTGAGATACAAGTTTAATTTGTTCCATGATTATATTTGAACCTCAAAATAAAATGCCATTCATCGGTTCCAGTCAAAAGTGACAACAACAACATGTTTGTTGAATAAGAAAAATAGCACTCAATAAAGTTGTACTTGATAAAAACAAATAGCATATATAGCAAGAATAGGGACCGGGCCGGCTTACTAATAGTGAAAACTGAAACGTGTGGGGGCGGGGGGCCAATGAAAATGTGAATCTGCAGGTGCAGAACCGCAAGTGTAAGGGGTCCCCTGTATTGCCATAATTAAATAGAGTGTAAAAAAACTTTACAGTTTTTGCCACATTTATTTGCCTCATTTCAATGGTATTGTGCCGCTCCTTCTGATGCGTAGGCCTTGGTCACTTGGGGGCAGGACTACTTTGCTGCTCTGTGTTCATATATCTGTCTCATAAAGGCTTAAAACACCGATCACCAACACTATTATTTAGCCCATCTATGGCATTTCCCATTACATGTTAGCATTGAACTAGTGGACATTCAGGTCAAGTTATGTGGTTGTTTTAAATCCTCAACATGTAATTCTCTTTGTTTTATGTTTCACAGTTTGTCATGCGTCTTGGTCTTTTCACACCGTCTCTCACATTGCCGTTTGGTGACTTTTTTTTTAAACTCCTGATGCAAATATTCAAGCTGCTCAGCTTTAATAATAATAATAATAATAATAATACATTTTATTTATAAGCGCCTTTCAAAACACTCAAGAACACCTGTTTGATAGTTTGCGACTTTGCATCTTCTTCCTGATCGCAATCCAGGGATTTTTTTTCAAATCAGTTTACACCTGGAGATTGCGATGGCCATGACAAGGTCTTGATCTGGTAGTCCTTCACCCTGCACCTTGCATTGTCGCGCTGGGGAACATTTTACTGACAACTCGCCGTCCCTTTCTCTGTTAAATTGCATCGCGTGTGTTTCAGACCAAGCTGAGAGTGGTGCCTGACAGCATGGCGGCCGGCCTCCTCAAAGCCGTTTCCAGGCTAATGGACTTGTCCCTCCTGCCCATTGAGCCCGTGTTACGCTTGTTGTCCCGCTGCTGCCTCAGCCTTCTGACCCTGCTCGTCACTCAGCAGCAGCAGCAGCAGCAACAACAACAGCAACAGCAAGACCAGCACAAATGGTCCTGCGCCTCACAAGCCTCTCATTCGCCGTCTTCATGCCATGCACGCCCTTAACACGTTTGCGTCTGAATCACAGGGAGGCTATTTGGGGCGTGTGCGTGGCGTCGCTGAGCACCGTGCCCCGCCTGCTGAGGATGGTTCTGCAGATGCGCGTGGCGGATCTGAGCCAGGAGGAGCTGCCCCAGCTGGGACAGATTTTGTATATGCTGATGCAGCACACGCCGCTGCATAACCAGCTCATAGCCAACACCAGTTTGCTACAAGAGCTCATCCAGCATCTCACGGTAAAAACATGTGTGGCCGCGATGGGAGGTCAAAAACTTTGGTGTGGTTCCAACTAGATATGTGTGCCAGGGTGGAGAGAGAGATAGTAAGATGCTTACCACAGGAAGAAAAACAAACAAATAGGTAAACACGTGAAGAGTAAAGAGGTGAGGGTTCACCGTACTAGCTTTGTGGGGGTGTGGTGAGAAAAGAGGAACCTGAATCCATCCTCCCAATTTGAACCCTTTTGAACTCATTCAGTACCAGCCATTTCTGGACCAAGTCTGAAAAGACGTTTAAAAACGTCTTTGGGAGTGAATGAGTTAATACAGTGATCCCTCGCTATTTCGCGGTTCGTTTATCGCGGCTTTGGTGCGTCGCAGATTTTTTCAAACCTAATCATTAAAAAAAATAAAAAATAAAAAATTCATATACATGTAGTACAGTACTGTATATGTTGCTCTATGTGACTCGCTGTTGTTTTGCTGACTTTCGCAGCTTCTCGCGGACCGTTTGCGGACTTAAAAAAAAATAAATATTTTTTTAATGTTTACTGTATTTTGTTATTCATAAACTAACCTAACTTATACATGTTTAAATCTATTAGTATACAGCATTAAGTCATTTTACTTCTACATGCATGTATACCATTAAATTTGGCCTTATAAATATTATGTACATGTACCTAAATAGGGGGGTGTGGGGGGTCGCTACTTCGCGGATTTTCGTTTATCGCGGGTGGTTTTGGTCCCCATTAACCGCGATAAACAAGGGATTACTGTTGTAGTTTATAGTTGTGTCTTTTTCCATGCACAAGTTTGACACATCCACGCTGTGTGTTGCAGAGGTACTCTCGCGGTGCGACAAGGGAGCAGTGGCTGACTGACCTGCTCTACAGCTACAGCGTCACCGTGGCCCACGGCACGTCATCTCAACGTGGAAACCTTCGAGACGTCTACTGATGGGAGGCACACACTCGCATTGTTCCCCAACATGCAGTCGCTCTGACGCACATATGAACACTTACAAGACCGCCATAGTGATTATGCTTTGTATTCACAACTTAACACAAACACAGTTGGGTCAATCTGTGCTGTTTTTTTTTGTGTTTGTTTTTAACTGCAGCAATGAATTTTTCACGTTTTTTGGGTGGAAATATCATGTTGTGTTGTGTGTGTGTAATTGGGGGGAAAAAAATTAAAACATTTACACAGCATGATGTGTCCACTGTTGTTTGTATTTATTATAAGATTAAATCAAGACGATGACCCTTCAAGCATCGATCAAAACAATCAGCCAAATGGCCAATGTTTGCCAATTTGTTTTTATCTTTATGTATTTGAATCATTTCCACAAGTAAACACATTTTTACATATACACAACAAATGTATGAAAAGCTAGTTTTCAATTCAGAATTCGGGAAAATAGTTTGTTCATCTCATTTCTTCAGTTGGAAAAAAAAAAGTGGGTTGGGAGTGGTAACAAGAAAATGCTTCAAAAAAATAATTTCAGCAAGAAATATGACATTGAGGATTTTCTTAAGCGAGCATATAAATGAGGTGGCACCTGTGGTACTTGTGTTTTTAATGTAAACGGACCCAGGAGTGGACCCGACATATTTTTAGATTTTGTGTGTGCGTGTTTCTGCAGGTGGGCTGAGTTCATGAGTGGCTGTTGATAGACTGGCTCATTCTCCGCAACACGAGGAAAGGTTATCTCAGTGTGCGAGTGAGAGTCGCGCACGCGCGCGCGTGTGCGTGTGCGCATATGTGTTTGTCTCACAATGGATGAAAGGTTATCTTTTACACGCGTCACTTCGGTAGACTTAACCCCCGCCCCGCGAGGTCATGGCTGTGATATCATACGGCTTAATTTTAGAAGCCGACAATGTATGCAGTAATTCCGGGGAGGTAAGGGCTGCCAGCCAACTGAGAAAACATTAAAAAAAAAAAAAAAGTACTTTGGTGCACGCGAGTGTGCGTCACCGCTTTCCTCGATGGCCTCGACCCTGGCTGGAGCTTTGCGGCCTCAGGTGGTAGGAGAACTGCCTGGATTGATTCACCGCATCAGTCAGGTGCACGTAGTCCAACCCGCTCACTAGACGAGTCACACAGATACAGTCAAACCTCGGTTTTCGTCCAGAATCCGTTCCAGAAGGCTGTTCGAAAACCGAAACCACGCTCTTTTTAAAATAAAAATGTTTACTCAACACGTCTGATCACAATGGAAAGAAACACGAAGAAGCGTCTCTTCCTTGTCTACTCGTGTAAGGAAGGCGAGAGGAGTCAAATGGTGCATTCAAGTGCGCTCAGTTTGTTCGAGAACCGAAATTTGTTCGTCATCCGAGGCATAAAAAAACTCAAAATTTTTGGTCAAAAACCAAATTGGACGAGAACCGAGACGTTCGAAAACCGAGGTTTGACTGTATCAGGCTTTTGTTTCAAATTTCAGGGACTGAATCTACATTTTGTCTTTCAACTCCTTGTTAGAGAACAACAAATTGTGCAAAAATTACGCAAAAAGTACTGAAACAGTGAATCGTTGGGCATTCAAATGTCTCGGGGTCAATTTGTAAATGTGATCCTGCATTTTAGAGTCATCCTGAAATCTCACTCCAAAGCCCCTTCGGTTTAGTGAGTAGTGCATGCTTACTCTCACCAAAAGTATTCCAAAGGTTAGTTGAGTGACTTACACTGGCTCTGCGTGCGTAAAGGCACATTCAGGAGCAGCTGAGACCCCCGGAATGAAGGATGTCCTCGTACGGCCATGGAGGTTCCTAGAAGGCAAGTAAAAACATCACCATCTTCACTGTAAAACACTGGTGGGCAAACACAGAGTACAGTATTACATGTCGTGTTACAAGAACCTCATCACTTTCGCTTCAACTTGAACTCATTCAATACCAGCCAATTCTGGACCAAGTCTGAAAAGACGTTTAAAAACGTCTTTGGGAGTTAAAGACTGCGCCGTTGTGAATTACTGCTTTATGTTATCAAAGAGTACGTACAGTACTGTAATATTTTGTGCATTCATTTCTTCCTCTAAAATTGTTTCATAGAAATGTATCTATTACGAGTTTTTTTTGTCCCTTCAATTATGTAATACAGTCAAACCTCGGTTTTCGTCCATAATCCGTTCCAGTAGGCTGTTCGAAAACCGAAATTGTTCGAAAACCGAAACCAGGCTCTTTTTAAAATAAAAATGTTTATTGAACACGTCTGCTCACAATGGAAAGCAACACGAGGAAGCGTCACTTCCTTGTCTACCCGAGGAAGCGTCATTTCCTCGTGTAAGGAAGGCGAGAGGAGTCAAATGGTGCATTCAAATTTGTTCGAGAACCGAAATTTGTTCGTCATCCGAGGCCTAAAAAACTCAAAAGTTTTTGGTCGAAAACAGAACCGAGACGTTCGAAAACCGAGGTTTGACTGTAATTGAAATTTAAGTGCTCTAAATGCGATAAAAACATTGCCTGGACGGCATTTAACCCTTTTAGGTACCGCGGTTACGACGTTGGACAGCTTATCAGGTTATCAGGTTATTATTATTTGGGCATGAAAGGGTTAAAAATAGGGGATTTCACGTATTGCGGGCCCAGGGGGTTATTGTACTTTAGTTTCTGCAACGCCTAATGTAATTCTAAAAAAAAACCCGTAATGGCTTCGTAATTACCTGGGCCGCAAAAAATGTTTAAACGTGCATATCATAATTGTGTTATCATTCAACCCCCCCCCCCCCCCCCCCCCCGAGATGAAATATTATATTATTTGAAGCCTGGCAGATATGAAAATTACAGGGAAGCTATTTGATAAAGGTGTAACACGATTATGATAGCCAGTGCCAAACCAGTCTAAAGTTGTATGTCAAATGTCCGTCGGATTCTTTGCGGCATGGGCGTGGATGTGTGTGTTGCGGGTGCATGTGTGTGTGTGTGTGTGTGTTCAGTGGATCGCTCTACACTGTTGACATTCCCCCTGACAGCTCTGAACTTTTCACGATGCCACGACTGTCAGAGCGACGGCGGAGGAGGGGGGGAGAGGTGAGGTGAGAACGGCGAGCGGAGAGGAGAGGGGGGTGTGGGGCGGGGGGCACGTCGCGAGGTTGGGTGAGAACATTGAGATATGTCCATCTTTCTATCCGTTTGTCCACCAGCATGCTTGAGAGCAGCAAGGTTCCTGCCTGTTCTCCAATCATCACCTGCTCTTGTGTGATGAAGGTCAAGCCTGTCTGAGGGGAGGACGAAAGGTTCTCAACAGACAGCTGGGTCAGTGTGTGGACACAAGCGCCGCCCAAGACATTAACACGGGTCATTGTAGTCAATTACAGAGTGGTCCACACCACTATGACAGCCAGACTGGTTTGTATCGCTTCTTGCACAAATTAGGTTCTCGGTACAGAGAAAAATGTCTGCCATGAAGGGCCAATTTATTAGTGGAATTTAAGAACGGATATCGAGCCATTATCAGTGTTTTGATATGTATTTACTTATTTCTTATAGTAGCCAAAATGACTGGAAATAGAATTAAGTTCAAGCATGTTAAATTGTGCAGAAAGTATGATGGAATCAGATATATTTTTGTCATGCTTGTGTTGCAAACTCAGGAATTCCCGCAAATTTTAACGACCTGTCCGCCACCCGCACAAAATGGCTCCACGGCCCACTAGTTGACAATTACTGCTTGAAGGTATAATAATAATAATACTAACACATTTAATTTATAAGCGCCTTCCAAAACACTCAAGGACAAGAACAATAAAACCCCAGATAAAATTATGAATAATAAAAGGAGAAATGAATTTAAACTGAATATGCGATTTTAAATAGCGATTCTAAATAGTTGACGCCAGCAACATCGCCGGTACGTGACATTTAATTAAACAAGAAATTGAGGAAACAAAGCGGTCTCATATTTTTTTCCCCCCGTGACTTATAAATTTGAAAAAAACAAAGAGATGACTGTTGTTGTCAACTATGGCAAATTTGAACGATTCAAAGTTATTGCAAAGCATCTAAAACGAGGCTTCAACTTTGTGAAAAATAAAATAGTGCTCAATCAAATACAACTTCTTCAACTTCGAAAAAAAAAGAGATACAGTCAAACCTTGGCTTTCGAACGTCTTGGTTCTCGTCCAATTTGGTTTTCGACCAAAATTTTTGAGTTTTTTGTGCCTCGGATGACGAACAAATTTCGGTTGGCGTACAAACTGAGCGCACTTGAATGCACCATTGGACTCCTCTCGCCTTCCTTACACGAGGAAGTGACGCTTCCTCGTGTTGCTTTCCATTGTGAGCAGACGTGTTCAGTAAACATTTTTATTTTAAAAAGAGCGTGGTTTCGGTTTTCGGACAATTTGGGTTTTTGAACAGCCTTCTGGAACGGATTATGGACAAAAACCGAGGTTTGACTGGACTTGATCGAGCATCTTTCGTATGCCTGAACATTTGAGCCATGAAAATATATCCACTGGATATATGGCTGGACTATATTCCACCGGGTCTTCGGTGGGATTTTCCATGCCTTGACAACGAGGCGCTCTAAAGCAGGATGGATCATGATATCAATGCATGTCACAATTGCACTGCATCATCATCGGAGGTGCTCAAGATCTCATATAGTTGGGCTCAAACGTGTCAGAATGATGCAGTACAAGTGTACCCTGCTGCAACCATGACCACAACCATTTGATGCAGCTCTTACCATAAATGTTTTGGAGCACCGACGTCTTCGTAGTGGCTGCAGGTTTGGCAAGTGGAGCTCGCATCTCTGTCCGTCTCTTCTCGGTGTGGGCGTGGTTTAAAACACTTAACTCCACCCCCTTGCAGGCCTTGCCTTCACTGTGTCTGCGTGTGAGGAGCCTACAGACAACACGTGCGTTCGATCAAACAACAAAGTCTTTTTTTTTTTTTTATGGGCAGCACATTCACTCTAGAGACTAAATGGAAACAGAGGAGCTTGTGTGATAAGATGGCCTTGTGCTGGTAGCTATTAAGGGAATTTGTGGGCCAAGTACGACTTGCAGCCTGTTCCATACTTTAGAATAAAATACAAAGCCTTGACTGTCATTGTATGGTGCAACAAAAGTGTGCACACAATTATTTGCAAATCCTTTTCAACCGACTTCTTATATTGAGTTGAATACAATTTTGATTTTGTTTGTTTTTTTATCAACTCATTCAGTACCAGCCAATTCTGGACCAAATCTGAAAAGACGTTTAAAAACGTCTTTGGGAGTGAATGAGTTTGAACAAATATCCACTCATTTTGAATGTAATGCCTGTAAAATGTTTTAAAAAAATGCTGAAACATGTTCACCATTGTTTTACAACCCCTTTCCTTCTAACAAAACTCAAAGCGTTTGGAAACTGAGAATATTCAATGTTGAAGCTTTGTCGGAGGACTTCTTGACCTTCTCAGCTTGATGTACAATTTTAGTCGCTCAACAGTCCAGTGTCTCTGTTGTCATATTTTGCACTTTCTAATGTATTTTCAATGGGAGGCATGTCTGGACTGCTGGCAGGCACGTGACAGTGTCTGTATTGTCATGTGTTCCTACGAGCATCATGTTGGTAACATCTGCCTTTGAGCAACATGGCTGAAAACAATGAAAGATTAAAACAAGAGCTTGCGCATCCTTTGCCCGCGACTCCTACAAATTCGCCACACACCTTCGCCATGCTCGCTGGATGACCCTGGCCGCTTCGTGCTTCCTCCTGCGCTGCTCTCTGTCGTGTCCTCTTAGAGCGCTTGTGGCGGCGTGATGTTTTCTCAAAGGGCTTCTCGTGTGCAAAGAGGCTCCGGCGAAGTGAGCGGGATCTTTGGCCTTGTGGTGTCTGTTCTTCAGGGAATCGGTCTTTCTCGGCGGTACGGCGGCTGTTTGGTCTGCGTCCAAGACGACCGTGTAAGGGGTGCTTGTGAACGAGGCGGGTCTTTGCTCCTTGACTTTACGTGTGAAGGAGTGTCTGGATGATGCTGAGCTGCTCGGAGAAAGCGGGTCCTTCAGCCTGGTAGTCGTGTCGCATGTCATGTGACTTTCAGGGCTTGGAGTGTCAGGTAGATCAGCAGCTTTGCTCCTTGAAGATCTGCTCCGATGGCCTATTGGAGATAATACCGCACGTTGATTTATTATCCAACCAGTCCTCATTCGGTTTGCGGGAAATGAAGGTTATCACAGCTGACTTTTGGGTAATATACAACCAGTCAGATTGCCAGTCAGGCGCGAGGTGAATATAGAAATAAATCATCATTCACAATCACATTCACATGGACACCATTTCCATTGCTTTTTAAATATTGTCAATCATTCCTAACCCTCTTCACGTCTTGTTGGACAATTTTGAGGGAACACATTCTTTTGCACCATTCTAAGATTGTGGTCACTTCGAGTGTAATAGTGACGATCAACTGCCACACATTTTCCTATTTTAGTTTTGACCCACTTTTTATAGACGTTTAGAACGAGAAAGAAATTAAATTGTCCCCAAAAAAAAACCTGCATTTGAAATTATATCACGGGCATCTTTGCACCTCAAAAATCAGCACTCTTCAGGAGATCTCAGAAAAAAGGAATCTCTATTATTTTACACACACACACACACACACACACACACACACACACACACACACACACACACACACAGTCAAACCTCGGTTTTCGACCAGAAATTATGAGTTTTTTATGCCTCGGATGACGAACAAATTTCGGTTCTCGAACAAACTGAGCGCACTTGAATGCACCATTTGACTCCTCTCGCCTTCCTTACACGAGGAAGTGACGCTTCCTCGTGTTGCTTTCCATTGTGAGCAGATGTGTTCAGTAAACATTTTTATTTTAAAAAGAGCGTGGTTTCGGTTTTCGAACAGCCTTCTGGAACGGATTATGGACAAAAACCGAGGTTTGACTGGACAGTATTTATTATTCTTTGAGGCATTTTAATTCAGAGGCGACATGGCTCTTAAGCGAATGTGGAGGTAATTATGGACAGCTCCAAATAGTCTATTGTGGGCATAAAACCTTCGGCCTTCTGCTAGAAAAAAAAAAAAAAACAATGTCTCAAAGTCTACCAGAATCTCTGAACTTTATTTGAAGTATCTAGGTACTGTAGGTTAATATAATCGGTTAATTGATTTGCAAATACCACAAAAGACGGTCTGCGCTGAGAATTCATTTCACTCTACCTTTGTGTCTCTCCTCTCTGTCCCTCCGTTCAGGTTTAGTTGCTTTCTTTGTCTCCACCGCTGAGTCTTTCACGGATAAATCCGCCACTCGGTTCACCAAGGAGAGTTTCTCCTGCTCGCTCGTCTCTGAAGACGATTTTCGTTCCTTGGCCGCGGCCACCGAGATTTGCTGCACGGCTTCTCTCCGCCGTAGTTCCTCCTCTCGCTTCCTGGACACAAGCAAAAGAAGTGGCAGCAAATTTTGGGCTTAGACTGATGTGCATTGTTTTCAGAATTGGAATAATTTAAATGTGCATCTCAGTTAAACTATGATTCCCAAATCTGATTAAAAAAAAAATTGCCATTAAAAACAACAAACCAAAAAAAAAAAACAACAACATGCATTTCAGTAAGATCTGATTGTTTAGATTTGTTTTTGTAATGACTGTAAAACTCTGTGATTCTGTATTTTATACATGTATCACTATTCTATAAGAATGTGAAGCACTTTGTGAAAGGTGCATATTATTACAGTATTCATCGGTCCAAAAATCATGACTTATTTACAACAAATTCAGTATCTTTGTTCAGCTACAGCCGCGTTTATATGGAGACTTCTTTGTCATTCTGATCGAAATTATTCCGATTGAAGATCTCTGGTCAACTGTGTAATGTGACGTGATGTAGCCGGATAACAAAATTTCCTCTACTACATTTAATCTGAACAGACGATTTACAGCCATGTGACATGCACATCTCAATGTAAACATCAGGTGATTTGTCAAGATGGAGGTCAGTCGTTAAAGCAACAGCTTGATAAAAACAAGTTCCAAGTCAGTAAGAACAAGCTCGCCCGTCGCGGATCGGATCTGGTTGGGACTTGGAAGCCACCATTTTCAAGCGCGTAAACGACAATGGCACTGCACTTTTGCGTCAAGACAGAATATGTGCAGATAGAACACAGTCTGGCTATTCCGATTGGATCGCACCTGTGAATCCAAAAGAAATTCAATTCACATTTGGCTTCCGATGGAAGTGTTTATCTCATTCGGATCGATTCTAATCGCAATACAAGGCTCCTTGTAAAAACTAAAAGGTACAATTAACTTGTGTATTCACTTGATGGCATTCATACAACAGAATAATAACTTTGGGTTCAACTGAAGTGGCCAAACAGCTAAAAATGACTAAATTGGGACAAGCTCATCCTTATTTTTTATTAAAATAATTCAATTGACTTTTTGCCTAGTTTTTTTTATGGTGCGCAATCGGAGTTCTCTCATGTAAAAATCTGTGCCTTGGCTCAACAAATGTTGGGAAACACTCTCGTCGAGAACAAATGTGAGACGCGTGAGTAAATGACAAAGGATCAAAAGGAGCACGTCAGGAGAAAGACGTATGCGTGTGCAAGGTTGACAGAGAGAAAGACGGATACGAGGAAAGTGCGGCAACAAAGAATGTCAAAGGTGTCCCTGCGATGACCAAACAAACAGGGCTAGACAAGGACTGATGTATCGCCGAGTGTTGTTTGTTCGTGTCTCACTTGGCGGCGTCCTTGCGTAGCTGCTCGTGCCTCATGAGGAGTTGCTTCCTCTCCCTGAAAGCCTTGCGGACCGTGTAGCCCTTGTAGATGGCCTGAATGGAGGCGGCGGCTATGTCCTCGATGGCGGCGATGGACAGAGCGCCGTGCTCCAGCATGAACTGGGTCACCTCGCTGTGGCCCCCCAGCAGCGCGTAGTCCAGCGGCGTGTACCTGCGTGTTGAACGCCATTGTCACTCACACAGCCTTTTGAAGGTCTCCTTACCTTTGTGACCGCTACATCTCATCGTCATAATCATCATCAAAGCCTCACCTCTCCTCTGTGTGCTCCATGTGGTTCGGAAAGGCGCTGTAGCCCAGCAGCAGCTTCACGGCATCCAGGTAGCCATTATTGCACGACCAGTGGAGAGCAGTTCGCCCCTGTGGAAACAAGGTCATACCCGTGGCAATTTTTAAATGGAAAAAAAAAAACAAATGGAGGGGTGCCAACCACTTACTGCAAGTAGGCTGTATCCAATTCGTGTCTGACAACTACTCTGCTAACTTTAAAACCACCAAGGCACATATCTTACATGATTAGAAAAATGTCTCAAAAGCAAATAGAAAGAAAGAAATGTGTGAATAATTAATGCAGTCCCTAAGAAAGGTTTGTAATTGCATATTGATGCCACAAAACGGCATAAAGCACTACATGAAGCTCCTCAACTCACTTCTACACACAGTACAGTGCATATAAAAATTCGATACAGCCCTGTTCAAACGTAAGGTTTTCATGGTCTTTCATGGAACGAGAGCTATAATTTGTACAACAATTTACAGGAGCAGGAGTAAAAATAAACTCACATAATGTGGTTGCATAAGTGTGCACACCCTAATAGAACTGGGCACGGGGGGTGTATTCGGAAATCAATCAATTTAAACTTGTGATAAATGGGAGTCAGGAGACACTGACACCATTTTAAGTGTCGCAGATTCACCCCAAATTAAGTTCTGTTGGTCTTGTAGGCTTTCTAGCAGAAGCCTGAAGGTTTTGTGCTAATAGTGCCTGCCCAAAGCATCACCATGTTTCACTGTAGGTATGGTGATGAGCATATATTTGAGCCAAATTAAGCTTTTGGAATTTCTGCAAAAAAAAAAAAAAGTTCAAGCTTAGTTTCAATGGACCATAAAATTTCCCAAGCACATGTGGGAGAATAATAAAACACTGGATAATGATATGCATGCACGGCAGCGGATTTCTACCTCCTTGTCCTGTATGTTTGGATCAGCGTGTTTCTCCATCAGGACAGCCATGCATGTGATGTAGCCACCATAGGCAGCACACTGCAGTGGAGTCCGTTTTGCTTGGTCCTGCCAGACAGATTGGGATCATAAAGCTCTTTGAAAGCTGTAATAAGGAGTTGATTTGAAATGATTATTAAAACGCATTGTATATAAAGATAATGTTACATACTAACAGCTCTCCATTACGTACACTTGCACATAAGTCATAAGATCCAGTACAAGAGCATCACCGCCTCTTTCTTAACAACAACAATAGTGGTCACGGGATCAAAGTAAGAAGACGACCGCACTATTTTGGTGATCTTATTTTGAAACTACATGAGATGAGACATATATTAGAAATAGCTCTCAGTATGATGCAGCGCAGCAAACCACAACCACAATAATAAACATAGGGTGCAAGTGCCAATAAAAAGCATAATTATGTTTGTAAAAGGCCAGCCTTTTGTTTCAGATTGGTTCTCATTACATAGTGTACTTGCAATGAATGCAGCACGTGTACAATGTATACATTTTGGGTTTTTTTGCCTTCTAAGCTATCTAAAACCAAAATTAATTTGAAATATAGTCCTAATTTAAAATGCTTCTTGTAAGATAAAACCAGACACATTTGTGTTTGGTGCTCTATCACCACGAGGTGCTTCAGAGCTCACCTGTACATTGGGGCTGATTCCGTTCTCCATTAAGATCTGGCAGACCTCAGCGTTCCCTCCCAAAGCTGCCCAGTGGAGTGCAGTGTGACCGTCCACGTCCACGAGGTCCACACGTGCGCCGCCTTTATTCAACACAGTAAGCAGCTACATATCTGACACACAACTACAGAGAACATAAATAGCATATTGGAACATGGCAAAAAGATTTCCGGAAGACATTGCTGCGACCTTTGACACCCACCTTTGATGAGCGTGAGGATGACGTCCCTCTGTCCCATCTCGCAGGCACGAAACAGCGGCGTGTGCTTCATTACATCCAGAGAGTCCACCATGGCTCCCCTCTCCAACAGCAATTTGACAGTGCTAACGTGGCCTGACAGGGAGGCTGCATGTAGCGCTGTTTGGGCAATAGCGACACAAACATGAAGGCAACTAGCCAAACGGACGCCACGCGCCTCACTAAAATGCGGCTTAAGTACACCCGCGATAAGCCACAACATTATGACTACTTGCGTAATAAAACGGTAATAACAAGAGCCCGTATCCAATATTCTGCCTTTAGAATGAAATCCATGCTGAGTTTTGACAGTCATGAATTAACAATTGGTTGTATTTTGGAGCGGTGTAAAACTGTACATGGCCCGTCTGAGATGCAAGAACTTAATTGCTGCTATTCTCTGGGTGTGCAAAAAAAAAAAAAAAAGCTGGGACGTGATCAATTTAACAGATGCAAGCAATACAAGGAGGTCATTTCCCCCCAACCCCACCCATCAACAAATAAACTTTCTCATCCAAAATTCAAGGAAGTGACGTGGTTACCAGGCAGCCATTCTGTCCTTCATGCTGTCTAGCTTGCAAATGCATACATAAACAATGATAGCCAGACTGGACATTGATTATACATCCATGATTTGCAAATCGTGTTCAACCTATATTTAATTGGATACACTTTACTTTGTTTTTATTTATGTTTAACACAACGTCCCATCTTCATTGGAATCGGGATTATACAAGCACACATCGCCCCGGAGCTCATCTCATTTTCGTGGCACTCACCGGTGCCGCCATACTTGTCGGCCATGTTGATGTCAATGTGAGGCGTGTGGGCCAACATGGTGCGGATGACATCATCGCTGCCCTTGCCCGCGGCCCACATGAAGGCCGTCCTGCCCTCCAGGTCAGGCTCATCTTTCACTGATGGGTGAGAAAGAAACACACCTACTGTCTCCTATTCACAGACACACACACACACACACACACACACACACACACACACACAAAGAAAAAAAGGTTGTACAGTGATTTATAGGAAAGAGTTTTCAATGAGAAAATCACAACTTCATGGATTGGATGGCGATGATGAAAGATGATTGGATCGTACCATTTCCACTAAGGAGGGGGAAAGCCTCAACTAAACTCAAATGGCAAAAGGAGACCACAAATTCCACTAAAAGAAGTGACCAAGTGATTGAGTACCACAGTGGCACAATAGAGATCAGCATTCTAGGATAGCGGGATTTGTCCGTGAATTGAAACCTGAAGTAATCGGCATTTCAAAATGGATACATTTCATGAAAATGGCGATTCCTGGGCAAAAAACGGAGAAAAAGAGCTTTTTGTCAAAGCATCCATTTCAAGCACATGAGGCACCACTGCCACCTACTGGTCACTTTTTTTTTTACATGATTTACAATGCAAACGGCTTATTCTCATTCAAATATTACATTAGACCCTCCTCCTCTCTATAACGCAAAAAAAAGACTTAGATGTACAAATACGTCCTTGGTAGGCGGGGCCTAATTTGAAAAAGACGTACAAGTACGTCTTGTGGAATGAAAGAGTTAATTTATTTTGTTGTGCTCGTGTGACTCACAGCATTGTTGCTCTGTGCTCCGTAATGCAAAGGTGTCGCTCCCTGGCTGTCGGAGGGAATAGTGCCTGACGTGTTCCTCTCCAGCAGCAGGTGGACAATTCTGGCATGGCCTGTGAACACATGTTAAAATCCCCAAAATGCAGACTTCACGTACCTCGTGCTCAACTTCCACCTCACACTATTTATTTTACTACTACTAGCAGGCAACCTAAACGTGTCTTATGGTTTATAATTGAATTCCCCACAAAATGTATGCATGGCAAGATATTTGAAAGGCGGGTATAGAGACATCAGCGGGAAAATGTGACATAAACAAACCGACTGAAAGTTATTTAACAAAGAACATTTTTTGTTATGCAACTGGTTCAAGGGGTTGTGTGTGTTTTTGCACTCATCGGCTAGGATCGACTCCAGCTCCCTCCCCCTTCCAGGAGTAGTAGAGAAAATGAATGGATGGATTACGTTACATTAACTGTCAATTTTTTTTGGGGGCGATCGACGTTTTCTTGACATCAGCAAAAGTTGCTATTTTATCTGGTGTTTACTTTCATACATTTTATACAGCAGCCTTGCTTTAGTTGACGGCTTTAATTTCTATTTCATACATAATCACCGACAATCACGCTGACCTACAAACACCAAAAGCATAAACTGTGGCTTGTAAGTGACGTTTTGCCTTTTAGGTGGTACGCCACGCCAAATTAAACCGGCAAGCCAAAATGATGGAAGGACAAGAAAAGGCAGTCGAAAATCCGTAAGGAGTCGCGTGGGATGTGCGTCATTTTACCGAGCAGGGCGGCCCAATGCAGCGGTGTCCTGAAGAGATTATCATAAGCGGTCACATTGCAGCCCTGGTAGGACGTCAGCACCTCCACCACTGCCTCGTTACCGTCGGCGACAGCAAAGTGCAAGGGTGTCCGACCTTCGTAGTCCTGCCAGTTCAGCAGGGACTCCGTGGGAGCCGCTTCCTGCATACGCGCAAGACATCGATGAGTGGATTGAAACGAACCAATTTATTCAGAGTGGGCATAGCAGGCTTGATTAATACGAGGCTTTGAAAGATATAGTTTCAACCTTTTTTTTTCCTTGGCGTGTTCTGTAACACTTTCACAAAGGGAGTAACTGAAAATTCTTCCAATTGACCTCAATTTAAGAGCAAACCACCAGAAACTTTGGAATGGGTTTTCCAAAGCACTGTCCTCAGGCCACTTGAACTTTACAGACTACGCTTAAAAGCCGCAAAAGTCAGCGGACAGGATAGACACCTAGTACGTTACAGAAGTTTTTTAATGGCTACAACAGGCCTGTCATCAAGGACACCCAAAGCAATGTTTTTTTATCTGATGGTTCAAGACACGAGGGCGGGTTGAGGACTTATTATGAAGAGGTCGTAAAAAGTTGCCTCACTATACGACTATCTAGACCAGGGGTCGGCAACACAAAATGTTGAAAGAGCCCATATAGGACAAAAAAACCCCAAAAAACAAATATGTCTGGAGCCGCAAAAAAATACAAGCCTTCTATAAAACTTACAATGAAGGAAACACATGCTGTAAGTATGTAGGAGACTGGACTGTCTCAGAATTGTTTATGTTATTCATTCCTTTGTTGTGTGTTCATAAACGCCTCCATAGAAGTTATTTTGTGATTTCCTTGCTTGATTTTTGTTTTGTTTTGGTGCATTATATTCGCTTTTTTTAGTGTCAGTGAAGTGATCATTAATTTGCGTTTTTCGGAGGCTGTCTTTGAACGCCTCTCGAGTCGAATGAGAAGAGAGAAGGCACGGAGTCAGACGCAGACGTGTCTGTGTTTGTCGAGACTGTTAAAAGCATAAATAAAGTGTATGTTTGAAAAAAAACCAACACCACAGCTCTCCTTTTTCAGAGCTGCAACATCTATTTGAGCTATATTAGCCTACTATCAAAATCGTTTTCCATTTTCAAACATTTTTTATAAAGCCCCAGGGAGCCACTAGATGTCGTTAAAGAGCCGCATGCGGCTCTGGAGCCGCGTGTTGCCGACCCTCGATCTAGATGGATAATATTTTATGGTTAAGAATGGTATGGAATGACTTCACTCGGTCAGCCTAGGTTAGTGATGGAGTACGACACATTCATACTCGAGAACCCATTTGGGTTTTGTTGCCATCAAGGGAGATGAACTCCATCCTACACTGTGGACCCCGTATACCTTAAAATCTTGATCATGCATCCAATCTTAGACGCTCTCTTTCCATTTAGAAAATAACATTATTTTGTCTGAAATGTAGTACTTGGGGTGCAATGAGACATTTACTTGTATGCCTCTCTACTTCCCGCAAGGTAAAGAACTTTGCTAACAAGTTGCAGTACCAAGAAATAGGGAAAAACTTATGGACGTATTTTGGGCAATTGTGAGATTTATTTGTACTGTATTTAGTCCTGTACATGCACGATCACCTTGAATTTCTAAATCACATACTCTGAAAGGCACTATAATCACGTAAGCAGCTATGTTTCAACAATACGTTTTGTTTATCGTTCCTAAAAATAAGTGGGTTCATTGTCTCATGATGAAAGTGAGTCGCGACTTCGCGACACCAGGAAAATGTGGGTCCTAAGGGACATATCACCAAATATTGAAAGGGAGCGTATTTATAGGCGGCCCAGTGGACGAGTGGTTAGCGCGTCGACCTCACAGTGCAGAGGTACCGATGTTCAATTCCGGCTCTGGCCTCCCTCTGTGGCGTTTGCATGTTCTGCCCGTGCCTACGTGGTTTTTCTCGGGGTACTCCGGGTTCCTCTCACATTCTAAAAACATGCATGGCAGATTAATGGAACACTCTAAATTGTCCTGGGGTGTGAGTGTGAGCATGGATGGTTGTTCGTCTCTGTCTGCCCTGCGATTGGCTGGCAACCGGTGCAGGGTGTCCCCCTGCCTACTGCCCCAAGAAAGCTGAGATAGGCTCCTAACCGATTAAGCGGGTCAGAAAATGGCGGTGGTGGTATATTTGTATAGCGGTGCGAAATGCGCATGCAATTTTGACCTTGTCTTTGGCGGAGGAAAAAAAATACACAATACGTCTATCCCGGTGCACTTAATTCTGCGTTCCTGATTGAAACTTGGTATGACAGCGCAACTTTCTGCGTGATGTGTACCAGGATACAGCGGACAGTTTGCGTGGCCCTGGCTTCCTGGCTGTGCGCGGCCCAGTGCAGGGGGATCTTGCCCTCGCTGTCGGGGATCCCGATGTTGGAGTCGTGCTTGATGAGGAGGCGGACGTGCTCCGGCCGGTTATAAAACGCTGACCAGTGCAGGGCAGTTTGCTGTGAAGACAGACAAGCGGGACAAATGAAAAAGAAGAGAAAGCTATGACGACTTATAGAACAGTGAGGGCCGTTGTTGGCTTGCGGCTTTGAGGTTTTTTCTATTACGCAAATGAAAGTGCTGAGAAGCAACCCAGATAACGCCTAAATGAAAGCTAGTGGCTGTCATCTGACATGATGATGCATTTTGGATCATTACAAAACTAACTACTGATGTCACACCTCGGCGTCGTAACACAAGGGAGTCTCTGTCCTCGTGGCCACAGATACTTTGGCTTCACTGCGACATGAGCGCGGATGACCTCAAACTCCTCAATGAATTCAATTCGTTATGAGGCTGGATGTTTTTCTCGGACAGACCATGGAAGGGCTCTCAGTGTGTGTTTTAAGTACACACAAATGAGGAAAATGGCCTGAAAGTCATAACATCTGAGCGAGATTTCCTGGAAAAAAAAGATCACCTCAAGTTGTAAGGTCCAAACATTATTTTTCATGACAGATCAGGATTACAGGATATCGACTATGGTTTTTAGTTTCCATTCAAGTGTATGTTTTTGTGACGCAGCGACAAGGCGAATAAGTGCCGGGGGAAGAGGAAAAATGTGATGACAGCCGATAGTCCCGTTAAATAATTGTGACCGTGAGTGCGTGACTGTTTATTGAAACCTCGTTAAGTCATGACTTCTGTCTCTTTATTGGTTGTTTTACCTCAGGTGCGGTGGTTTCTTGTACAGTCAAACCTCGGTTTTCATCCATAATCCGTTCCAGAAGGCTGTTCGAAAACCGAAATTGTCGGAAAACCGAAAACACGCTCTTTTTCAAACAAAAATGTTTACTGAACACGTCTGCTCCCAATGGAAAGCAACACGAGAAAGCGTCACTTCCTCGTGTAAGGAAGGCGACAGGAGTCAAATGGTGCATTCAAGTGCGCTCAGTTTGTTCGAGAACCGAAATTTGTTCGTCATCCGAGGCATAAAAAACTCGAAATTTTTGGTCGAAAACCGAATTGGTCGAGAACCGAGACGTTCGAAAACCGAGGTTTGACTGTATATGAAATTGGAGGCGAAAGACAGATCAAATTTATCATGTACGAGTGTCAAGTCCTGATGACTGTTTTAATAAATACAAAAAAGTACAAACTCCCCTTATAATGATCATCACTTGTACCTGAACGCTATCTTTTGAAATGGATTTTAAAATGTTCTTAATTTAATGACATTTACAGGTTTTTCTCACATTATTTCCTTTCTTCCCTAAAAGTTGCTTTTTATTCTTGCAACTTTTTGCCTTTCTTCCTCTGTTCATACTCCCCCCCTCCCTCCCCCTCTGACCTCTTTCCAGCCTTCCTTCCCCTCAGACCTGCTTTTTTCCCCCGAGTATTTTTTTCTTTCCTGACCTCCTTTCTTCCTTCCACCCCCCCAGACCTGCTTTTTATTCATGCATCTCTACATACCTTCTCTTAAACCACCTTTAATTCAAGCATGCTTACATCGGGCACAACATCAATAGTGAGGACATAACTGGAGCAGTGTTTTAGTCTTCACGATATTGCTAAGATCCGGCCCATTCTTTACATTAGTGACGCAGAGAGCGCAGGTCATGCTAGTTTTAACCCTGGAGAACCCACGGGGTCAAATTTGGCCCCATATAAATTCTGATACTTAAATCCCAAAGGGTCAAATTTGGCACTAATCCTAAATTAGGATTAAAGCATTGAATATTTGAAAACCCCCCCATATATTTTGGTGTTCAGTGAACAGCAGTCATTTAATGTATAATTCATCATTTTCCAAAGAAGAAAAGGGTTCTTGGGTTCTTCAGGGTTAAAAAGCCTGCTATTAGTATAAAATGTTTCAGGAAGATTCTGATTTGGATTAGAAAGTCATATTAGCCCTATACATGTCCATGTTATTGCGACGTGATTTTTAAGGTTTTGTTTCTTATAAAATATTCCATGGTTTAGCATCTTCCTATCTTGCTGACTTAGCAGTATTAGTGCCTTATTTTCCACACCGAGCCTTACGCTCACAACATCCTGATCTTTTGGTTACTCTGAGAGCTTAAAAAAAAGAAGATACTCAATTCGGGCAGCAGTATTCTAGAATGTTCTACCTGCAGAAATTAGAGCTGCTACTTCCGTAGAAATGTTTAAAATCTCATCTCATGACTTATTTCTACACTCTGTCATTTGGTTTGTACCACACCAAGTATGGAACTATTCGTCCCGCCTCAGCCGCTGGGCACCTGGATTTGGCACTGTTTTACTGCCACTTCCCCTCCCTCCTTCCCCACCCCTCCTCTCTTCCTCAGAGAGCAGGCTCGGTGTTGATGAGTGAAATGAAGCGGTTGCTGGAAGGATTCTGTTTCGAGCAACTGGGACTTGAGTCGGACCCCTTCTTGGAGAATTCTGCGTCGAGAAAGCTGGACAGTTTCTGTGGAGAACCACTTTTCTGGAGCTGACTGTCAACCTGCGGCGCTTCATTTCATTAAATGGACTCAAATTCCCTTTATACTAACACTGCACAACATCATATCATGTGATAAATGCTGACAACTCGGCATCCATTGGAGCCTGGTTTTCCTGGAAGGGGGGACCCCTCAATCCCTTCTCAAGGGTATTTCCCTTTTTTTTTTTTTTTTTTGTCCTCGACTGTACCTTGTTCTTGTCCTGTGTGTCGACCTCCCCTGGGCCAATGTGTTTAAGCAGCAACGCGAGGGCTTTTGGAGAAGGGTGTCGTGTGGCAAGGTGCAGCGGGGTCATCTCTTCCAAATCTTTCTGGAGCCAGTTGGCGTGGCGAGACAGCAGCAGCTTGAGGAAACGAACATTTCCCTGCAATGCAAACAAATAAATAAATAACCGAACAACTCTGATTTAGGCAATATTCTCCACATGATATCACAGTGTTCTCATCAGCATTAGTGGTGACATGCACACCCAGGCCAAATCACAAGCTTGTGGTCTTGTTGTGGTGTCTTGTTCAATTCAGGGGGTCATCCATCTTTGTTCTCTCTCATTTTGGTGTGCGTGATGAGCTGTTAGGCAGTTAACACCAAACCTGCCCCCCCACCCCCGCATCATCATTACCATCATCATCCTCTGTTTGGATGGTATTCAGCCAGGGCCTCCTGAGTCATGTACTGCCTAACAGCTCTCACGGGACCCCGGGTCGTGTGTCTGCGTGGCCCTCCGTGTGTGAGTGTGTTTTGTATATTTACCATGGTGCCGGCTCAAAGCCACAGCCTGACGGATCTATCTTGTGTGTGAGCATGCATCTCGACCAAGAGAGTGTGTGTCTATGCACTCCTGTCCTCCCTATTCTCAGTCCAATTAGATCCGTAATCCCTGGCCTCTCTGCCTGTCTCGGCCAATTATTGATCCTGTGTCAAAGAGACAGGGCTCCCCATCACGATCATGCCCACATGCATACGCACACACCAATACTATGTACTATGTCTCCCGCTACAGCTTTCTTCAACAAAATCATGATGACAAAGCACAGAAATTATTACCAAATAACGATAATACTGTGTGGAAATAGGGTGTCTAACAAATGTTCCCAGAATTCTCTATTCTGTCACACCGTACACATGGGAACTAAAAGGTAAACATCTAAACTTCATGTTGTAATATTTCTAATACTTAGTCTTAAAAAAATAATAATAAATAAATAAATAAAAAAAATATATATATATGAGAATCGTTATGAGAATCATAATTAAAAAAAATATATATATATATATATTTATTTTTTTATTACGATTTTATTACGAAAAAATTATGAGAATCGTAATTAAAAAAAAATAAAAAATAAAATATATATATATATTTTTTTAATTACGATTCTCATAATTTTTTTTTTTTAATTACGATTCTCATTCAAAATTACAATTCTCATTCAAAATACCTTTTTGGCTTCACTTTTTTTTCAACATCAGAAAAGTACAGTATTCTTATTAAAGGAGTGACAGAGTGGTTGAATCATTCTGAAAAAATCCTGATATTGAATATTACGAATTACTTTTCTTTCACTGTATTTAATTAGAACCTTTTTTTGAGAGTATTATCATTGCAGTTTATTCACTGGTTGGTTTCGACTGCCTTGTGGTGAGGCTTGCGTCATTTATTTCAACTTAATTGACCAAAGATGCTTCATAGCCTTTTTTATTATTATTATTACTGTAAAAGTATGCTTTCAGGGTTGTTCCCATATTTAAACAATTTGTCTCCCGGTACCCCTGCGGTCGTACATAGAGTCACTAGGGGGCAGTGGCCTCCCTCTTTCCACCGAACCCCAACCTGGTGGATTGAGTTGCTCACTTGCAAAGCTATTATTGTTTTTTGTTTTTTTTGTTTTTACGAATTGTATTGGATAAACTTTGTCAGTTGCACTCAATACAAGCTCAAAACATGCCAATTTGCCTCACGTGCAAACAACCAGCATTTGACCAACCTTGCCCCCTTTGGCAAGGAGGTGAATCATCCTTAACCTGTCGACAGCAACGCCAATGTGTGTGTGTGTGTGTGTGTGTGTGTGTGTGTGTGTTGGGGGTCAGCGTAGGCCGTGCCTTCTGTGCGGCGAGGTGCAGAGCCGTGCGTTGGCTGTGGTCGGTCTTGTTGACTGAGGCTCCGGCCTTTAGCAGAATTTCTGCACAGTCTAGGCGATCAGCCAGCACGCAGTACATGAGAGGGGTGCGGCCAAATTGATCCTCACGGTCCCGGAGGACTGGCTCTGCTATACGCACAAATACACACATACACAAATGAATGGATTATGATACCCGGGGGCCTTGAATGCACTTATTCGCTAATATACTACCTCACTGTGACTCACTTGTGTGCATATATGTCTTCATATTTGAACACAAGGTATCATTGACCACTTTATTGAAGCGAGGATCTACTGTGTGTGTGTGTGTGTGCGTGTGTGTCTTGTTTTGTTTTTTGCTGTGCAAAAAGCCTCATTCTGTAGTGGCCGCATGGGTGTTTTGCTTAGGCTTACCTTGCCCTCTGACCTTTCTGCACAAAATTTCCTTGCAGAAATCAATAAAGCACTGCGGTATTACATACTAATGCGAAAACACGCTTGTCTGTGTAGGTAGGGAAAAACTCCTTTTTGAGTAAGTTTTTGTCCAATCGCTAGAAAAAAAATATTTTTCAAGAGCTGGACTTTTGGCCTCCTCACAGTTATGCACCTCGAGCGAGTTGTATGTTGTTTACCTGTGATGAGTTTGTGCAGCGTGTTCCTGTCGCCATTGACAGCGGCGGCGTGAACCTGCGAGCCCAGAGGGGCGGCGCCCTGGCCAGAGGGCGCTGAGGCCTGTAACACAAACACACATAAGGTCACAAATCAACCCGCCGGCCATTTCCTGTGCATATACAATAGCTTGCTTATCAACCGTTGACCAATGTAGAGGACATTTTCTCATGCATTGTGTAGCTCTAAGCATGAAACCAGGTTTTAATTTCACCATCATGATCATCAGCACAGAAGAAAATAAACAAAAACATATGATCTTGTTGTTAACTACCAACTACTAAAAGCTAAAAACAACTCAGTCATGCAGAGGTGATTCCTCATGCATCACGGAAATTATTCCCCCAAAAAGTTCCTTGTATTCTTTTAGGGCAGGGGTGTCAAACTCATTTCATATTGTGGGCCACATACGGACTCGGTAGATGTCAAGTGGGCCAAACCATTAACATGATACCATACTGTGCTATGAATCACCAAGATCTCATCTCTTTCCTTTGTTTTGGTCTCAAGAAGCATTGATTGGGGCTTTCATGCCATTTGCTGCATTGGGTCTATCTCGGTGACAGACTGAGACTGCTGTTTTCTTCACTGATCAGAACAATGTTGTCTTGTCCTGTGATCAAAACAGTGTGCCCCCTAGCAGATAATCCACAAATTGCATTTTATTTAAAATATTCATTCTGTGTCTTTAATGCATTTTTTTTTCACTTTTAAATCAACCCACGGGCTGGATCAAACCTCCTTGGAGGCTGGTTCCGGCCCGCGGGCCGTATGTTTGACACCCCTGTTTTAGGGTGAACGAGAGACACCTTACTTTTTGGGCTTTCAAGGTTCGCCCCCATTTTACATGTTTGCATCATGCTGTGGACAGACAACGAGTTGTCGGTTTCTTGTTTTGGTTTTCCAACATTGTTCAGCCCTAATGTATAAATATAAGCATTCGATTCGCACATATACCGCAAGTGGCCGTGAGATTTGTCACATTTACCAAGCTATGTTTCTGTATAAAAGAACAGCAGAAATGTTTACTTGTCTCTTATGCTTCCTTCACTAAGGTAGAACACAGTCAGCCTCACCTTTGATATGCAGTTTCCTGTGATCAGCAAAACTAAATATAAATACTGGGAGACTTTTCAAACGATATGCTCATCAATTCCCTCTTCATCCAACGACAACAATTTTGACGAAAACAATCATTATTGGATAAAAAAAAAAAAAAAAAAAGGTAAAGCACAGACCCGAACTCTGAAATTGAAAAGAATTGTATACAATAATTGTTTCTTTAGTTTTGACTCTTTCACCTGACTCCCCTGACTACACACCCCTGGTTTAAATGAATAAATAGCAAATAATTGATCTTCCCAATGCTTAAAAATGATCATTCAATCCACACGAACACCTGACATTCCATTGGCTGTCAAGCCCAAAATGAAGACATTTTGATAACGTATTGGCAAGCTGATGTCTTCTGACAAGAGTCCACATGCATGTGTGTGTGCGTGTGTGTGCTCCCGCTGAGGGGGTTAAATCTCTTCCTGGCCCCACTTAACAAGAGCCCAGTGAAAGCTGGGTAATCTGTAGACAGGAAGCATCTGGGGAGTGAGGGGTGGGTGGGTGTATGGAGGCGTGATCCCTGTGTGAGCGTGTAAGAGGGGGGTCTCTCCTCATGTCTTATTAATGTCTCATTAATACTGCAACATGCTCCACTCTGTGTGTGTGTGTGTGTGTATGTGTGGAGAGATATGGGACAAAGCCTGCGGGGTACAATGCAGAAATCAATCATTGCCCCTAAACACATAAAAGCCAGCGGCACTAACCAGTTCCATCCCATGGCAAAATCTGAGAGACATTTTCATCATCTAAATACCTTCGGAACTTTTGCTTCTTCAACTTATTGGCAGAAAAATGCGGTGTTCTGAAGAAGAAGAAGAATCAAACGTCCTCCAAGCTTCTCATCTCACCCTCCATCCCTGCTGCCATCTCGTAAAGAGAGCTCCTGCAGACGGTGCGTGCGGCACGGCAATTACCTATCATACCTCCTGCTTTCTCACGCTCAACCCCAGCAGCCCATTACAAGCTTAAATGAAAAGTAAATCAACTTGTGTGCTTCGCACATGTGCTGTGTCACAGGGAGGTTTTTTTTTTTGCCCTGAGAATTGTTTTTATTTACCAGGGTTTTACTGAAATCCACCACAAACATCAAAATCGATTGACAGTGAGTCGTCAGCAAAGCACATTGTAACGTCAAACATGTGCGCAAATATCCCCAAAAATACAATGGTAAGCCTCCACTTCCAACAGATGAAGGAAAAAAAATCTGTTTATCTAACCAGAAATAAGAGTAAAATGGTGATAGAGCACCGCAATATATCCCAGCGGGCATCCCACAATTTTTAGAACATTGTTTTAGATGTAGAAGGTAGGCCCAAAAGTAGGTGTAAACTTTTAACTCGCTAAGATGGTTTTGACGGGGAGGGTTTGGAAAACACTGGCCAAGTGTATGTGACTGATATGTTATCAATATTGGGTTTTTTTTTGGGCCTATGGGGCACTTATGATTGTGCCCTATGAACTCTGCCTCGCGAAAAAAAAAATCACTCGAATTTGATGTTGCTGTATCTGCTAGAAGGCTAGACTCGTATTGAAGCTCTATCTTGATATTTTTAACAAGACCAATATTAATTTAAAAAAAATGTGATCCAGTGGTTAGCACATCCATCTCACAATGCAGAGGTCGTGGGTTCGATCTCTGGCCTTCCTGTGTGGAGTTTGCATGTTCTCCCCGGGGCCTGTGTGGGTTTTCTCCGGGTACTCCGGTTTCCTCCCACATTCCAAAAACTTGCATGGCAGGTTAATTGAACACTCTAAATTGTCCCTAAGTGTGAGTATGGGCGTGGTTGGTTGTCGTCTCTGTGTGCCCTGTGATTGGCTGGCAACCAATTCAGGGTGTCCCCCGCCTACTGCCCGAAGACAGCTGGGATAGGCTCCAGCACCCCCCTGCGACCCTTGTGAGGATGAAGCGGATCGGAAAATGGATGGATGGAAAATAAGCACTCTACGTTTCTTGATATGAAGTCGACTCATGCTTCTGATATCAAAGTGATTTTTTCCCCCCACTATGACAAGAGCTCATTAAAACTTACTTTGGACTTTTCTTGATTTATTTTGAGATTTCCTCCTCTCTCTGAGTCAATAATAACATCCCCAGCTGCTACTATAAACACATGAATTGATTTATGAATAATCTCAAATGCAAGAGGGGATTAGAAAAAAAAAATCTGAATTTCAGGTGCCAGGGACTACAACTCATCGATAAAGTGAATTGATATGAGGGACATTCAGACCAGTGAGAGGAGTCAATTAGAGTTTCATGAGGAACCGAGTGTTTGGAAACACCTACATCCATCCATCCATCCATCCATTTTCTAAACCACTTATCCTCACAAGAGCCGTGGGTGTGCTGGAGCCTATCCCAGCTGTCTTCGAGCAGCAGGCGGGGGACACCAATCGCAGGCCACCCATAAACGAACAACCATTCGCACTCACACTCACACCCAAGGACAATTTAGAGTGTTCCATTAACCTGCCATGCATGTTTTTTGGAATGTGGGAGCAAACCTGAGTACCCGGAGAAAACCCACGCAGACATGTGGAGAACATGCAAACTCCACACAGGAAGGCCAGAGCCGGAATCTGTGAGGCCGACATGGTAACCAGTCGAACACCGTGCAGCCCGGAATCACCTACAGTGAATCCAAATTTGTCTAAAAAGGCTTTTGAGATGGCGCGTCTGGAATCAGACAAAAGAGGTTGTAAAAACAACGGCCGGGTCCTGTTGAGAGCTTGGCAGCGGACTCATTTTCCCCATTCACCCGCGTTCCTCAGGGAGCACTTCACTTGTTAATATGAAGACAATAACTCAGAGTAAAGCATTGATCACGGGCCGAGTGCTGGGCCGGGTGATTGTTTATCTGTAAGAGTATTGATTCATGCTGATGCTGACATTATTTATTCTTTATTCATAGTCCCACTAGTATAAATACAAGTTTAACAAAGAATCTACACTTTGTTCGAGCCTTTTAAAAACTCAACAGGAGTGCTAGACACACACACACACACACACAAGTGTGTGTGTGCCTGTGTGTGTCTATTTTAGTCTATATGTTTGTCTCACTGTTGTTTGGGCTTTGTGAAGAAGTCTGGTTTTGATAGAGGACAAAACTAAGGCATGCTGGGTAAGCAGTGGGAAAACGGCACAGAAGCCTGTGGCCTTTCGCTCTATTATAGGTAACACACACGCGCACACTTTTATATCAGCCTATTTTCTGACAGTTTGGAGCCTGAGCCAACACGAAGCTCTTAAAGGTGCCTATACCACCTACATGACTCTCCAGAGGTGGCTGTGTAAATGTGTATCTCTGAGAGCACGGCGGAACCGCAGGGATCCCGTCCCTGCATTTTGACTGACAGGTAAAGAGGTGGGAGGATGAAGAATATCAGCCCACAGGGATGCCCGATCCGCAAAGCCCTATTTCTGGGGGAAATCCTCGATCCCCAAAGACCAATGAGCTGACTCCCTCGGCTGGGGGCCGGGCACATGAGCACAGCGGGGCCAATCAGCAGGGCGCTGGCAGGCTGAGTGACATATATGTCTGCTAATTTACATCATTACCACAATGCATCCTGACAAATGAGCCCCCCGGGGGTGTGAGCCAATCACCTGGGAGGGTAATGCAATTAGGCGGGACCGCAGCTGTCAGTCAAACAGCCACAGGCAGGGGGTCAGGTAGTGATGCCTGTGGCCAGAACAACCCTGCCTATTGCATTGTCGTTCAAATACATGCAGATTTAGAGCAGTGGAAGCAGACATGTGGGGCAGGACTGAGGGGGGGGGGGGGGGGGGGGGGTGCGCGTGCGTGAAGGGACGCTGCAGAGGAGGAAGACCTCAGGAGACTCCTCAAGGTACACAAAGATTGACTTGTGTCCTCTGAGGCACTGTGCGTCTCTGTGTGTGTGTGTGTGTGTGTGTGTGTGTGTGTGTGTGTGTGTGTGTGTGTGTGTGTGTGTTTACACGTGTTTTCGCCCACTGAGGCACACTGTTGTTTTTGCATCGAGCTACATGCGAGGAACAATACTTACTAGACAGGAACTCGGTAGAGCAAAGAGCTCCACCAAAGCAGAACTTTTCATAAAAGGGGAACACTTGTGCAGCATCTGCACTGTCCATCTGTTTGTTAGTTCGTAGGGCAACTTCCTGTCTCAGGGTGATGTACGATGCTACGGACATCAGGGCATTTTGTGAACGGGCCTTTTAAATTATTACATGATTAACTCATTCAGTACCAGCCAATTCGAGACAAGTCTGAAAAGACGTTTAAAAACGTCTTTGGGAGTGAATGAGTTAAGGTATGACGAATTATTGGGGAATCCATTTATAGTCTTGGCCCTTGGTTTGAAACTTTGCGTAAAAATGTCACCTCAAACTGTATTTGCCGATTTATCAAAATGCTCTCCATTCCTGACAAAGTTGTAGGACAGGTGATCGAGTCAGTGGGTCGCCGACGCAAACTGGACTGGACTATTTGAATTTCCAACCATTTTACGAGCTGATTTCCCATTTTGAGATGTGGGTGAAATCTAGTTTCTCAAGCTGGTGGCCCACGGGCCATCTGTGGCCCCCAGGATGATATTTTTGCGGTCACCTACTTGGCATCAAAGTTTAATGTTAATGTGGCCTACCGTTTTTACCATCGCGCATACATACCATAATAGCTCAGGCTCATCTCAGCTTTAGGGGGAAACATAATTCCAAAGTGACAACAAGCGGAAGGAAAAGACATCCTGCCACCCAGTTTTTTTTTAGGTAGTACTCGGGTGTAAAAAGTTTGAGAACCACCGACACTCAGTAACAGGGAGCGAGCCCTGCCGCAACAGCAAAAAACGGTGAATAATTGACACCCAACCCCCAAATTTTTATGTTTGCCTATATTAGTCATTTAAATGGCCAATACCGTATTGGCCCGAATATAAGACGGCCCTGATTATAAGACGACCTCCTCTTTTTCAAGACTCAAGTTTGAAAAAAAAAAGACTTTTTGAATGCCAAATTAAGTTTTATACAGAAATTAATTACAGCACATCTGAAACAAATGATTCTAACAATATATTTGAGAGAAAAAGCATGTTATTTTGCCTCATTCAAATCTTAATATCTGAACATTTAAATATGTAAACTAAAGTGCAATCACATTCGCAAATGAATGGCTTCTGGGTTTTGAAATGTAAATGACATCATAACTTCTCCTCAGCTGCCATTAACCTGGCCGATCTTCGACCCACTTTTCTCCAGATTGTCGCTATGCTTCTCCATTTTCTGTTATTCTTCTATTATTTTCTTCTCTTTTTTCTTTTTTTTAATTTTTCTTCTTCGTACTACCACTATTTTTATTTTTATTCTTCGTGGCAGGGGTTCGCTTTGGCTGGGGAGTCAAGTTCAGCATTCGCTTTCAATGGTATCTGGCGCTATCTAGCATCGCATTGGTATAAAGTCTAGAACCTGAATATAAGACGACCCCCACTTTTTCAGTCTTATTTCAATGCAAAAAACACCGTCTTATATTCGGGCCAATACGGTATATACCACAAACTATAATCCATAAACAGGCAAATATCACTTCAAACCAATCTCACAACATTAACATTAAAATAAATGGCTTATAGATTATTTGTTTTTTCATAAATATACAGAGTGTGTGTACAAGGAAAAACGCAAGTGAAAAGGGAACCACCAGTACTTGGGGCTTCACCATATCTGTGTAGTATTTGCGTAACCCTGCTAATTAATGGTTAAAACAAACTGTGACCAAAACAATAACTTATTTTTTGCTCTTGGGCTCCCGGAGAGGGAAAAATTAAAGAGGAACTAAAACTCACGTAGACACGCTTTGCATTTGAGTGACACTCGCATTCGTCTTATTGGTAATCAAGTTGATCTCGGGTCTCAATAGGTGCTGTGATATCATACCGAAGCTTTCCACTGAGTCGATAAGACTTCTGCCCGGCATGTTGTTGATGTTTGTGTTGTTTTTGCAGGTCAATACTGCTGTGAGTGGCAGCCTGTCAAGCGGTGTTAATCAAAGCCTCCGACCATGAACTCATTGGCCAGTAACATTATGCTTTTAGCTACCCGGCAAACATTATTCAATAAAACGAAAAAGCAAATGATGTGTACAAAAGTGAGCCGCAGAGGTCCTCGTGGCGTCTGTGTGCTTCAGATGCTGTTTGACTCACTTGGAGTGTAGGGGGGGAGCTGTGTGTTTTGTGTCCTCACGTTATATCACTAATGAGCAGCCCTCAGGAGAGACGGGAGAGGGACGGCGTGGCAGACAGAAAAAGACAGATGAAGAAAGAGAAAAAATGGGAGGGAGACCGAGATCAGCTTGGGGACTTTTTCCTCTTCGCCCTTCCGTTCCCTCTCCCCCACACCTCAGAGTCTAATTGGACTAAAACTGTGATCTAATTAAATGTCCAATTAAAGTGCAGAGAGCAACGTGCCCACCGGCGAATCACAGTAGAGGGACATAATCAGCTGGAAAAACAAACAAAAAAATCAATGCGAAATGGGAAAACATGTTAAAAAAAAAAGGGGAAAAAAAAGCAGCGGAGAAGAATTGTGAGGGTGTTTAAAATGAGTATATTGACTAAATATATTGGGATAAGGCAGAGTATTACCAGTATTATCCAGTTATTGCAAATATTTTTTGCCTACCATGAATATAAGAATGACTGAGTGGCAGTTTTTAATGGAGGCACGCAAATTCCTAAATGACAAAGGGAACGTCTTCAGTGATTGAAGACTAATTTCAGGAATATGTCAGATTTAAATAACTGACAGTTTGGCCTTGCATCACATTTCGACACTACTTTTATCTACATAAAGGGAAAGTCAGGTCAAAAATTTATTGACAATAATATGTTGGTACTCCCCTTATTTGACTGTTGCCAGGTAAATTGGGCGATGCATATACAGTACTTTTTTTTTGCAAAAGATAAAAATAAATGAAAACCGCATCAAATGAAATACAAACAACTAAAGGGGGAAAAGTGTCATTGGAATGTCAATCGTTCCCATTTCATACCACTGAGAGTCAGCGAGCGTGAGATAACTCTTCCAATTTCTCCATCTGTGAGTTGCTCACACACTGTGAACCCCCTGCGGACAGCTTGAGCCCATCAAATATTAATGTAAGGATTCAATTCAACATTCTAGTTAATCTCCTTAACAATTAGGCTGTAACGGGTCACATAATTAGGGTTTGTTATAGTCTCAATTGACCGAGTCTCTTGGGAGAGAAACACAATCTGGCTGCAAAGGGGGTTAATCCCATAACTAAACCCGCCACCATTTTTGCAGGTGTAAACTCCCCAAATAGGCACACTGTTGCTCACTTTGTGTCAGATTCTTACCATAGTTACATTGAAAGGGGCACTTCAGCAGATGTTTCCCAGTTCAGTGCATCGTTGTTGGGTGTGAATCCATGTCCCCTACCTGTCCTGATCCCTCATCCTGCTGGGAAGTGAGAAAGAGGATCAATCACATACTGAGACAAGCCCACCTGCTCACACAATGAACTGCCAGAATGACAGTTCTACTGTGTGAGATTGTTTTACTGCAGTTTATTAATCAACTCTTTAGCTGCCATTTCGGTATTACATCCTTTGAGGGCCATACCAAAGTTATGATTAGTAATGTGATACAAAAATGTACAACAGGTCTTCTGAGATGTTTTTTTTTTCATTACAGTAGACGCCGAGTTGCATCAAATCCTCCTACGCGCATGTTTTCGGAATGCGGAAGGATGCTGTAGTACCCGGAGACAACAAGGGGAAACGATACATACCATCTCCACGCAGGAAAGCCAGAATTGAAATTCAAACCCCTAACTTAATAAAATTTGAGGTGGGGGTGCTAACTACTTGGTCTCCATGCTAGCACCTTGGAAATACTGTCAACACACAAATTGGAACAGACACGTTCACCTTTTGCAAGTTCATGGTGTTCCACTCACTGTAAGTGTCTTATCTCAGTAACTCAATAACGTCAGGTTTGTTTTGGAGCTTACTTTGACAAGCATCTGGCGAAGTAAGGCTTGTGTCAAGTAGTGAGCATGTTCATGCTGACGATCACAAAACGACCTCGGATGTGTCGGTGAAAAGAAGAAAAAATTGACGAATCCCAGTTCACCAGAAGGGGCACGGAAAATGATGCAACTCGTCCTGAAAGTTATCTGAAGTCTCTAAAAGATACGACAAATAAGTGACATGGGAAAGTGCCGGTCGTGGTAAACTGCTAACATTTCATTAACTGTTCCTCTTTTCTCTGCTAGTGTAATGTTGTGTTTACCTTTGAATGCCAAACTCTCAAGTTTTCTTGCAGGGCGTCCCGTTGGATGCTGTGATTGTTAAACACTACAATTCCCATTACATTTCAATCGCTACCATGTTTGTAGTTTATTTTACCAGCAAGGACGTCTGTTTGGGTGTGTTTTATAACTACATTTCCCAAATTACCTTTAGGTTAACCGGAAGTTTCCCTGTCGTTTCCGTGGTCACCACGAGATCGGTTCGCCGCTGTTCCTGCCGCAGCAAGTAGAGCGGCGTCGAAGCAGACAGGGACGACTCAACACCGCCACCACCTCCATCTTCACACATTCTACAATACGATGAAACTATCAGCAATATTACCTTTCCTCTGTGACCGCATCATTTGCGTCATACTGCTGGTAAGCGGCTTTCTCTGGTCCCTGCAAATGACACTCGGCTGATTGGAGCTAAAGCGCATGCTAACGTTAGCTGAGGGCTCCTAGCCAGCCAGCCAGTCAGTCCACAGCTGCTAGCTAACCGAACAGACTCTCTTGTCATTAGTGGTGGCGACTTTATTTTTTTGGGCTGTGACTAATGTGCCAAACCGCTTATTCACTGCTGAGGCTCCATGTCCTTGGCAGGGTGACTGGCGACGGAAATTTTTGCATACCGTTTCGCATTAACCGTTTGCGTAGACGAGCCGGTGATGTTGAATGAGATTACCGATGGTCTCGTAATTAACTTTGTTTCATCACAAACAGTTCGCATGCTATTTGTTTATCATGCAGTGTGTCCAAACTTCAGGCATAACCATGCTCCTAAAGTTTCTTACTTTAGTCGGACTATCCAAATTGGACGGGTTAGCATACGTTTAAGGTTGTAAAATGTCAACATATTCGTTTGGTCGAAGAAATGTGTCTATCACTTAAGTGTATACGCAGATGTGCTTTTACAATGAATACGCTTTTAACGTATAGTTATCGATTGATCTCGTCGCGTCTATGGGTGATGTTCGCGGTTGGTGGATTCCTCTGTTGTGGCTTAATCTCATTGGTTAACAACCCGGAAATGAGCGGTACCACTGTTGTGTTACTTTGGGGCTGACCTGAGAACAGTCAGCTTTGCGTGGTAATCTTCCTTGTGTCAAAGTTAATGATGAAGACGATAATATGAACTTTATTCATCCCACAATGCTTCCATTTCAGCAGCAATAATGGAAACCGGAGATTAATAGAGGAGCAGCAAGGAAGACAAATGTATGTTTAGGGCAGTGAATGTAGTAATTTATTTGTACAAACCCAGTTCCAATGAAAGTTAAACATGCATAAAAACAGAGTACAAAGATTTGCAAATCATGTTCAACCTATATTTACTGTAATTGAATACATGACAGAAGAAAATAAATTTAATGTTCAAACTGATAAATGTCAATGTCTGGCAAATAACCATGAACTTAATTTTAACATTTATGCAAAGTGGAAAGGTGTTCTGCGGTCTGACGAGTGCACATTTCAAATTGTTTGTGGAAATTATGGATGCTTGTCCTCCGGGCCAAAGAGGAAAAGAACCTCTTGCTCCCGCTGCCTTTTTAAAAACATGCTCGCGTGCATGCATGTGACCGTATTGTTTCATCTGGCATTCATTTTACCATGCCTGCGACCTATAATCCAATGCGTCTTGTATGTGTTAAATACAGAAAAAGCCCCCGCTACTGACACTACGCCTTTTAACACGGTGCGCTGTCTGATCGTGAAAATACAGTCGTATAAATGCAACAATTCGCCGAATCAAACTGCGCAGCAACATTAGGATCAACGCTATTCTCGTGCTTAGCTATTATTTCTGTCTTTTTCTTCAACAGACATTCGGTCTTTCTATTATCTTTATCATTAGCAGTTTTCACTGTCTTTAGAGCCACACTGAGGGCTAATAAAGAGCAAAAAAAAAAACCCCCAGCAAAGACATCGACAGTGTGTGACAAAGAGAACCGATTGGTGTTTGTGCGGTGGAAGAAAAAGCACAACTGAGCACTCTACAGCCAAGGCAGGGCTGTCTATGAACTGAAAATAGTGCGAGGGAATATTTCTTCCAAAATGTTTTGTATAAATGTATTGTTCGTGAGTCTAGGCATAGCCTGTGGCGTATTTGTTTGTAACATCCGGGATAAGCAATTAACTATCCTTCTTGAGTCAGTGGCACACCAACAATCAGCACTCCAATGTTTGCTTTGTGCGAGATAATGATGACAGAGATCCTCTTGTCGATGATTACTCAAAGGATTCTTTACGATTATTTGCTTTTTGGGTGTGTACACGCTTGACAAATTTGATGTTGCTAAGATGACATTTTGCCATTTCTTTTGTAACGTGGTTTACATCTCGCCTCCTTGGTAAAGTAAATCTGCATGAATGAACATTTAATGTGCCAAAAGGGTGCTCCAGAGGCAAAACAACACTGGTTAATTCTTTGTTGAGGATAATAATGGGGTGGCATGACTCGGATAGTAGAGTACGTCCCCGGACCCTTTGGGTGTGATCCTGAGACCCCTAAATTATATTTAAAAAAAATTTGGAACAGGATATTGAACCTCCATGCTCCTGATGTGTTCTCATGAATGCGAAGGATACAGTGTTAAAACGGAATCGTCAAAAAAAATGTAAACCTTTTAAAACGAAATGCTTTTTTCCATTCATGCCTGCTCTCACGCACATATTTCTCTAAATGAGAGCCACACACGCACCGACATTTTTCCCCGCCAAATAGCCCGTGCCGTCGTCACCCTTTGGTTTAATAGCTGATCATTTTCTGAAGGTGATGGGCCTTACCACTCCCGGACAAGCAGAAATCACCAGTTTGGACTCAGCCAACATTGACGACGTCTTAAGTAAGACAGCAAAGAGCCCTGCACTCTTATCGCCGAATTTACATTTTACAGTATTGTAAGCGTGTTCGTGGTTGTGTGCGTTTGCTTCCAGATAATGCTGGCGTTTCCTTAGTTAACTTTTATGCTGACTGGTAAGTGACTTCTTTGTCTGCTCTTTTTAATTTTTGTAGCCATATCAACATTGTTAACATAATTGTACGGCTGCTTCTTTCGCCCAGATAGCCATAACGGATGCTTGGACAGCCATTTAATCCAAATTTGCTTTTAAGATAAGCAAAGGGAGAAAAATGAACCCAATTTGTTTATATTTTCCCCCCCGTTAGAAATAGTGATAATTAAAAAAAAAAAAAAAAAAAAACAGAACTCTTTCCTTCAGATGATTTTTTTTTCAGTAACTTTTGACTTTAACTGTCATACAAGTATAAAAAAAGAAGTTTATCTCCGTAAACCAAAACATGGCTTGATAACAGTTTAGCCTCCAAGTTCTGGAAATAGTAGTCAGTTCCCAAATTATACATGTCCATGTCCCACCATCATGATCAGCATTAAATTACACTAGTCTAGTCCACACACGTGCTCATCAAAAAATGTGACTTAAGTATTATTCATAAAAATGTCTTTCATATCATGCGAAGCCACTGTAACAGGACACTGTTGATTTCACATTCGGTCACCGTCGGAAATTGTGTAAATCTCACTTCTTTCAGGTGCAGATTTAGTCAGATGCTCCATCCGATCTTTGAGGAGGCGTCTAATATCATGCGGGAGGAGTTCCCTGACACCAAGCAGGTGGTGTTTGCACGAGTTGACTGCGACCAGCATTGTGAGTATTTACAGCTCCGCCACTCCGCTTCTGTTACCGCCCACTCCTTGTGAAAGCACATCTATCTTGTTGACCCCCCCCCACCCAAAAAAAAAAAACGCCATGAAAAATCTGATTTTGGTTAATTGAAACAAACAAAAAAAATGCTTGCTAATTACCACCTGACAATCACAAAACACATCCATGTGGTCTCATCAACACACGGCAAATGCAATGCTGAATGTACATATGCAGTATTTAAATGCACAGATCTTAATTATAGGGCTGAATAATTGAATTTTTAAAAAAAAAGGTGCAGTAGTAAAATCTCTTTAAAGCCTTTCAGGGATCATTTTGCTACATGGACGAATATCACTGCATGACACCCAACCACTTCGCATTGAATATATGGTGGCGAGCCAGGTGGAAAGAGTCTGTAAAAGGCAGACAAAGTCCGAAGTTTGGTTCACTTCGCACTTGACCCGGAAGTTAAAGTGCAGTCTATACCACGACAGCACATCTCCGATTAACAAAACAAACAAATATATTCATGGTAACTAATTTAAATTAATATAGTCTACTATCGCTATGGTTAAGATTGCACAATCGTCTGTGTTTCATGTGTTGTCTTGTATTATTTTGTCATTTTTTTGGTTCACTTTTCTTTTGATGGCGGCGCGGACACCCGCAGCGGCTCCTCTTGTTTTATGTTGACGGGAAAGAAATTCATCTATGCTGTGTGTTACACATACGTACAGCACATTTGACAATAAAGTTGTATTCAATTCAATTCAACATGTATTGTCATGTTGCAGCCGGTGCACTTTCAATTGCTTTATTGAAGAAACAGTAAGAAAACCATACTAAGCAATAAGCACGTGTGTACACGGTGGCCAGCAACTGCTAGCTAACTACAGTCTCACTCGCTGACACCCACATCACTCACCGGGCCACGCCACGCCCTATGAAGAAAGCCATACGCACTCAGTGACCGTGATGATGGCGACCGCTAGTGGATGAAAATAATTCTTGCACCTAACATGCACTTATTGCGTTTTATATCGCAGTGTATAGCAGTATCTGTCAAAATCACGTTTTTTACTTTTTACTTAACTTTAATTGGAAAGCTTGAATTAGTCTATCTAATATCTGCAGTCCAAAGAAGCCAACGGGGGAAAATTAAATGACAGTACGACTAATATTGATATCCTTTCAAGTATATCTCTTAAGCTCTGTCAAAGTTGTTGATTAAATGCTCTAAACAGTTCGGCACCTTTCATGATATACGCGCTTAATGGAAAGGCCTCGCGCGCCACATACCCGCGCCGTATTTGATGGGTCCACGTCCGCAAAGATGGCCGCCGCACCAAAGCGCAGCGCAGACACAAACCGCCCCGGCCGCAGCCCTTTTGAGATAAAGCAAATTAAAGAGAATTATTGATGACCCGCAAACTGTTTGAAGGCTAATGACAAAACTGCTTCTTCCTGTGAAGCCTGGAGGCTTAGAGACGCCCCACCAAGAGATTGACACCTGCCACGCACGCACGCACACGGGGAGGGAGTGTCTGCACAGCGAATATTTACCCCGGTGGGGGGGCAGCTTTCATGTGGGAGATCAGAGCTCAGAGCTGTCTGAAGGTTGTGTTTTCAGCCTTTTCACCGCCACCATCGCCCGCCGCCGCTCTATGGCGTCCACTAGCCGCCCCCCCCCCCCCGCCCTTGTGTGAGAGCGTGCTTTACTCTTCTTCATCAATCAATTGCTTCCTCTAACTTCGCCTTCTGCCCCCCCCCGTGTAGCCGACATAGCACAGCGCTACCGCATCAGTAAGTACCCCACGCTGAAGCTGTTCCGCAACGGCATGATGATGAAGCGGGAGTACAGGGGTCAGAGGTCAGTGGTGGCCATCGCCGACTTCATCCGCCAGCAGCAGGTTGACCCCGTGAAAGAGATCCAGTCCCTGGAGGAGCTGAAGACTGTGGATGTGAGCGGCAACAACACACGTTTGTTTGGAGTCTTTTATTACTGGCCGATAAGGCTGGACAGTGCATCGAATTCAAATCAACATTGCAATGAAGGAGAAAGCAATTTTCAAATCAAGAAGGCTGCAATATCAAAAAACTGGTCAATAAGATTGACGTTTTATATACATACACACAGGTGCTGGTCCAGAAATTAGAATATGATGAAAGTTGATTTATTTTTCAGTCATACTATTCAAAAAGTGACTTGTGTAACTTTCATTCCACACAGACTGATACATTTCAAGTGTTGATTAATTTTCATTTAGATGATTATCGCTGAAAATTATTTTAAAAAAACCCAAATTCACTTTCTCAGGAAATGAATACATTTACAGTCAAACCTCTGTTTTCGTCCATAATCCGTTCCAGAAGGCTGTTCGAAAACCAAAATTGTTCGAAAACCGAAACCACGCTCTTTTTTTAAAATAAAAATGTTTACTGAACACGTCTGCTCACAATGGAAAGCAACACGAGGAAGGCGAGAGGAGTCAAATGGTGCATTCAAGTGCGCTCAGTTTGTTTGACAACCGAAATTTGTTCGTCACCATAAAAAACTCAAAATTTTTGGTCGAAAACCGAATTGGTCGAGAACCGGGACGTTCGAAAACCGATGTTTGACTGTTGTAGAATAATACTGAAGACAATGAGAGAGACAGAGAGAGAGAGAGAGAGAAAAAAAGTGTGATTGATTGACACACACATATACCGGACGACTGCGTAGCTCCATGGAATCTTAATTTTAGCCTGCACAAGCTTAATAAATAATGATGGTAAATTGTTTATCATTGAACAAATGAAATGCACTCTTAACAGAGGACGCCCTCATTCTATGTTAAAGCTTGTGTAGGCAATGTCGCCAAATTGATGCCATTTGCGTCCCCAGGCAAGTACATGACGATACATTTTTGCTTTGAAAGTTAACATGCGATTAGCATAAATGCCACGGCTTAAGTTATATTATCGTTGATCGCTTTCAAGCTAGAAACCCATGAAGAGTTTCAGCACAAAAACAGTCAGTCTGAGATGGACGAATACGCATTTAAAAGTGGACTGTTGCGACTAATAACCCAACATTAATTTTCTGTTGACATTTTATTCCACACTGACCCTCTTGGTTTTTCTTCAACAGAGGAGCAAAAGGAACATCATTGGATACTTTGAGAAGAAAGACTCTGACAACTACCACACCTTTGAAAAAGTCTCCAACATCCTCCGAGATGACTGCGTCTTTATGGCTGCTTTCGGGTGAGGGTTTTTTGTTCCCCCCTTTCTTTTTTTCTTATTCCCACAATGGCTTCACTGAGGTCTCCACGGTGTGATATGACCTTCATCTTGGTGTCCCGCCCTTCCAGATCAGTGTCCGAGTCGGAGCGCATCAGCGGGGACAACGTCATCCACAAGCCGGCTGGGGAGAGCATCCCCGATATGGTTTTCCTCGGCTCCCTCACCAACTTTGACCTGACCTACGCTTGGGCTCAGGACAAGTGTGTGCCTCTGGTCAGGGAGATCACCTTTGAAAACGGGGAGGTTAGTCCCTCGCCTCGCTATTCATGATCACATTCTCAGGGAGATCTTCGAATGGACAACATCATTTTTGAACACAATCGCTGTTTTCCAGGAGCTCACCGAAGAGGGCATCCCTTTCCTCATCCTGTTCCATCTCAAAGAAGACAATGAGAGCTTAGAGAAGTTCCAGCAAGAAGTAGCTCATCAGCTCATCAGCGAGAAAGGTCAGTTGGTTTCGTTTTATTTTAGAGCGTGCGATGTCTTTTCATCCACTTTTTACAGAAACTGGTGGCCTGTTTTTTTGCATCAGATCTGAACACTGCAGTTTTATGGAATGGGCATCGAACTTTTTATCTGTGCACATGCACGAGTGCAGAGCAACAAAATAGAACAGCTAGAACCCTCCCAATAGATAACCCCTTACCCCCCCAAAAAAAGAAAAACAATGACCAACAGAGGGAGACAGAATGGACAAGCCTCCAGAGACATACAGTTCTCGACCAATTCGGTTTTCGACCAAAAATGTTGAGTTTTTTATGCCTCGGATGACGAACAAATTTCGGTTCTCGAATAAACTGAGCGCACTTGAATGCACCATTCGCCTTCCTCGGGTAGACGAGGAAGTGACGCTTCCTCGTGTTGCTTTCCATTGTGAGCAGACGTGTTCAGTAAACATTTTTATTTTAAAAAGAGCGTCGTTTCAGGTTTTCGAACAGCCTTCTGGAACGGATTATGGACGAAAACCGAGGTTTGACTGTATATGCTCCTTTAGCCACTGCTGTGAATGCAGAAGTACGATACTCCACAGTCTCCACTTTGCTGTAGCAGTCCCTGTTCTTTCTGATCGCAGTCTGCTCTTGAATAAAGTATCTCCCCTTCAGGAAATTAATAGTGGCTAGCCTTGTTCTCCTTTTTTGTGGTTTTAAGTTAGCGGTGTCATTACCACTGATGTGTGAATTTGGCCCGTTTCCTTTTTTTTTTTGTGCCTTTTCCTGTTCTCTTGAAGTTGAAACAGTTCACAGTAGGAACAGATGCTCCCCTTTTCACTGCATTAGACATAGTCAGCGCACCACTGCTCCACTCGCTCTTGCTACTTTTCCCTTGGGTACTACCAGGTATTTCTAGTACCTGGTCAGTTGAGATTGCCTGTGTGCCTTCAAGGAGAATAGCCATTTGAGGATACATATTTAGAAATGATAGCAGAGGCGGGAACTCAACCAATAGCCTTTGTGTGATGGCAAACTGTTCTGTCTTGCTCAGGGTCCATCAACTTCCTGCACGCGGACTGCGACAAGTTCCGCCATCCTCTTCTCCATATCCAGAAGACTCCTGCCGAATGTCCCGTTATCGCTATTGACTCGTTCAGGCACATGTATGTGTTCCCGGACTACCAAGACCTCAAGTAAGCTCCCACCTCTTTCCTTCTCTCTTCCCGCGGTTGACCTCGGCCAAGGAAGAAATACCGTATTTTCACGACCAATACGGCGCACCGTATTAACTCATTCAGTCCCAGCCAATTCTGTGTATGAAGTAAGTATGAAAAGACGTTTAAAAACGTCTTTGGGAGTGAATGCATAGTGTCAGTTACGGGTGCCATTATGGTGTGTTATGTGGTTGTGAAAATACATTAAGCCTCATTTGGATCACCATTAACCTTTACGTCAACATGGGTACTACAGGTGCGTCAATTGATTGACAGCTAATCGATGACCAGATAAATCAACAACCATTTAGATGATAATCGATGAATCTAGCTAAATTTGGATCTGCACCAAAATCAAATTGGGTCCTCCATGGCCATTTCGCCACAATTTTTTTGTTGTTTTGGAAATTTTCATTTTGATTACAAAGTTGCGAAATATTTCACGTCGCCATTTACAGTCGTCGTGTCACTTAAATTAGCACTTGCACATCCTTGGAGTGAAAATGTTTCAAACACAAAACAAAATTCAAGAGAGCTAACTAAACGAACAGAGATCACACCAAGCACATCATTCCAGCTATATTCGCAATGAGAAGGGCAAACAATGCCTTCAATATGAGCCAGCGGGGTTCGACGCTACACCACTGTAAACTACAACCGCGATAATCAGCATATTGTTAAATGAATCGCCGTCAGTAAATCCCCTTTTTTTTTTTTGCAACGCTTGTAATGCGCTCATAGTACTATACAAATGTCGCAATTTTTTGGGGACCTGTATATAATTTGTGGCCTACAAAAAAAGCCAAGTTGAAATAAACACTATTTAAAAAATTATTTGGCGTCCACTGGAACGTGTGTACCAGTGTTATTGCAGTAATCACATCATGTCAAACCGATGAAGCAAATCTAATGACAGCTGACCACAAATTTGACTAGTGCCTCTTCTTTGTGCTTAATGATGTCCTGAGCCAGCATTCTTCTCATCTGCCTAGATAAAGGAGTTTTTATTACACACACACACACACACACACACACACACACACACACACACACACACACACACACACAGCATCTTGCGCACCAGCCAAAAAAATGTCAGGCCCTTCTTCCACGTGTCCTTTATGAATGGGCCAGGACAGCAGCGCTAATGTGACATGATTTGGCACGGGCAATAAGTGCTAAACTAATCCATTCTAATCAAATATGCTCCTATTTATTCTGCCCCCACTCTCCCCAATCAGAGCCCGATCACATAGACACGAGCCCCGAGGACTGACCGGCCTCGCTCAGCCTAATTGCATCACATCAGCGCAGCGTGCGGCACACAGCTTGAAATTGCATTAGCGCAGCCTATGTTGTATGTATGCACTAATGCTAGACACACACACACACACACACACACACACAAGCTCCACCGGGGGAACTGGGTACCATCCGTGTAACGCGACAGCCTCCCGTGACCTGTCGTTAATAAGATGCTTTATGGATTAACGCGTCGTCGTGTCACCGGCGTCTTATTGTCCCTTACAACGAGTCACACTGGAACTATGTGGAACGCCGTGTCGGAATGTGCCGCCAATTCATGGCGTGTTCTTTGTGCTGAATTTTTTCTAGTATTCCTGGCAAGCTGAAGCAGTTCGTGTTGGACCTTCACTCCGGAAAACTACACAGAGAGTTCCACCACGGTCCGGATCCCACGGACAGCACGCCCGGACAGGTCTGGGTACACACCGCCTTGATAACCGCTCGAACACAATCGAATGAGATCCAGTGCAAGAGCTCCGTTCAGAAAAAAAACCTCATATTGATTGTAATGCTCTGTTTTGTTTGCGAGAAACATTCGCAGTGGAGCCTCGGGTTTTGCACATCGTTTTCATAGAAAAATGACTTTGATTTACGGTGTATTATTGATTTGCAAATCGTCGTGGCGTCGCAGAAGGATCCTTTGTCTTTCTTCTCATGCCCTGTAACCATTATTGGCAATCTGCGTCACACATTGCAAATAAGTTGCTGTATCTTTGTTGTTTTTTTTTGTTTTCTGTTTTTCTTTTTATTCTTAACTCATTCAGTACCAGCCAATACTAGACCAAGTCTGAAAAGACGTTTAAAAACGTCTTTGGGAGTGAATGAGTTAATTAGCCTTCTGAGTGGCTTCTAAGAAACAAGAAGCTTGCGATAGTGTACAGCAGCTCATGGCGCAGACACGCGGAAGGATCTTTTGTGCTTGTTCTGGCGCTGTGCAATTGTCACTGGCCCTGCGTCACACTGTAATTACAGGACTGTCTCTTTTCTCTGAATTAGCCCTGAGAATGACTCCTAAGAAAAGGATAACTGCTCGTTGTGCTATTTGGAAGCTAATACCAATATTTCAAACAATCACATCGTTTAGCCCTAAGCTACCTGTACAGCAGGACGACTTTAAGAAGGTTTAACGGGCATGGTGTACAGTTTTTAGTCACAGCCTGGTCTCGGAATGACATTTTACAAAGATTGAATTTTGTTGGATCACTATATTAAGAGGACTCCCAACTAGATCATTAAAACATTTTTTGGGGGACAATCCACATTTTTTTTCAATCAAGCTACGTCGCGTTTTCACCCGTGTTTCCCCTTCGTCCGTGTCACTCTCATGATTGTTTGCAAAGTTTCCCATTTCCGGTTTTGTTGTTCAAGCTCATCTTTTGGTCGTTGGTTGGGTGAAAGAATTTGTGATAGTATCCAACACGTTCAATATTGTCATAAGGCCAAGGCTAGGAGAAGATTTGAAACGGCCTCATTTTTTGTTTCTTAATGGAAAATACCTCACTTTTTGGGGAGGGGGGGGGGGTCACAAAACCCGTCAAATGTGTTTTTCACGCTCTTAAACTAATGCACATCCGTGCACGTCACATGTTGCTCCTGCCCTTGGATATTTGTCATTGGCAACCATGAAATGAGCTTTGTGATTGGCCTGCTTTAGCATTATATTTATGGACAGGCTCATAAATGAGTCGTACGTTTAGAGCAGGGAAAACCTATTTTGGTCATTTGAAGATATTGTTATCTTGAGTACTGCTTTGCCCGACGATGGTTTGGTGTTCCTCAGGGTTCACTTTTGAGGCCCCTGCTGTTTTCATTGTGTTTGCTACCCTTGGGCTCCAGGGTGACGAGGTACAATTAATTTTGTGGGCAGGCATGGCCCCTTTTTTGCCTGCCCATTGGGACGCACTTGGGCCACCACACTTTAGCTATGCTAACTCATGTAGCTGGATAATATAACAATATTCACAGGCACGTCTGTTTTTATGAAGTACAAGAAGCTATTTTTCGCTCATTAAAAACCACAATACAAATATTTAGTTGGCTTTTTTTGGGAGGCGGAAACAAATTAATGGCATCTACATTCATTTGCACAGGGGAAAGATGATCAATGACTGTACTTGGAACATTTCCCCTTAAAAAAATGCCATAAGATTTGAGCAAACTCTGCTCACGTCACCCGTTTGAAATGACCTTTGTGTTTGTCATCAGGAGGAGTTCGGGGGCGACGGGGCCAGCAAACCCCCGCAGAGCTCCTTCCAAAAGCTGGCGCCCAGCGAGACTCGCTACACCATCCTCGGACGGGACCGCGATGAGCTGTGACCTCAGCCGCCTTTCCTACCAGTCACCCTTTTTTGACTCAGTGCCACGCCTCGGGGGGGTTGGGAACGTCCGGGGAGGGGAGCTTTGGGTCAGGACACAGGCCAGCGGGACAGAACAGCAACACCCAACACCCTTACTGAAAAGAGAGATGAAGAAGAACTGTAGAAGAGAAAGAGTGATGGTGCAAAGCCCATGACACAGCCATGTTGGAATAGCCTATATTTTCTTAACTTGTAACATTTTATTTGGATTCTGGGGAAAGGTGAAGACTTAAGAAGTGTGTGGGTGTGGGGGTAGAAGCATGAGAAGTATTTTTATGTTTTTTTTGTTCTTTTTTTTTCAAGCTTGTACATATGTTTTTGTTCCTTGGCATTTGTTGATCTAAATTAAATGCACCGTTATTTTTCTTTGTTGATTCTATTCACCCCTCACTCCACTTGTTCTCTAACGTGGCTCTTTTCCACCAAGCTTATTCCGACGACGCCTCATGTGGGCGATACTCATTGTGTCTTCGTAAAAGCACAAGACGATATTTTGAAGTAGCAGCATCTTCTTTCTCTCTATCTCTTTTCTCTCTCTCTCTCTCTGCAAGATTTCTGAAGGATTAGAAACATGTCAGCTACTTGGTACTACAGTACTTGTTTCAAGCTAGGTGTAGGGAAACGGCAAGTGGATTTGCCGTGCTTTTCTCAAAACAAAAACATCAGAGGAACTGTAATAAGACTAAAAACACATGACCCATGAAGGCACATCAATATAAACTCCTCCCAAAATAGCAAAATCGGATATTGGGCTTTTGGTTGAAAATTGACAGCGAACCTCAAATTCACATGAGCACGTGAACTCAAATTGACCTGTGAACATTTGAATGAGCTGTGAAGTATTTCAGTACTTTTGCACAACTTGCTGTTCTGTAACAAGTTGAATGGCAAAATTCCAAGTGTTTGATCCATGAATGCACTGATGCATTCCCTGCGTCAATTAGAATTGGCATTTGAACAGGCGTGGTCAGCACGTCGCTCACGTTTCAACATCATGAAACCAAGACAACACCTACTAATTGACCAAGAGATTCAAATAGAATGTTCTCAGAACGATGTGGCCACTGAGCTGAGTCATCACCAAGTTGCAACAGACACTGGAAGCGTCACAGAAAGGCATAGAAGTAGATACCTGTGGATATTGTGAACAGTTGTGAATTATACCAGCAGCATCTCACAGTTGGACATTGCATCCAGAGGTTTTGAGAAGCTCAAATGGCCTGGAAATGGGTTCATCTTGAAATTTCATGTGAAATTCGCCTACTTTGGATTCCCTTCATGTTTCTGGTTTATTGTAATGAATGTTTTTTTGTTTTTTTTTGCAGAACTCCCTTCATGCCTTGTTTTGCATGTGCAAACTTGATTTTTCCTGCTTTTATCCCCCCATGGCAATTTTAAAGAATGTCACTTGGTCATGAACAATGGGGCCACTGTCTGAACTAACCTTTTGTGAGTTGTTTTTGTATAATTTATATTGAAAACAACCAACACCACAAATCTAGCACGAAGACAGAAACAGCCCCAGATAGGAAAAAGGTTCCCTACCCCTGACTAAGATCGTCAAGAGTTTAGCACTCTATGGAGAGACAAATCCTGTGAGTTTTGAGAAAGTGAAATTCTTTCTTATCACTTAAAAAACTTTTCAGAGAACAAGAATTGTTTTTCTCTATCCAACGCTGGGCACCCATGAAAATGTTTGATCCACAGGGCCATGCAAAAAAAAAAAAAACAAAACTCAAACCCACAAATGGTCATCATTTGATCATCATTGTTTTTACAAAGGAGGACTCTTCCCTACCCCTGCACAAAATCGTTACTTACAAAAAAATTTAATTGCCAAAGATTAGACTAAAATTACAAGTGAAAATAACTTTTCCTGTGCTGTGCCACTGAAGCTTATAACCTGCACTGTGATAAATAATGAAAGGCTTTTCTTATCCGCAGAGTGTTTGCCTCGAACCCAACCATGTTTTTGTACACGTGCACATCCACATGATCATGGCTGTTGTATGTCAGAAAGAGGAACACTCTTAATAACTCTCTGGTACAAGTTATTGATACTTGAAATGGATCCAAAAGAAGACTTGTTAAGATTTAGCGGACTTGTTGCTCAGTTTGTTCTGTCCAATCGAGGCCAAGAGACATTGGGACATCAGCCCCAACACATGAAAGAATCGGGGGCGGGGATGCCATTTCCAAATAACTCATCGCAAGAAGGGGAAGAATTTGGGAAAGGGATGATGATTAAAAGTCATTTTACAAAATGTTGTGTTTTGCATATTTTTGTGTGGTCTTTATTCACATTCAAACATAAGACATGTCTGGCAACATTTGGTTGAGCTGACATGAAGCAATAAAACAAAGCATGGAACACATTTCTTCCTGAAGTGACCTGCATGTTGGCACTTGGGTGTGTTGTGTCTACGTTAATGAAATAAAAGCTAGTAATATAAAGTCAATGTGACTACAGTAACAGCAGAGGTTTACAATCATGTTGCAGCAAGTTCTCAGAACGGGATGTTAAATCGCTGCAAAAAGACCAGATCCAGTTCAAGACTGGTACCACAATTCTGTTTTTTCAAATACACAATGTTCCAAAACAAATAGTATATTTCTGAGTATAATAATAGAAATGATCTCTCATATGCAAGCGAGACGGGCTCAAAATTGTTTACAGCGTGAAAGTGAATAGTTACCTGTATGTGCTATGTGACTGGTTGGTGACTAGTTCAGGATGAACACCCCCTTTTGAACTGGGATGGGCTCCAGCACAACCAGTCGATGATGGGCCTTGTGAAACCCATTGTTTGATTAAAAACAGATGGCAGGCCGCAATTGACCCCCGTATCCATAGTTTGGACACCCCTTGTTTAACCCTTTCATCCACCCTGTGCCCTGTTAACATGATAAGTAGTCCAATGTAGTAACCGCTGTTCCTGAAAGGGTTAAACGACAAAAAGTGTTTGTTACTTTTTGACAATGTCATTTTATGATTGTTACATATCACAGGTGGGTCTGAAACGTCTGCACTGAGATCAGTGTACTATGTAAAATGGACAAATATACTTCTCCGAGTGACAATTTAGTTTTATTTGTAATGTCTTTTTTTTTTTTTTTTACACAGCTCTTGTAACGGATCTTTGAGATCATGTAGAGTTGACAAAACAGGCAGTAGTTCTTCCAGGAGAGAGGGTCTCTAAAAGTGTCCATGTTGTCTCCGTTTTATATATAACATGAGGCTGAGCACACAACTATGTCAGCACAAAAGAGGATCGTTACGTACGTCCTGAACGCAAATGGATTCGCATCCGTCGTTAACAGCTCGCAGTCTTGATTAATCAAGCAAGGAACACATGGCCGGCCGTCTCTCACTCATCCTTGCTTGACATTACGTCGGATGGCGGCGCCGTCAACTGCTTCATCTGTAACGTCAGCAAGTTTTTACGGTGATTCTTCACCAGTTGCCGCCTGCGAAGCCCATGGCCCCGCCCCCAACGACTGCCGCTGCCGCGGTTTTCAGTCCAATCAGCAAGCCGAGCGGGCCAGCTAACGCTCCGCCGATGAGTGCTCCGGCCAAAGGCAGGATGGCCAACTTGTATCCCACCGCCTGAACACACACGGAAACGTCACCGTTAAATTCAATCAATCTGGATTAATAAAGTTTTCAAGATTTGAATCACGTCAGTGTGTGATAGTCCACACAGTTTTATTTCTGCAACTTCCGTATAGTACTGGAAAAATGTACTATTTGGGTTCTACAAAAATAAGGAAAAAAACACTAAACAAACCTTCATTATACATTAAATAATCATTCTTGCTAAGTTCCATATCCACAAATCCAAATGGAGTAATTCAAAACCTCTTTTTTTACATTTTCAAGCAGAAACAAAGCAGTATCTGAGTTCTATTATGGATTCCAAAAACAAGAAAGCTGTTAAGACTCTGGCTATATGCTCCTTATTTGAAATTTTTGTTTAAAAATCCCCTGGCTTCTCTATTTGTTTAAATGTTTGTAATAAGTACATGTATTAATCACACGTTCGTTTTGTTTTGTATTTACCGAGAATTGTATTGTGACTTGTTCAATAAAGAATGTTAAAAAAAAAAATCTGCAACTTCCGTGACTCTGGCTATAAATTCTAGTTATTTTGTACTTATTTCTATTGAATCATTAAAAAAAAAATACTCAACTAAGAGTAATTTGACTCAAGTAGAAGGAAAACGTAGTTCTTTAAATAATTACTTGTGTAACAATATTTCATTTTTAAAAAGTACTCAAGTACAGAGTAATTGGGGCGGAAGATCACATTTTTTAAATATGGGATGAATGTCAAATCAGGAAATAGAACTGCCAAATCAAATACAGTACCGTACGTAGATCCATCAGTTTCATTACTCAGAAACAATGTGAGTTCTCCCACCTTATATCTTTATCTTAGGTGCTTTGCACAATGTGTACGGTTTAATTTGTCTACTTTGGAAAGTATGTCGCTGACAAGTACAAGTCATCCGAAAAGTTACTCGAGTGAATGTGACGGAGCAACTGTAGCTCGTTACATCCCACCTCTGGCAAGACATAGTTATCATGGCGAAATATTACAAATAAAAAACGGATCAAGCTTTCATTTTGCCATATGCAAGTTATCACAAAAGCCCAAATCAAAAATGCATACACAAAGCAGCTGTGTGTGTGTGTGTGTGTGTGTGTGTGTGTGTGTGTGTGTGCAATGTCGTTTGCCCTGATGACAGATAACAAGATGTTTCAACGCGTTAAAACATCTGACGCCGCTCTCATTTGTGTTATCTCCACACACCCCTTTCGCTCGACCTTGTGTTGTCCAATCGGGACTCCGTTACCTTTCCAGCTAGCGTGTCATCACGCAAATGATGTTAGCATCGAGTCGAGTCGACAGCTTCTTTCACACAGAGACCCCACAAGAATGAGCTAACAGATGATTTGATGATTTTGATCCCAGTTTCATCTCGTGGAAGGAAATTGGAAGGAATTCTGCCACTCACAGTTCAGCAGGAACAAATCTAATAGGAATGTGTTCCTGACGCTATTTTGTATACCGGCGATCGACGACTCATTCATTCAAACCATATCTGAGAAGCACAACAATCTCTCACTTCTTCACAATTCTAAACGTTGCTTCTGCTTACATTATGATTGTGTTTGTCATGAAATTGAGCGCACGGTGGTTTGGAATAGAAAAAAAATGTAGGGAATGATGGGCAAACTTTGCCTGCGTGTTAAATGCCATCCTGGCACCCAAAAACGCTCAAATGGAAGCTTCACTGTCAGAACGACGGCGGTGTGGGTGCGGGTACGTGTCAGCGAGTGTTGAGTGGCTCCAACACGTGATTCACGCCGGCCGCGGCGGGCCAAACTTTCGACATTTCAAGCACGTCATATGTGTGAAGGCCAACGAGGAACACTCGGCTCACTGAGTGCATGTGCTCAAATGGCAATGAAAACACGGAGCGGTTATTCAGAGCTAGTCCTGATGCTCCACACACGCAGATAACCTCTCCATCCCTCTCCTCTCTCAATTTCCTTAATTGTGGCTTTCCTCCGTTTTCAAGCGGATCAATAGGGACAAACGCGGTTGGAATAGCTGCGAGGCAAAGTGCCATCGATCTACGCACGCACGCACACACACAAGCGTTCGCGCGTGTGTGTGTGTGTGCGTTCACACATTAACACAGCATACACACCTTCCCCAGGCTCCTGGACCCCTCCTCCACATTGGCAGCGGCCGTGTTGACGTTGTCCTCAATGCTGTCAATCTTCTCCTGCTGGGACTGAAACGCAGGGGTTAGACACAGGCGAGCGCGCGCACACGCGCACACACACACACACACACACACACACACACACACACACACACACACACATGTTCTGCTACCAAAAGACAACACGATACAGATTATTTTTATTTAATATTATTGCGGAGTTATCATGATAAGGATGAGTGTGAGAACGTGAGACGTATGCTACAAGGAGCACATTTGTTTGGGTGTGTGTGTGTGTGTGTGTGTGTGTGTGTGTGTGTGCGCGTCTCATGAAATATTCAGAGTGGCAGCTGTCTCTCTCCCTATGAGGGCCACATGGACACAGTGACCAAACAACAAGGAGCCCGCTTTCCATCGCCTCCACCTCCGAACAGCATCACCACTTTCCATTCATAACACTTCACTTGCACAATAACAGGTAAAAGCTTTCTTCCCTTTTATTTGAGCGTGAGCACTGAATGATTCGGACAGAATATTTGAATTTGCTCCTTTCCAGACAGTGTAAGAGGTGTATAAGAAAAAGAAATCCCCCCCCCAAATATGACTTTGTTTTTCCTTGGAAAAACACTTTGTTTTCATATTTGATTTTCTCATTCAGGGCTCTAGACTGAGACCAAATTGGGTGCCCAGGCAGCCAATTTTTTTTAGTGGTACACCTATTAAAAAATAAAAATAAAAGCAGTTGCACCAGTTGGGCGCACCAGTGCAAAAGGTTAATATCGAGCCCTGTCATTGTAACTTTAAAACTTTTACCCCTCATATTTTTTGTTTATTGGTGTGGCCCTAATACAGTTTTCAGATTTCCTTTATGATTCGGTTGGCAACAACCTTTTTTTCCCCAAAAATTTCATACCGCTTTTCAGATAGTCACTTTTTGTTTTTTGGTACAAACCCTCCGACTTCGCCATTCATTTCCAGGAATGTTTGTGCGTTCATCCTAAATATTTAGTAAGTTGTGTGTTTGGACAGACGGCAAGGCATATTCCACAATGCAAGTTTCTATGAGCAAATCAAGGAAATTACACTGCCGTTGTCTCCTCGACACACTCGGGCATCGTCAGCAAACACATCCTGTCAAAAGTCAGACCTTCAAAATAAAAGAATTCCGTATTATGACACCCACACACTTTGCTTGGCCGCCATGGCAGGTGGTTTACTTAGCAGTCAATAAACAAACATTGTTTTGACTGCGACTGCTAAATCAGATACCATGGTGGCAGAGGAAGCCTTTCGGTGTTTTTATTCTTGTCATTTTTGTTTTTGTTTGTGATGACATTATCACCTCATTGTCTTCATTATTGCGATTAATTATAGTTGCCGTTTTCATTGCACAGCAAAGCAAATTCATTCAATTGGGAAAATATATGAATTGTGTCTAATCATAAAAATGCCCCCAAAATAATAATATATATATATATATATAACCTCGGTTTTCGACCGGCTCGGTTCTCGACCAAAAATGTTGAGTTTTTTATGCCTCGGATGACGGACAAATTTCGGTTCTCGAACAAACTGAGCGCACTTGAATGCACCATTTGACTCCTCTCGCCTTCCTTACACGAGGAAGTGACGCTTCCTCGGGTAGACGAAGAAGTGACACTTCCTCGTGTTGCTTTCCATTGTGAACAGACGTGTTCAGTAAACATTTTTATTTTAAAAAGAGCGTGGTTTCGGTTTTCGGACAATTTCGGTTTTCGAACAGCCTTTTGGAACGGATTATGGACGAAAACCGAGGTTTGACTGTACTGTACTTGCAACTCAGGTCATGAAATGTAACTTGCACATCCGTTCATGCAGGCTGGAACCCAATTGGACATGGAAAAATAATAATAATTGGATGACAAGAAATTAAAGCCTGTTCAGTTGTTTTCTTTTCATTTCTTCCCTTGTTTGTACCTCACCCCATTGATAGCTTTTTGAATTTTAGAATATAATGAGCTGTTGAATTTAGGTTTTTTTTTTCATAGAAAAACATTATTGTCATTTGAAATGTCAGACAATGGATGGAGGAAACCAGCGCAAAACAGCACATCCAGGACACGCACAGTAAATCCATGGTGGTTGTGTACGAGAATATGACTCCCGAGGGGCCCCTACCCTCTCTCAACCCGAGATGCCAAAACAACATGTCGATGCTCTTTCTGCGCCTCCTCTCGCCTGTTTTGAACCATCACTACATCTTCATTCTCCCTCTCCGCCACAATTAATCTCTCCTGCCTCTATCCCTGAGGATCGGGGCGATAATCTGAGCCGTCTGTTCGCCACCTGCTCCGATGCATCCCCATGTTGCCCACCTCCCCGCCCGTGGACATTTCCTTCCACCTCCAAATCCTCCATCTCCCCTTGGCTGCTGCTCAAGCTTTCCCGCCCCTCTGCTGAGGGGTCCCCCCCCAGGGTCACCCGCAGTTGTCCTTAAACTGATCCGTGCTCTCAAAGGAGCCCCATCAGCGAGGCAAACAGAGCGAGGCGGAAAGAAATGCACACGGGCTTAACATGTGAAAGCCAATTGTTGTTCATACTTACATGGACAAGCACAGAGAAGCTGGAGACCAAACCACTCAGCTGCTTCAGGTCCTGAAAGGGAAAAGTAAACTTAAGAGTTCTTTGCTTACTAGATTTCACTGTTCAATTGAATTTGATTAATTGATGAGCCATTCTCAGGGGGTCTGGAATGTCTCCTTCCAATGAACCGGCATTCACTGTATTAATGTCGGCAATTTTAAGGATTGGTCTTCGTCCCTAACCGTGCAAATACAGTCAAACCTCGGTTTTCGAACGTCTCGGTTCTCGACCAATTCGGTTTTCGACCCAAAATTTTGAAATGACGAACAAATTTCGGTTCTTGAACAAACTGAGCGCACTTGAATGCACCATTTGACTGCTCTCGCCTTCCTTACACGAGGAAGTGACACTTCATCGGGTAGACGAGGAAGTGACGTTTCCTCGTGTTGCTTTCCATTGTGAGCAGACGTGTTCAGTCAACATTTTTATTTTAAAAAGAGCGTGGTTTCGGTTTTCGAACAATTTCCATTTTTGAACAGCCTTCTGGAACGGATTATGGACGAAAACCGAGGTTTGACTGAAACTGTATGTTTTGGCAATCCAGTCAAACCTCGGTTTTTGAACGTCTCGGTTCTCGTCCAATTCGGTTTCCGACCAAATATTTCGAGTTTTTTATGCCTCAGATGACGAACACATTTTGGTTCTCGAACAAACTGAGCGCACTTGAATGCACCATTTGACTTCTCTCGCCTTCCTTACACCAGGAAGTGACGCTTCCTGGTGTAGCGGTCCATTGTGCACAGACATGTTCAATAAAGATTTTTTTTTTTTTAAAGAGCGTGTTTTCGGTTTTCGAACAATTTCAGTTTTCGAACAGCCTTCCGGAACACATTATGGACGAAAACCGACGTTTGACTGTATATGTAAGCATGGGTGTCGGTACCTCTTCCAGGTTATCCCAAGACTCGGCAGCACTCTCTTCTACAGGTATCTCTGGCAGTTGGGTTTGGATTTGCCAGCCAGAAACGGACTCCTCCTCCATGTCGTCACGAGCATGTTGAGTGCTGGGCCTCCGACCGGATGGCAGAGCAAAGTCAGGTGGTGGCAAAGGCGTGACCTGAAGGGCGGGGTTGGAGTGTAACTGCAGGAAGTCCCGTGTGGCGGCCGACGCCCGGTCCTTGACCGGCTTGACGAGCTTCTCCAGAGCCGCTGCATCTTCTGCACGGACGCGGCCGCACAGCTTTTCCATCTCTCTGATGTTGGCTCGCAGTTGCTGCAAACAACCGGAAGAGAAGATGATTAGCTGTCTGAGTTTTGTGAGACGTAATACAAGATTAAACTCTCATTTATGTTCGTCTTTTGAGTTATATTTTTTCCAAAAGATTTCTGCGAACTTTATGGGGTGCTTGACTTCAGAGGGTTCACTATATCTGCAAATTTACCTTTCTGTCTGTCTGTCCAGTACACTTAAAAGAGAGTGCACAAACCCATGAGTCAGGATTAACATCATAAAGACACAGGAAAGCACTCTGTGTCCATCCCCGGGGTTTTGGAGTGTGGTGGTGAGAGGATTGGTGGCTGCCTATTGGCTTCCAAGTAACAGCATCCTTCTGGGAATTTCGCACCCATCATGTGCTGACACACATCCACAAAAACATTCATTCAAGGTTGGGCATAATTTTTTTTCTCATTGTTTTCCTCTCTCTTTTTTTTTTTTTTTTTAAATGAATTTCGAGATTAGGGAACAGATGCAATTACAGTGGGAAGTCTACATTTTAATGTCCAAAAGCCTGTACAATTTAAAGTGTTCAATAAAATGTGGGTGAAAATATGCCTAAAAGAGCAAATCTTCTTTCAAAAACATATTGCCTGTTTTTAAAGAGAAAACAACAATTAAACAGTTTTCATGGACTTTTGATTTCAAAACAAGTTATCCATCCAATTGCTGTATGTATATATTTGTAAAACATATGTAAATGTAATAATATGTTAATCATACATATACATTGTTTCACTGTCATAACAGTCCTCTAATGGAAACCATAATGGAGTTTGACACCTTGTCAAACTAGCCAAACCTAGGATCTTGTTTAAAATGTAATATTTCAAATTCCAGCTTCAATATCCCCACAACATGAATAAAAAAAAAAAAAGACAATTTAATGCTAATATATTATATGGAACACAGTTAACATCAGCATGTCAGCATGGCCTTCTTAAAGCGTTCCAGTTTCTCAAATTACCCCTTAGGAAAAAGAAGTGTCCACCCCTGAACTACTCTGAACTGAACTGCCTCTATTCAAGTTGAAATGAATACCATGTTTCATGCAGTCACGCTTGGTCAGGAATTTTTAAAATGCGACTAGTGCCTTATAAAAAAAACAAAAAACAATAGGTACATTCATCATTCCCGCTCAAACTTGAAAAATCTAAATAGCATCAGCAATGAAGCACATTGTATCAGTTGGTGGCTATAAAAAAATAAAAATAAAAATAATCAGCAGTACTTTGATTGAGATAAAAATCACGATTAATCCAACAATTATTCACTTGGACTTCAAAACGGAGTATTTATTCATTCATTTTTCATTCATTCATTTTGCGATCCGCTTTATTCTCACAAGGGTCGCGGGGGGTGCTGGAGCCTATCCCAGCCGTCTTCGGGCAGTAGGCGGGGGACACCCTGAACCGGTTGCCAGCCAATTACAGGGCACACACAGACGAAACACCATCCACGCTCACACTCACAGCTAGGGACGATGTAGAGTGTTCAATCAGCCTGCTATGCATGTTTTTGGAATGTGGGAGGAAACCGGAGTACCCGCAGAAAACCCACGCAGGCCCGGGGAGAACATGCAAACTGCACACAGGAAGGCCAGAGCTGGGATCGAACCCACGACCTCTGAATTGTGAGATTGACGTGCTAACCACTTGACCAGAGTTTTTTTTAAAATTAATTTTGGTCTTGTTAAAAATATCAAGATTGGGGTTCTATAATAGTCCAATAATAATAATAATAATAATACATTTCATTTAAAAGCGCCTTTCAAAACACTCAAGGACACTTTACAATCAAAACAAGAACAATAAAACCACTGATAGTCTTCTAGCTGTACTGTGAGGTCGACGCGCTAACCACTGGACCACGGAAACTCAACTACTCTTTAAAGTATCAAGATGCCCATTCATCCCTGCATGTTGAACACTTTATTCTTGGAATCTCTCTTTTTTTTGTCAAGAACAAGGCGACCTTTGTAAATGTCACGTGAAATTCAAGGCATTTTCATTCTGCTACAGCCATACCGTTGATGCCTTACATCTTCATACCTAATCAATAAGCCTATCCCTTCCTTATCTCTTTACTTTATTTACACAAGATTTGGGAATTGGCTAAGCTGGGATCTTAAGTGTAGTATTTTAGGCCATATCATGTGGAAATTGTGTGGAACAAAAAAATGCCCACAAGTCAGTCCTGAAATTTGTTGCATATTTATTTTTAGTGATTTGTTGTTGCAGGAATAATGTTGGTATTAAAAATTAATGACAGTCATCAATGTGAAGACACTAACCATTTAATGATTTCTCACGCATTTGTAGTTTATCGCTATGACATATCAGAAAAAAAATCCACATGCTGAACCTAACCCTTAATTCCTAGATTTTACTAATATATTATTATTATTTTAAATTATTAAAACTTGACACGCTAGAGAAAAAAATAGGGTTAGGGTTAGATCCTGGATCCTGAATCACAGCACACAAAAAATAAAAACATCTCGAAAAGTATAGTTGCACCTCTGATTTAAAAAAACGTGAGGAACCAAATAAATGTCAACATGGAGCACTTCATTTCTATAAAACTCAAGTGTTTCAAGATTCAAATGATCATCTTCCAAAAAAATTCCTTGAAAGTCAGAATGTCCCTTCAAGGGTGAGCCAATTTTACAACCAGCCCAAATGGCCTACTCATGTGGTCCTCGGGGGTGACCTTGTGCCTGTGGGCACCGTACTGGTGACCCCTTGGTTCGCGTCAACTTGTGGCTCACATGCTTTTTCAAATGTCATGTCACCCATGTGCATACAAAGGGCTGATTTAGTGAAAATGTCCTTGTGTACCTGAACTGTTCGGCTGGCATTTATGTGCTCCTGATGAAGACGGCCCCATTGTTGGCTTTGCTGGTACTGTAAAGAAGGAAGAAACTAAATCAGACATCCATCTTGACGCGGATGCCAGGCGACGGTATCCGAAGCGTCACCTTCAGGATGTTGTTGTGGTGTTTCTGAAGCCGTTCCAGGTCGGTTGGTAGAGCCACTTTAATGAACTTGTGAATGGGAGCCTCCAGGCGCCTCAGTGTCAGCTTGGTGCCTCCCTCCGCCATGAGACTGGCCGACGCGACACCAAGCCTGTTAGGCTTGGTCTCTAAACAAAGAATACGTTAGAGAGGGTAATAAGCTTTGTGACATTAAGAGTGACTGCATAGCCCTCAGAAAAGTACTCATTTCCTCCCTCATGTGTGACTTCAGTGAAAAAGAATAATTGGTTTGGTAATGCCATTCATTCATCCCAGCCTCCCAAACAAAACCTAAATGGTTATAATGTGTAAGGAAAACTAGCACTCTATAAGACTTTATTGTATTTAAAAACAAAAACAAACGTTTTGACATCATTTAGCAGAATATATCACAAACAAGAACTGAAAGAGGCTGCATAAAAGGCCTGGAAAAGTATTTCAAATGAAGAATGCAACAGTTTGCGTGTCGATTACAGGCCGTTACTATTACCATAGGTGATTACAAACATTTGTGCCCAAGGGACCCATTACTCGCACATCTTTGCTATTGACGTCTGGGATCTCTAACGGCCTTGAAAAGCGTGGATTCATTGTACCTTTCAGACTGTCGTAATTTTTGGTAACCATTTTGATTCAAATTGAGGTGAACAAATACACATTCATTAATGTATACCACCATAAAATTGACTCGATGAGCCCAAGGCCAGAGGATCTTGTGTTAAGCAAGTCAAGCAATTTTACATGGGAAAAATCCTATTTGAATCCTGCAAAGCATGATGACGTAGGAGATATTCCTACAAATTACGTGGCCAATGTAATAGCAGTGAAACGATACATAATCATGGAGTGTTAAGCAAATTTACGGAAAGGAGAATGAATAAGTGAGTAAAAAGTTATTTGACCATTTCAATTTAAAAATGAAAATTCTTGACACTTGACACACTACTTTCTGGCAATCGACTGGAGTAGTTAGCTAGTGAAATTAGATGTTCCGTATTGTTGTGATCCGAGCTCTTCGCATAAAAGCGCAGCGAAACTTAACGGACAAAGAGCAAAACTTACCGAAGAGAATATCTCTCAGGGGTAATATTTACAGTTCCTCTTCCATTGTGTGGCGAAATACACAACATCTACAGTGTGGTGAGTTTCGGACAGCTGTTATTTGTAAACAAGTCTCAGCGAAGTGCGTTGAAAAAAATGTCCGACCTCAAACAGCACGAAAGAAAACCACGGTTTTATCATTCCGCAGAGGAGTTGAGTAATCTTTATTATTATTATTATATTATACATTTTATTTATAAGCGCCTTTCAAGACTTTGTTCACAACGTTAAGATTGCAAAAGTGAATGTAAACGAGTGTGAACGTGCTAATTAAATTCAAATACTGTACGTGCTTTTCTTCACACGCACACACAAAATACTATTTTACTTTCAGTTGAACATATCGCTAACGTCTATATTCTATATTCTAATCAAACGTTTAACAGCTATTAATCGCCAACGCACACTAAATTTACTTTAGAAACATCTCACAGCACACCACCAAAGGGTTACAGACAGTATTACATAAATAATCGCGATCTCGACACAATGGTATGAGTCTTTCCACACTGTGGGGACATTTTATCACCACACACCACCCCCACCTCCCTATGAAATTTTCCACATGCACAAAATACAGAAACAATTGCGCTTGTTGTGCTCATTTAGTAACCCTGAAACAAAATATAACCGTAGCTGGAATAAAAGTGATTAATAACTACGACTGAAAATAGCTTATGATCAGCTCTACAATGGCTTACCTGCCACTTGGTTACCAACTTTACATATACAGTACTGTACAGTACTAGAATGTGTTTCAATTCCCTTTTTAATTTGATGTAGAGCATTATGTATTGATTTTTTTTTTTTAAACTCTGCTTGTTATACGTTTTGCTCTTAAGTTATGTTTCTGACCAACAAGCTGGTTGGTTGTTGTTGTTTAAATTGTTGCTGTTAAAGTCTTTTCTTACCATCTCGAGCATAAATGATATGTACATTGCTCTCAAGGTAAAACTTTTGTTTTTCTTTCTTTCCAGCCGAAATGAACTGTGTCTCTTAAAACAAAGCTATTCATTCACTCATGCTATCGCAAAATATGCTGACATCCCGATATCGGTGTTTTTTTGTTTTTTTTAATACATGCAACGTTTCTTAATCAGTTAGCATAGCAGCTAACACACTTAGCACGTACTCTCGACCAAACGCTTTTAACACGATTCATCGATTTGCCACATGATTATTATAATTACAATAGTACAGAGATAATATTATTATACATTAAATTAAAAACAACATTTATTTCTTATTTCGAAACACTATTTTAAAATATGTGTGCCTGAGCATCTGTTACTAGGGAGATAGCTATTAGCTAACAGACAGATAGATGATTATGACCAAAAAAAAAAAGAAATACAAAAAGAGAAAAGTAAAACAACAACATTAAAAATCATTTTTTCGGATTTCCCCTTCTCTGTGATGAGCCATTGTGAGTGGGTTTCCACTTCCTTTCCTTCAGCACCTTTTACCTTTGACATTTAGTCCAACCCCCCACACACTCTTTCCTCCGTGCTTAGGGCAACATTGATGCACACAGTCCCATACCACAAGGGAGTTCCCCTGCATGCTGTAAAAAATAAATAAAAATGCCTACTCAGGTTGTCTGTACACATGCAACTGCTCACGTCCACTTCCAGGGGACTGCCATTGTTGCAGATCGAAGTGGAACAAAATACTGTGTGTCAAATTGCAAATCGTTGCAAATTATTTTGTTTTTAACATGGAGAATGTGTGTGTGTGTGCGTGTGTGTGTGTGTGTGTTTGTGTAGGTGTCAGCCAGTCGAGGGACTCAGGTGTCTTCCATTTCGGCTTAATCCAGGAAGTTTGACAGCGGGAGAGGAAGTCAGCAGGTTACGCCGATCACTTAATACCTCCCGCTTTTCAAAGCAGGCGTAATCATCTTATCCAGGTGCCTGAGTGAAAACAGTCATTTATTGCCGACAATTTGATGTGTAAAAGTGAGACAAATACAAAAAAATATGTTGGAATATACTGGAATAATGCACAAAAAGACTCCAAGTCACTTTAACACTCACAATGTAAATGACACTCAAGTCTGCTGCTCCAAAAACACGTTAATTGAAGACTCTACAGTAAATAGGTCAGGGGTACAAACATGAACGTGTGCAGTTTGTCTGTATGTGCTTTACGATTGGCTAGTTACCAGTCTTGGGTGTGTACTGCTTCTCACCCAAAGTTAGCTGGGCGATGTTACAACTCACGACAATTCAATTCCTTATTTATTCCTACAGAAGGTTTTTTCAGCTCACTTAACAAATGGAGCAGCTCCGAAACTAGACTCTTCACCTAAACTGGTCAACAAAATTTTAAAGAGGAAGTCAAGTGAAATATTTTCATTGCAATAACATGTTCTATGCGCCCCCACTAGTCTAAACACGGCATTCTGATCAATATTGCGTTTGTGGAATATGAGTTAAGCAGCAAAATCCACCCGCTTTTTTTTCCCCATCTGAGCGGGTGACCATTTTGCTACGTACTGTTGACTGAAAATGACATTGCAGTTGCTCAACAAGGATGACTCACCTGTTGTGCGAGTTTTGTCATGTGACATTCACTAGCTGTGCCGTGATCTTTTGTTATCTGGGCCCTTTGCAAGTGTGATGTCATTTTCAGCGCAATATTTATCACTTTTCTAGATGATATATTTGCACTAATTTTATATCTGCCGTTGTTTTTGCTCTAGCACATCAGGTTTTAATAATAATAATAAGATTAATAATAAGAATGTCATATAGTCATATATTAATATTTTTAAATTAAGGTTTAAGTTCAGCAACAGATGGAATTTTGTTTTCAAACGTCATCGCTGTAAATTAATGCAACGCATGGGAAAATCCGAATTGTGCGTGCTTTTACAAGTCAAACTCAAAATCAGCATCAAAAATATGTTTAGGGACATCTAAACTCCTCTCAGGTTGTAATTTGCTATTGACCAGTGTTATTAAAGGACCAATTGAACCTCACGGAGGAAAGGATAAAACATCAAGCAGACCAGGTGTGGGGTGGCAGTATTCCTCGATCAGTTGAACAGAGAGAGAGAGAGAAAGAGAGAGAGAGAGACAGAGAGAGAGAGATGGTCAGGGATGACAGAGGCAGAGGAAAAAAGGAATTGGAACTAGAAGACAAGCACATGCAGCCACCACTAGAAACCCACGCCGAAACAGAAAGCAACAAACTAAGCAGCAGAAAATGCAGCTCAGTCGGAACAGCTACAGTGAATGATGACACATGAAGCGTGAGTCACAGTCGGTCACAGAGCTGCGACAAAATTGTCCCCCAAAAAATTACGCAACTGTCAATCAAGCGTCCGACACTCTTACCGTTGGACGTTTAAAGTTTGACAATAAAGTTGTATTCAATTCAATTCAATTCAATTAATGCAAGATCCCACATCAGTGAAATAAATATCACAGTGTCAGAACAAGACAGAAGTAAAAGGACGGAATGACATCACTGAAATCACAACGTTCAATTTCCGAGACATGGAACATTGAGCCCGAAAGTTGGCATAAGTAAAGTATCAAGTACAACTTTAAGACAATAAGTCAGACATACAAAATGGGTAGATGTTAATTGTCTTTTTTTTTAAACTGCTCCTACTGCTTTTATATAGTTTTATTTGCTGTTGTTATTTATTTGCCTTTTTTTTGCAAGAGAAAAGCAGTGCAAAATTTTCGTTGGCCTAAATGAAGATAATTGATTAATTCATTGCGTGAGCTCGTAATCTGATTATCTTAATGGAATTGCAATGTGTTTTCTGTTTGGATATTCATATTATTCAGATTGTTTTAAAAAACGATTTGGTCCTGTTATTTTGCAGCAGCAAAAACAGCCTTTTAATGGTTCCGTTCAGTTTATCTCCTTTCAAATATTCCATTCTTTTGAATTGACTGCTATTGGTTGTTGTATGCGGCCATTATCGTTCCATCCCTACATGGTGGTCCCCGTATCCAAAAGAAATTCCAGATTCAACTTCTTTCTGCTATTAAGATCTGTTTTTTTTATTGATTCACTCTTTGGCCATTTTCCAATTTTGATTGGATTAGGGTAAATTATGAAGCCACAGCTAGAAATTAGAATGAGTGTGCACATACACACACTGGGAGCTCTAATTAAGACTCTGGGGGTATTTGCTATCTGTCAGCTGGAATCGATTGTCCAAGAGACTGACACATCAATGTGTGTGCGTTTATGCATGTTTGTGTTTATGTGTGTGTGTGTGTGTGTGTGTGTGCGCATGGGTGCGCATGCGTGCGCTCATGTATGAACGTGAATACCTTCTACCTATTTGTGTTATTTTGGGGGACAAATAATCTGCAGTAAATTGAATATTCATCTACACACTGTATTAGATGATCAGCAATTTGACAAATAGGAGACGAAAAAGAGGACAGACGCAACAAAAATTCTTCAGCAGCACCCACTGTACTATATTAAAATGGAATGATCCATTTTGTACTCTCAAACTCATTACTGTTTGCACTCCGGAGGCGAATCTCTTCATAACTTATCGACCCTTACCTCCTAAACCGAACCCAGCAAAGCGATTTATTCCTGCAACCTTGCGCACTTTCACACAGTGACGACGAATCACCCGCTGCGGACAAAACCCACAAACATTCCACTCAAGAAGGCCACATTTGAACCCGGAACCTTTTCGAACTACGAGGCATAATAACCACTAGCTCACCTTTCTGCTCGCCATGCATGTGTATGAACTAAAAGGCAATTAGCCATGATGTCTTTCTGTCCATCAAAGGGCCAGATTGTTCGCAGTTTCCCAATCACAGTTGCAATCAATCACCTGGCTGTGTTGCACTGTTGCACGGGAGGGCCTGAGAGTAATGGCGGTGACAGTGTAGACGACATGTACTGGGAAATGTCACCATGGCGATCAATGCTGTTTAACGAAGCTGGAGGCTGATCCGGACCTCATGCTCAATGCCCCCCAACCCCCACCCCTTTCTCCTCCTGCCCATCTTTCCTGTTCCACTTCTCTTAATCCTCTTCTAGTCTCTTCTAGTGAAAAAAAGAATTCGGTAAAACGCTGTATGTGTAATCTCAAAACCTGATTTAGGCTCGCAGTTTTTCCATTGCAGCATATCAGTCGATGTGCGGTGCTCAATCACTTGGTGGGGAGTGAAGAGTTGTCAACTTTTTTGCAATGGTTGTTTCAGTCGTGTTTGGCCACACTGCTCATTGTTGTCATTTAGGTTTATTGAAGACTCGAAATCACGGGTGTCAAAGTCAAGGCTCGGGGGGCCCGATCCGGCCCGCCACATCATTTTATGTGGCCCGCAAAAGCAATTCATGTGTCAACTTCCATGATCCTTGCTAAAGTCTGTCGCGAAATGTCAAATTTTGAAGGTCTGGTAAATAATGTTGACATTTTGCAATCATTTTGTTACCCAGTTCACACTCACTTGAACAATAATCGAGCAAACAACAAACAAATAGCAGTTTTTTAAAAGACGCGTCACAGGGAAGCCTTGACAGGTTCGACGAAGGTTGAAGTGACAGCCGAAACTGTCAGCTCGGTCTTCACCAAAAGTGACCATTGTCTCGAAAATAAGAAACTTTCAACCTAATTGAACAAACAGATAGTTGACTCGAGTGCTTACAAAACTAGTCATCCATCAATTTGTTGAGATGATTCCGTTCACATTTATTCGGCTTCACTGTTGTAACGGCCATCCGAGGGAAAACATACAGTCACACCTCGGTTTTCGTCCATAATCCGTTCCAGAAGGCTGTTCGAAAACCGAAATTGTTCGAAAAACCAAACCACACTCTTTTTAAAATCAATCACAATGGAAAGCAACACGAGGAAGCGTCACTTCCTCGTCTACCCGAGGAAGCATCACGTCCTCGTGTAAGGAAGGCGAGAGGAGTCAAATGGTGCATTCAAGTGCGCTCAGTTTGTTCGAGAACCGAAATTTGTTCGTCATCCGAGGCATAAAAAACTCGAAATTTTTGTTCGAAAACCAAATTGTACGAGAACTGTGACCTTTGAAAACCGAGGTTTGACTGTAACTCCAAAGTGGCACGCGACAAAAATGAGTTTAACACCCTTGCTCAAAATTGTCCATACGTTTGAATGCAAGTGTCAATAAAATATATTACAGTATTATTATTACATAAATGGTGGTTTGTTTGTGACCTGCAATTAGCTGCAAAAGCTAATTCAGTCCACACATAACCTGCCTTTCGCCTAATAATGATATTGTGCAGTATAGAAAAAAAGAATGGATGGTAAATAAAAGAGAACACAGGAGGCAGAATAATCAGAACTAGTTTATGATTTCAAAGTGCTGAACAGAAAATCCAGTGAACCAAAGAGAAAGAAAAAAAAAATCGAACAGTAAACTCAAACCAAAGGACGTTGGGAAAAAAAAAAAAAAAAGAACAGCAAGTTTTTTTGTTTCTCTTCTTTGAAAACAATGCACATGTCGTACCACAATATTTGAAAAAAGCTAAAAACACTTCAAAATATTAGTTTTTTTGTATATTTATATATCTATAGAATTTGCTTCTTTTTTTTTTTTTCCTCAGAAGATCACTGCCGCCGTGAGTGTGTCAGTGGTGGGCAAAGGGGGGCGGGGCAACGGGGTGAGACACACAAAACACACGAGGCAAGCTGGTTTTTGACAGCTTAAAAACAACATGCTTAAGATGCTGGCTTCTCTGACGCGTGCGCACACACACACACGCACACACACACACATTCACACACAGACATTAAGATGCACACACCGCCACATGAGAACTATAAAAAGACGGCGGAATGTTTCTTCCGTGGATCTATCTGTCGAGCACCTTCCTTTCCTCTCCTCTTCTCTCAGTGGGAGGAGCAGGCCGGGTGTGTTTCGGTCCTTCTTGCCCTTTGCAGGCCGTTAAGTGCTTCAGAAGAGCCCGTTTTTCTGTCTCCTAACAGTTCCGTATGAGTCCAATAAGCGCACAAAAAATGAGCGTTTCAAGTCTGAGTGAGCAGTCATCAATCATTAGTGCACAGTTTCTCTCCTCGGAAGCCAGATTTCTCTCGTACTTAATTCTATTGACAATAACAGGACATGTCTTTGCGTTCAAATAATTTAGAGTTTTGAAATTAAACCGCTCCTTATGCGTCAGCTCCTTACGTGATGAGAAAGCAGTCAGAAATTGCACTTGGAATCAATCAAGAACTCATTTCCTGTGTTATTGAAATCATGTGTCATATATATATTGTCACTGAGCTCTGACTTTCTCTTTTTGGACAAAGTGCATCGCCTGCACTCGCGTTTCCTTTTCCTGCCAGTGAATTCAGCACACTGGTTAAACAGGCGAGTATACACAGAGACGGACGGGGGCTACCTTTCTTTCTTTTTTTTCTTCTTTTCCGGAGAGCAAAATGTCTTTCTTTCTCAGCCTCCATGTGAAAATCAGAAGTGGCGAAGCATTTTATTTTTTTTATGTATTTTTTTTTTTACACTGGTAAAAAGTGTCTATTTAATTGATGGAGGGAGTTCTCTTGTGGTTATCCTGTTGGCATCACAGCAAAGTGACTGTTATTGTACTCAAACTGGATGTGATATTTAGTTTTTTTTTGTTTTCTCTCCATCTCCATCCTTCGCCATCAGTAAGGCAGAGTGTCCAGGAACCTGTCAATCACGGGCGGAGGTGGCACCAGGTCCTCCAGCTTCAGGTAGAAGATCCGCTGAAGGCCCTGAGTCCTCTGGGAGCGTAGCTCTGCCCTTAAACCCAGAATACGACCCAGGGCGGGCGCCGCCTTGGACGACAACGAAGAGGGGCCGCAGCCCAGGTGGTCTCTGAGACAGCAAATCACTTTGTTCTGCAGCTCCTCCACTCGCTTGGAGTCCTTCAGGCCCGGGACTTGCTCTAGAAAGGTTAGTTAGGAGAAGAATGTATTCAATTTCTCAGATAAAATTTTAATGGCTACATTAGCACACATTTCAGCCATTAATTCTAAAACTCGATTTGCTCAACTCAGTATTTCCATTTTTTTTAAAAAACACTTTCTTTAATATGGTCACATATTCTATTTCATTGTGTTTGATTTACAGTCAAACCTCGGTTTTCGTCCATAATCCGTTCCAGAAGGCTGTTCGAAAACCGAAATTGTTCGAAAACCGAAACCACGCTCTTTTTAAAATAATAATGTTTACTGAACACGTCTGCTCACAATGGAAAGCAACACGAGGAAGCGTCACTTCCTCGTCTACCCGAGGAAGCGTCACTTCCTCGTGTAAGGAAGGCGAGAGGAGTCAAATGGTGCATTCAAGTGTGCCCAGTTTGTTCGAGAACCGAAATTTGTTCGTCATCCGAGGCATAAAAAAACTCAAAATTTTTGGTCGAAAACCAAATTGGATGAGAACCGAGACGTTCGAAAACCGAGGTTTGCCTGTACTTGGAAAGTCGCCAACTTAGAATTTTGACTCACAGAACAACTAAATGTTCATTATTATGTTTGTTTGAGGTCAACCCTCATGAATTCCCAGAAAGAAAAAAAAAGCCCAACTTCTCCAAGCGAATCCTTTCAAAATCTGTCCTAATGGAAGGTTTCCGTAAATGTACTGGACATGTCCCATCCCTTCGCAAGCCCAATCAGCTCATTCAGCTGAAAGAGCAATTGTTACATCTTCTTTTATATTGAATTGCACCTCATTAGCCTCGATGGCTCAAGTTCTTAACAGGCTTTAACCTATCTCACTCACTACAGATCAATACACAGCCTAACCTAATAAGCCCCCTCGCACGCTGTGCACACACACACACACACACACACACACACACACACACACACACACCAAAAGGACAGATATATAGAAACACTTGCTGGCACACAAATGCTCTCTGCAATTCAAGACAATGACAAAGACAAAAGTGCTCAGCAATTAGCTGATTATTCGGCCCCGTGAGCAGCCAAATTAGATTAGAAACACACGTGTGCGCTCACACACACACACACACACACACACACACACACACACACACACATGCAAACACACACACACACACACACACACACACAAAAACACACACATTCACACACGCACGCACGCACAATCTAGTGCCCATAGCAACTCCAGTGGCACCCAAACCGAGCTTAATGTGACACTAACTCATTCTGCAGAGCACAGGGTGTCCACCGCCCCCAACACACACACACACACACACACACACACACACACACACACACACACACACACACACACACACACACACACACACACACACATACGGGCGCTGCAGGGAGGCCATGGCTCAGACCACTTAAAGCTATCCATTATGTGAAGCTTATTTATTGTTTGTTTATGTGGCTCTTTTGTTTGCCGAGTCACTCCAGCACGCCTTTCAACGTGTCTTTCAGACCTACGCACTCACTCTCTTGTCTCTATGTGGCTACAGCTCCTGTGGTGGAAGTGTGTGTGTGTCTGAGTTTGTGTGTGTGTGTGTGTGTGTGTGTGTGTGTGTGTGTGTGTGTGTGTGTGTGTGTGTGTGTGTGTGTGTGTGTGTGTGTGTGTGTGTGTGGCGGTGCAGTGGGTTTGGGGGGGTGATCGATGGCTGCCTTTTTATACAGGCCACTCTGAATTGGTCGATGGCCCGGTTGCTTTGGCAGTGTGCTTGTGTGCTTTGCCGGGGTGGCAGTGAGACGCCGCCGAAGAGCCGCGCTCCGTGGTGGGCTGGTCGATGGGGCGCAGAGTTAAGTGCTCCCCCAGAGAGAGGAGCTTGTGTTGGGGGCTTTAGACAGAGGAAGTGAAGGTGGTGGCTGAAGGCCGGGGGGGCTGGAGGTAAATAAAGTCGGCCTCGAGGGGAGGATTTCACGTGTCAAGTTTATTTAAAGAATGAGAGATTCTTGTAATATTTGCATCGATAAATTCAAATAATAAATTGTTCTTTCGTTATTTTGTTTTTTAGCAAAGTCAAATATTTTCTTGACAGTAATATGTTCTATGCACCCCCACTCGTCTAAAAACGGTATTCTGATTAATATTGACTTTGTGAAACATAAATTAAAGTAACAAAATCCACCCGTTTTTAAGCCATATCATTTGCTCCTTGCTGTCGACTGAAAATGACATCACTTTAACTAAGGGCTCCAACTTCCATCCATCCATCCATTTTCCGAACCGCTTGATCCTCACTAGGGTCGCGGGGGGTGCTGGAGCCTATCCCAGCAGTCTTCGGGCAGTAGGCCACCCTGAATTGGTTTCGCAGGGCACACAGAGACGAACAACCATCCACGCCCCACTCACACCTAGGGACAATTTAGAGTGTTCAATCAGCTGCCATGCATGTTTTTGGAATGTGGGAGGAAACCGGAGCACCCGGAGAAAACCCACGCAAGCCGGGGAGAACATGCAAACTCCACACAGGGAGGCCGGAGCTGGGATCGAACCTGGTACCTCTGCACTGTGAAGCCGACGTGCTAACCACTGGACTACCGGGCCGCCCCGGGCTCCAACTTGCGAAGGTCATATGACCAAACCCAGAAAATAGGTGAGCTTTGATTGGTCGTTACCGATACAATTTGAATGTGCAAACCAGCACGAGAACTTTCCGTATGCACCTTTTTGAAATGCCAGAAACAAAAATGATCACATCATATCGTCTGTTCAGCAATTTTGGAGCTTCTGAATGACCTTAGGGCCGACTTGGGAGCCATTCACAAGAAAGAAGGAATCTTGCCATATCATCAATGACAAAACTCCTTTCAACTCAACATTTCTGTTTATTTGCACTTTCTCGAGCGTAAAACCTTCGTTTCAATAGGTAAAGCTGGTCGAATTGGCGCTGATGGCGTTTTTTTTAAAACATCAGGGCATCTACTTTACTTTGCACTGCATTAGAATAAGTACACCTGATGTTAGTTAACTCATTCACTCCCAAGGATGTTTTTAAACGTCTTTTCAGACTTGGTCTAGAATTGGCTGGTACTGAATGAGTTAAAGATCCCATGCAAGACGCGAACCAACAGTCCATTAGCCTCTTTGTTGGTACGGCCCAGTCCGTTCTATAATTCCAACAGCTGGTTGGTTAGTAATTAATCGATTTTATTTATTAATTTTTATTCATTCATCTCAGGAAATAGTTTGTTCATGTGTTTATTGTAAATATTTTGTAATAGACAATTTCACATCTCTATTCAATGCTTGATTTTAATTTTATTTAAAATTATTACAATTAATCAATCTTGACAATGCATTACTATTTTATTAGTAGTATTAACTACTGTCCATATTTTCCATGCACATTTCAAAATCCAAAAGTCGAATGTGGCCATTGATCAAAAAAGATTGGCCATTCGTGGTTTAAAAATTGGCACAAAAAAAACGGTTCCTCGTTGTTTCAAAAATGTGTTTGCAATCATTGTGTATGCTACTATATTGTAGCGTACACCAAATCCCTGCTGTAAAAATTATAATTACAACCAACAAAGTTAGTCGTGGTCTGCGACTTTGATCAAGATTTGACATGGATTTAACACATTCAGATGCGCTGTGAAATGGCCATATGATCAGGCTGTGATTAGTTCTCTTCCTCCATTCTGAGTGCGGACGAAACTACATTTTTGATAATTAAGCCTGAAACATTGATTGGCGAGGGTGAAAAGTGCTTAAGCCCGTTGACAACACCCTTCCTGCTTCTCTTTCCTCCATCCTTACGCGTGCTTTCTCTCTGCTTGCATGTTTGACACATGCACATTGATTAGAGCGGCAGGTGTCAGGCAGGTGCAGCAGGTGCTTATGGGTATCAGGTTCATGTTACTGTGAGAACGTCTGTGTGTGTGTGCGCGTGTGTGTGTGTCCAAGGGGATTCGTACACCTGATCGCTGTCACATTCAATCAGGCAAACATAAACAAAAAAAAAATAGTGTGAGGCCGAAATGATGCCTTCCAGAGTTAACACTGCTCATATACAGCATCTGTATTTATAAACTCGTATGTGTATTTCTCAAAACACACGTCATGTTCATTTGATGCCTTTTGTGTGTTTTTACCTGTGAGCAGCACGAGGGCGGCCAGGCAGGCAAAGGCGGAGGCGTCCAGGTTTAGGCTCTGGAGATGGGTGGAGAAGTCTCGGATGGAGTCCAGCCACTCTCCAAAACCGCGAAGGCACTGGAACCTGTGCAGCACCAAGCCGTTACAGAACACTAATTTGTCCTCCGACAGGATCGACCTGGGAAAAAAAAAGTAGGAAAAATACAAATTGTTTAGCTTTAGGAACTTTATTTTTTTTTTAACATCTGTCCATTTTCTAGAGTGCTTGTCCTGATTAGAGTCACGGGTCAGATGGAGCTCATTTTTGCTGACATTGAGGGAGTGGCGAAGTACACCCTTGATTGGTCAACAGTCAATCACAGAGCAAATATGTACAACACAGTGTAAAAAAAACACAAATTGTATTTTTTGGGAGGGGGGGATAAAACAATAATTTAACCCTTTCAGGAACAGCGGTTACTACAGTGGACATCATATTATGTTATCAGGTTACAGGTTATCATTATGGGTGCATGAAAGGGTTAAGTTTAAACAACTTAAAAATAAATTATAATAGAAATTATTGACGGCGTCAACAAAGCTGTTAGCACAACTGAAATTTTGAGTTAACGCAGCTTTTTTTTTTTTTTCAGATGTAGTTACGTTTTTCACAGTGGGACCTGTAGAATCATATAGAATCACCATGCCATTTTAGGACATGACAGCCACTGCATTTGACTGTTCTAAACATTTGAAATTTGAAATCAGATGTCGGAACTAGAAATGCTCTCAAAAGTGATTGTGAGTGAGGAAAATGTCCAATTTCTGTGCAGATTTTCTGAAAAGGATGGAAATCCTTGAGCGAGAAACATGAAGAACACAATTTGCTTTAGTAGGCAATCTAAAATGAAGTCTTGATCTAATTTTATCTTGGATTTGTCACCAGGGATTTAATCTTCAATGAACCTAATTTCAACATGCGTCTCAACATGCAAACTCCACAGTGGGACAGCCAAGATTCAAACTCGGAACCTCCGAACTGTGAGGCAAGCTTGCATACCACTATTCCTCCAAATTGCCTTCTGTCCAAAATATTCTTTCCGTTCAGACCCCACTTGATGCCCTCTTAAAATACAATACTTGGACTAATAGAGCAAAAAGCAAACCAAAGTTGGCACCATATGCGTTCACACACAATTTGGCCCAACATCAAACACCGCGATGCAGCTGATTTCCAAATCATCACGTTTTGAAACATTCCTGCATTTCTGGGGTGGTGGCAATGAACGGCTGGGATAAGGGGTCCAAACGGGTACGAGTTGAAAGTGCTTTGACCGCTGCGTGCAATGGAAATATGTCTTAATGAGGAAATGAAAAGGCTTCCTACAGTTACTCATGACACAGAACCGAGAGGGGGCGGGAGATTGAGAGCTTGTGCATAAGCGAGGGCTATAAAGCGCTCTTTATGAGTGCCTGACTAAACAGCATGCTCCCTTCTTATTAGGAGCCTTCATAAATAAACCCCCAATCAAAGGGAAGACAGATGGAAAGACGCAGGTAAAATGAGCAAAGATACGCGACGTGCTTGGGAAAACAGGTTTAAGCTCAAAAGGGTGAAACTTTATCGAATCTTCACCTCACGCCGCGCCGTGCTGCATTCTTGCATGTACTGTAAAATAAGTGGAAACTAAATTTCCCCTTTAAGGCCAATGACAAGATAATCGTCTCATTGTACCCTTTGCAAATAATGACGTCTCTTGACTTTGAACTGTTCTTGACGATAATACTTGAATGATCAATTGGTTACGCCTCTTCAGGGCTTGACTGTCAGAGGTTTTCCCACAATGTCCAGTTGACCGCAATCTATTTGTAATCGTACTGTTCTTTTTGGTTGTTACTGAGATGTTTCTTATTCTTCTGTTAGATGCGCCACTGCAACACCAATACAGTCAAACCTCGGTTTTCGTCCATAATCCGTTCCAGAAGGCTGTTCAAAAACCGAAATTGTTCGAAAACCGAAACCAAGCTCTTTTTAAAATAAAAATGTTTACTGAACACGTCTGCTCGCAATGGAAAGCAACACGAGGAAGCGTCACTTCCTCGTCTACCCGAGGAAGCGTCACTTCCTCGTGTAAGGAAGGCGAGAGGAGTCAAATGGTGCATTCAAGTGCGCTCAGTTTGTTCGAGAACCGAAATTTGTTCGTCATCCGAGGCATAAAAAACTCCGAAAACCGAGGTTTGACTGTATTCCGATCATACTGCACAACCTCGCTGGTCGCTGAAAAGCTGATCTCTGCAAAATGCAGGTGGAGAAGGTCAATCAGTAAAATGTCTGCATTGATTTGTAAATATTGTCATGTTAAATGTGGGATACTGAAAAATGTGCGACTTTTTGGAATGCAAAGTAGTGGATTAACTATTCCAGAAACAAAAAATATACCGTAGTATATATTTTCATAATGACTAATGCCGTTGATTTAGGGCGGGGGTCGGCAACACGCGGCTCTTTAGCGACAACATTAAAAATGTTTGAAAATGGAAAAAGATTTTGATAGTAGGCTAATATAGCTCAATGTTGCAGCTCCGAAAAAGGAGAGCCTTGGTGTTGTTTTTTTTAAAAACGTACACTTTATGCTTTGAACAGTCTCGACAAACACAGACACGTCTGCGTCCGACTCCGTGCCTTCTCTCTTCTCGTTCGACTCGAGAGGCGTTCAAAGACAGCCTCAGAAAAACAGAAATTAATGATCATTTCACTGACACTAAGAAAAGCGAAAATAATGCACCAAAACAAAAAAATCAAGTGAAGAAATTACAAAATAAATGTGGGGCGTTTGTGAACACACAACAAAGGAATGAATAACATAAACAATTCTGAGACAGTCCAGTCTCCTATATACATACAACATGTGTTTCCTTCATTCTGGGTTTTATAGCAGGCTTTTATTTTTTTGCGGCTCCAGACATATTAGTTTTTTGTTTTTTTGGTCCTATATGGCTCTTTCAACATTTTGGGTTACCGACCCCTAATTTAGGGCCATAGCGTAACGTTTATGTTTATTACATTGGTTGTTGAAACCAGTTACGGTTTGCCTCTAATCAGGCCGATCAAATTACAACCCGTCATGACGTGGCTAAAAACAAAAACATTCCAAAGAACAATCTGGAATGTGTGACCTCAAGAAATTGGCTCAATCAAATGAAAAGCATGATTCGCGGGAAAAATGACCGTGGAAATTCGCAATTTGTAGCATCTTCAAGCAGATTTCAACCGACGCTCGGATATGACGCATGTATCTACAGACGCTCATGTGCCGGAGCACGGCCAGACCACATCCACGTTATATACGGTTGGATTTCTGCCACACATTCCGCTCACCCCTGACGACGTTGTCGCCACGGCAACCCACCCATAACCACACAAACTGTTTGGTGACGGGGCCGCTTGTACGGCGACGGAGGAGTAAATTTACTCGCACGCACACACACACCGACAACACTGACACCCCACTCTTGACGAACACGCAGACATACGCTCGCACGAGGGGGGCCTGACAGGCGTCCGGGTTCAACGCGGGGTCAACGCGGCATCAACGGTTAATGGGGGGGCTCACGGTGCCGTGTGTGTTCCATGCTCAGAGCGTGTGTGTACGTGTGTGTGTGCGTGTGAACGAGGTCGCCATGAGTCCGCTGTTTGGGATGATTCACAGTCCCAGCCGGAGCCTTCCCCTCCCGCTGGAACTGTGATGCCACCACCCATCTTCTACCCACCCTGCACCTGGACCTAGCAGGGTGCAGGAGAACAAAGTTGTACATCATCAATGTGTGTGCGTGTGTTTGGCTGAGTAAGTGTGTCTGACTGTATTGGTTTTTTGGCCCTAGACGACAGCCGGGACAAAAGGATGAGCTTGTAGGCCAAGCCCCCTCCTCGCCATAAATTTAACTAGCCGCATGCCTTGCCAGGGCAGAGCGGTAACCGTGGCGATGCTGAGGCTCAAGATGGCCCTGGGGGAGAGTCCTGATGGCACCAAGCAGCAGTATCAGAATTTTTTTTTTTTTTTACATGTAAGTCAGCTGAATTGAGCATGAGTTTCCTGGCATAAATTGTCAGCTGACCTGCTTTTTAGTAGTTTTGATCTCGTCAGTTCTAGAAATGACGCACACACACACACACACACACATGTACAGACACACAAAGGCTGCTTGTGCGTCACACATCAGACGAGCGGAACTCCGTGGGTGTAGCTGCTGTCATAGACACCGACTCCATTCATAATTCTTTTCATATGGTTGACCATTCATCTCCAGATACAACAAAACAGCAGCGCCTGTTGTACAGTAATGGCCGATAAGACTGATCAACAAATCTTTACTCCAATGTTTTTAACTATAGAGGCATATAAACTTTTCTCTGGGAATTATTCAGTCAGGCTCGATAGCCCGGGTGTTGACAGGGTTGCCATGGCCACTTTTGAGCGCCTCGTTGTCGTGATATGGAAAAAGCCCGTGATGACCCGTTGGGATATCGTCACTGGTTTTCATCCACGTGTCAGAAATTTGACAGTATGGGAACATATTTTGGAGGGGTGGGGGGATCGGCTATATCAGGACATTTTCTGTTGCAGGGAGTTGGTATATGTGTGAAGGTCAATTGTCTGGCGTGTGAGTGACTGTATTTAGGGTCAACCGGGATACGTTCTGGCCAGTGATGTCACTAAGGCGTTGAACAAAGAATTGACAAAACTTAAATAATCTCAGCCACCGTGCCTCCCTTACACACACGCGTATTGTGCATCCAACAAAAATAATAGTCAACGAATAATAAAATACTGATTCCTCACGCCAGAGGGCTCAGTAAAGGCGCTCAACAAATAATTGTATATTATGGTACACATAGAAAGGGAAACTGGTATTCACAGCTTGAACATATGTAGTGAGGCATTGTGCAGGAGACTTCCATTTTACATTACCGCCTGAGCTGGTGACATCATGTATCATGCGTTGTGTCACGTTTTCAGTGCATTGACAACTCACATGTCCATACGAGAAGAACAAGTGAGGAAGGAGAGAGATGGCAATAGTCACTAAGATCTAAAATATTCAGGACCTTGCAAGCTCTTTGCTGTTGACAGAGTGTTTCTAGCTTCAATAACTATCTCATACAGATTTTTTTTCTTAACTCATTCAGTACCAGCCAATTCTGGACCGAGTCTGAAAAGACGTTTAAAAACGTCTTTGGGAGTGAATGAGTTAAACATGGGTCGTAGTGCAGCATGCATTCAATCTTAGAGAGTCCCACTAGATTGTGTGACTGCAGGACGTCCACCAATGTAATCGTTATCATTTATAAACCATGTACATGAGTAAAAAAATAAATAAATAAATGTTGATAAAAAAAGTTTGGCCATTACAACAATAGTAGTTAAAGATATCAAGTCACATAAAAAAGACGGCCTTTATTAAGCCAAGTGAAATCCAGAAAAGACCCTTAACTTTTTAAAGTAAAAAATGTGGTCTTTATTTTTTTTATTTTTTTTTTCTTTTTTTTACCGTAAAACGTTAAAATACACTTGCAGTCAAGTGGCAAAACCGCAAGTCGTTTTTATGTTCAGCATGGTTGTCGGTGTCTCCTTAATGTAACTATTAAACTCATTCAGTACCAGCCAATTCGAGACCAATTGAAAAGACGTTTAAAAACGTCTTTGGGAGTGAATGAGTTAAAGCCACTTTTAATCTCACTTAGTTACTTTTAAAATCAAGGAATCTTTTTTCAAAGGAATTGTGGCAACACTGGTGCCGACCAACCACAGTTCCACATAGAGGTGATACATTTAGTTAAAGTTCTCATCTTTCCCTACATACTGTCACGTTTTTTTTCTTTTCTCACCTGTGAGCCAGTCGCAAGACAAACAGCTCCAGGAAGGCGGAATCTATTAACAGGTTCTGATCATCCCGATGGAGCTCGGAGAAGCCTGGCAGTCGGTCGGCCCAGCACCGTGTGGTCTCCATCGAAATGGTGAGGAGCCTGTAGAACAGGTGGATGTGCTCTGCGTCTGAGGAGGACGAGGGAGGGTCAGCAGCGCTGAACTGCCGGGGACGGTGAGAAACAGCACAGAAAAACGCAAAAGACGTTAGTGTTTGTATGGAGATTCTCATTGACAACACCATTTGGACCCCTCTAGTGCTACCTGGCTATAGTCAAGGTCATGGGGTGTGCAGTGCGAATAAGCCCTGAGCACAGCAGAGATCAGGCTGAGGGGTGGCGAGGGAGGGGCCACCTCCGTCTGCAGCGGGCTCTTTGGTTTGGAGGGCAAACGTCCACGACGCCCCTTCAAGCTATCGGTGCGTACCACTGTGGAGCAATAAGAGTCAACATGAACGTGCATACTGAAGCAGCTGTTTACACAACACGCATAAAGAACGCCTGTCACCAAGCTGATAAGTCTGTTATTGGTATTTTTTTTTCTTCAGGAGTGCGAAAGAAATTGAAAGGATGATATTCTGCACAGGGGTCCTGCAGCGTTCCCACACTGGAGGCTACCAACCAGCAGGTGGCAGTACGAGTTGTGGCAGGTGGCAGTATGAGTTGCGGCTATACACTTGATGATGAGAGAGACAGATGGTCGTTTTCTGGGAGATAGAGAGGAACCAATGTTGCCAACTAATTTATTTAAGGACGTTGCGTTGCGTGATGAAGTCATTAGGATACAGATGAACATAGATTACAGAGTGGCATTAGGCTACTCGACGTGACGTGCCGTGTTGTGTAAATTACGTCAAGACATTATTAGTCAATGGCTACTTTCCTCAAAAGTAAATGAAATAGTTACTCATTGCTCCTTCGTGAATGTAATTAGTCACAGGGAAAGAAAGGACATTCCTTTTTTTTTTTAAAACCCTCAAATATGTCAAAGAAGTCAGATTTAAGAAGTCCGATTTAAGAGGGTGTTTTCACAGGCCAGTTATGTCGCGTAGAACAGCGTAGACGGATACTTTATTTAATTAAATATTTCTTGGACTTAATAACGACCGGTAGTAGACATAATATACCGATAGGCCCTATTTGAAGTATTCTCTAAAAATGCTTCTAACTAAAAAAAAAAAAAAAAACAGTCAGGCTAAATATTCTCCATAACAGTCAACTGTGGTACTTCAAAATGAAATGAAATACTCAAAATTTATTTATAAACACATTTTAATTCACAAATATGCAAATGTTTTTGTTTTATTTTTCGATTTTCAATCACAGTTTATTTTTAGACAAGCCTTTTGTTTTCTAATAATTCTAATTTAAAGGCAATATACTCGTTGCTAAGTGCTCTGGGTGTTGGGGGGTGGGGAGGTGCGAGCTCCTTGGGTACAATGAAAAGTTGCTCAATCTAGCAACAAGAGTGCTAAGGTGGCATCAATGAGAGGGAACATCATGGATGTGTTTGTTGTCTAAGTCATGCACAAAGCCCCGAGTGTGCTATATTAACATTGTGACTAAATGTGAAACTACAGCATTGTAAATGTAGGCCCTTTTTATTTTTTTGGACAGTAGAGGGTGTGGTGTCTTTGTCTTTGCTCACTCAATGTTGAGAGGAGCACACGATTATATTAAGTGGGATGTAGTGGATATCGGGGAAAATAACCCAAATGCGATAATGTGTTTGCAAAAGTGTGCACACTTTTAACTAAACGGGGATACCCACCCACATTTGCCACCATTTACATCACCTCTGACGAACACAAAATGGAGTTCAGCTGTTCTAGTAGGCTTTTTCTGACTTTTCTATTTGTTTTTCATGCTAATACAGTCAAACCTCGGTTTTCGAACGTTTCGGTTCTCGTCCAATTTGGTTTTCAACCAAAAATTTCAAGTTTTTTATGCCTCGAATGCTGAACAAATTTCGGTTCTCGAACAAACTGAGCGCACTTGAATGCACCATTTGACTCCTCTCGCCTTCCTTACACGAGGAAGTGACGCTTCCTTGTGTTGCTTTCCATTGTGAGCAGTCGTGTTCAGTAAACATTTTTATTTTAAAAAGAGCGTGATTTCGGTTTTCCAACAATTTCAATTTTCGAACAGCCTTCTGGAACGGATTATAGACGCAAACCAAGGTTTGACTGTACTTGCTTCTTTGGAACTGGTCATGATTTTCCCCACCAATCACACTCAAACTCATGTTAAATGGTAGCACACCCCTGACACGATTAATTAAAGGTGGCTCTGATGATCCCAAAATAAGGTTCAATTCTTTTAATAGGCATTTTCCTGGCATTGTTTTTCTGCCAGCACCATGAATGTTTTGTACTCACACTGACAGGTTATTTGGAACTGTTCATAATTCCCTCCACTTTGACTAAAGCCCCAAATCCATCAGAGGAAAAACTGGCACCACCATGCCTCACTTGTGTTTTTTTACCCTCAAATATACTGATTTTATCCTCTTGACAAGGTAGAAACGTTTGACCCTTGAAAATTCTACTTTTTCAACTTGCGTATTCACCTGTACTTTTACAGTCTGGAAAGTTACCTTGGATCTCAGTTCTAAATCCTGATAACGCAATGACTCTACCCCTGTTTCTGATATGCAGCTAGAGACATGGATGACTGTTGATACAGGATTGTTATCATAAAGCTGTTGAGAGTCTTCCTACCTTCCTTGACCATGCCCACACTCAGACACTTCTGGAAGCGGCAGTACTGGCAGCGGTTGCGTCGCCTTTTGTCCACAGGACAGTTCTTACTGGCCAGACACACATACTTGGCGTTCTTCTGCACGGTGCGCTGTAGAGAAGGAAAAAAAAAAAAAAAGATCAAACGGACATTCCGACAATCAGCCTCCAAACCTAATCGACCACCAAATATTTGATATGTTAAATTCAATTCAAGCTCTTGCCTCCTTCGCCGGCAAAGAATGAAAGCAGAAGCTCGCAGGTCAGTTTTTAATTACGCGCTGAAAGGCGACGCTGACATCAGTATAATTAGATAAAATTAATTTCCCAACAAGCGTTGCCTGCAGGGGGAACAAATTTATTAGCGCGGGGCCTGACAATGGTGGCCGCGTGTGTGGCGTGCTGAGGAGGCTCCCGCGAGACAGGCGGCAGGAAGGAAGGAGCTGCGTGATCAGATTGTTTGTGAAGCTCGCGGGTCAGTCCGTGGCACCTCGGGGGCCTCGCGGGGTCGCGCCTCTCTCAATAGGCCCCGAGGGAGCTGTTTTCTCCTCTGCTGGTTCGCGCGATTATTACTGACCTTATTAAAATGAAATCAGAAACGGGTCGCGTGGGGACTGTGTGTGCTTCCCGCGTGGACAACAATAACAAATATGGTCGTGATTGTCTTTGTACTCCCGCGCCGGCATGCAAAAATTATGCTTTAACGGCTTTATGTAAAGGGATCCCTCTGCGTATCATAAACAATAAAAGTTGTGGGCAGGTGTCATGAATTGAGCCATACTGTGTATGGCCATCGTGGAATTAAATGTTGACTGTAGTTGTGAGTGTTTTGTGTTCAATGAGACAAATGTGGAGAAACATATTTTTCATTATATTTTTGGACAACATAAATGAACACATACATCGATTCATCCATCGCGGCCCAATTTTGGAGGGGAAAAAAGTGAGAGTGAAAGTCGACGTTTTTCATGGTTGTGTGTATATATATATATATATATATATATATATATATATATATATAGAGAGAGAGAGAGAGAGAGAGAGAGAGAGAGATAGATCACCTCAAATCAATTTTTGCCTGGATGGATACGGGATAAAAAGAAGTCGCAAAATGTGGAGATCCATAGTAAATTTTGATGTTTTTTTTTTTTGTGGCCATATCTACTTTGTATTGACATACATTTTATCAAATTTAGAGGACGACTGTGCGCCATTGACTTTAGCCTGTGCATAAATCTGACCCTTTCTTTTAACTCATTCACTCCCAAAGACGTTTTTAAACGTCTTTTCAGACGTGGGCCTGAATTGGCTGGTACTGAAGGAGTAAAATGCTTGCATCCGAGAACATCCGAATAATTCCTCTGATTTTCAACAAGCTGGTAATACTGTAAACAGACACATTGGAGCACATGGAAACTAGATTGACACACTTCTTTAACATCTTAATTTAAATACATCCAATTAAAGAAAACCCTCAAGTCAACACTCTCCAACGGCAATTATTCCATCTTCTGCGTGGCTGACTGACTGACGCATTATGCGGTGCTTCTGCCCTATGCGAGCCATTTCCGTGGCACCCCCCATCATCCCAATGTGAACGTCTCACATCTCATTCAGTGGTCAGTAATGTTCGAATGTATTTACAATGACCACCCCACTGTCTGCTTTTCTCTTTTACTTTGCATCATAATAAACATCGAAAGGGGAGTGGCCAGATTAGAGCACAGGTCACCAACTCTGGTCCTCGAAGGCCCCTATTCTCTCTTTCTCTCCCCCAGGACACCTGATTCATGTGATCAACTCATCAGCAAGCTTTGCAGAAGCCTGATCACCATCCTGATCGTTTGAATGAGGTGTGTTGGAGGAGGGAAAAATCTGAAACATGCAGGATGGGGACCTTGAAGGACCCGAGTTGGTGAGCCCTGCATTAGTGGGTGCTCCAGTGACCTCAGGGCCTATTGATTCAACCCCCATAAAAGTGAGTGCTGCATCTCATGTCTGTGTGCACCCGTGTGTGTGTGTGTGTGTGTCCGAGGGTATTCGTACACTTGATCGCTGTCACATTCAACGTGTGTGTGTTTGTTGTGGTGACTTTGCTAACTAAAGCAGGGTGGAGTGTGTATAGAGTCTCAGCAAAGGTGTCCTGAGTGACCTCCACTCGACTACGTGCAGGTCGGGGGTCGGCAACACGCGGCTCCGGAGCCGCATGCGGCTCGTTAGTGACATCTAGTGGCTCCCTGGAGCTTTATAAAAAATGTTTGAAAACGGAAAAAGATTTTGATAGTAGGCTAATATAGCTCAAATTGATATAGATACATGTTGCAGCTCCGAAAAAGGAGAGCCGTGGTGTTGTTTTTTAAAAAAATGTACACTTTATTTATGCTTTTAACAATCTCGACAAACACAGACACGTCTGGGTCGGACTCCGTGCCTTCTCTCTTCTCATTCGACTCGAGAGGCGTTCAAAGACAGCCTCGGAAAAATGGAAATTAATGATCACTTCACTGACACTAAGAAAAGCGAAAGTAATGCAGCGAAACAAAAAAATCAAGCGAGGAAATTCCAAAATAAATTCTATGGGGGCGTTTGTGAACACACAACAAAGGAATGAATAACATAAACAATTCTGAGACAGTCCAGTCTCCTACATACATACAGCATGTGTTTCCTTCATTGTTAGTTTTATTTTTTTTGCGGCTCCAGACATATTTGTTTTTTTGTGTCCTATATGGCTCTTTCAATATTTTGGGTTGCCGACCCCTGGTGCAAGTGGATACACATACACGATAAAATTACATTAATCTATTAATACGATTTAAATAATGCTTAATAATTGTGTCTTTCTTTTTTCTGTCATTTGAGCCCAAAAATGCAACGTCTCTCGAGGAAAATCTCTTGACATTGTTGCGCCTCTTAACTCTCACTGTATTTTTACTGAAGGAATGATTGAATTGTTTCACTTGTAAACAAGTGAGGGCTCTTGTGTGGGAGAGACTTCCTTTCAGAAAAAAAACCCCACACACACACTCAGACACAGTAAATGTTGATTCGGATTAGGTTAAATAGACTATATTACCGAATGAAGAGCACACGTGCCGTGAGTGCTTGTGGGAGCAGCACGGAGGCATGCGGAGGCACATTCTTGACATGTAACATGTGCTAATAGCCACGGTTTAAATTAAAAGCCTTCGGGGGACTTTCCTCCCCACCTCCCATCCTCTGCTTCTTAATCAGAGGCAATCAGCGCTCTGTGCTCTGTGTCCGTCAAGTACGAGTTGATGCTGGGCAGATTTATAGCTCGCAGATTTATTGCGTATGCTTTTCTGAACTGATTCAATTGTTTCCAGTATGGAAAACACATTAGTAGAGGGAGTTTTTTTTTTCTCCTCGCAGCATTGATGCTTATGTGATTTTAGTTTGTAATAAAATGTCTGTGGAAAAAACAGTGCCTCGACAAAACCAGAATCATCTAAAAAAAAAAACGAGATTAGCATTGAACTCCCAAATTCAGAACAGAACAAACCAAATTAATGGACGTCATCATTCCGCCTCAGTCATAAAAGAAGAAAGGATAACTTATTTGACAGCTCAAATTAATTCAGTCATTTTACATGCTAATGACTCTCTTGCGATAATTGAATCGTAATGTATTTTTAAGGGACAATAAAAGCGTCATGGTCACGGAGCGTGCCGGATGATATGGAAATAGAACATGGGTAGCATGTGCATGTTTTAGCAGATGGATTGCGGGAGTAAATTAAGCGCATTCAAAATTGCCGTTTTTCGGCAAGTGTAGAAATGCGACGGGTGGCTTCAGCAGTGCGCATGAGAGGAAACAAGGCTTGATAGGCAATACTGGCAGCACACAGACAGCCCCCCCACCCCCACCCCCCTCCATTTGGCCCTGCAGCAACCAGACGCTGCTTTTGTTAATTAGTAAATAAAAACAAATCGTGAAACTAATTGAAAAGAATGATAATCATTTACACCGACCAGAGGCATTATTCAATTAGATCCGCTTTCCTTGCTTTTGACTCTTCATTTTGCTCTCTTGCAGCCAGCAACAATACAGCGAAATATCATTTATATTATATGCATTTATGAAATGACATCCAATGAATCAATCGCAATTAATTTGTATTTAGGTGACCTACAACACACTTTTTATCTTGCGTAGAGCCAATTTACAGCGGGGTGATTCGCCCCCACGTTTTCAATCGACTAACATCAATTACAAAAGCCGTATTAAAATTCAGAACACTGCTTCAAAGGGCTATTCATTTGTCAATATATTTATTATTGTGATGTGGGACTGCAATGCGTCACATTTGGCGTACGCCGCTTTTAGAGATTAGCGCATTAAAAAGTAAAAGTCAGTCTGGCTCATTTGGTGATGTATAACTAGAGTAGTGCGTGTGTGTGTGTTTGTGGTCGCGTCATACGTGGGTTATGTGTTCTACTCAAGTCTATGAAGTGATAAGCGGCGCGTGTAATTTTGCGCTGGCTGCTTTCAAATCAACTAAGACGAGTAGAATATTGCAGAAAGGAGAAGGTCCTTTTTGAAAATACGCTCACTGTATTTTATTTGGAGTGGCTCGGCATGAAGGCGGCGGAGGTGGGGGATTTTTTTCTTGGTTGTCTTAGAGAGAGCGCGTGTTCTCACATAAATCTCACACACACACACACACACACGTATATACGCACAAAAGCCATGCACACACTTTGGCCACTTGGTTGCCGAGAGCGACAACCCCTGTGGGTGTTCTGTGCTTTCGGAATGACTCCTCAGACAATTTAGAGTGGGGCTCAACATTGGGGCGACTGAAGAAAATGACTTTAAATCAACGATAGGTTATAGCTTGTTTGTCCAAATAATCGCATATTTTCAAGTTGGATGTACCACCTGCTAGAGTGACAAGTGTGTTTTTTTTTTTCCCCCATAGTGGCGGTAAGGGGCAAATTGATCATGATCAACGATGTGTCTGACGTGGACACAATGCAAGAATTTGTTACATTGTGTCAAGATAACACATGTTGCGCAAGTACGTGGCGTGGGAAATGTGTGTGAAGAAGTGAGTCGGTGCTATGACCTCTGACCTCACGGCGTAAAGGTTGTTACAGTGGTGCCTTGAGATACCAGTGTCACGAATTTTGAGTTTTTGGAGACAGGGGCCATCGTTCGGCCGATGTTTTTGCTTTGATTTGAGAGTAATAATTTGTAATTAATTTGCAATACAAGCGCTGTATGGTGGCAGCGAACTCAACTCAATACAGAGGAAACAGTTCTTCACAAAAGAAGCTTCAAGCTGTTTAATGGAACTCCCAATTGAGGTTTACTGTGGAACTAAACATAAAGAATGAATTACACAATGTGTATTTTATATTCGAAAGGCTAAGACATCATGGAAAATTCCATACACGCGCTCATGAATAGCATCACTGTGGCGGTGTAATAACACCAATAATAGCGGATATTTACGCACACACGGTGCATTAACACATGCGGACGGATATTATAACAATATTCACAGGCAGATATTCTTTATCTTCTGCAAAAATGTGCAGTTTGCCGATTTACAGGTGTTGCGAAAGTCTTGTTCTTATGTGACTCCATGACTTTATTATATATACTAAGGAGGCCGAGTTGCAACCACCAGAAGCAGCCACATTGAATTAGTTATGCTGCACAAATGTTTTCATTTTTTATATTCAATTTAATTGTGTTATTATGACATGTTTTTATGAAGTAAATATTACAGCGGCCCATTCGTTTTTTTATGATCAAAAAACACATCGTAAAATCGTTTTGTTGATTCTTTTTCGGTGAGACTGGAACGCATTAATGTCATTTCAATTCATTTTCAAGAATGAAAAATGATTTGAGAAGAGTTCTGATTTAAGAGCATAGGCACGGTCCATATTAAATTTGTACCTTGGGGCACCGCTGTAGTTCAATCCCTTGCTGCTAATGTTCGTGTCCACCTGTGTGCATGGCGTGACATATGAGAGGGCGCACACACACACACACACACATAGCGAAGGATTGGGGTTCCCAATAATCCCAGTAAAAGTGCATGGCCCATTCATGGGAAATGCGCGAACTGTGCCATGGAGAGCATCTGGTTTAAAAACCAAGTCAAAAATATTACATGAATGGGTTCCTGTAGCGATCCCTGACAAGGGAAAATTGCTTGTTCCTCTTAGAAAAATCTTGATACAACGTGGTGGGTCAAATCCTCAACCCAATGTATTGAATATGAATAACCCAACATTGGCTCAGCCCCTTTTGGACCCAGCACTGGGTTAGCTATTTCCCGCAATTTGGGTGACTTCTGACCCTGCAGTTTGTGTGCATGTGTGTTTTCTTTTACCTTGAAGAAGCCTTTGCAGCCCTCACATGTGCGGACGCCGTAGTGCTGGCAAGCCGCGTTGTCGCCACACACGGCGCAGGTGCCCTCTCCTTGAGGGCCACGCGGCGGGGGCGAGGGCAGGCTGTCTCCGAGTAAGGGGCCGCAGGGGCCAAGAGCCAAGGAACGGAACGCAAGGCTGGTGCCCCCGGCCCCGCGGTGCAGCTGGTACATGGGCTGCTGCTCCAGGGGCGGGCCGTGAGCATGGGAGACCGAGGACGGCGTGGAGGAAGAGGAGGAGGACGTGCGGACCAGGCCTCCTCCTAGAGTCTCGTAGCCCCCCACGCTGCCCCCGCTGTGGGGCGGCGAGTGCTGATAGAAGTGCGGAAAACGGGGCGACTTTAGGGAGCCCGCATCCAGGCTGGAGCCCATGGAATGGGGGTGCGAGGGATGGACCAGTGAGTGCTCCTCCCACAGGAAAGAGGTGCCGGGCTGCGGGGGCATGGAAGGGGTGGTGGGCGTGGATGGGGGAGACTGTTTAAAGTACATGGCGGAGGAGGACAGGGCCCCCAGTTGCGGCACCGTCGGGTAGCTGTCCTCCTCCTTTTTGATGGCGGGCCTGTGCGCGGGCATCTGGTAGAGGCAGGACGACTTGGGCTCGTAGCCCCCCTCCACGAACACGTTGAAGCTGGGCAGAGAGGTGGTGGCGGCCGCGGCGGAGATCTCGCCACCGTCCAGGTCCAGCTTGGTGTAGTCAGAGGTCATGAGGTCAGAAGCGTAGCTGTCCCCGTGGTAGCCGAAGGACTGGCCGGAGTAGGCGGAGCCTGGGGGGGTGGGCCCATACTGAGCCTGCACGCAGGGCATGTCTGTTGGGAAAACACAGCGCACGAGGACAGTTAAGAGGGATCACAACACGTGGACCCGAAACCATATTAAAAAGCTGTAATAGAATGTTAGGACTGTCATTAGTCAGGGAGGGGAATGTGATGACACGCTAGTTAATCACTTTTTTGAACACAGGAGCGGGACTTTAACAAGGATTGATGCAGCGCAGCAGAGTGAGGCCAGGAGCTGTGAGACAGACATGCACACATGGGGGGGGGGGATGAACAGTAAAAAAAAATGCACAGCTCAATTGGAACAGACAGTTGTCAAAATTGTTATGTTCCCCGCTAGATCATCATGCACCCCATGATTTATTGTGGATTGGCAAGCGGCCGTTAATGGAAATTTCAGAATACAAGTAAGCTTGAATTTAGAGCTGGGCGACTTCAGTGTAGTGTAATGTTTATAGCGCAATATTCTCGGCATTTTGGTCTTTAACTCTACAATCTTGAATTCTCTTTGGTTTGTGTCACTTTTACAGTTCACCTCAACTAGGAGTGACAAATGAACTGCTTCAAGAAAGCACGGTTTCGCTATCATAGTCAAATTTTGTTTTCAAACGTCTCGGTTCTCGACCAATTCGGTTTTCGACCAAAAATTTCGAGTTTTTTATGCCTCGGATGACAAACAAATTTCGGTTCTCGAACAAACTGAGCGCACTTGAATGCACCATTTGACTCCTCCCGCCTTCCTTACGCGAGGAAGTGACGCTTCCTCGTGTTGCTTTCCATTGCGAGCAGACGTGTTCAGTAAACATTTTTATTTTAAAAAGAGCGTGGTTTCAGTTTTTGAACAATTTCGGTTTTCAAACAGCCTTCTGGAACGGATTATGGACGAAAACCGAGGTTTGACTGTATTTGGAGAAGTGTGTGACCAAGAGAGTAAAACCGGGCGCTAAAGCCCACCACACACTGTGCGCCGTGGCCGAAAATGCTATGAGCGACTCACGCCAAGCGCTTTACCCTCCAAATTTCAAACCGTAGCAAAACTACCGACACACAATTGGTCGCTCATGACAACTCATGAACCATGCACACTCCACGACAGTTCAGTGGAATTTGCTTGCATTGCTTGGTATGCGACGAGCAGTCTCCGTAGATGTTAGTGGCGACGGCAAAAGTTAATCTAGTTCGAGAAGCACAAGCCGAAGACCAGGGCAAGTTCATGACCTCTGCATGTGGGTCAGTGAGATGCTAAGTCAGGTCATGTTACAGTAAAAAATAATGGAACGCCATAGTGGTGCTGGATAAACACGCACACACACACACACACACACACACACACACACACACACACACATCTCCTTATGACTTCCTTTTGATTTGACCTGGATACAGCCACACTTGATTTGTGTGTTTAGTGTATATCCTTATCAAACCGCTTTTACGTCATATGCCAGCATGTGTGTCTCCGTGTGTGTCTGTGTGTGTGTGTGTGTATATACGAGCGAGAACTGTCAACACAGCCACTCTACCATTGACACCCTCATACGCACTGTGTGCCGTAATCGCCCCCTTCGTGTTTGTCCAGTCAAATACGGGACATATTAGCCCGACTGTGGGTAGAGCACTTGCAGATACTTCCATCCACTTGCACATCGGGTGGTTTTAAAGGCCGTTTAAAGGTCATAGGTTTATTAAAAGGCACAAAAAAACATTGAGTTCGAAGTTGAAAGGCGGTGACGCCCGATGACCGAGAGCAGCGTTAGTCATGGCGGAAATGGGCGGAAAGGCACACTAATTTGCGTCGTTATAAGACAATGACATTATTCCTGAAGGGCAGCGTTCCTGCGAAGCCTTGAAAAGCTCAAGTATGACTCACACAAACACACACACACACACACACACACACACACACACACACACACACACACACACACACACACATACATAAACAGTCCTTTATTAATTTAGCAAAATAGGGAGAATCCTTCTTGATAACTAGCGCAATTTTTTTAATTCCCCCCCCCTCCAAGTTCTGTAAAATAATACCCCATGCGACATCTAAGGCTTAATTAATGATTTTTTTTTTTTTTAAAGCATACAATGGAACCAGCCTCCTAGGTCATAAAATTCAAACATTTCAGCCAAACTCTCTGCGTTCAGTGTAAAAATTCAGGAAAATAAGCACCTTAACTCATTCACTCCCAAAGACGTTTTTAAACGTCTTTTCAGACGTGGTCCAGAATTGGCTGGTACTGAATGAGTTAACATTTACTTACACACATGCCTTTAGCTTTGGCTTTAGCTTTTCTGGATGTTTTTTTTTTCCCCACCAACCTAAAACTAACAAAGAGCAAAAATCCCTCTGTGACAAATCAGAATGCTGAAAAGTGACGAGCAAATATGAAAACAGAATGCATTTGTCTTCCTTGTTGCTCAGTCAAATATGATCAAATCAACCATGTTGAATAGAAAAGACAACACAATCTGGCAAACTGTACAGTGTTAATCTATTTCCTTGTCATTACACTTAATTGTAGGTGTGTCGTTAAGTCTTTGGCCTCGATTTTCATGTTCAGTCCTGCCAGGCACGTGCCATATATATGCACGGTAGCAGGTTAGACTTAATTGAGCTAATTGCGCAGATGAGCGCTCACCAGCAGATCTGCAAAGAGGGAGGGCTGTGCCACTGTGGGAGTGGTGACAGCCAACTTCAATCCAAGTCGCTGCTTTTTTTTTCCCTTTAAATGCAGCGTGCTCGTCGCGAGCCTTGGCATGGCGAAAGCAGATCCGCCACCCTACCTTGGATACATTTATGCGGAATGATTTCAAATGTGTAATACAGACGGTTTAACCCCGGAGAACCCAAGAACCCTTTTCTTCTTTGGAAAATGATGAATTTTACATTAAATGACTGCTATATATTCACTGAACACCAAAATATATGTTTTTTTCAAATATTTAATGCTTTAATCCTAATTTAGGATTAGGGCCAAATTTGACCCTTTGGGATTTAAGGGTAGCATTTGAGTAGCAGAATTTATAGGGGCCAATTTGACCCCGTGGGTTCTCCAGGGTTTTAATGCCCGCTGTTGACATATTTATGAATGAAATATTTTGCGTTAGAGCAGCCGTCAACCCGACACGAACCACTCAGACGTGGTCTGAGCAGGTGTAAGATTGACTTTCCGCCACCAAATTGTCACTCCACAAGGCACATCTCAAATACACTTTGGGGCCCATCCATCTTGACGAAGACCGGTTTGCCAAATTGGAAAACGGCGTCTTATGCTGATTAAAAAAAAAAAATCAGGCTATTTGCCTTTTAAGTCAAGAAATTGTGTACTTGAAATATCGCTTGTAAAGTTAATAAACGTTCTATGTTGGCAATGGATTATACCATTTGCATTATTTTCTATGGGAACATTTTGTGTCTGAATACAAACAAATAAGTTGATCTCAACATTGACCGAGATTTTTATACCACTCATGCGGAAAATATATATAAGAGAAAGAACATAAAGGGCGCAGTGGTGAGGAAGCTCGCGCCAGTCGGTCGAGCCTCAGGCGGATTGTGTCGCACCTGTTGTGTCACATCGCTTTTTGCACTCACGGCGAGATGAAGGAATTACGGCAACATCAAACAAAAACATGTAGTCGAACTTAAAACTGTACCGACAGCCTCAGGTGAAGAGAGACACGTGCGATTTAGGTGTGTGTGTGTGTGTGTGTGTGTGTGTGTGTGTGTGTGTGTGTGTGTGTGTGTGTGTGTGTGTGTGTGTCTGAAAGCAAATACAAACATAAACCCGTGTTCACTCATTCTGCCCAAAAACATAAGCCAGCATCTCATAAGAGGAAAACCAGTAAAACCACCTCATTCTGGTTTGGCCTTCAATATAGAGCCCTCCCTTGGTAACACACACACACACACACACACACACACACACACACACACTCCCATGCACACAACTATAGAATTTGTTTTTATGTCACAAAAGCGGGGGGAAAAACCGTGACACTTGAACACCACTTTCACATTGCCCTTTTTTTTTTTTTTTTTTTTTTTTTGCTTTCACGCCTGTGTGTGTGTGTTGGTGTGTGCGTGCAAGCAAGAGGACAGACGACCCAAGCAGAGTCAGACACACAAGTTGTGCAGCAGGACACAGCGAGGCGAAGGGAGACAGTATCTAACCTCGAGGCGCGCATTTCAACTGGACAAACTGCAGCTGTTCCAATAACTGAGTGCGCTTGTTCATTGTCAGAATGCCATAGATCTAACAAATAAAAACATGGAGGTTGCACACATCAATACAAAAAAAAATGTGAATATTGTTAAATTTTTAAAAAAATCAAGAGTGTTGTTTGCAGTTGAATTGCATCAAAAACATACACAGAAAAGCACAAACGCTATCAGTGAGCGTAAAAAATAATAATAACTGAGCTGATGTTTGACACGGGATGCATTCTCAAGCTTATATTGATTTGTGGCCGAAGAAAAGATATACTTTTAAGTTATTAAATTACTCAGTCTTACTGTAAATAATTTCTCACACGTGATATGAGATATATATGACATGACATTTTATTTTGTTTGACTAAGAAGTCAAATGTCAGATCAGTCCGCGCACTTGGTCACACGCGCGCGCTCACTTGCACAGCAGTTGCGATGATGCAAACACAAAAACGACACATTTCAATCGATGTTTAAGTCACACACTTTTTTTTTTTTAACACACGGGTACACTCTCGAGGGAGAAAGGAAGGAAGGAAGAAAGAAAGAAAGAAAGAAAATCCAACGTTTGGGTGTACCTGGCGTGAGAGCTTCGCGCTGAATGGTGCTGGGTGTGTGGGTGTGTGGGGTGGCGTGGCTGCGAGCGGGTCGGTGCTCTTGAAGCGGGCAGGGCTCGTCCGGCTTCGCGGTGGAAGGCTCCAATTGCCGGGACTGCGATCTCGGCTGGAGGCACTTTTCCGAACCTGTGTCTGGAGGAGAGAGTAAAAGAGGATGACGACGGGTCGAAAGCTCAGAACTAGTCCAGTTACTATCAACATTATTATAACGACATATATTTGGATTAAAAAAAAAAAAATCAAGACCTACAATGAACCCTAAACATGACACCAAAATTGTCAATAAAAAACATTTCAAACTTCATGACATTACTAACAACTGATTTCCCCCCCCCCTAGTGTGCAACAAAAACCCTGAATTTCAGCACGGAGGCGTGCAAAAAACTTTCACTCTGAGTCCAAACGCCTAATGTGACCACAGAAACTGACATATACGAACCCAGACAAGTGAGCACTTTTACTAAAGCAACGGAGTGTGGGCAAGAAGCTGCATGGCGCTCGCTTCTGATCACCACCGTTTTGGTTTGCTGGGGATTCATCCAGAAGGGCAGTCTGACGGCATGACCCGACGCAGCTACGCACGCATGCATGCAAAAAAAAAAAAAGAAAAAAAGAAGAGATAAAGGGACCGAGAAGAAGAACTTCGGTGCACGGTGCGTCTCCGGCTGCCTCTCAATGTAGTCGGACGCACGGCGCGTCGGGAATTTCAAGGTTTAGAGCGCCCCCTTTCCGTCACATATGCCCTCGGGTCAAAACGGAGAGTCTTAAAATCTTTCTCCTATGTGCTCTTGTCACCTGTAACAGCCGCACGCTCGCGGTTCCATCACACTTTTACATACATTCCACAAATGGACAACATTCGCAACATGGGAGGCAATGTATTAATCTGCTTTAGGAACTTCAACCTTCACGCAGCCATAAGAATCGTAATAAATACTTATTGTACTTCAATATGAAGGCGGAACGAACTTGAAGTGAAGCGTAACATGTTGTGGCTTTTAGATAAGTTAGTATGCCTTTTCAGTTTACATTTAGGGTCCTGCGCAGAAAGTTGTCATTACACTGACAGTTATTAAAAAAAAAACTACAACAACCTTGATATTACTAGCAAGAATGTATAATAATAACAAAATTCAAGTAACTTTTAAAAGAAATATAAGACTATTGAGTTACTTCCATTAAATGAGGAAAATAGGTGAAAACTTATTCGAATTGGAAGCGCTGTGTGGGGAGCTCTTCTTTGGCTCAGCGCGCACCGGTAACCATGAGAGCTAACACATAAGCCGCAAAACACGCACCCGGTGCGCCGGTAAAACCCCCCCGGTGTTCACTCGCCTCCCTCCCTTGCGCCAATAAAGCCGGACAGCGGGATGTCTCCAGCAAACAGAGACATTTAAAAAAAAAAAAAGGGGCGAGCGAGTCAAGTGTAAAAACCACACAGAAATGGACTGCTGTCAGATCGAGGAAAACACTGGCACTTTGAGTCAACTCTTGTAGTAAGAATTAAGGAGAAAAAAAATCCCCCACCGGAAGTGATGCTAAGAAAAATGAATTGACATTACTTATTGGACTTTGATAGGACGTGGCATGACACTTTTGGAGCTTAAAACCCTGTTTTTAAAAATAATTTTAAAACAGATTGCAACGGTTTTAATTGAAGTCTTCCTCTATGAGGCATCTCATCTCCATGACAACCAGAGACGTTGTGCGTGAAAAATGAAAAAAAAAATAATGAATGGAACTCATCCCAGAGCCGAGCTTGACTGTTCATCACGTCTGGGCCACCGCTTGATCGTATAAACCATAAAAAGCTCATAATAATGGGGCATATTTTCATGGTTGGGCACGTGTGCGTGTGTATTTTCTAGTCATTAAAAAAGTATTACTTACTGCTTTGCTGTGGAGGTTCCGTCTTTACTTGTGATGACAAGCTCGCATCAAGTATCCTTTTCCCATTCACAATAATCACCCAAAAGTCGAAAATGTAAAAAAAAAAAAAAAAATGACAGAAAGTATGAAAAAAGAAAGAGCAAAGGCTGTAGTTGAAAATCGCGGTCAAAGTTTCTTGTTTCCTTCCTTGTTATTTTGTGAAAAGTAGTCTAAGTTTTTGTAAAAATGAAAAATAGAAACACATGAGTGCTCAAAAGAGTGTCCGTTTCCGTCTCGTTGTGAGCGCCACTTTTACAAAGTGTGCACTTTGTTTATGCGCGCCGTCTGAGGGAAGAAAGTCAAATAGTGCATTTATGTGGGCTCAGCCTCCACTAGAGCGCCTGGTATGCGCTACGTCAATGTGACGCCATGGGATAGGTGACGTCACTCCAAGTAGAACCCTCCCCTCTTTCTTCTCCGGTCTCTCTGAGCTGCTTGCACACAGAGACGCGGTAGCAGAGCGAGAGAGAGAGGGAGCACCAAGCCAGCTGGTTGGTTTGATGGATGCAGTTCAGGGAGACCCTCGCTGGTGGGCGGTAGGGCGAGCTTGTGTTTACTTCTTTACACAAAGCTTCACGTTCACTTCCAATGATCAGAGGTGGCTGTTCTCATTTTTGTTAAAACACCCAGTGTGACCTGACAGTACTACATTAGTTAAGTATAAGATAAGATAAGATAAGATAAGATAAGATAAGAAAACATTTATTTGTCCCACACTGGGGAAATTTGCAATCTTCAGCAGCAGAATTGAAGGGGGAGGGGGGTATGGAGTATGGAGTCAGAATACAAACAAACAGTCAGAATACAAACAAACAAACAAAAACAAAAAACAAACAAACAGTGACCTTCCCTCCCAAAACAAAACAAAACAAAACTTCTCCTTCTGGCCCCATCTGGTGCGCAAATTTGATTTTGAAAGAACCCACCATAAGTTAAGATAAGATAAGATAAGATAAGAAAACCTTTATTTGTCCCACAATGGAGAAATTTGCAACGACCTAGTAAACAGAAGGTGTGACTGATGAGGTGTCAATTATTCTTTCTCGCAGTTGTGGGAACACTTACATATATACTTTTACCTGTTAATGTTCGAGGGGTTTTTCTGAAACTATGATGGAATATCTACCTCCAGTTTGACAAAGTTTGTTGTCTTTTCCCCTTATCCCCTCTCTCGAACTGTAAAAAGTACAGACTCTGAAATGTAACCTAAACACAAAAGTTGAACGTAAAAATACATTCTATTTATTAGTCTATTATACACACACAAAACAGTTTGTCTCTTTTAATACCTTGCACAGTGTGTACTTTTTTTTTGTGGTGATTTTCGAGATAAGAAAACTAAATTATTGGGCATGCTCGGAAAATAGCTTTGCTAATACAGTATTGTGAATGGACTAAATTCATTAGACTTGTGATTTTTCAGCTTAGGTGGAGAACTTACGAATGCCGAAGGCATGTGGTTTTTAGGCTTGCACAGGACACTGTGTTTAGTATTCGCAACAAATCAGTGTTGGCGCCAGACACATCAAACAATTCTCTTAAACACCAGAGATGGAGAATATCTTGCTTCTCCCAATCTATTGTGACATTGTCGTTAATGCTTCCTGGTTTACGCCCCTCCAAGTATATTTAGTTATATGCAATCCATCCATCGGTGCATCTTTTGTTTTGTTTCCAATGAGTTCAGGTCAGTTTTTTTTTGTTTTTTTTGGTGGATTGTAATGTAGCGCTTCGTGACCTGGTTATGCTGTTACCAGCTTGTCAGAACTCACAATTCTGCTGTCAAAGTAAACATGGTGAATCTGCATTTAACTGTTATGCTGCATGCAAATGGAATAAACTGTCACCAGAAGTGAAGTGAGCCTCGAGTGTAAATGATTTTTATTACGAATGAATAATGTTACTTTTTTTCTCCATGCCTTTGATTAAGGTCTTGTCATCATTTTTTTTCCTTTTAGTAATTTTAGAAACCATTTTTTCTTTCTTTATTTCTTTATTTACTTTTATTTATTTATTTATTTTAAAGTTTGATGTTAATGTGTTTAATTGTCAAATGTGCTGTACGTTGTCATTTCTTCCCCCTCAACATAAAACAAGAGGAGCCGCTGCGGGTGTCCGCGCCGCCATCAAAAGAAAAGTTGACCAAAAAAATGACAGCATAATCATTTTGCAATCTTAACCACTTTCCTGCATACACTTTGTTGTTTGAAGCCTAGATCTAAATGTCACCAGTGGATAATGCGGCTTTTCTACAAGCTAAGCTGTAGCAACAAGAAGTTAATGCTTGTTGGAAGTAAAAAGTTCCGAACCGCTTCATCCTCACTAGGGTCGCGGGGGGTCTGGAGCCTTGCCTTGTAGGCGGGGGACACCCTGAATTGGTTGCCAAAATCGCAGGGCACACAGAGACGTGCCTAGGGACAATTTAGATAGCCTGCCAATGTTTTTGGAATGTGGGAGGAAACCGGAGCTCCCGGAGAAAACCCACGCAAGCCCGGGGAGAACATTCCTGGGATCGAACCCGGTCCTTGCTGTGTGCTAACCACTGGAGCCCAGATAAAAAGCATAATCAAATAATTTGTTCTTCCAGGGATGGAACTGATACGTGTTTCAGCATGTTAAGCATTTTCTCCAGTTCAAATCAGACTGTGGGTGATTTGTGCATGGATGCTGGTATTAATGCGTAGGAAGGCATTGACGCACATTCCAAATTAAAGCAGGTCACTAAACCACCTGACTTGTGGTTCTTTGTCAGGAGCACAAATATTAATTGTTAAATAAAATACACCCAAAGCAAAAATAAGTGTAGCATTTTGGGCAAACGTGTGGTTAATTTTTTTTATTGTGGTGGGGGGGGGGGGGGGGGGGGGTTGCGTGGGGGTGGTGTCAAGCAGGTCCAGCGGGCATTTGGACACGACAAACATTAAATTAAAAAAGCTGCTCAGAAGCCCCCTGATAAAAAAAAGAAAGAACAAAATCGTAACATCCAATCACGAGGCGCGAATTTTTCTGTGGGCGGGGAAAGCCTTGACGCACTGAGGCTCGTGATTGACGCAAGCTTTGTTGCTAATTTTAGCACCTGGCAGACGGAGGATGGAAGTTGAAAGGGAGTCCATTCATTGTACCGGGGCGGGCCCTACTATTTCAGCGGCGCAATTGTGAACCAGCCAAGCCAAATATAGTCGTAGACAGGTATTTTTAGCCTTACAGCGTATCCCCGTTTGCGTTCGACCAAAGCGAGACGGGATCCCGGCTTGAAACCCCTCTAGAGTGAGCGCGGGCTCGCTTTTAAGTCACTTGATGTGACGCTGCCGCCACACTCACGAAAAGCAACCTAGGCAAAAGCGAACCTAGCAGCTGTCGAGAGTAAATCTCGCCACTTGTGAGTCTCTCTGACCGGGGACCGGTGCTGGGGAACGCGACTCGGTTCGTCGGGCACGTTACACGGCAGGTTTGGGAGCCGCGTACAGCGGCTGCTTTCGCGGTTCCATTGTGGCCAGTGCTCCGGGGAGTGAAGCGGCTGTTAGGCTGCCGTCAAGACTGGCTGTCTTTTAATAATTCACTGTCAACAAAATCCCACCAAACAAGAGTGGCACAAACGTGAGTCATTATCACACGTCATGTTACAACAATGAAAACAAATGTGTGACTATCATTTCAGTTTATGTACTGAACTTCTGAAGCACTGAACATGCACACTATATAAACTACACAAAACATTCATATATATATATATATATATATATATATATATATATGAATCACACACACACACACACACACACACACACACACACACACATTGAAAGCACTCTCCATAACGCTATCATCATACTCTATCTATTGCAGAAGCAAACTCTCATACTGAAAATTGTACAAATATTTCAAGCTCCTCCCATGGCCATCTCAGTCCCCAGACCTCAACCCCATTGAAAACCTGCGGTGTGAGCCAAAGAGGAGAGGATTCAGTTCAGGACCCAGGGAGATTTAGAGAGATTTTGCAAAGAGGAATGGTCAAAGATCCCTCTTTCTGCATTCTGCGTTCCCTTCTGAAACAGGAGGTTAGGAGCTGATTTGTTGGCAAAGGGTGTTGTGCTAAGTATTAACATCTGGCTTGCTTATAATTGTGGAAAACATGATTTGATGTAAAAGTGTATACACATACTGTGTACTGAGAGAGAGGGAGGAAATAAAAGAAGTGAAGCCTTTTTTTCTCCAAGTTTCAGCCTTTGAAAATTGCATTCTCTTACATCGTGAACTCGATTTATTTTTCAGTGCTAATTTTGAGTGTCATCAGCAGGTTGCAACAGAGATACACACACTGGAGGAGGCATCGAAAGGCATAGAAGTGGATATCCCTATTTGGTAAGCTCCTTGTTAGAGAGCAACAAGTGTGTGCAAAAAGAACTGATATATTGAACATTTGTGCATTCGTGCCTTTTGTGCCATCTGTTCAGCGTGCTGGTAATACATCGCAACCAAAGCGACAGCAAGGCAGTACAAGTGAGTTCGTAAAATGGAAACCACTTCACATTATCACTATACGATGGTGTGCAAAGGGTGAGGCTAGTGGGTCACGGGCACCGGACATCCCCCCCACCCCCCTCAAAGAAGTCTACAACAATGAATATGTGACTGACAAAGAGTTCGGGGATATTTGGCTTTCGGATGAATTTCAAGATGCACATAAAATTACAGTGAACTTGAATGTAGCCTTATCCAGACTTGGTTGTACATGCCCAGCTGATAAATGTTTTTGTACTTTTTGCACAACTTGATGTTCTCTAACAAGGAGCCGAATGGCAGAAGTCACAACCAGTGTTTGAAATGCGAATCGACATATATTTTTATATATTTCCAAGAGTACCCAATTCTAGTGCCTTTCTGTGATGCTGTCAGTATGTCTGTATATCTGTTGCAACCTATTGATGACACATCTGTGATACTTGAAGGTCAGTGACCACTTCCCTCTGAGAACACTGGCTCAGATTTGTTTTTGTTTTTTGGTTGTGACACACTGTATATGAGTGCATATGTGCTTGTGATTTGCATTGGGCAGGGTCTTAGTCAGCTGCATTGTGAACACGTCACAACTGGGGCACACTTAACTCCAAATATGAAGATTGGGCATACATTGATGGAATGCAACTAGAAAATTGTGCCCACCTTTTTAATCAGATTTATAACCATGACTACTTTCTGACCCTCAGTACGGCATAGGCCTCGATCACATGTCCTTTGATTTGCTCTGTTCGGTTCTGCTTGCCTGAAGAGTTGTCAAGAATTTTCTGGGACATTTGAACCATTTATTTATTTATTTATTTTTTAATAAAAGGGTGGCTTTATTTGATAAAAGGCCCCTTTCATATTTGCTGTTACTTAAAGAACATTTGCACAAGCATGACCCTGCATCAGTTCATGTTCTTTCCCCAGAGCATGTCGAGGTCAAACAGAGTCAGACTTTGCTCGTGGAGCAGTATTCTCGGCCCTCGATTGTTTTGTATGTTTCAACTGGACCTTCTCTCGCTGCCTCGCCAGTAACCTCACCATGATGACGTGTAGATCCAGATTAGCCCGCTCTATTATGCTGCCAGACCTGTAGTAGAGTAATATGCGATTATGACCACGTCCTCTAAATAGACTCAAACGTGCCAGTCGTGAACAGTGTTCTCCTGCATTGAAAGTCAGTCAGGGGTTTTACATGCACACAATGCTTGTTTTGTTAGCGGAAAAGCCACTGAGCTGATTTGAAGAGGCTTGATCAAACTCCAGTTTGGATTTTACGTTATGTTAATTTAAAAAAAACACATTTGAAAGGGAATTTAACATTCCTAAATAGGGACAATCCAAATCCAATCTAATCCAGGTTTATTCAACTGTTCATTGAAAAACAACAGTGGTGACAGGTGTGCTTGCGCAGTTCATTAAAAACACACAGGAACACATGAGACAAGTTTTTTTTGTAGGTAACGTGCCGATTATTGCTTTTGCGCTCAACAACGTAAAAATTAATGTTTTCTATGGTGCAAGGTCCACGGCTGAGCTGGCGCGTATCCCAACTGACTTTGGGGTGAGAGAAGTAGGGTACACCCCTGGACTGGTTGCCAGTAACTGGGCACATCCAGAGAAAAAAAAAATCATTCATGCTCGACTCCCACACATGAAGATCTTAAGCGTCACATATTTGGAATTAGAGGCAGAACTGTAAGACAAACATGCCAAACCACGTGCCTACCATGCATAAAAATACAGTCAAACCTCGGTTTTCGGCCATAATCCGTTCCAGAAGGCTGTTCGAAAACCGAAATTGTTCGAAAACCGGAACCACGCTCTTATTAAAATAAAAATGTTTACTGAACACGTCTGCTCACAATGGAAAGCAACACGAGGAAGCGTCACTTCCTCATGTAAGGAAGGCGAGAGGAGTCAAATGGTGCATTCAAGTGAGCTGTTTGTTCGAAAACCGAAATTTGTTCGTCATCCGAGGCATAAAAAAATCGAAATTTTTGGTCGAAAACCGAATTGGTCGAGAACTGAGACATTCGAAAACCGAGGTTTGACTGTAAATGTTATTTTTGTGGTGTATTTATATATATTTTATTATATTTTCAAAAGGATGCCCAATGATTGTTTTGTCTTCCTGTAGGTCGTTCAAAGTGGGTTTCATTCAAGGTTGGAGGAGCAGGATAGGACTGCATTTCACTGAAAAGAATGGTAAGTCCATGTGTTGGTTCAGCATATTGTCACAGACCACAAAAATGCCCTTAAAGGGGAAGTCAAGTCAAAATTAGTCTTTCAATATGTTGTAAGGCCCCCCAATACGGCATCCTGACTAATATTGTAATTGTGGGAATAAGCGGTCCATCTTCCGAGGCAGCCTGACTTAATATCACAGCTGCTTAGCATTGTGGGGATATTAAGGTGCAGCTTAAAGTGCTGAGGTCCAAGCTCCGGCCTCCCAATTCTTTCCGGTTTCCTCCACGTTCCAAAAACATTGGCAGGCGAGGCTAAATTGTCCCAGGTATGAGTTGTCACTGGCTGACCGAAACTGCCCGAAGAGCTGGGATAGGCTCTAGTAAGGATAAACAGTTGCTTAGCAATTAGGTAATGACCAATCCGGGCTCACCTGTTTTCCGGGCTTGAGCATTGATTGGTTTTTATCTGAGGCCTTAGGCACTTGTGATGTCATTTTCAGTCAAATTAATTCTCTTAACTCTCGCGGGAACTTCAACTTTCTGAGAAGCGTCGTATAACTCGACCTGTTCTTGATTACGAGGGAGCCTTATGGCTTTATGTCTCAAGTGTTTGCTTTTTAGACAACGAGTGAAAATAGATAGGTTAGATATATTTGAGTCGACCTGTTTTGTTCCAGCTGTAATGCTTAGGTGCAGAAGGAACTGGTCAGCCAGGAAGGTAGATTTGCGTGCAGATTAATTTCCACCTGTTACATTTTCTAAGTCGCATCACTCACTGAGAAAGATGATGTACTGCAATCTTTTTTCTTAAGTATTAAAGCGTTTTCTCTTGTTGGGGGCTCAGTTTGAGCACATACTTTGACGGGCACAGCTGGCGGCAGCGACATTTCTAATTAATGACAGTGTGACTAACTGCAGTTTTTTTTCATTAAATACGTTTATGACTGAACAAGATCACACAGCAATATGTGACAGCAATATGACATATACATTTTTTTGAGGGGGTGACTCATTTTTGATTTTCTAAGAAGTCCTACTTTTGGAGATGCGAGGATTTCATCCAGCAGTGATGTTATGTTCTGAATCAAGTGTTCTAGTAGTCTAAACCATTTTGGCTCAATTGCCACAAGAGAGGCTTTTAAAATTATTTATGTATTTATTTTTAACAACCAATTCCACACAATTGCTAGAGTTGTCAATGATCATCCCTCGTAGTCCAAATTGCTGCATTGGTCAGATTGGGTTAGCTTGACTTTGGTCAGTGCCATCTTGGTGTGGGAGAACTGTTTTGCGCCGACATGCTATTCAGTCATGTCAGATTTATGGCTGAGACAGTTTCTTCCTTCTAACCAAGAGTCAGTTTGTGAGCCGTTCCAGCATCTTAGCGGCTTAACGACGGACACACAGCACCGAGATGCAGTGAACTCTGGTTTATCGCACAGCACAAGTGAAAAGTGATTGTGTCACTTTGAATGAGGCCTCTATGTGGTGTGGCCAAAGCGGCAGCACTCAGCACTCCGGTGACACCGGAGAGCGAGGAGAGCACAGACAGAGGCGGAGGGGGAAACAGAGGGAGGCTTTTATCTCAGTGTCACCAAATCTGCTGCAACTGTACGTCAGAGTACAAGGAAGGGGAGGGCGTGCGGGGGAGGGGGTTGCCGGCGCGGTGGCAAACTGCTCAATGGTAGCATTCTTCCTTTTCCGTGGACGCACACACCCCGGGGGGATTCCCCCACCCGGGATTGCCCAAGTGGAGTAACGCAAGCCATCCCCGTCTTATCAGCCCCAGTGCCCAAATACAGGAGAAAGGGGCGAGAAGTGTTTCCATGAGCCACGAGACAGGCGGACGTACGTACGGTACAGTATCCCAACTCCGGGCCATTCGTCGATGCTATCACATGTTTTGGCGCTTTTTCCGCACCAGTATGCAGTTCCACGCAGTAACGCAAAGCAGCATGTGCGTAATGTTCCGTCATCTTGCCCCACGCTCCTTTGATGGCAGATTTATCACCTTTTTTTATGGTTACGCTGGTAAACCGCATGAATCCGTTCGTCAACGGTTGTGTAACAGTTTGAGAGCGACCCACCCCCTTTTTCTTCATGTGCACTTTACATTGTTTTTGCATACATGTGCACGTGAACAGGTTTATGAGTGTATTGAAGTTTAGTCGCACACGTTTTCCTCCATGCCGTGGATTCATTTGCATTATTCTAAAGAGTTTATTGAAGGTCATGCCATTTTTCCAATGGAGCAGATATCAGCTTGCGTGCACATATTTAAAATCGAGATTGTATCTACTGTTTCAAGTTATGGAAACAAAAAGCAAAAACATTTCGGATATAAAGTAGAATATAGAGGCCATGATCGTGTAGTGGTTAGTACTCTGCGTTGTGGCCGCAGCAATCTTGGTTTGAATCCTGGTCTCGGCATGTGCAAAGACCATACTTGACTTCTAGGGCAGCCCAGTGGTCCAGTGGTTCAATTCCAGCTCTGGCTTCCCTATGTGGAGTTTGCATGTTCTCCCCGCAGCTTTGACCATCACGAAATTATGTTGTCTAAAATGACAATATCGATGCCCATAACAATCAATCGTTTAGCCCAATGAGGACTAATGCCATACGTTTAGCCTGGCGAGCAAATTTCACAATATGTGTTTGTGTTTTCGGAAGGTCTCATTTTTTGGTGGGTTACCAAAAAAAGGAACATGAAGGAATCTTGCTCTTGAGCAATAGTATCACATGGTTCGATGTCACAGATGACCTTTATATTTGTTTAGCGTTATTATCAAACAACTCTGAATTCAAGGGGGCACGGGATGGTGCTTAAATGGGAGGACCAGTGAGTCACCACAGTGTAGATAGTTGTTTAAAGGCCATTTTCAGCGAGACGTTAGAAAAGGGAACATGTGATATTGTTCTGTCAAAATGCACAACTCACCCGCCCACTGAAGAGGATGGTGGTAATTTTAAATGAAGTCTGACATTTGGTACACCTAATGCAGCAGTGAAGGGTTATTTAAGTTAGTGAATCGATTATGAGCTACTGTGAATATCAAAAGTCTACACACCTCTGTTCAAATACCAGTTTTTTGTGATATATTAAAAAAAACAACCCCCCCCCCAAAAAAAAAAAAACAATTCCACCGGTGTGAATTTCAACCTGTGTAATTGAAGTGGTAAAAAAAAAGTTTAGAGAGAGAAACCGACCACTGAATGATGTGGTTGCACACCTGTGCAGACTTACTTTGAACTGAGCATTAGGACTGCAACTAATGATAATTTGAATAATTAATCTCTCGATTATTCTATCCATTTAATCGATCAGTCTGATCCCCCAAAAATCATGTTTACATTTCCATTCCTTTATTGCAAAATAGGACATTGCAGAAAATGCAATTATTATAAACATTATTCTTTTTTAAATGATTAATTAAGACATCAGAAAATAGGCCAACATGTTAATAGTTGGTTTCTAAAGTAACAGCAAATGTTTTATTTTTTTTTAAGATAATTAGTTCGCTTCTACGGAGGACTACAGAATTTAGATATTTACTGATGAGAAACTGAAATTCCAAGCATTTGGACAGTTTGAAGGGGAAAAAAAGGATATAAATTATCAACAAATTTGATAATGATGAGTTGTCGATTGATTGTGGCACATGCACTGCAGATGTGGCTGTCTTCAGAATCAACCAATCACTTTCAATCTATGTTAAATGGTGGTCAGGAGAAGAGTACAAAAGAAGTTCCAAAGTGTTACATATACCATGGAACAGTGTTAAATATAACATGGAGACACTTGTCATCAAGTGAAGAAATGCTAACATTGCCTAGAGCGGGATTTCCCTCCAAAATGGATGAAAAGAAAAGAGGAAAATTGGTCAGGAAGGCTGCCAAGAAGCGGAGAGCAACACTGAAGAAGCTGCAGGATCTTTTTGCAAGTACTGACGGTTTCATACATGTGACAACAATCTCCCGTCTTCTCCATATGTTGGGACTACGGGGTAGGGTAGAAACATGATAGATAGCCATTTCAAAGTCATTCCTTTTCCATTTGCCGGTTTTGCTTCCAACGAACACCTTTATAATGAAAAATTCATTATAAAGACCATATTTTTCACAACATTCCGAAGAATAGTCGTAAACGGCTTCGGGGCACAGCACATCTTGACCTGGAGAAGGCACTTTTCATTTGCTGACTGAATCTTTTCTTCATACTGTAATACACGTATTTGTAATTGACATGTTTATACTGTATTACATGTTCATGTTTGGACATGTTGATACATCGTAGTTGGCGGCCATTTTATTGGAAATGGTTACTACGACCTACCGTTATAACATACAGATTCGTTCTGTCCCTCGAGGTATGTTGTAACAAGGTTCAACTGTATACAATTTATTACTGAGTATGTTTTTATGTTCAATAAAACAATAAACAAACAAACAAACAAACAAACGTGCGGAAATGTGGTATGGTCCGATGAAACAAGGTGGAACATTTTGGCCATAATACAAAAAGACACCCACCTTGCTCATGACCACCCCCCAAAAAAAACTACAAAAACTCCCCAAAATAAATATAGTATGGTGGTGTCAGCAGTATAGGGCTATTTTTCTTCACGTGGAATTTAGATAAGGTGGAGGGAATTAAAAACAGTTTTTCACACAAAACTTTCGGGCTTCTGCGAGAAAGCAAATAAGAATGTCAGGAAAAGCCTCCTTGAAGATCTGAATTTGATTTGGGGAAATCCGAGGCACATGAAATGTCGGCAGGTGTGTGCTGACTCCCGGTTAAAATGAGTTTCAGTGCAACTGGTAAATTCTGGACGCAGCCACGTTCTCAGTCATTAGAGGGTGCGTACGCGTGTTCAAGCACATCATCGCAGTTGTTCATTTTTACATGCCCTCTCAAAGTAATTGTTTTCAAATGAATGAGTTGGGAAGTTTGCAAATCACGTTCCAGTAATTGTGGGGTAAACTTGTGAAGTGATTTTGATGTGATTTTATTTTAATCTTGATGTCATTTTCTAACCCCCCCACACACACACACAAAAGACATTTGAACAGGTAAACGTCGACACTTTACATTCACTGTGTATGTTTGAGCTTGCGCAAGCCCGAGACTCTCCCCTGCAGAGCACCTTGCATATCACAGATCAGTTCAGCACAACTCATTCCACTCCCTCCGGCTCCAGCCAAACATCATAATCATAGAACTGGCTTATCTTGTTGAGAACAGCGAAAGGATTTTTAGTGTCCTCATTTAACTCGGCACATGGTATCCAACACAAAAGAATGTTTGTCTTCTGTTAAACATTGTATAGACGCTAAGTGTGGAACTGTTTGATCCTGTAATTCCAAGTAATGTCATGACTGTGTGGAACAACAAGCAAAGATACCCCCGACCACTCTTTCCTGCCGCACTCTAAACCGGACTGTCCTACAATACAGTGAAACTCCTCTAGAACGAAACCTACATGGGCGAAAATACCCCCTAATGTGAAAAAATCTTCATGCATTAACACCATTCCCATTCTCCTGCCCCCCATTTTTCTTTCTACACTGACTATATGATGTGTCAAATAAGTGTGTGCTCATACCTATGCGCTGTTGGAATAAAAATAGAGTACACATACAATTGTATGTGCGTGTACACATACGTTAGTGTGTGTGTGTTTATGTGCGTGTGTGTGTTTACATCTGAGATGAAATTTGCTACAGTGAAAAACCCCCTGTTGTGAAAAATCTCTTGCTGCAAACATGATTTCGTCGTAGAGGAGTTTCACTGTATAAAAGAAAAAGTTTAGCAGTTTGTGTTTCAGTTTTTCTGGCAGGAGGATACATTCGTTTACTACTGTGTTGTCTGCCACTGCCGACAAGGTACTTTGTGCCGTGTTTAAATATCAGTATTCGAGATCGCAACATGAGCCCAAAACTGTTCCTCTTCCTACGCTTTTGAAAAAATGCATGACTTTTTTTTTCTTCTTTTTTGTCAGAGTTTCATGAAACTACTTGACTAACTTCCCTAGAAAGACCTTGTGTGTTATTGAGCATAGAAAACGGATCACAAATTCCCCCTTACTCAATAAAAGAAACTCAGAGAGGTGTTCGTTAAAAAAAAAAAAAAGTCAAGTGCAACAATGAGCCACGCCCTAGCTTCAATTTTTTTTAACAACCTGCAGTCCTGTATATGTTGTGGCAAAACCGGATGTCATTTTTCATCCCAAGCATAGCTTGGTGGGGTGTCTTTGTACATGAGCCTCAAAGCAGTCACTTAAACCAGTTAAGGACACATCCTTCTAACTTCTCGGCAAGTTTGACAAGTGGTTAGCATATCAGTACAGTTGCATTCAGTTGATTACCGGCTTGGGTAATTACAACTCTCTACCATGTAATTATCACATTCCAATATGTCTTACATCATAAGCGCCATGGTTTTATTTTCATTTTGGATGCCAAAATGCCGCTTCCTGAGGAGCAGGAAAAACAGCAACCATCACTTCAACTTTTCTGTCGAGTAACACATAGTAAACACTGTTGAAAGGTGTTTTCTGCTAAATACACAACCTGATGATTGAAACTCCTTCCAACAATTCAGTCGTTTTCATTATGGAATAGTGACTTTGAAATTTTTATCCGCATATCCATATTGGTGTTTTCCGATGGCCGATGTGAGACTGATTTCTGGTTTAACTTCAGACAACCGTTTATTCATGTGTTTAAATATTCAATTAAATTCATGAGATGATGCTGAGACTTGGAGCTCTTTACATGTGTTCTTTTTGTTTGAACTTCAAATAAAGCTAAATGAAAGTTGAACTTTTCAGTTAAATTTACATTTTGCAAAACTCTACGGGGCGGCCCGGTAGTCCAGTGGTTAGCACGTCGGCTTCACAGTGCAGAGGTACCGGGTTCGAATCCAGCTCCGGCCTCCCTGTGTGGAGTTTGCATGTTCTCCCCGGGCCTGCGTGGGTTTTCTCCGGGTGCTCCGGTTTCCTCCCACGTTCCAAAAACATGCATGGCAGGCTGATTGAACACTCTAAATTGTCCCTAGGTGTGAGTGTGAGCGTGGATGGTTGTTCGTCTTTGTGTGCCCTGCGATTGGCTGGCAACCAATTCAGGGTGTCCCCTGCCTACTGCCCGAAGATGGCTGGGATAGGCTCCAGCACCCCCCGCGACCCTAGTGAGGATTAAGCGGTTCAGAAAATGGATGGATGGATGGATGGATGCAAAACTCTACTTGCTGTAGAAGACTTTAGGGAGCTTATTTGTTAAAGCTTTGATTTAACTTTCTCAGACATGCTAATGAGCCTAGGGAGCTCCCTGCACTTTTTGTTGGAATGACTATTGTCTTAAGACAAAAAATTTTTTTTGTTTAATGAACAAACTTAAAGGCAATGAAACAAAGTGGTCATTTGTATTTTTAGCAATTCAGATGCCAATATTTCCCTTTTTTTGTGTTTGTGGTGAGAGTTACACCAAATATGCCTTTTGGACAAATGTTCAAACTTGGTGTTATTGGACATTTCCGTCATGCGCCCAAGTGTTTTTTTTTTGGGCGTTTTTTTTCTTTGTAAGATAATGCTTCCATTTTGCCACCCTATTACACAGTCTAGACATCCATATAAAGAAGATGGGAAGCTGTGGTAAACAGCCAGTACTTGCCAGAAATTCCTGCAGCTTTTTTAATGTTGTTTTCCTGCCTCTTGGCGACTGCCATTATGAGTTTTTTGGATGAATCTCCTGTTCTGGGCTCTGTCACTGTTGTAACGCATTTTCTCCACTTGATAATAAAGTCATGTCAGTGAACCATGGTATATTTAAAGTCTTGCATTTTTTTAACACACTTCTCCTAACTGATACCTTTGAACCTTGATGACGCTGTGGCGGCTCTCTGCGGACCAGGGATTTAGATGGAAAATTGGACTACGAAACGTCAAGAAAAGCTTCGTGTGTGCTAACTCCAATTTAACATGAGTTTGAATATGATTGGTTAGCTCCAAACACAGCCACATTGCCAGTTCTAAAGGTGTGCACACTTGTGCTGAAATAATTGGTGAGTTAATTCTCTTCTAAAATCAGGTCTCGAGAAGCTCATTGGTGTATCCTTAGACAATATGTTACTGGTTTAAACTCCAAAGTCTTGTATGATCTGAGAGACTTAAAAAATACAAATATAATAATAATAATAATAACAATAATAATAATACATTCTGGAATTGTGGACATTAGACTTTGGACGTAACGTTCAGATTTATGTATGAGCAAAAATTGTTGTGTGTATTAAACAGCACTCTTATGATTCCAAGATCAATAACTACTTAAATCTGAAAGCTACTATAAAATTGCTTCCCGAGACCAATGCACTAGTTAGATAATTTTTGTCTAGAATCGAGACAAAATATAAATAAAATATAATATATAATATAAATAAAATAAAGGAATAACTGTATTTGTCTCTCAATTTTGACACTTGAATGTCACTTAAAGTAACTCGGTTTTGGACATCTCCGACCTGCATTTGGAAACTTAAACCTGTCGAAACGGCACACTCCTCTACGGCCAGTAGTCTCTGCCCCTGCGGGTTTCATTGTGAACCTCCCAGAAACTCTTAAGTGTGGAATCAGTAAAATAATAATAATAATAATAATTTCATAACGATAGTCCAGGATGGAGGAGCGCCACTCATTTCTACTGATTCTCAGCCAACTGCATACCTGCATATCAAGTACTTAGCTTGCCACTCCCCATGACTCTAACCGCTCACTTATTTAGTGGGAATGCAGTGGCCATAGAAGCAGTCTTAAGTTGTTGCTGACGTCCAGTGCTTGCAAGGAATACCAATTTTCATCAGTATGAAACATTTAAATGAGGTTTGATCGGTTTTCCACAACAACGTTAAGGCATGAGCCAAGCAGGGGTAATAATTGTTATTTTCCACCATTTGAAAATTGAGATATTCCACTTGGCCTACAACTTTTCCCACCCATTAGTTCAGGATAAATACATGTGGAGGCGCAACCAGACATGCTGGTATCATTTGTAAAATACAGTTCGTGGCCCACATGGACAAGAAACTACAAGAACAAGGTCCATTCACATTACACCACAATAATATTCCTCATTGGACTGTTTGGAGTTCTTTGTGTTGGGATCGAAAGGAAACATACTTTTGTATTGTTTTTAAAGAGGAAGTCAACCACATTTTTTCCCTTTACAATAATATGTTCTATGCGCCTCCACTAGTCGAAACACGGCATTCTGATTAATATTGTAATGACCAATCATGGCTCACCTGTTTTGTGAAGATGAGCCATGATTGGTTGTTACATGGGCCCTGAACAACTGTGATGTCATTTTCAGTCGGCAGCAAGTGGCAAAATGGCTGCCTCCTGAGATGGACAAAAACGGGTGTTCTTTACTGCTTCAATCATATCCCACAAACGCAATATTCATCAGACTGCCGTGTTTGGACGAGTAGGGCTGCGTAGAACTTAGTATTGTAAAGAAAATTTGGGGGTTGACTTTCCCTTGAACACCGTGAAATTCGGATCGACATAGTGAGTTAGTTGCCGACTCGTCACTGCTCGGACTTCGGGTGGATTGTGTTACATTTAATACCTCAACTCATTGTTGAGGTGTTACGAAACATGGCGGACCAGTGCTAGCTTGTTCGTGCTTTAAAATGACTCACAAATCATCAAGTTTGATTTCGCATCTTCCATCTTGGCACATGACTGGAAGCAAAAGTGCAACGCTTTTTGGCTTGGCTGAGTTCCAGTGTGATTCCATTGCTCAAATAGGCGTTACTAGGAAGAAATATATATTTATTTTTTGAGAACCTTATTAGTAAGCAAATCAGACGAACCACACGTGAGGAAGAGTTGCACACATTGTTCATGAATTAAAACCTTTGAATTTCCTGGAATAGTGTTACATGTCCACCTATCCAATTTTCTCTAACACTTAATGTATTGTTATTAGTGTCGCTGTTGAGCTGTCGCCTATCACAGCGATAGACAATCAACCATTCACACTCACATTCCCACCTGTGGACTAATCTTAACATGCATGATTTTGGAATGTGAGAGGGAGCCGGAGTACCCTGAGAAAACCTTACTATTCATCCATTTTCATTTGACAGAATCATCCATCCATCCATCCATCCATCCATCTTCTTATCCCCTTTATCCTCACAAGGGTCACGGGGCATGCTGGAGCCTATCTCAGCTGTCTTCGGGCAGTAGGCGGGAGACACCGTGAACCGGCTGCTAGCTAATCGCAGGGCACACAGAGACGAACAACCATCCGCGCTCACACTCACACCTAGGGACAATTTAGAGTGTTCCATTAACTTGCATGTTTTGTGGAATGTGGGAGGAAACCGGAGTACCCGGAGAAAACCCACGCAGGTACGGGGAGAACATGCAAACTCCACACAGGAAGGCCGGAGCTGGAATTTGACAGAATCATCTGTCCATAAATTTCGAAAGCTCTTGTCCTCATTAGGGTTGTGGGTGAGCTAAAACCTACTCCAGTTGTCTTTGGCCGACCGTGTTTCTTTGTATGTCAATTTCTAGAATAGCTGTACCACACTCGGGTCCGAGCAGGTCAGCCCTCGTCACCACAACTCGCCTCCACCTCACCGCACCACTCGTCTGACTCCTTACTCTTGTCCAGTTATCGCAGGGAAGGCTGGGTTGACCTCTCTTTAAACCTTCCATTCACCCCTTCCTCTGCGCTCTCTTTCCTTTTTCCCTGTCTTTTGTTTCTCCTACTCCTGGTCCTTCCCTCCATGAAGGGGAACTTCCACTGCAGTCTCGCATCCAGGAACAGGCTTCCACTGTGGAAACAGCCACATAATACCACTCAAGTGTACTTTCCAAACAGGGGGCGAGGGAGAACACACGCATTCACCTCCCCATTCCTCCCCATCCCATTTACAGATGGGTGAATAAATGCCCCCGGACATTATTATGCCGAAGTACGGTATGTACTGTCCAATAATGATTCAGGACCACCCCAATAAAAAGCATCTGTTTAATGTTCGAATCTCACATCCTCTCCATTGACTGAATTCAGCTTCCAGTGAGCAGCCCAACAGTGTGTACAGAGCATCGGTCTGTATTTCACCACGTTGTGTTCTTTCTGATCCCTTGATGGTTAACCACCTCTGAGCATTGATGGATTGTGCAGAACACACACTTGCAAACACAATGCACAGAAAAAAGCCATAAGGCAACAACAACAACAACAAAATTGAGACTACTTGAAGTTACCAGAAGTTATTGCCCGGTGTTGCTTTCATGTGGCCAAAACACAGACAGGAAGTGAGAAAGGAAGAGAATCCAGTATTGCTGGCGTCGCACCGATTCTTCGCACCTCCAAAAGGAAACTTCCCCCTCATAACAGCATGTTTCTTCAACTATGGAATTCACATCGTCAAAGCCATTTATCAAAACTTAAGATTGGTCAAAAAATGTGGACTCTCCATTACAACAGATTTGCGAAGAAAGATGAAATGTTCCCCAATTGGGACCTAAGAGGTTTCATCCTGACATCCAATTTTGCGGCTGCCACCGCGTATTATGTGGACTTGTGAGAAGACTTTCTGAGCGGTTTGTGTGTCTATGCAACCTTTTGTCCATTCATCCAAAAGAGCATTTGGACAGCCTTGTTGGAACAGAATAGGTCCTTCCCTGAAACAAAGGATGTACTGCACTGAGGACATATTGTGCATCCAAATACGTGATGTGAAATTGTATGCTTGTGATTTCAACATTTTTGGCATCTTAAAGGTTATCAGTGTATCGATGCTTGGAAAAGTACAGTATGCGGACATTTTGTGAGTTGAAATATTGGTGCTTGTGAACAAAACTATGTTTTTTTTAAAAGTCTTTGATGTAATGTGAGCTTGCTTTGTATACATATTGCTGCAAGGTTGGACTTGGCGCGATGGGGCGCACACAACCACTATTCATTCGGTTTTGCGCAATTGTGCCTAAGCGGCAAGAATTTCTGAGTAAGTGTGACATGTCTAGGAAAGAAAATATGCATTTCCTATGCTCATAGGGTAAACATGAAAGTAGCCGTTTGACACAAAGTAATTATTTGTAGCCCTTTTTTATGAAGGGGGGAAAAAAAAATGTAGGCCATTCATCACTAGCATGCGCCACTTTTGTAGTTTACCCTAAGGCCCGTAGGTTGATTCATCCTCAACAAGCAAAGTCATAGATGTTCAAAGTGTCTTGTGTCTTGAGTCTCTCCTCTATTTTGAACTTAAATTCCTCCCGTCAAGGCAGGGGAATAGTGGAAACTCCTTGGGAATGGGTTCCATGGAATGTCTGGGCAAGATTCCTTCCGTCTTTTCCCCAGTGGACTTGACTCTTGGTGTACTGTCAAGGTCATCAGTGCGATTTATGAAAATGGGCCACAGAACAGTCAGCTGAAACACAAAAGTAATAATGTAAGTGGTTTTTAAACTTTCTTTTATTTTCCTTAACTAGATTGAATGGGTAAAATATTGGGATGTCCCAATAACACTTTGTCATTTGGGTCCGAGTCTATGGTTTTAAGGATTTGCCGATACCTTGGCAATCCAAAACATATTTTTTTACACATAAAACCTTTTCATTTTTTTTTTTATTGAATACTCGGGCCTAAAACACTACTGCATTTTCAATATTGGTCACGATTGTGTTATCAGGATTATGATAGTTTTAGATTTTTCATTTTAGTCTTTCATTTAGATTTTTTTTTGGGGGGGTTCATTTTCACTATTTCAACACCAGGTTTGTTAGTTTTAATGAGTTTTAATTTGTCGTAAATGCTGTTTTAGTTGAATTTTTATTAGTTGTAGTTTTCGCAAAGGCTATTTCAGTTTTACTTTCAGACATTTCATAATTTTTGTTTACTCTATTAACCTTGGGTGATTGATACTTGTTCGTAATTTTTTTAGGTTCTTCTTCGTGTAAAAAGTTGGAAAATCCCTGTTATAGGCCACAAAAATATGTAATCAGGGTCACCGTGGCAACAACAGAGGCAGAATTCTCCTTATTACAAGACACTGTATCGTCACGAGGATTAGGAAGCTGTTATTTTAGGAAGAAAATTGCGCATGTCTGTATGATAAGTCATTTTCTGCTTTGCCACTTGGACTTCTTCTTTGTTGATATTTTCTCATACGGTTTTTGTGTATCTCTGTTTTCGTCTTCCTCCCCCGACATTGGAATGCAACTTCAGGTCAACCTTGTGACTCATCTCTCCCACACTGACCACACCGCCGCTGTGGTGTGCGGACCTCGTCTCTCATGCAGTAGCGGCACACACTCAAAATCCAACACATACGCGTGCTGACCCACACTGTTGCGTCGCACACTCTTTGTGGTAACTACCAGACAGCTGTTATTGCTCAACAGTCCTCTCGGCCATGATGTCAGAGCAATAATGTGTGTGATTGGCTGACGTTGGGAGTGCGTCCTGTGTGTGTGGGCGGCAGTGTCAATTTCATAACGGCTTGCGGTTAAAGATGGAAGGGTCAAAAGTTCTTTGACCTTCTCAGCGTGATGCTCTTCACCACCAGGTGGGAAAAATTGTGTTTTCCTATTGTTGCGCAATGGTGACTTACTTTTAAGGAAGTTAAGGTTAATGAAGGAATGTTATTGTTCAAAAACACCAATATTTATTCCGTATAGTGGCTACTTTTTTTTCACTTCAAAAAATTCTTCTACTCTGTGCCTTACAGCAATTTGCACTATAGTTAAATCTTGTTGATGTCACTTATGTAGCGCTTTTCTACCTTTGGTACTCAAAGTACTTTACACTGTTTCCTCAATTACATACCGATGACGCAGCATCGGGCACAACTGGGGGTTCAGTATCTTGGTCAAGGACACTTTGACAAAGTCGGAATGGCCGGGATTGAACCCATAACATCTGTGTTGGGAGATGACCTCTGAGCCATGCTGCCCCCATATCCTTCCATTCATTTTCTGATCCGCTTATTGTCACAAGGGTTACGGGGCGTGCTGGAGCCTATCCCAGCCTACTTCAGGCAGTGGGGGTGTGGAGGTGTGGGGGTGGGGGTGGGGGGTGGGGGGTTACACCTTGAACTGGTTGCCAGCATACAACCATACATGCTTACACTCACACCAAGGGACAATTTAGAGTACCCGGAGAAAACCCAATGCAAACAGTGGGAGAACATGCAAACTCCACACAGCTGAAATCCCCCTCCATATCCTCTTTTAAACAAAAAGATGAATTTGATTGTTGATTACTTGATTAATCGATTTATTGTTGCACCTCTAATTGCACTGTATGACTTAAAACCAGAATCCTATCGCAGACATGAGTTCGAGGACGTTCTCATGGGTAAAAGACATTTACAGCCAAACCTCGGTTTTCGAACGTCTCTGTTCTCGACCAAATCGTTTTTTGACCAAAAAGTTTGATTTTTTTTCTGCCTCGGATTACGACCGAAAATCGGTTCTTGACCAAATTGAGCGCACTAGAATGCGCCACTTGACTCCTCTCGCCTTCCTTACACAAGGAAGTGACGCTTCCTCGGGTAGACGAGGAAGTGACGCTTCCCTGTGTAGCGTTCCATTGTGAGCAGACATGTTCGATAAAGATTTTTTTAAATTTTTTTTTAAAGAGCGTGGTTTCGGTTTTCGAACAAATCGGTTTTCGAACAGCCTTCTGAAACAGATTATTACGGAAGAGGATTTGGGCCAATCTGAGATAAAAGTGAGAATCTTGCCAACCTTGTTTTTTTTTCTTCATTGGCCCTAATCCTCTTCCGTAGATTATGGTTGAAAACTGAGGTATGACTGTATTAATTTAGGTCAGAGGATCCTTATTACAGTATGTGGTTCATCAATAGATAGAGGGAGATCTTTGACAAAAAGCTCATTTGTGTCTCCAAAACTGTGTCATGAGCCCACGACACTAAAAGTAATAAAAAGTGTCTTCCTTGTACTGTTACATAGTTGACTCTAAAGGACTTTTTTTTTAAAAAAAGACAGTTGTGCGTGTCTGTGTGTCCCCCCATTCATCGTCACCATGGCGAAGTCCTAAAAGTCGCCATGACAACTCCATCCACAGCCACGTTGTGTGCCAAAACACGCAACTGTCCCCTATGCATCACCACTGTTCACACAAACGCTCATGGAGTCACTATCACACACAACAAAGAGACCCACGCGCGCACGACGTGTGTGACGCTTTTAAAAAGGGTGTCAGAATAGCGGTCTAAAAAAAAAAATGTGATGATGACTTGTTAAATTGGTACATTGCTGAGCAGGATCACCAAAACATGTCCTTCTGAGCTACTTGTTATTTTTATTCCACACAGTGTTTGAATCATAACAGATTTCTTTAAAAAAAAAAAAAAAAAACATTAAAAAAAAGTGTTGTGTTAGAGCGAGAGACGCTCAAGGCTTGTGCCTGAAGATGATCCCACCCCACTCACTTCACCTCTACACGAACACACACACACACACACACACACACACACACACACACACACACACACACACACACACAGAGCTTGCCTTGAGCATATTTTACTCCTCGATGGTCGCCCCCCTCCGCGATCTCTTCCTATATCTGACCCATTTTCTTGTGTGCACTGCACTGTAGTCACCCGCTCTGCCACACGCCCACCACCCCTCTGTGTTTCCACTGGGGTGGAAAACACAAGTAGAGTGGGAAAAAATGAGGGGTGGTCTCTATGGAAGATGCGTTTGAGGGGGGGGGGGGGGGGAGGAAAGTATCGGGATGACTGAGTCTGTCCATTAGCCCCCCCAGGGGTGCACCTCAGGATTGGCCCTTGCACTGTGCATGTGTGTGTGTGTGAGAGAGAGAGAGGTATTGAAACGATAGAGGAAGGAACATTTCCTCTCTGTGCATCTCATGAAACAAGTTTGATTTGTCATTCCAAGCCAGGGATAGCACAAAATATCAATTTCTTTTTGACAAGAACTGAGCAAACTAAGTCCAAGTCCTCCAAAATTCTTTAAGCATCATTTTATAAGCTCAATTGTGAATCTGTGAATAAACACAATATGGTAGGGCTGGACGAATATTGAAAAATAATAATCACGATTATTTTGTTTGATATTGAAATTGCGATTAATAAAATGATTATTTATTGAGTTCAAAACTTTATTATTAACTGTATTTATTACTGAAAGTCATCTACTTGAAACTACCATAATGGCCTCATGCGCATTTATCTCTGCACGACAAACGCTTTATTCTTGAGCACTCTATTCTTTTTTTGTCTGCGTTTTGTTTACAAAATGACCTTGTAAAATATGTGATAGTCGAGCCGCTTGCATATTGATTCTGCTGCTTCCACACCTTTCCTGCCTCTTTGTACACATTCAAACAATGAATAAGCAGCTCACCTCTTTATTTCATTGTTCCTTTTTTTATTTATTTTTTTTAAGTTTAGGAATTTTAATGGGCTCCCTTGGGACCTCAGGATTCACATTTTGTGCCACATCTTGTGGAAATGTGTGTCGGTGTGTTGAGATTCTTTTCATCCTTGAAATCTCAACTTCAAATATAACATTAAAAAACATCCAGAAATTGAAATAGTAGCAATGTAAAATAAGAATAGCTACACAAATCAATAAATATAACAATAATAAATAACACAATAATGCCGGCGGTGCCACACATGCATTGAGTACTCACAATGAAATAAGAAGAGTAGAAGAAAGTTATATTGAAGCACTCTTTCCGTAATATAACTTTTATTTTGACAGACTGGGTTTCTACGTTTGTGTGTTAATATTCATTATTGGAAGTAATATCAATAATGGAGGTCGATGCTGGTTTTCCCGTTAGCATGTCAATGGGATTTTACATTGGATTTAGCATTATCAGTGGTGATGTTTTTAAAACGAAACATTCACTGTCTTCAAATATGTTCGATGAGTGTCAGTCTTTTGGTTGAGTAAACTCCAACTGGGGTGTCATTATGCTGCACTTTAATGTCGGACAGCCCTCGTTGTCAAGGTTACAATAATGCTATGGTATAGTAGAGCTAATGAGGTACAAGTACGAGATTCCTCTTTCTCTCTGGATGTCATTATATCCCTTTTGTATTTGAATATCAATTCATTTTGCTGACATGAATGTAATGCCTTTTGACATTTCTGGGCCATGCTTGATAATATAGCACAGGAGCTACTTCTTGCCATTCAACGCTGTTATGTACAGCGGACCTCCATAACTCAAGTGGCTTGGCGGGAGAAGAAGTTGGAATTCGACCTGCATTTGCAAAAGCCAAAACAAGAATCTAGAAATCAAATGAAAGCAGGACAAAACAAGAACAAATGACTGCATTGATCAATGAGATTTTTGATGTTTTACCATGGCGGCCCGGTAGTCCAGTGGTTAGCACGTCGGCTTCACAGTGCAGAGGTACCGGGTTCGATCCCAGCTCCGGCCTCCCTGTGTGGAGTTTTCATGTTCTCCCCGGGCTTGCGTGGGTTTTCTCCGGGTGCTCCGGTTTCCTCCCACATTCCAAAAAACATGCATGGCAGGCTCGTTGGGCACTCTAAATTGTCCCTAGGTATGAGTGTGAGCGTGGATGATTGTTCGTCTCTGTGTGCCCTGCGATTGGTTGGCAACCAATTCAGGGTGTCCCCCGCCTACTGCCCGAAGACTGCTGGGATAGGCTCCGGCACCCCCCGCGACCCTACTGAGGATGAAGCGGTTCGGAAAATGGATGGATGGATGGATGTTTTACCATTAACAGTTACTTCTTGAACACATTACCCTGACCTGGCATTAACTTGTGCTGAAGAAAAAAAATGTTCAGTACAGTATTCCAACTATTATAAAAGTAAAGGTTCAAACCAAACCCTGGAACTCTTTTTCCTTTGCTTCAAAATGAACAAAATAAGCTCCGAATTGGAAAAATGCCAAGGTTGGGCAGCCCGCTGGAACATATTGAGCTCACATTCACAAAGTCCACTGCATGCTCCATTTTTGGGAAAACACTTCGATGCTAGTTTTGGTCCGTTTTCTAATCCCTCACCTGAATCGTGCTACCAATGAAGACATCTGCGGACGCTTCCATTGGAAAGTAGATCAAGAAAGTTTTTCCCCGTAGTCAGTGGTTGTCCTCCATCATCATGCCAGGGAACACTCCTGTATGTTTGAATCACAATTGTGCCCTGTTGTATTTGACCCCATCTTTCCATTCGCAAAGCGGTTTAAGACGATTGCCGTTAAATTTAAAGCACTTTTTTGTGACCTAAAAAATAGACAAAATTATTGTAAGCCATCATAAAAACACTTGCTTTTTTTTCCCAACTGTTTGAAGAGTTTTCATTACATGCCGACGGTTGCTTTCATGAGCATGAGGTTAGGGCGCTTGTGGTATACAATACAAAAATCAACGTGAGAATGACGGCCTATTTCATTCAGACGATTGACCAAGCCGTTTAAAAATTTAAGCTGCGTGCCTTCGGCATCGCTAAGCTAACGTTCATGCTTTCCTTTGCCTTGAATTGGAATGCCGCCCCTGTTAACATGGCCGCCACATAGGCACGTCTGTTGGTAAAACATAAAAATAAACATATAAACAATTAATAACACCAACAAAACCATCAAACGTCATAAATGCATCTACTTGCACTTCAATGTCGCTTCTGGTCCTCATCTGCACAAAAGTTAAGCAGTTTGTTTTGTATTTTACCATAAATACGTAAAAAATAGACAAAATTATTTGAGCACATCTAAACGTTTGGGTGCGTATCCAGCACCCCCAAATGCCTACGCATTAAGACAAAGGCAAGCGGAGGGCTTTTGAAGTCCACAATGACCACGTCAATGCAGAGGGGGGCGAACATACCCGGTCACAAAGGGGGACGCAATCATTTGGGAACAAACACAAAAGACGATTTTGACTTTTTTCTGCAACATGTTGATTCAATGTTGACCAACTGTTACCGGTGGAAGAGTTTTCACGTCGGGGGCAGTGTTATTTCTTGTATTTTGCATATGTCACATAAAAGGTCGAACTCATGGAGGGCGGCCGACGGCAACTAACCGTCGTTCGCTCTCAGAGATTGCTTTCATGCCGAGTCATTTCTTTAACTTTGTCCGAGAAAAATCTCTGACAGAAACTTGGCGTGTGAGGTTCGAACGGATTTGAGACTCTCCGAATTCCTCCGGTGGACGATCCGTGGCTGACAACGCGTTTTGCGCCTTCGAAGGCGTGGAAATCCGGGGTGTGAGGAAACACAGCATGGCTGGGTGCGCAATTGGAAAGTTGACAGCCGTGCATTTCAGCTGACAAATTGCAGTAACACGTAACATACTAACGATAGAGACACAGAACACAACACAAAAATAGTCTAAACAGAGGAAAAATATTGGACAAATAAGAGAGCAAAAGCAGATGACCCAAAACAAAACAATGGATAGCACAGATGCACATACAATACAAAAATCAATATATTTGAACATTCTAGAAACGATACTGTCTTGTCTTTGTTGATGTTTCCGAGCAAATTCCGGAACTGTCGTGACAAGCGCCTATTACCACTCATTCAGCTCACATGAAAAGACTATTTACGAAAGAGATGCTGCCATGACTTGCCAGGATTCAGACTTGCCAGGTCCAAAGTGACCAAGTCTGAAAAGACAGTGAACGTGATGGCCCCTTCCAAGTGATTGCAACAACAAAAACTGCGGTCAAGGTCGAAGGACGCGGCGGCTGGATCCACCAGTCGCAGTGCAACGTCTTTGGGAGTGACCACAATGAGTTAATGGAGCAGACCACAGGAAGAGCAGTCATGCGTTGCCTGTGCAGATCGACCTAGGTGCGTATGGCACGCCCATGGGATTCAACGCCGGGGAGGCAAGAGACTTTTGAGCTGCGTGCCTTCGGCAAATCGCTAAGCTAACTGTGGCCATGTCTGAATACCAACAGGTAACGGATTCTGATGAAGTTCATGCTTTGTAACCCTTTGCCTTGAATTGGAATGCCGCCTTAGTAGTTAATATAGTTTTTGTATTTAGATTAGATTTTGATTTTCATTTAATTGTTTTCTGTTAACAGGGTTTTCTGTCCTGATCTTGTTACACTCTCCCCATTTTCCCCCAGGACAGCCACATGCATATCGATGTCACCTGGGCGTTTGACGAAACTTTAATTATGATACAGAGGAGGGAATGACGTCTGTTGGTTTCATTAATTTAAAACATCCAGCACCCCCAAATGCCTAATAAGACAAAAACATATCCACAAAACAATTAAGGATAACAAGGGGGACCAATCATTTGGGAACAGCGGTTGAACATCAAAAGACGATTTGAGAACACCGTAACATTTGTCTCCGCAAAGTCTGCAACATGTTACTTGACCAAATGCTAAGGTGTCAACCGGTGGTTCAAAGCTCAAACCAAGGTAACCATCACTACCGAGGGGCCGGACCAGGGGTGCGGTATGCAAACGTCAGTGTTATTCTTGTATTTTGCAATAAAAGGTCTGCATGGAGGGCGGTCGGAGAGTGTGATCGCGGAGACTAAGCTCTCAGAGATCCGCTCCCGTCGATATTGAAGACAATTTTCCTGTGTGCCGAGTCATTTCTTTAACTTTGTCCGAGAAAAATCTCTGACAATACGATAACACATTTTTTAAGGCACACCTGTGATACAATCTGTCCAATCAGCATCTTGATATGTCTCACCTGTGAGGTGGATGAACCGTCCCCGGCAAAGGAGAAGTGCTTCGTCACGCCTAGCTTTACACAGATGCCTTTTCCACACATCGAAAAAGATCTTTGAGTTTGACTCATCAATTCAAAAGGGAGCAAGAGCTGGAGTTACGATTTTGTTTTCAGTTTACAGTGTAGCCCACAAGGAAAATAAGTTTTAACCCCCCTCTGAAATCAAGCAGTTTCATTGCTTTCTGAATCCTTTGCTTACATTTGAAGAGCGCTGCGTGTGCGGCATGGTCAAGGTAGCGTTAACGCCGCCCACTCTCCTCTCGGTTGCGGCTTGCATCCTGTCGTGTCATGATGCAAATGGAAGTGAGAGGACGCCCACTCTGTCCTGATTGCCATGACAATCATATGACACAAGTACTGCGATGACACACTTTTATCACCGCCAGGTGGAGAGAATAACACAAGTCATAAATAGCAGCTTAGTGTGTGCCGTGAACTTTTTTTATTTGGACTGTTAAAAAAAAAAGTATACCCCCCCTCCCACAAATGTCTGCACCTTTTTATCACAACAAGTGTGGAGCATGTTTGGTTATTCAAATGGCGGAGGCAGCACCAGTGGAAGACAGCGTGGGTGTCTGTGGCAAGGAAGTGTGCACTTTCACTGATTCCACCCCACGTACATGCGGGCGCATCTGTATTTTGTGTGTGTTAATCCTGGAAAGAGAAGTGAGATGGTCACTTCCGCTTTTGCTAAAATTAGACCTTCCACTGCAGCTTGCATCACTTCCTCTTTGACATGCTTGTCGACTGTGTAACCGAACGCTGCTGAACAATTTCCTTATCTGACTTTGCGTGGTTACTGTGTTGCGTGTTTGTTTGATTGTGTGTGCGCGGCAAGGGTTTTATGTCATGGCACAGCCAATGGGGCGGAAAACAGCTGGTGACTCCCGTCAGAGCTGGAGGATGCGCACCGTGCTGTGTTACAATGTATGCACATCTGTGATAGGATGCGCGCAAACGCAGGCCTGTGTATGACTTACTGAGAAAGAGACGGAAAGTGGTGTCTCACTCACCACGTGACGTCCATTTCTGGTGTTTTCCAAACCAAACTGGAAGCACCGCAGATGAGGATGTGATGTCATCCTCAGCGTCAGGCTTACTTTCATACGCATACCTCACCACCCTCCCTGCTCCTTAGGAGTTTTGGTTGAGGCTGAGTCTATATTTCCATCTTTTTTTTCCTACCTCGTCTTTATCGCTCGACCGTGTGCTGCCCCATATGGGAGTAGGCGGCCACTGCCTTTTTTTTTTTTTTTTTTTTTATGAATGGGATGAGATGTTTGCTTACTGACGGAGCTATTTCTATCAGTGCTGGATGATGAACACACAGTGTGTGACCACACCAACTTCCTCTTTCATCGCCCTTCCTCTGCTGATTGCCGCAGCCCCGCAGCTTGATGGCAGTGGAAGTGCGTAACTGAGATGGTTGTAAACTTGTGAGTTTGTATCTTTTGATGTGGGGGAGTGTTCTCCGCGTGATGGAAAATGTAAGTATCATATAATCATGTGAACGACGCGCACCCATACACAATACGCCAGCCCCGAAAATCACCCTTAAAAGGCTTTTTTTTTTTTTACTCTGTGCTTGTGTAGTCCCCTAATTTGCTGGTATCTTTAATTATCAGAGTACAAATATGAATGGATAAAGATGAAAAAACAAAACAGAAACGTAAAGTGTAAATGCTTTTCACCCAAATTTGGCCCCTATAAATTCTGCTACTCGAATGCTACCCTTAAATCCCAAAGGGTCAAATTTGGCCCTTATTCTAAATTAGGATTAAGGCCTTGAATGTTTGAAAGAACATATATTTTGGTGTTCAGTGAACATATAGCAGTCATTTAATGTATAATTCATCATTTTCCAAAGAAGAAAAGGGTTCTTGGGTTCTCCAGGGTTTAATCCGGTTATTCGATTAAGGTTTTTCAAAGTATTTTTGAAAACGTTTTTGAAAACCTTACACTGTCTGCCAGTTAGTAAATTTAGTAAGCCATTTTTTTCTTTTTTTGCTCTGCTTTTAAATTTCTTCAATTATGCAACTGCTTGATGTGCAAGATGTGAAACATATTGAGTTATGTTGTGTGTCAAATGTGCTATAAATCAGTGCGTCTTTTTATTTTGTAATTTTTAAAAATTTAATATACATCTCTTTTGTACTGCTGGAACATCCAAACAATGTAAAGAATTTTCACGGCTTATTTAAAAAAAAAAAAAAAATTTATTTTTTTTTCAAAAAAATGAGGGTTACTCACAGCATTTTATATGATTACATTAGTGTACACAGATAAAGTTTAGAAAGAAAAATAAATTGTGTACAAAGGTGTAATTTTTGTGTAGCATCATTATTAGTTAGTTAGTTTCCCCAAATCTGTTTGGGAGGGAGCCAATTGAGCAACCCTGCACTATCTAATGAGACACAGTGTGACTGAGCCCGTCCCTGTAGTATTAATTGAAATAAAATGTTAATCAATGTGGGGTAAGCATGTCTTCCTTACAACTGTGGTTCAGTGTTCAAATCTGACCTCCAGAATTCCTGTGTGGATTTTTTCATGTCGCCCCGTGGCTACTCCGGGTAAATTGTATAAACATGCACGTTCGTTTCATGGAAGACTAAAGTGTGAATGGTTGTTTGTCTCTATGTGCCCTGCGATTGGCTGGAGACCAGTTCAGGGTGTAGCCGTCCACCCGCCCAAAGCCAGCTTAAATAGACTCTCCGGTTAAGCAGGATACAAAATTGATGAATTGGCAATTATTGTGGTTTTTGTTTGCACATCTTGCGAAAAACTCTTATTTTGGATATATTTTGCCCCACATATGAAGAGAACCAAAATATTACAAACAGCTCTCAGTATGATGCTGTGGATTTCTACAATATTGAAACCAACAACCACAATATTCAATGGAAGAAATCGAAAATGCAATTTTCTAGGCACCCTGTCAGTCAGGCCCCCAAAATCGTCATCGCCTTTCTCCTGCAACGTCAATGTGTATCAGAGACACAATTCCAAAACGTTGTCAGGTTGTACAACATTTTTGGCTGTTTGGCGATGCCTTTTTTGCAGGTGTAATATTAAATCCTCGTTAAAGTAATGATTCACTCATTCCCTTGTATCGTAGTTGCTGATGGCACTGTGCTCATGGTAACCTTGACTTGGACTTCTATCCCAGTGACCTTAAAAGAAATCCGAATATGCATGAAGTCTTAATTGTGATCTCCAGGCGAGGCCTTGACTTTACATTCCCCAAAGTAGGATGTTACTTCATGGTGCATGCCTAGAGTAAGGCTCTGCATGTTTAATCGGTATGCCATGACAGATTTGCGGAAACCAGCCACATGCAGTACTTGAAACGTCCACCTACACACATTCCCTCATATGCGTGATCACACAATGAGGAGCCATACTTGCAAACAGAACGCTCAATAGTTACATTTCTCTGCGGCTCATTCTAGTACATTCCTGAGAGCCAACCCCTCGGAAAATCCGTCTGATTTCTCAGTCTCTGTCAACTGATTGATGCTCCCCTATTAGCATTAATAAAGCGCCATTTGTCTGTAATCATCTGTGTGCTCACTTGCCACATACACAAGGCTTTTCCTGTTATAGTACGCACAGTTCTTTTTACTGACACATTTTCTCTCAACACTGGACCGAAGACCGCGGAGAAGTCAAAGAACATGATTGACAGAATAACTCTGCTACCATCCAGGCATGCGAGTGAGGTCCAGTCAGTTCAATTTTATTTAGATAGCTTTGAGTGCATACATTTCTGTATAACAAAACAACAACTGAGCCCCACATGAGCAAGCACTTGGCAATCGAGGCATAAAAAAACTCCCGCGATGGACAACATATCAGACAGAATCCAGGCTCTGAACTGCAGAGGGTCCAGAGCGGGTTTCACCCCGCGGTCTTAAGGTGGGTCAGATCAAGTCTGTCCATTGTCTTCATGACTTGTGACGTCAGTGGAACAGGTCTGAAGTCATTGTGACCAGATCAGTGCCATGTGTGACACATTCAAGATGTCAAGCCAAGTTGAGCGATGAGTTTCAGCAATAATTAGGTCCGCATATCCTTTTCATGAGCTTTGAGCAATTGTGCCAACTAAACGCGTCATTACATCACTGTCAGTGTAACCGTTGAAAGTCATGGTAAAAGCAAAAGCCCAACTGACGTTGTCACACTTTTTGAGTAAGTTTTTATGATTTCTTTTACTCGGGCTCCCACTCAGTGCGCAGCGAAATATTTCTGTTGCCCAAATTCCGTATTGACATCTGTGCCTGCCTGCTGTGAGCGTGTGTGTGTTTGCGTGTGTGTGTTTGAACTGCTCTGAGGACATCCAGTTTGAGTGTTTCTCCTTCAATGCTCTTTCCGGTTGAGGAACAGTAGTTTTTCTGTCGATGGGGCTTATGGATTGGAACATTCAGCATCCCAGCCCGCAGTCACACACCCACACATGCAAACACTGGACCAAAGTAGATTTGGGTTGTTTTTTTTTTAGTTTGTTTAATTTATTTATTTTTCTCTGGCGAAAGGTAGTGAAGATGAGGTTCCCTCCACTTTCGGCTTACAGTCGGCATAACTTAGTGGATTGGTTGTTGCTGGTTAGCTTGTTGGTAAGCATTAGAGAGAATTCAAGCATAGGCACGAATGTCTTTTGCACATAATGTTGTGCATGCTCTACTTTCCATGGTTTCAAAATCTGTGACTGATGCAACGGTCACAGGGGCCACTAGGTGTTTGTTAACAGACGTTTAGTTATGCTATTTATGAAAGGAACCGACTATCCTTTCAGAAACATTTTTCGAGAGGTTGATGGTACATAAAAGGAGCCATTGACTTTGCCTTGAGCTATTCTTTCAAGTTGTTTATTCATCCTTATGTCATGCAGGGTTAGCAACCACAGAAGATGTACGTTCATTCATTTTAACCTGTCCAACCCCAAAGATGCATACATTCCGCACATCCATTTTTCATAGTGGAATGACAGTTTCCCGTACTTTGCTAGATGTGTTTGGAAAGTACTGTAATCACTACCAGGAAACCACAATACTAAAAAAAACTCTTGAAATGTGTTTCTTGAACCTTATGAGTAGCAGTTGCTTCGACCTGTACAGGATTTGGGATCAGACAATTTGTGAATTCGTCTATGTCTCTGTCTCTGTTCTCGACCAATTCGGTTTTCGACCAAAAATTTGAGTTTTTTATGCCTCGGATGACGACCGAATTTCGGTTCTCGAACAAACTGAGCGCACTTGAATGCACCATTTGACTCCTCTCGCCTTCCTTACGCGAGGAAGTGACGCTTCCTCGTGTTGCTTTCCATTGGGAGCAGACATGCTCAATAAATATTTTTATTTAAAAAAGAGCATGGTTTCGGTTTTCGAACAATTCAGTTTTCGAACAGCCTTCTGGAACGGATTATGGACGAAAACCGAGGTTTGACTATATTGTAAAGAGAGAGTGTAAATTTGGAATTTCCCTGAGGGACTGATAAGGTTTCTTCTTTTAGCCACTTAAGATCTACTTGATAATCTGTTCTGTGGTTTGTGCAATGGTAGCGTTCTGTACATCTCTTTCGTCACGTTATATCCCAGTGTCAAATCAATTTCTTGTAGGGAATAATAAAAATGTTAGTAATTGGCAAGAATTTGAGCCCATGACTATCATACAAGCGGGCCTGGTGGTCCAGTGGTTAGCGCGTCGACCTCACAGGCCTCCCTGTGTGGAGTTTGCATGTTCTCCCCGTGCCTGTGTGGTTTTTGTCCGGGTACTCCGGTTACCTCCCACATTCCAAATACATGCATGGCAGGTTGATTGGACACGCATGGCAGGCTGACACACCCACACCTCGGGACAATTGTCCTTAGGTGTGGGTGTGAACGCGGATGGTTGTTCATCTCTGTGTTCCCTGCGATTGGCTGGCAACCGGTTCAGGGTGTCCCCCGCCTACTGCCCGAAGACTGCTGGGATAGGCTCCGGCGCACTCCACGACCCTTGTGAGGTTAAGCGGATCAGATAATGGGATGGGGACTATCATATAACTTTTAGCAAGACAAGAATTTAAATCCAGCTGCAGACTTAATCCTTTTTACGGTCACTGAATTGAAGAGGTAGCCAGTTTTGTTCAATCTCCCAGATTTTGTGCAACTGTAGAGGAGTTTTATTACCTGTATGAATTCTGAAATGTCGGACAACTTGTGTATGAAGGTTCAAGGCGCCACCTCTTTTCAGGTCAAGTCTCACCACCACAGTGTTAACAGTGCAGGATATCGCTTTTTCACGATTAACCCTCTCCGTTCGAATGCTAATTCCTTTTTTGTCACTATAGCAGCCATACGTTTTGCAACAAACACACAGTTAATTACGTTTAGGGTTGAAATGATACATTTGACTGTCCCTGAAATTGTACAACATTCTGCTTTACTATATAGTCTTCAGTTGTTAAAGCAGAGTGCATATTGTTCTTATATTTTAGATTGCTAAATAATGAATCATATTCAAAATAGATGCTATAGTTGACTGTTTTTATGCTTTAATATAAACTCTGTCTCTCTCTCTCTCTCTCTCTCTCTCTCTCTCTCTCTCTTCTCTCTCTCTCTCTCTCAGCTTTATTCATAGAGCACTTTAAAAACAACCACAGCTGTAACTAAGAGCTTTACATAAAGATTGCCACTAAGAAACACACACAATAAATTGACATTTCCAAATTTTATTCCCCCTTGTTGTGCTGTTTACTTGTTGTGTGAAGTTGTTCGTAGATCAGAGAGAGCACCATTATTAAAGTAGCGTCGGAAAGCTGAAATTGTAATTTCACCACCACAGTATACACAACGTCACTCGTGCGGCTGCAGTCGCTGAAGTTCAAATGTAAACGCACAACTGCTGTTTTCCAACATCCAGTAGTTAGCCCGTTGGCAATCAATGCACATACAGAAGGAACAATTCAAATCTCCAAGAATCTTGAAATCATTGACAAAAATACAACAGAAAGTAATAGTACAACGGTTTAGCATGACCCAAAAAGAATAGAGGCTGGCGAGCATAAATAAAGGACAAAGTTAATTGAGCTGCTGTGAAAGGCTAACAATTCACAGGCGCACACAATAAGAATAAACGCTGACACATATTTCCATTATTTCTTTTAGGAATAATCATTTTGACAAAGAAAAATATCGACAGTCAACCAATGTTCCTTCATGGAATACATTCCCTTGAAATTCCGTTGTATGTTGATTTTGGTCTCATTTAATAAAAAACAGCCAAGAGTCGAAATAATTTTCAAAAATTCAAAGCCTCCTCGTGAAATAATAACACGACACATGGCACTTGGCACCGCTTTATAAATTATGTAATCCTGATGATAGGAAGTCTATTTTCAACTTTTTTTTCCCCCCCTCTTTCCAAACTCGTTATCAACTTGTTACTATAAGGTAAATAAAGTTTTTCCTCTCCGTGTCGCTTGCAATTCTCTTATAGTGACGTTGCCCTCTTGTTTGCTGACGGAATCTCCTGGCAGGAAAATACCTGTCATCGGTCACAAGGGCCACCGGACATGTGGCTTAGCAAGTGACGTTGCACGCACGACTTAACTCCAGCAATTTTACTATACACGAGTTAAGCCGGGGAAGCCCTCACACACACACACACACACACACACACACACACACACACACACACACACACACACACACACACACACACACACACACTAATCCAATTAGGACAGTTTGTGGCCTGGGCCTCATCAGACACATGCTGATCCAATTATAAGTAGATGGATTGACCAAGCAATCCAAGTGTTTCCCTTCGCTAATGTTCTCAAGTGGCACCGTGCCACCGCACCAGGAGAACACCTCATACGCACAAATGACCCCCCCTCAAACCCCCCCGCCGCCCCCTCCCCCTTTTGCTACGTACGGTCTGTGGACAAACACCCTGACTGAGTCAACCCAGGCGTGGAGGAAGGCAGAAGTGACTTCCATTCAGTCAGCAGAGTCGAAACGAGGACAATCCGGAAACCCGGGGCTTAACCTTGAGGCTAAGACACTTTCCCCTGCGTAGAACTCGTAGAAAACTCCTGGCTGCCCGCCAGGAATAGTCACAGATATCTACACTCTGGACATGATTATCATCGATGCCAAACAATAAACGAAGGGAAAGATCTTGGGGAGCCGCTTTCACCCATCAAAACGCCAGCTCATTTTTCTTCCACTAACAAAACATTGACACCAATTTGGAGAGTATGTGCTCGTGTGTGGATATTTCCTGAGAGGCTCTTCATTGCACAACAGACATCAATGAGGCACACTCCAAGCAAGGACACGAGTATGTACAGGGGCTCTTGTGCTTGTGCGGTGAGGATCTGTAGGGCTTTTCACTTCTCTTTTATTCTCGTGACAAACATACATATTTAACCGATGGTTATCTCAGACGGCGTGATTGAGTGCCGTAGCCTTTCCACTTATCATGTGATGTGCTGTGGTGGTTAAGGTTTCTCTTTCACACACGTACACACACGTACACACCACACACACACACACACACACACACACACACACACACAATAGTCAGGACAACAATAGTTGAGGCAAACGCATATCATGCATGTACTGAATGTCAGCATAAATCCATTTTTCACCGCAGATTTTTAAATCGTTTTTAAAATGTACACACAGGTTCGAATCTTGAGTTGCGCACCGCCCGTGTACAATACTACCATGTTGTGTTACAACATGCCAGGCAGCACTAAGCTCTATTGGATGTAGATGCAACGTAATAAGAAGCAAGAGGAGGCAGCGAAGGTGTCCACCTCCCAAGCTCCAATAATATTTTTTGGTACCACGTAGCAGAGAGAATACACAGTGTGAATGTGAGCATTGTTGTATGTGCTCTTTGTATTGCTGCTCTGTGTCTGTTCAAGTAGTGCTGAAAGGTGTGTGATTCCAGCTCAAAACATCTCTGCTCATTTCCATTCATCCAATTTAGTGGCGTTTTGCATTTTATGTTAGCCTTAAGATGGTGGTATTTCTGTGGATATAATTTGGTTGAAATTCATTGGTTTTTAAATATACAGTCAAACCTCGGTTTTCGAACGTCTCTCATTTCTCGTCCAATTCGGTTTTCGACCAAAAATTGTGAGTTTTTTATGCCTCGGATGACGAAGAAATTTCGGTTCTCGAACAAACTAAGCGCACTTGAATGCACCGTTTGACTCCTCTCGCCTTCCTTACACGAAGTGACGCTTCCTCGGGTAGACGAGGAAGTGACGCTTCCTCGTATAGCGTTCCATTGTGAACAGACATGTTCAGTAAACATTTTTATTTTAAAAAGAGCATGGTTTCGGTTTTCGAACAATTTTGGTTTTTGAACAGCCTTCTGGAACGGATTATGGACGAAAACCGGGGTTTGACTGTACTGTAAAAACTGAGAAAGTGTATACCCTATAATAGTGTTTTTTTCGGATGTTAGACACTTGGGGATGAAACATGAGAGCATATGTTCATGAAAACAAAGCCAGACAGCAAAGCTTTCATGTTCTCCCCACAGTTTGATCAATTTGTTCAATTTCTCTTTTAAGAAAGGAAAACATTGATTCGAAGAATTAATAATCTCATCATTGTTCTTATCTTTTCGAGTATATTGCCACAACATGAATCTTAATGGATTTGCCTGACACAAAGCAAAATTGCTGGTTGTAAAGTGTAGCAATCAGTCTTGATTCAGGAGGCACTTGACCAACTTGCAAACACACAATCGCATCTCTATTGATGACGGGGCCTTCTTTGATCGACAACAGAGCGGGATTGGAGTAAAATAATAACAAATAACAAAGCGAGTGCATTATGCAGAGAAAAAGTCTCAATTGTGGGGAGTGGACAACAACATATGCTTGCTGTGGTCCGGCATGGATGACAGGGAAAGTGAGGAGAAGAGGGAAGAGGTTTCAGCTGGAGGGGACAGTGGGGGGATAGCACATAGCCCTGGGGATGTCAAAGCATGTACAATGCAAGTGTGTGTGTGTGTGTACGTACGCGTATGCGCACGCCCGAGGTAAAGCAGGGGATGTTGAAGCTGATTTGTTCTGATGGACTCAAACACAGACACAGACTCTGCCTGTGACTCACAGACGAGACGCAAGTATCCCTGAGGGAGCAGCTCAGGGCGAGCGTACACACACACACACACACACACACACACACACACACACACACGCACACACACATTTAGACAAACACGTGCTTGCCAGGTTAGATATATGCCTGCTTGTAGAGCTCGTTGGAAGCAACGATGTGATGGGATCGTCGTTGGCACGTTTGACTTCATTTCTTCAGAGAGCAGAGTTGCATTGAAACCTCTTATTGTGCCTTTAGTTTCCCCCCCTCTAGCGAATCTGTGGAAATGGGATTTGTATCAAACGGGGTTACTTTCTCACGTCTTGTTCAGTGTGACAGAGGCATAAATGTATGAAAGCACAATGTCCAGTTGTTAGTCATGAATGGTGCTTATTGAGCAAGCTGGGTGCACGGATGCCTCCTCTCAGGGCAGCAAAAGTTTCGCAACGCCACTTGAGGGGTAGGCACACAATAAAGACGGATGATGAGGCAGGATGAGGATGCCAAAGCCCTCCAGTTATTACCCCGACTCTTAATTCTTTGCCGTGTTGCCGCCCGGACTAACTGCCTGTAATCGGAAATTAAAATCGCAAGCGAAACACTTGAGCTGTCGTTTTGTCATGTTGCCGGAAACGCGCACAAAAGCGTCCGAACACACACACACATTTGCCTGCACGCTCCCAACAAGATGGAGACACGCAATTTTACACAGTCACATTAAGGCACACAGAGCGCCATTGGCTTAATATGAGCTGTCTGTGACATCAACCGTATGCTCGTTATAATAGCGCTGGGAGCATCAAAGTGACAGATATCACACACAGGCAAACCCAGTGAATTATCGTGGGGTCATTTTGAAATCAAACCATTAAACACATTTGAATGCTCCTTTGTTCGGAGCAGAGAATTGTCGCGCAGTTGTGTCATGTGCTTTGACGAAGTGGCTTCTCAAATTCTGCAGACTTTTGCGGATGGGTTTATAACGACGAGTTGCCCGGAAAGATGTGACGTGTCAGTTTCACAATGAGGAATTTTTGGTGTCCTCGTCAGAATCACTTGGTCATTATGAAAATATAGTGCAGAAATGCAACCCAGAGCTCTTTTTATAAGGGGCCAAGCATTATATCAGTACACAATGATCATGATGATCTCTTCAAATGCATTTCCTTCATTTATGACTTTTTTTCATTGGATGTATGCAATTTTGGCATGTTTCACACGTTGCTCTGAGTAATAAGTGGTTAAATGACGCTAAATAGATTATTTACATGGCTGTATGGTCCACAACAAGTCACTTGATAAAACTAGTCATTTTGATCATGTGTTCCTACAAATGACTGTCATTATGGGGTAACTGCCCCTTGAAGAAATCCTCTGTTTTCAGTGAAAATATGATCCATCTTTCTTCAGTGGAGACTTAAATGTTGGCTAGTTGCAGATTAACTCATTCAGTACCAGCCAATTCTAGACCAAGTCTGAAAAGACGTTTAAAAACGTCTTTGGGAGTGAATGAGTGAAATATTTCTGCTAATGTGTTGTAATTTTCTTCATCGTGTATGCAGAGTTGGTGTTGTCAATGTTAAGATGTCCGCCCTGTCGTACTCTTACAATATTTTAAAATCAGCCCGAAATCTTCACCCTGTGATTGCCCACTTTGTCAGCAAGTTGACATAATTTGCTGTGTGCATGTACCGTACGTTTTTGTTTTTTGTTCATTGATTAAAGAAACTGCAGGAGCTTGACCCATATGCAGTTCTCACAGCGTCACATCTAGTTCATATTATAAATATGAAGTTTAATGAAACACCTTTTTTGTGAAAGTTTTTGGGTAAATGGAGAAAATCTCAAAGGTGCCTTATTAAAAGTAAGAAGAAGAGGCAGAGAAGGTGGTATTGGCTCATAACAGTGAGGGCTCAGGTGAAAATCTGGTGATGTCACATTTTGCAGAACTTTGGGTCATTGTTGATCTAACCATAAGTGAATGTGTCTATTGTCCCTCAAGGTCAGCGTAGGTAAGATGTCGGACCTGGCGACAGCAGGATTCTTTCCATTGCTTTGTGGAAGTGGAACATTGATTTGATTGGTTCTTTCCTGGAGAGAGTGAAAAAAAAACAACAAAGGCTCAAGAGCTCGCTTTTCTTTCCACAAGTGGGAAACAAACATGTGTTATGATTTACTCAAACAAACCGTAAGGGGACTAATGGAGTGCCTGTTTGCTAACATGCAGTGCAGTTCTCTTGTCAGAAGAAAATGCTCACGTCTAATCATGCACCTGTGTAAAAGTGTCTGTGAGTAAAATCAAGCACAAAGTATAATTAGCCACATTTTTACAACACACGGCTTTGTTTTGTTTTAATTAATTTTTTTTTAAAAAAACAGATGAGTGAACAAGTCACTGAAAGCAAAAAGACCCAATAAAAAATATCAATGTGTGTTCTAAAAATAATTTTGTTGTTGTTTTTATTCAAAAATATTTAAAACTGACTTTGGCAATTATGCTATGTGCCGAATATATATATATATATATATATTTAAATATATATTTAAAAATATATTTTAATATATATATATATATACACATGGCTTGTTTTGTTTTTTTAATGGCCTGGATCTTAAACCATTCAGCTGACTGTTCAGGATCTGCCTTACCCTCTTTAGTTATTTAGCTGTGGCTGCCTGCAGAATTCCCAGGTAATTGGAGCTGTCATGCTGCCTTCAGGTGGTTCAGTACCTTTGGTTGTGATGATCTTCCCTTGTCTAGATATCATTCGCTGACACTTATCTCGTTTTTATAAAGCCTCGTCTATTGATGGAGCCCTGCCGTTGGATCTCTTGGGAATGTGCAGTTCTACTTAATAAAGTGGCCCTTGAATTTATAATATGCAAATAATTCGGGATTTGAGAATAAATGTTTGGAACAAGTGATGTAAAAATGACCTCATTTAGAAAACTAGGTTTTGTACTAACTGCTGTAATTCTGTGTGACCTGTAAATGTTTTTGTTGTTGTTTTTTTTTGCAAATAGGCACAGTGTGTGTCAGTGGTATGACTAATTGTGCCTCCGTCACTCTCTTAGATTTTCTTCTGCATTCCTTTCATCTTTTTACTTGTTTCTTATTTCCCCCGGCATGACTTCTTGAGGGTAAAAGCAAACCCAAGATTTAGTTTTATTGCAGCCCAGTCTGCTTTTAGGTAAATATTTGCAGCACGTGTCCAAAGTGAGGAGCAAACCTGACCACTTTGCTATCCCAGGAATGCACTGCATCATCACTTCCTGGCCCCACAACGCTGGAAAAGCCTGATTCCTATCACCCGCTGTGTCGTAATCACCCCTATTGATGTGTGTGTCCATGTGTGTGTGTATGAGGAGCGCAACCTGTTGTGTCCTCATACCATAATAGGCTTCCCTGAATAACTGTCCCATAATTCTGAACCTGTGAGGCGATCCAGCTGGCTCTGGCCTCAAAAGGAAGCGAGCACAGGGGAGACAACCGCCGCGACGCTCACCTCTCCCTCTCTCGCCGCTTCAAACGCTCGCTTGGCTGGACTGTAGTTCACCTTTCCGTGTCAGACCGAAACATTTCCACAAGGAATTCCAAGTATCCTAAACGATATCTTCCCGATTCCTCAAGGCTTTAGTAATAATATGCTCATCCTGTCTGGCTCTTCTGCCAAGAAACACATCAGCAATTTCTCTCACAGTCCAACCAGCCCAAGGAGAGGAGGCACTTGGCCTGGGCTGATTTTACATCATGACAGTGCGGCGGGGGAATGCTGTCGTAATCCTGGCCCTGCCAAATCACGAGTGATGAAGTCCAGTGGTGATGCTGAGTTGGCGGCCACACACACCACAGAGGCAACAGAATATGGGGGGGGGGGGGGATTTGTGACGCTACGGACAAGTCGCGGGGAGAGTTAAAGAAAGAAAGATGGATGGACGCCTGTTGATAGTTGGCGTCTTGTTAAACTTGAATGAGTACATGACACCTTGTCCTGTCAACACCGAGCCCCTCGCTCGCTGGCTTTTTGGGCTTCCTCCCGAGCAGACCCACATGCTTGTTTCTTCATTTTTCCACTGACAAGCTAAAGGGAGTTCCCTCACTACTCGACTGTGTTTAGACAACACCAAACAAGTTGGTAAATAAACAACTTCACTTTGCTTCTCAATAAGCGGCGTACTCATAACATTAGATAATCTGAAATTCTGCCCATAAAAAGACAATAATTGCTCAGTGCAGGGAAGTTTCCATGTCCCGTTGTAGTTGTGTTTTTCAGTGGCGTAGCAGAGCATCATGCTGTGAAAGCTTCTTTTGGTTTCCTTCCATCATTCAGTTTCTGTACCACTTGTCCTTCAAAATCAATTGGGGTCTGAGTTATATTTTATGATTATTATATTTCAATCTATATGTAGAGTGATCCCTCGCTATTTCGCGGTTCGTTTATCGTGGCTTCAGTGCATTGCGGATTTTTTCATACACATGGAGTACAGTACTGTATATGTTGCTTTATGTGACTCGCTGTTGTTATGCTGACTTTTACAGTTTCTCGCAGACCGTTTGCGGACTTTTTGCCGACATATATTTTTTTATATGTTTACTGTATTTTGTTATTCATAAACTAACCTAATTTATACATGTTTAAATCTACTAGTATACAGCATTAAGTCATGTTAATTATTTCAAAATGTACTTCTACATGCATGTATACCATTAAATTTGGCCTTATAAATATTATGTACATGTACCTATATGGAGGGGGGGTCGCTACTTCGCGGATTTTCGTTTATCGGGGATGGTTTTGGTCCCCATTAACCGTGATAAACGTGGGATTACTGTATATATGATAAATTAATCCACAGAATAGACACAAACAAGAGCAATTACAGGACCATAGCGGATTTAAAAGGCATTTTTGTTCCATGTCTTGTCCACGTGGTGTTGGTTATGATTATCCAGGGGCATATATTTTGCTGTAGCCCGCAATCAGAACCATGCATGGATTCCAGGAAGATTATCACCAATCATAATCTTGCTTCATGAAGAAAGTTCAGATGTCTGATCATTGGGTGCATTCAGAGGACCTTGCTTATGATTGAGTTGCATAGTGAGGATTGTTAAATACCGGAGCCAAACGATACCCAGAGTAAAATATGTAAATCTGGGCACCCTACAGTATGGAAACCGACAAATATATCAGGGAAAATATGCTTCAAGAGTCAAACAAAAGTCATCACATGATGACAGTAGAATAGGAAAATAAACAAATGACGATGTAGCAAAGTGGAATACACATCTCTGTTCTGGCTGCTTAGTACGAGATGGACCACAAATGGACATCAATAAAAGACGACCCAACTCCCAGGCGCACACAGATCCACATTTGTCACCCTTTAACTTATTTTTTTATTTACATTTTTTTTTAGACTTGTTTGACAGGTACGTTATAAATAAAGTAATAGATTTCGTAATCATAGATTATATCGAACTAGTTTCCATTGTTTCTAATACAAACAGATTTATAGTGCATCCTGAACATTTTCACAATGCCCATCACTGAGAACATTTTAGAAAAAAACACTCCAAAATAACAGGTTCAGTCAAGAATTTGTTTTTACAAAATTATTATTTTTCTAAATCCGAATGATATTGGTTGGAAATAAATAATTTGATGATTACAGCCTGCAGCCTTTTTGAGTCTGATGCCACAAGCTCGGCACCCCAGTCCGTCTTTGTGCAGTTTTGCCCATTCCTCCGAGCAGCACCACCAAACATGATCAAGTTCAATCAAGTTCTTCAGCGCACAGACATTTGTAAATCTCTCCAGAAGTGTTCCATATCAGATTCAAATCTGGGCTCTGGCCGGGCCAGTCAAGGACATTCACAAAGATATCTTGGCTGAGTGCTTCGGGTTGCTCTCTTGTTGAGGTCAAGAGTGCTCCGAAGCAAGTTTTCATCCACGATGTCCATGTACATTGCATATTTGAACAGTCAGAGTCCATTAATCGGTGGCGTCATGAATATTTTTTCATCAGAGCACAGTGGTCAAAAACCTTTTTTGCGCCACAGATCGATTTATCATCAAGACATATTTCTCTGCTATGAATATTTTAAGTCTATTTGCGTTTGTGATCGCAGTTAGCGAGGCTAATTGGCACTGCTATTCTCATCCACAAGCAGCTTAGTTTCTTACTCTCAAACCCATGCAGATGGAGGAAATTTGTCTCCTTTGTGATCGGACATTTCACTGCTCCACAGAGCGTTACAATCTAGCGGTGGTTGCAGTTGGGCAAGTCGAAATTCTTTTACACAGTGGCCAATGCAAAAAATGTGATTTGCGATTACTCATCTTGCAGCTTTAAACCTTGGTATGGGGTAGAAAAGTCTTGTCTTGTCGACTAATCGCTTCAATCCCTAACATGCATGCCTGCATGGATACTGTACACACATACAGTCAAACCTGGGTTTTCGAACGTCTCGGTTCTCGACCAATTCGGTTTTCGACCAAAAATGTACGGAAGAGGATTAGGGCCACTGAAGAAAAAAAAAAACAAGGTTGGCAAGATTCTCACTTTTATCTCAGAATTCTGACTTTAATCTCAGAATTCTGACTTTAAAGTGAGAATTCTGACGCCACTGAAGAAAAAAAAAACAAGGTTGGCAAGATTCTCACTTTTATCTCAGAATTCTGACTTTAATCTCAGAATTCTGACTTTAAAGTGAGAATTCTGACGCCACTGAAGCAAGGTTGGCATGATTCTCACTTTTATCTCAGAATTCTGAGATTAAAGTCAGAATTCTGAGATAAAAGTGAGAATCATGCCAACCTTGTTTTTTTTTTTCTTCAGTGGCGGAATTCAAAAGTCAGAATTCTGAGATTAAAGTCAGAATTCTGAGATAAAAGTGAGAATCATGCCAACCTTGTTTTTTTTTTTCTTCAGTGGCGTCAGAATTCTCACTTTAAAGTCAGAATTCTGAGATTAAAGTCAGAATTTTGAGATTAAAGTCAGAATTCTGAGATAAAAGTGAGAATCTGGCCAACCTTGTTTTTTTTTTTCTTCAGTGGCCCTAATCCTCTTCCGTAAAAATGTCTATTTTTTTATGCCTCGGATGATGAACAAATTTCGGTTCTCAAACAAACTGAGTGCACTTGAATGCACCATTTGAAGGTGAGCGCCTTCCTTACACAAGGAAGTGATGCTTCCTCGTGTTGCTTTCCATTGTGAGCAAACGTGTTCAGTAAACATTTTTATTTTAAAAAGAGCGTGGTTTCGGTTTTCGAACAATTTCGGTTTTCGAACAGCCTTCTGGAACGGATTATGGATGAAAACCGAGGTTTGACTGTATATATATTCATACATACATACATACACACACACAAACAAATACAGTATACATAAATCTGAAGGATGATCATCATGCGATTTCTCAGCTTTTTATTTTTTCAGGAAATTACAAAAATCCCCTCAAAAACGTTTTTTTTTCATTTGGTCAATATGAGGTGCTCTGTGTAAATATTTGAGTATGAGGCTGTAAAAAATATATGTGAAAGCTTTCCCGTCGCAAAGTATGGTTTCCACTGTGGTTCTGTAGAACAACTGTTCATTATTGTCCGCAACTTTCATTTTTTTCCCCATTAACTTGCCATTCATTTGTGTGCATACATTGAACGCATTCAGTGTGCTCATCCCGCTCCAGAACAAGCCACCTGAACATAATCAGAAATATTTCAGACTCATCGCCATTTACCAATTGCTCATTCACTCCAATTAGAGCGCTCGCACTCCACGGAGGACAAGGGCTAAGCGAGTGCTTTGGATTGCGCTCGAGTATGCCGCCTCTGGAGTGGCGTGTCCATGAAAGACTCTTCTTCCTCCACTTGGCGTGGAGCGAAGAGGGGCGCGAGCTGTGGAAGTGACAACTCGCATCCCCTTCAGCGCGGTGAGAGAGAGCCACCGGGTCAGCGTTAAGTGCTGCTGGGTGCTATTACTGTGAAAAGGACCCCTCTCGGGGGTGTCCTTTCAAGCATCTGATGAACAGGGCCTTACTGCCAGCTATGGCCAACTAGCGTCTATGTGTGTGTGTGTGGTTGTGTGTGTGTGTGTGTGTGTGTGTGCGTGTTGCACAGTCCTAGCTTGTATAATGTGTTGCTAGGATGGTTTGTGCGGCTGAAACCAGAGCAGATACGTGTGACATTCACCGCGTGAGCATGCATTCACAGAGCGATGCATGTGTGTGACACACTACGATATTATTGGACCGCAGTGTGTTTGCACTGGACACAAATAGCAACACAGATGATATTAGTGGATCAAGTTCTGTCACACACTATGTGGCATAGAAGCGCCTGATTCAGCAGGTGCCCCAAACCCCGAGTCCCCCCGTGAATGTCCTTTGCAGTTCAGGCTCTGTCTGGAGTTGACCTGTGACACACTGACCTAACATCCAGTAAGTACCAATCAAAAGGTTGGAAACGCCCTCGAATTCAGTGTTTTGATTCATTATTTTAAAATGTCCTGAATTGTAGATTGATACTTAAGTCGTCGACATTATGAAGAGATTGTGAGGGAATTGTTTGATGAACTGAAAAATGTTAAGCAAAATAGAAAATGTTTTTATAATTTCATTCTTCAAATGTAGGCGCCTTTTGCCAAGATAACAGCTGTGCACAGCTTGGCTGACTGCTGAGGTGTAAACAAACACACATGTAAATGAGCATTAATCGAGTCCTGTTTAAAAAAAAAAAAAGTCCATAATAATAAATACAGTCAAACCTTGGTTTTCGAACGTCTCGGTTCTCGACCAAATCGGTTTTCGACCAAAGATTTCGAGTTTTTTATGCCTTGGATGACAAACAAATTTCGGTTCTCGAACAAACTGAATGCACTTGAATGCACCATTTGACTCCTCTCGCCTTCCTTACACGAAGGAAGTGACGCTTCCTCGGGTAGACGAGGAAGTGACGCTTCCTCGTGTTGCTTTCCATTGTGAACAGACGTGTTCAATAAACATTTTTATTTTTGAAAAGAGCGTGGTTTCGGTTTTCGAACAGCCTTCTGGAATGGATTATGGACGAAAACCGAGGTTTGACTGTATATAAATGAATTACAATATTTCAATATTTCTTGTGGGAAAGAGAAAAAAACCTACATCACTTGACCACATTTTAATCATGTACCACTGAAAGCTAAGTAGTTCTTTGTGTTTTTACAGCTTCAGAGAAATATTGTAGCTGTGTAAATTTTAAATGATCAATGGCGGCATGGTTGTTTACGGTATCTTTATACCCCATCCCGTGGTGAGACAGGCTGTGTTTCTGCAAATGTTGAACGACCCGTGATCATTTGTAAAAAGCATAACGATGAACGCGTAAGTCTCGGACATTGTGTCGCTAAACTCGCTGAGCAGATAAGAAACGTTCACGGGATTGTGGTCTCTGGACGATCAAGTTTCTGTGGCCACCACTTGAATGGACAGGTGATGTGATCATGTTCCAGCACGCGCGTGCTCGTGTCTGTGCGTGCATGTGAACGCCATGGGTGTTATACAAGCAAATAATTATACTTTGCGACGGATGCTCAGTGGAACAAACCATTCGTGTGCACTTGGTGTACGCCATGCACACGCTCACAGCATCATGACTTGGCATCGTGGTCCTTTTCCACTGAGGGTCAGTCTTAGTTCACGCACAAAGAGAGACCGTGAGGATCTGTGTCACACCGTGTGTGCGTGTATACGTGTGTGTGTGGATACGTGTGTGCAGAAACCTTGCTCTGGTTTTATTTTTAAAGTGGGCTCAGACAAAGGCCTTCAGTCAAACTGCTCTGAGAACTGGGCCTTGGGAACATGACCAGCGCTTGTTGCGTCACATTGTGCGTGGCTGTGTGCCACTGTGTTTTATGTGTGTGTGTGTGTGTGTGTGTGTGTGCGTGTGTGTGTGTGCGTGTGTGTGTGTGCGCACACACGGACGTGCGTGTGTTTGAGAGACACATCTGGCAAGGATTTCAAGAATTTTTCCCCTCCTAGTTGCTTTCCAACTTGAACAAGTGATTTCTTCACAAAAAAAAGTTGGATGGACACTCTCTCTCTCTCTCTCTCTCTCTCTCTCACACACACACACACACACACACACAAACACACACAGTCTAATAGGGTGGTTTTGCCAAAATGTCCCCACAGTAATGGTGGGATAAGGAGTTGTGTCACAAAAGCATAGAAAAACAAGAACACACTTTCACTGTATGTCAACGGACGTCATTGTCTGATGTCATAGGAAGGATTTATTTTGTGAACTCTCACCCCCCCCCAAAAAACAAAAACAAAACAGAAACACACAGACAGCCTAATGGCCATTCCTTGTTAAAAAGGCCACACAATAAAGATGCCATCTTCAAGGGTTGTGCCCATGCACCTTTATTTGAAAGGACTATCAAGAGGCCCCTCGTGGCGAAAGCCGGAGGGCAGCCATCTTGCGTTGCTAATGTTATTGACAACTTGTTATATATTTTCTTTTCATTGAAAACACTCTTATCAGTGCATGTTTTTAATACTAGGATCCCTGTATGGAGTAATGAGAGCTTCTCATATTATCTTCCATACCGTCAGTTGTGACTTAGAGATGTAAGGTTTACTTTTCGCAGCGAATGTTATCCCGATGGGTTTTGATTTCATTTCATTGTCTGTGATTCTGACTACATAATGCAGACGAATCTTTGAGTAGCAATCAGAAATATACATTGAATTTGCATTCTTACTGATGAAATGAGCATGTGACCCTTCTCCCAGACTTATTGGTACAACCCGTATGCCATATACGGTGGCATTTTCACCATAGAGACAGAAAATAACACGAAAACCCCACGGACTAGTCAATGTATTCATATTTGGCGGGCTCAACAAGTGACAACGTAAGATGGTCTCCACTGGCTTCACCTTTCCCGACGACACGTAAGCTGCATAGTCCATTCATATATTCGTCCATGGTTGTACTACTCAAACATACGAAAACAAGAACATACGCACTCACTGTATGACCGAATACCAATATTACAGACGCATGAATGTAAACCGGCGTCAGTGCGTGATGTCATATGAAGGATTTAATGTGTGAACACACACACACACACACACACACACACACACACACACACACACACGCGCACAAGCACATACATTAGCACTAGAAGAGGGAAATAGAGAAAAGCGAATGACAAGAGAAAACGCCCTGTAATATTTGCCCTCTGTTATTGTTCTATGGAGGTTTCCTAAACCCGCCAAGGGAATGGGGGAAGCCTGGTCTCTGTTAAATCACACACACACTCACACATATACACCCACACCGTCACCGTAATCTGTCCCACATCTACACCGCCGCCCGCCCCCGTCTTTCCTTTCTTTCCTTCTCCCTTTCTTCCTGTTTTTCAAGTCTTTCTTTCCACCCATGACGCACTCTGCCATAATGAAGCCGTTAAGGGGAGTCCAGTTAACTTTGGCTACTGCCTTTGGGAGGTTGTGTGTGTGTGTGTGTGTGTGTGTGGAGGAGGTTGGTTAGTGATGTGGTATAAAGTGACACTACGCAAAGCGACTATATTTGCAGTGCGCCTCTGTAACAAGGAGCCTATTTATAGCTGGCAGATCTTTTCTCAGCATCCGCCGCGCATTGTTGCACCGTCACAAACACGAGCATCAGATGGCACCAGTGAATGCACAGGGCACTACGCTGCCAAAGGCAGCACGTCTATCCTCCAGTGACTTCCTGTGCGTATGCGACCGCGCGCACACACACACACACACACACACTATATATACGCTTAAATGCTAGTACAGTGGTGCCTTTTGATACAAGTTTACCCACGCTTGTGACTCAAAACACCCAAATCATCCTTGCCAATTGAAGTGAATGGGAATGCCATTAATGTGTTCCAGGCTCCCCAAAGAACAGGAAAGCTTTGTGAAAATATTAGTCTTTCTTCGCAGGGGATAAATAATATGTGTCTGTGAATATTGTTATATTATTTGTCTTACATGTATTGCTTTATGCTTGGCTTGACAGCAAATTCCAACATGGAGTGGCAATAAACAGCTTGAAGAATCAATCATGTGCCAACAGGGTGCTTGTTATGAAGTGACAATATAGCGCGTTTATCTCACATTTTTGCTCAGCAGTCAAAGCAAAAAAATCTGCTTAACGTCGGCTCATATCTACTGGCACTGCTGTTCATTATATCACGTCACCCACCAGCCACTTCATAAGACACACCGACACAATCTAAAATGATCATTTTGCGGGAGGCCTTTATTTGGAAAAACATTTAATAATAATATCAATAAATATTACCAGAATATTACAAATTGTTGGAAAATCCCCCAAAACCAAACAAAATAAAAGGGACCATTATGGAGAAATGCATCACAATGGCATAAACCAAAGGAGGCAATCCAAAAAGTTGGAAGCAATAAGTCATTGATCACGTGAGAATTTTAAACGCATTGATTTTGTCACACACTTGGGATGAGTCAAATCAAACACAGCGTTAATGCACCTCCTGTCTTCCCAAAAATGATCAGCGCAATCGATTTACTTTCTGTTAATCACGAATAGTTTCCTCAGTGTGTTTGCATGTTCTCCCTGGGCCCGCGTGGGTTTTCTCCGGGTACTCCGGTTTCCTCCCACATTCTAAAAACATGCATGGCAGGCTGATTGAATACTCTAAAATTGCCCCTAGGTGTGAGTGTTAGCGTGGATGGTTGTTTGTCTCTGTGTGCCCTGCGATTGGCTGTTAACCGGTTCAGGGTGTCCCCTGCTTACTGCCCGAAAACGGCTGGGATAGGCTCCAGCACCCCCACGACCCTTGTGAGGATGTTGCGGATCAGAAAATGGATGGATGGATGGATCGATTAAAAAGAAGCTTTAGTCTTAAACATCACTCTTAAAAATGTACTTCCAATTCAGTGTCGGCCAAACTCATCGTCAATTTGATGTAAAGCGGTGCTGTCGGCATCTGTTGAATGTAATGATAAGGTAACTTGTAATCGAACTTAGTTACTTAAAACCAGTAACTGAAGTTACTTTTTAAAGTCAATTAATCAGTAGAGTAACTAATTTACGTTTCCTGGCAACACGAGTTACAATTCTATTTTTATAAATAGAAAATGCTATAAAAAAAATACATCTCTCACAAGAAGGCTAAGAAATGACCCGCAGCTTCTTTCCTTGTGGGTCATGACACTAAATAAAGTCTTAGTAACGTGCACACCACAATAGAGGCGTCTGCTCTCCACGTGTTGCGGCGATTGGGGAGATCAGACTGAAAGTGCCATGAACCCTGACGTGGCGCTGTTTGTTGGGCCTGCAAGCGCTCAGCGGACGACTGGAGATGCGCGCACGCAGCCGACTGTGCAGGAGCAGCGTTTTGTCGCCTGTCGCCGTTCCGAGCAAGGTGCGTGTTTACTCAACAGGGGTGTTAACGTCAGTCCAGGAAATCGATGTTTATCCTCGACCGTGTCAAGAGTGAAAAGCATGTCGGTGTGTGTATAACCCTCTCAGCTGCCTTTTGCTTTGCCTGCATCTCTTCGCTGTCCACAAACACGCACACTCACCCAGGCGCACACACACAAAATGATGGTCTGACTCAGCTCAGGCTTTTCCATTGTAATCTAAATGGTGGGTGGTGTGAGAGCGTCACACAAGATGATTTTAGCAACTGCATATGACAATACTACGCAGAAAGAGAACATCATCACTTTGTTTTTTTAAACTCTGCACCCAGGGTGTCCCCCCCCCCCGTTCCGTCTTTGTGGCCACTTTCCCAGCCCTCCCTCGGGAGTCTTTCCCAGCTGCCGCCATTCGTTGCAGTCCCAAACCGCAGATGACCATCACGGCGGCCCGCGTGCTGACATCACCGGCCGGGCCTCCACGCGCAGTCGTACGCAGCCCGGCTCGACTGACCGTCTCTCGGGACACTGCAGCCTAAATGTTTGACACACTGATGTCTCCCTTTGCAAGTTGGAGTTCCCAGGGCCTCAAGAGTCGTGGTTGGCGTCAGTGAGGCTTATTTTTGAGGAGTTGTGAAAGCCTGTTGTGGCTGAAAGTGACACACAGGAAGAGAGGAAGGACGTCTGGATAAATCATTCAGTGAAGATTGCTTATTTTATCTGATTATTTATTTATTAATTTTTCCAATGTAGTGTTCGCTCGGGCTCCGTCTGTACTTGCAGATTTATTGGAGGAATGTACGTATCTAGCTCGCGATCACAGGAATACCCACTCTAATGAAATGTGTCTTTTTTTTTTAGCATCGTTTTCTTATCCGATGGTTGTAAACCGCTTTCAACCATTGATTGAATGCTTGGAGAAACACATAAGTGCCCTGATACATGACATGCAACTCTACCATGCCTCGTCTTTTAAAGGCATATAGTTAACATGCAGCCACAGCAATTTGCACAGCATTTTGTGTTTGATTTTTTTTATTGCAATGCAATTACACTGTGTTTTAAGATAAGATAAGATAAGATAAGAAATCATTTATTAGTCTCACAATGGAGAAATTCCCAATTCACAGCAGCAAAGCTATGAAAGGAAGTAGTAGAAGAACAAAATATAGGAGCTGCTGGAAAGGCATTTTAAAAGGGTGTTTTAAAATGACAGCCAGTGCATAGCCCTGAGCTTTGTGCTGGCACGCTTGATTTACTTAATTTGAACATGTGCATCGGTTGCGCATGATTAAAATGTGCTAACCCTGTGTAATTTCCCCATGTTTCCCTCAAAAATAATCAAATGATATGTATTATCGTCACACGTTTTAATCATGTGCAACCAAAATCAAGTCCTTTTTTTTTCCCAGTGCATGGCCGCTATACCGCGCCTCGTATTTGTGCTGTGGATAAGCCCGCAGTGGGATCAGTGTTTCAGCCACCCGAGGCTTCAAGTAGACATACTTTTGTGTCTTAAACATGTAGTTATGTGTTTGCATAAGAATGATGCTGGACAAAGTATCATCCATTTTTCCAGGTTGTAATGAGGGGAATTTGATTGAAAGTTGATAGCTTAGCAGTGTGTGGGTTTCAGCGCATTCGGTGGACACGCCCACAGTTTCTGAGAGCGGAGAGAACGGCTTGATTTGTCACAATTTGATATACGCGGTGATTTAAAAATATATATATTATTCAAATTTGGCAGTTTGGTCACACTTTTGTCTCAAATTCATTAATTAATTTAGTCTCACTTGACAGAGACTAAACTTTTTTTTTGTTAGATTTTTCACCTATTGCAGGTGAGTCTATCGCCTGAGGGTTCGCCCCTACACAGAAAGGTAGACTGACAGAACAGACAAGAATATACCCACCATGTTATTGCTGCACCTACATAACATAATTAGAGCTAATCCAAAAGTTAATTGTGATTGACATCATCAGGCATGTATTATTTATTGAACATTTTGTAGATGATTGCAGATTGCACTGCATAGCTTGACAAAAATTATTTCTGATCTCTTTTTTTTTTTAAAGCTAAATCAGGTCACATCTCTGAAATATAATGCAAACTTTCCATAATCTGGGATGAGTGCAAAAATGAGAGAATATTTTACAAGGTTATTGCCTTTGTTTTAGCTGAGTGGTTTGAAGTGGTTATGATTTGACCATTTAGTTGTTGGTGGCACACCCACACAAGTGTTTTCCCTCATTTCCTACCACTTCTTTGGACTGTTGAGTGTATAAACGAACGTGTTAGATTATGTTGTTTAGCGTTCTGTTGGGGGGGGATTTTTTTTTTTTAGAAACCCTAAACAATGCAGTGCTTTTGGAGTTTATGTAGTAGTCAGGAATTTTTGAGATATGAGCTATCGCTTGATTTTTGCAGGCAAAATAACCTGTGCAACAAGCGGGAGCTATTGTGGCAGGGAAATTCACAACAAGCATCAGTTTGCCATGAGCAATTCTTCAAAAACGAGACAAGTGGCTTGAAGTTTTTTATTTCCACTTCCATTTGAAGTTTATTTAAAAACGTAAAAGAAACACAATTACACGTAGTTTTTTTTTGGTTGTTGTTTTTAACAAAACCACAATTTTGTGTTACAAAACTCTGCAAGCGTAATGCTTAACACACAATGGGAGACGCCACCGACAAGCTAACGCCACGAGTGTTGATGTTGCGGTAATTGTAATACTCACAGACATATTTTCTTCATTCTCTTAGAAAAATGTGATTTAGGTGAGATGGTCTTCTGTGTTTCATTGTCATATCTACATTTTAATGTGTTTATAGGTATCATGCTGACCCCAGCGGAATGAGCAGCGGAATACCCATTGAATTGTCATGATGCACAAACTGCATATTTCTTTATATTCAAATAAATGACCTAACAACCAAATGTTTTCATAAAATCCAAGATGGGCAATTTTTCTTCTCAAAAAAAAAAAATTACTCTTATCCTGTGTGGGATCTGTCAGTTATGCGTCCAAAATGATCATAAAAATATTTTCTTAATATGATTTATTCATTTATTTTTTTATCATTACAGAAAAGGTGAATGCTTGAGGGCAAAATCAACAAATGTGCATCTATCGACACGATTGCAGAATTTACACCTCCCTGCTAGTTCTAGGCTGTCTGGCGCTTTGTATATCGCCTTTGGCTACCCTCCTCTCCCATTTTGCGGGAGGTGTCTTCACAGCCCTGTCCGTCAAAGCATCGGGGCCAGTGGTGCTTGCCTCGCACCCCTTGAGGTGAACACTTACAGTTCACAACTGTCTGAATACAGCAGTGGGAAGAAAAAAAAGAAGATACTGTAATATTGTGAGGTAAATGGAGGAGGCATAATGGGGGGGGTGGACAGAAAAAGCCCAAGGGCATCAGGTTGTCCTGCATTTCCGGCTTGGCTCAATCCAAGCATCGATCTCATCAATAATAAAGCTCCAGTGGCCGTGGCGCAATATTAAACATGACAACCGACGACAACGTGGATCCCGCATACGAACAGATTTCATTGTATTTGTATGCCGCCTTGTGAATTTGTGACTCACGGTGGCGAAGCAGTGTAACTGTGAAATCACGTCGGAGGAAAAGAAAATGAATTGGAAAGGTCACTGCCGCGTTCTGAAAACAACTTTGTCGTGGAATCAAAGTCATTTGTGTGTGCCTACAAATCACTGACTCACCAAAGAGTCATCAATATGAAACGCCCTCATAATTTAATTACCAGCGCACGCTAAACACATAAAGCTCCTGTGATCCCTTGTATTTCTCGCCTTCTTAATAATAAATACAAAACTGCTCAAATCTAATACACACACACTGCCCCTGTCCCTCCTCATCAGTCATTCACCGTGACAAATCTCCGTGAGGGGAAAAAATTGCAAGCCTGCATTTTTTCTCCCCCACTAGATAGTCTTTGGTTTGGCTTTACCTGACTCTCCTGATCATCCTTCATCTATGTAAGCAGCTGGTGAGCATTGGCGTGGCAGTTACTTCTCACTACACTGATTGTACCCCTTCTCCTGCTTAACAAGCGACACAGGAACGCTTTAGTAATGCATATCCACTTCATTGCCCTAATTTTGCATTGAGATTTTATTTTATTTTTTATTTTTTTGGGGCGTTTATGATACATTCCAGAAAATTGGGAGGCTGGAAATTTTAGATGTATATATGCCGGCCTGGTGGTCGAGTGGTTAGCATGTTGACCTCAGAGTGCAGAGGTACCGGGTTCGATTCCAGCTCCGGCCTTCCTGTGTGGAGTTTGCATGTTCTCCTCATGCCTGCTTGGGTTTCTCTGGTACTCCGGTTTCATCCCACATTACAAATACATACATGCATGGCAGGCTGATTGAACCCTTTAAATTGTTCCTAGGTGTGAGTGTGAGCGCGGGTGGTTGTTTGTCTCTGTGTGCCCTGCGACTAGCTGGCAACCTGTTCACGTTGGTTACTGTGACGAACGATACAAACTGTGGTAGGCTTTAATTTCAGGGCTTGGATTTGACCCCTCTATCAGAAAGGAGGACTTTTTGAGCATTTTGGCATCGAAAACAAACCCCCAACAACATAATCATACACACACACGCACCTCGCCCTCAGGCTTTTGGAGTCTTTAGGGACAACCTTATAACTATGCAATTATTTGCGCTTTCTCTGAGCGCTTTGACACGTATGTGATTATTCAAAAAGTAGTGGTATGTATGGTGGCTCTTACATCAGAGGTCAATAAATTTTAAATAATGAACTAGATTAGAGTTAAGAGTGTTTAAAGAATTGCTTAAATATTCCCTGTACTTTTACTACAGACTTTATGAACTGTAGCAATATATTGCAACAAAAGAATTGAGATCAATGGAAAATTTCGACCAAATTGAAGGTGGGTCCGTATGTGTACTCTTGCGGAGAAAAAAATAACGGGGGAACTTACAGAGACTGTTTCTATGTGAAAGTTAAAAGCATATGTTTTGCCGAATTTCCTTTTTGTAGAGGCTCACATTATACACACGCGCGCACACACTCGCATGCACACACTAAATTGCTTTGACGTGCTACTGCAGAGTAATCAACACACTGCTTTGAAGCAGGAAGAGCTCAACTTACATGCAAATTAAACACTTCTTGAAGTACACTGTATGCAAATCCGAAGGCTTGGCCGATTCACCTAGTTGTTAAGGTGGAATTGCAACATATTTTGACATTGCTGGAAGGCTATCAAAGAATATTGTGTGTTGCGTGATGTTATATGTGGTGAGGTAACTGGATTCGCTCAAGTCACATGGATGAAACAAACGATGTTTGGTAAATAATTTCAGTGTATTTCTGGGCTGAAAGTGTAAGATGAGCATGTGTAAGGTTTCAGACGCAGATCTTAATCACGTGTACCGCATTGGTGATCGCACTCAGCACAGCTACAATGCGGCGACATGATTCATGCTTTAGTTTACCTTTTTGCTGTCCATCCATAATATTGATCTTATTTTCCGATATTTTTATGCAGCGTGGGCTGGTTTTGATTCGGAGGAACACTTGAACAAGCCAAGAAAATGACTCATAACATAAGAATTCCATTTTTTTGTACTCTAGATGTTGCTCATTTTGACTCTGTAAACGGACTGGAGAGGCTAAAACAAGTGGATAAACTAAGAAGCCACCACAACTTGGTTCATGGTGGCCTGAAATGACTACCACTCAGAAAGGCTTCATGGCAGACCCTATTAACCTTCTCTTTTATTGTATTTTATTATTGTTTTAAATTCAATGCAGTGGCATTTAAAACAAAAACAACAACTAAAAAAAAAAAAGATTGTTGTTTCCATTAATTTCAATGAGGAATATTGAATTGCTCTTCAGTCTTATTGAGTTCCACGCTTAAGTCAAGGTACATTGTATGACACTATTAAAAATGGCTTTTATTTGATCATCCGGAGCCCATCCCTCATGCCTCTCTTGCCTTTGTCACTTCCCCCTTGCGGAGCTGCACAAGGACTGGAAAATATAGTTGCCTAAAAATACACTTACAAACACTCACACCCGGACAAGTTGTCTTCAATATTAGAAAGCACAAGGCTGATACCTGAGCCATTTTGGCTCAGAGGCCACGCTCAGATCCGCCACATGTGCGCGCCACCTCCTGCCCTCCACGAGCACCCTCCAGGCCAGCCGGCAGGTCATAAGCATCGCCGTCCAGTTGTCGACGCATACTTTGGTAGTCACACGGGCATCACCAGGCCTGACGTGGGCCCCCTTGATGCCAGTGAGAGGGTTCACGCATGTGTGAGGGAAAAGGTCACCGAGTCTAGTGTGGTCTACATGAGGAAATCTCTGTACTTGAACAGTTAAATCCGTTGTTTAATCAACAAGAATATTGTAACTGTCTTTTAACCACATCTATGTATAGTTGTAATATTCCAATGTTAGAATAGTGTCTTGCTGTAGTTAAAAAAAAAAAATATATATATAAGTGAAATACCCTTAAATATTTACCCCCTACATATAAATTAACAGCGACCCGGTGATCCAGTGGTTAGCGCATCGACCTCACAGTGCAGAGTGTTCAATTCCAGCGCCGGCCTCCCTGTGTGGAGTTTGCATGCTTTCCCCAGGTCTGCGTGGGTTTTCTCCGGGTATTCCGGTTTCCTCCCACATTCCAAAAACATGCATGGCGGGCTGATTGAACACTCAAAATTGTCCCTAGGTGTGAGTGAGCCCGGATGGTTGTTTGTCTATGTGTGCCCTGCAATTGGCTGGCAACCGGTTCAGGGTGTCCCCCGCCTACTGCCCGAAGATGGCTGGGATAGGCTCCAGCACCCCACGTGACCCTTGTGAGGATAAAGCGGAACAGAACATGGATGGATGGATGGATTGATATAAATTAACAGTTAATGTTTGTTTAAGAATCACCAACTTTAATTTACTAGTACAGTGAAACTCCTCTACAACGAAATCATGTTTGCAGCAAGATATTTTTCAAAACAGGGGACTTTTCACTGTAGCAAATTTTATCTTAGAGAAAAAGATTTCGTATAATGGAACAGTGGGACTTTTCGTTGTAGAGGGAGCAGAAAAGTGGGAATGGCTTTCTGCATGAACATTTTTTCACACTAGGGGGTATTTTCGCCCATGTAGGTTTGGTTGTAGAGGAGTTTCACTATATACACAACAACAGTATTTTCTACCAAGTGGTGGAGATGGGTACCACATTCCTTCACAAGTCGTGTCACTGTCCGTCAGCATCTATCGGATAATTGTGGGCCTGTTTCTGTTTTGATGACACCACTTCTTCATTACTCGCCTTGCATTGAAATTAACCATGGGGATTGCGGGCGCACTCTTTTGACAAATACACGAGTGCATGTAGATATAAAAAGGAGAACACCAGATATTTATCAAACTTGACAATGTTGCTCTGTTTTCCCATTAATGCTTCAAGCGCTACTTTTTTTTTTTTTTTAGTTGGCACTGACAGGAGAAGAGTGGCGGAGGAATGTTGCTGGAAGTGTTTGTGATATGCTTAAGGTACATAATTTAAAATACAAGATGGTGACTTGTGAGTATTACCTGCTGTCATGATCAACATGAGGTATGAATGGCCATGGGTCCAGATTGACTTTCTGTTCAGTCCAGACTTTCAAAAGCCCTATTTGTCATAAACTCCTTTTTAACTTGTGGAGATTTCTAGGAATTAAATGCAAATTATGGGGTGGGGGCGGGGGCATGGCTCAGGAGGTGAAGGAGGTCATCCAGTAACCGAAGGATCCGCTGTTCAAATCTCGCTGTTCCATCTGTCCAAGTCATGTGTTGTTCCTCCACCTTGCCTCCAGTGCCACTCAGGCTGCTGTATGGCTGGGTGTGAATGTTTGTTGGCGGTTGGAGAGGCCGAAGGCGCACACTGGCAGCCACGCTTCTTTCAGCCTGCCCCTGAGTGGCTGTGGATACATACGGAGCTTAACGACACCACAGTGTGAATATGTTAGGACATGAATAATGTATCCATTGTGAGCACTGTTGTGAGTATATTACAGAAATGTGCCATATGAATATGATTCATTATTATTATTGTTATTAAATAGCAAATGTAATATCTAAACTGGCGTGTACTGTTGAAATACAATATCCTACGTCATGTACTGTAATCGAAAATGCAGTACTAAAAACAGCAGCAGCCGTGTCAAATTACCACATGAGCCACTGTTATATAGTTATATATTGTTAGTTAAAATACAGTAATATACTGCTAAACTAAATTACAGTAGTTGCATTGTAAAACAAATGGCGTTATTTTAGCGAGAAATTCTTGACAGTGTATGGCTGGGTGGTCATAAGTGCGTATCTTAGTAACATTAAATTATCCCCTTGTGATACCGTCTTCTTCCAAAGTGAGTGACAGGCGGCTGAGGGTCCAACAATGGCATTGGTGTCCAAAACCTAATCATCAAATTAGTTTGATGGATGTGTAGGAAAGATGGAAATGAGCTGCATTTGTTCCAAATAACAATTTGATAGAACAGAAGGTCATGTTTATGGGTTGATATGATGGTTTTGACATGCTGGCATTTGTATAAATGTTAAAGGAGATTTGGATCTATTTTGCATGACCCGTTTATGTACATTATCCTCATGGAGCGTTATACAGTGGAACCTTCAAAGACGATTGTTTGGAATTAAATTCTGGAAAATATGCCTCTGAAGTCAAACAAATCATGTGATAATTCATTCCAGTACAGCAAATTGCTTTTTTTTTTTTTTTTTGTGATTCAAATAAGTTTGATGATATCCAGTGAACCCAAAATGGAACTTAGGGCATTTTCTCACTACACTTTGCAACGTGTAGTGGTAGTGCGAGTCCATTCCAGTGTGTATGTGCTACGAAGGCTCGAGGACCGACCGATGAGCGCAAGGTGGATGCGTACCGCCACGTGCCCCTGAAATCAAAAGCAACTTTAACTTGAGAGGAGCGTCGCAGTGACATCAGAAGGCGCATCCAACAGGAGAGGGGCTGATGGGGTGATTTCAAGGCAATACAACATTGGCTGTTATGCAATTGCTTCCAAATATGCACTGGGATGATGATGTCCTGAAGCAAAAAAAAAAAAAAGCACATGGTAAAAACGCCTCTAATGTGGCAAAATGAAAGCATCTGACTGCCTTGTACATCCCCAAAGTAGTTCCACTTTGTTTTGGTTTTCTTATCTTGATTAAAATAAAAATTAACTTCTCTTGACAGATATGGATGTCAAAATATGACTCAAAACATTGCCCTGAGCAGTTACTCCTATTTTTATGATGGCGATAAATGAATAAAAAAAAGAATGAATTCACTTTCCATTATTCCTTATGCAAAATAAGTTTTGGAGTGAGAACAACATTAGGAGTGTCGGCAAATTGTTTTTGACTTTGAAGCTTCACCTGGATCTGTAACTCAATACCGCTCCATTGCTTCTAACGTGACAATGGGCGGCACAACGATAACCAGACTGTATTATAATTATACGTTACATTTTGTCTGAGGGAGGCTCAGTCATTTCGCACGCACCACTTGACTTGACCCACATAGAGTGTACATAGCAGTGATTCTGGATGGCATCAACCTGAGTCAGATTTTTTATAAGCTCTTCCCCACTGAACAATGCGCTCCACCCTTTGACTAATGGCTACTGGTGCGATCACAACATCCTACCTTGACAGCATGACAACTTTATAGGCATTTACTTTTCAGAAATTCAGTTAGAAGTTGGAGAGCAGTGCAAGCAATGTCGCATGGAGCCAAAGGTGGCCGACAAGTTCTAATTAGAATTACTCTGAAGGGCCGGGCAATGATGGGAAAAAACAATAATGATCACAATTATTTTGATTGGATATCAGAATTAATAAAACTACGAAAACTTTAAATTTTCGATTAATTGCTCAGCCATACCACTTTGCATAATTTCACAAACAAATGTGTCATCGGACAGTATGTGTTCAGAATTCCAATACAATCCCCTAGTAGTGTTTTTTTTTTTTTAACTCTACAGAATGAAATTAAGGACACGCATACTTTTAGTCGCATGGTGTGCTTTGTGTGTGCACAATGTCCCCGAGCCTCATGCGTAGGTTTTCTCCGGTTTCCTCCCACATTTCAAAAACATGCACGGTACGTTCATTGAAAACTATAACTTGTCACTAGGTGCGAATGTGAGTGTGAATCATTGTTCGTCTATTTGTGTATTTGGAATGGTTGGCAACCCGTTCCGGGTGTTGCCTGCATGCCTGTTGCAAAAAAGCCAGTTCGGATAGGTTGTCGCCCAGGACACGCGTGGCACAAGCGAGGAATAAGCTGTTCAGAAAATTGCTGAACAAACAACTTCAAGGAGGAGTTATGGGAAGGACGGAACAGTTTGTTTGTTCGTGACATAAGTTGATTGTGTTGGGTTTGCACTTGGAGACATTGAGCCGAAAACACTTTGTTGTGGTTGCTGACAATTATTGGTAATTATTGGTAATTATTGCCAATGGCTACAAAAAAAAAAAAAAAAAAAAAAAAGCTGTCATTACTTTATTGCCAGGCAGGTTTTAGTGACTATCTAAAATTGTTGACAGAGCATTGCCTTGTCAACAAATACAGCACGTCTGAAAAGTATGCATGGTGCTTCACTTTTTCCACATTTTATTTGCTTTATTTCGAAATGAATTATCCTCATAATTTCCCTCAAAACTATTCACACAATACCCGATATTGACAATGTGAATCATCTGTTTTCTTTCAGATTTGTCTTCAAATTTATGTTTAGACATTACGCAGCCGTCAAAACTGAGCGATCGTGGGGATCGGGTCCTTAGTCAGGCAGGTGACAGACAACCTGATTGTCACTCTATCACACGTCCTTTGCTCCTCATGCCTGATTCTGCAGCAATTTGCGAATCAGGCATGTCTAGTTGACTGATCAGACAAAAGCCCATTTCTTAGAAAAAGCTATAATGGCAGCCCTCCTGGAGTTTGCCCAAAGGCACTTGAAGGGGACAAAATTCTCCGGTATGACGAGACAAACACTGAACCCTTTGGCGTGAATGTTAAACATTCCGTTTGGAGGAAAACATGAGGCACTGCTTATCACCTCACCAATCCCGTCCTTACAGTGACGCACGGGGTTGACAGCAAGTGGGAGACGACTATAATATGCAACAATGTACAGAGACAACCCCAATGAAAGCCTGCTCCGGGGCGTTCTTGACCTCAGACTGGGGGCAGCGCTTCACCTTTCAGTCGGCCCAGGACCCGAAGGACACGGCCATGATATTAAAGGAGTCGCTTCAGGACAACTCTGTGGATGTTCGTGAGTGGCCCAGCCTGAGCCCAAACTAGAATCCGGTAGAACATCTCTGAAGAGATCTGAAAATAAATGTGCCCAGACACTCCCATCCAACCTAATGGAGCTTAAGTGGTGCTCAAAAGAATAATGGACAAAACTGCCCATGTAGGTGTGCCGAGCTTGTGGTATCATCTTTAAAAATACACGGCAAAAATGTTTTCTTAGTGGTTTCATTTCCAGAATCTGCCTCGCAAAAAAAAAAAAAATAAGAAGAAAACTTTCTTCTCATCTTGGCATTTCGGGTTGTACAGTGAAACTCCTCTACAACGAAATCTACATGGGTGAAAATACCCCCTCGTGTGAAAAAATCTTCATGCATTAACACCATGCCCACTTTCCTGTTTCAAATTTGCTACAGTGAAAACCCCCCTGTTGTGAAAAATGTCTTGCTGCAAACATGATTTCGTTGTAGAGGAGTTTCACTGTAACAGTAATTAAAAAAAAAAAAAAAGCGGAAAAAGTGAAGCTCTGCGTGAATACATTCCAGATGCACGATATGTTTTTTAAATGAAAATTTCATGGTAAACAACTTTACAGGTATGGAAAAAAAAAACCTAAGTATTTTTTAATCTGAACTTCCTTGCTGTTCGTTCTTCTTGTACTACGATTTAATGACACACAAATAACCCGCAGCAATTTTGGCGTGAACGGTGCCAGCATTTACTTAATTGCACGCCACATCATACAGCATCGACAAAGTCGTTGCGTGCCTGTTGAGTTGCAGCGTCAACATCATTTCTCGTCCAACAACGATCGCACCTCCGCCCCGCCTCGTTTTACTTCATGTGACGTCCCTCAGGATTCCCTTTTGCTCGCCTGTTGCCGATCGAGCCCACCCACCAACCCGTTCCATGCTTTACCAACCATGTGATCCGTTCAAAAATATAGACACACACACTCGAGGCGCGTTTGTGGACGATAGCGAGTTCACGCTCAGCTCGGGATGGAGGGAGTGACAGGACCCAAATCCTGAGCTCTTTAAACTGCTTGCGTTCACCCGCAGGGAGGAGGATTTGTGGTCAGCGGTGCTTATGATGGATGTGACACAATACAAAACATGTCATACTGAACATGTCTTTATTGGGTGTTTGAAACTCTCTTGCTCTCTTTGTCTGGCTCAACAAAAACTTTGATGCAACCATTTCAGACATTTTTAATTCATCTAAACTCTTGTCACGCTGGGGCCTGCAGTTTCCTATCGTCGCAGAGTTTGGAGCAACTTTTATGGTGGTTGAAAAGAATAAAATACAATGAATTGTTCAAAAAGCCGCATTCATTCAGTCGCTATTATCCAAATAACATGGTGACGTATTTAGTGGCCGTTTTCTTCATCTGGAGTCATTAAGTTTATTACAGCGCAGGCACAAAAAACACACAATTCAGGTTTTCTTGGCTACTTGCATGATGGCGATGAGGTGATGGCTCTTCGTGTTTCCTTCGTATATTTGCTATTCACAGATTTATTTATTTATTTTTTAGAATTATTGTTTTTATTCTTCATTATTTGCTGGAAAACTCACAGTTCCGATGCTCAGGCTAAAGCTCCGTCTGAAATAAAACTATTGCTTTGACTCCTTCCCGTGACAGCTTGGTACCAGGGAACTATATTGAACTAAGTTGAGGAGTTTCATGTAATAATAATAATAATAATAATAATACATTTGATTTATAAGCGCCTTTCAAGACACCCAAGTAGTGCTTTGCTGGTGTCTTGTGACATCTATAGGCAATTTTAATTATTCTTTTTGTGGCCTTTAATTACTCAAGAAACTTCTAATCTAATTTAATTACTTTAAAAATCAAGTATTCAGTAACTTTTAAAATTAATTATGGCACCATGGCCTGTAAGAGACGGAAAGTAGCAGCTAGCCTTTAGTTGCTAGTGGTATTCATTTCCCAAAGCAGGATATTATTATATTCTTCATTTGTCAATGTTGATCAACCCCGTGTGGCATTTAATAGCGCACTTGTGCACCTCGGGAACATTGTACGCTAAGATGAGTCAATAAAGTGGACAGAGCATATAGAAACTTTGGATGAGGTGGCAAAGACACGATATGAGCGTCCGTCGGGTACAGCTGTCATCCTCACACGACTCACACGGCCTTAAACTGTGTGCGCAAAGGCAAGCGGAAATAAAACAGGCCATTTCACTTAATGACCCAAAATATTTGACAGCTTGGCTTTCTTTCACTAAAATAGATTGACCTTTGCCTAACATTAGCCTTAACAGATAGCGATGAGCAGGGTTGGAGTCAGCTGCAATCTCTGTAATCAATAAATCCTTTATTTCCTACATCGATGTACATTTTTTTAAAATACCACGGCAACAATCAACCAATATTCAGTGTAAGAAATATATTTCATAAATTTCTGTTATATCATGTGGATTGTACTAAAATGTTAACACTGATCGACCCTACAACAGATTGTCTCCATTTCAATTATTTCGTAGAATGGCAATAGAAATAATTTCAAGCTGTCACGTTTTGACCTTTTTATAACGTTATGAGTTAACATTTTTGACCTAGTGGCAAAAAGGTTCACCGCTGTTTGTATTAAATCGTCCAACACCCCGTTTTCACCGACAAGATCTTGTGTGATATGCCGAACATCATGGGGGCAATCAAGAGCTTCATATTCAAATTGAGGCGCTCGCTCCCTAAATTAGATTTCAGCCACCAGCGGAGTATCGGCGATGTCGTCGGGATTTTACGACGACAGGTCGCAGCGCTGCACGTGCAGCCTGGACTCCCGTCCCTGCACCGAGGGACAGCTTAGCCACAGCTCCTCCATATTTAATTGATATGTTGAATTATTCTGGCTCAGTGCCGTGTTGTGCCACCGTGCATTGGGCCGTGGAGTTCAGTGTGTGTGTGTGTGTGGAGATAGGGGAACGGGAGTGCGGCAGGATAGCGGCCGAGTTTGCCACGAACACCGGAGGCCTCTGGGAAAGCAGAACCATAGCAACTGAATGAATTAATCAACAGGGCCCAAGAGCGACGTTGAACACAAGCAACAAGCACGCGCGCACACGCACACACGTGCTATGACAGCTGGTGGGTTCATATGCAACATACTGCTAACCCGGTGCGGCGGCTTTGGCCTCAACTGCCTTTCCGGTGACAAAACATAACACAATTGAGGACTATTCGAATTCTCGCTTTCACTCGAAATTGCGGTGGGGAAACCCTAAATCTGTTTTGGTTGTGTATGTATGCGAGGACAGTTTTGGTGAGTTCTAGTAGTCACTGATTTTGAACCACTTTTTAGGATAAATGACCACGAGATAGTGATGGGGCTTGATGAGCATTTGGACATGAAGCAAAAAGTTCACTAGTCAGTATACTAAAAAACAAAAATCAATGTGTCCATGGTGGCTCTGTGTATAAAACCAGTGAGATTCTGAGGATAGTCTGCAGTGCCCCCCTCAGGAGGTGAAAGTACAAACACTGAGGAATACTGTACTTTACATTAAGTCATGGGCGGGCCCGTTGGTCGACTGGTTAGCGCATCGACCTCACAATGCAGAGGTCGTGGGTTAGGCCTCCCTGTGTGGAGTTTGCATGTTCTCCCCGGGCCTGCGTGGGTTTTCTCCGGGTACTCCGGTCCCCCCCCACGTTCCTAAAAAATGTGGTGGCCAGCCTGATTGAACACTCTAAATTGTCCCTAGATGTGATTATGAGCGCGGATGGTTGTTTGTTTGTGTGTGCCCTGCGATTGGCTGGCAACCGGTTCAGGGTGTCCCCCGCCTACTGCCCGAAGATGGCTGGGATAGGCTCCAGCACCCCCTGCCACTTGTGAGGATAAGCGGATTGGAAAATGGATGGATGGATGGACATTAAGTCATTATAAAATTCGTGTTTGCTCAACTGGCTCAAATTATGAATAGTGTCTTTTTGGGGTGGGGGAAGGACTTTTATGGTATTATCTGAAAAGCCAAATAGAACTCCTCAGCTCAAACGTTCTTTTTATTTGGGTTTTAACTACATGAATAACCTACTTCTGTATTAACGGTTGCTAATAGAGAACAAGGGTTTGGATCATATTTTTTTTCCTACTTCTTTTGAACATAAAAGCTGCACTGAACTATGACGTGCATTGATCATTTCATCCTTTGATTTTCTTTCATCAATAAAAATAAACAGGCAACATTCTGTTGGAATGTGACCGTGAGGGACACAGCGCTAGTCTTTGGAATAGGCATTTATTAACATTCATTGACTTTAAGTGTTTTTTTCCCTTCCTTGTTTGTTACATTTAACATTTTCTGCGGCTATCATAAAGCTACACTGACAGTTTGGAATCCCAAGAATTATGCCTTTAAGCAAAATGTCACAGTAGAGGAACTTGAGTGCTACTTCAGTTGTCACTCTTGCTGAAATCGCATTCAACTTGGAACACAAACAAATTAGTCGAAAAAGAAAAACAAACACACGTAATTGTTCCTTTTTAATTGTACAGTAAAAATAACATTTGGTACAAATTTCATGCGTGTTGATATAGATCAAAACTTTCCCCCCTCTATTTCATGTCATATGTTGACTTTGATTTTGACAAATTGTACAGCAAATAAATTGGAGACTTGTTGAGAAAATGTTTAAAAAAAATTCTTGTCATTTGGACAAGAAACATTTTAGACTTCTTCCTATCCGTTTTGAACATCATGTTGCGTACATTGCTTTTGTTCAGGAATTCATGTATTTTCTTTTACATATTATGGAATTCAAGATTTCATGTATTTTCTTTTAGATATTATGGAATCTAGTGCTCCTTTGTATTTAAAAAAAAATCTACATAGGTTTAGTTCAGTAAACCCATCCCCAAAAAATGCTGCTCACCAAAAAAAAAAGTGATTAAGCCATTTTGGGTTGCCTGGAGTCAACTGAATTGTCCTTGAGCGCTGCACTGAGCATTTGCCTTGCATTTGAAACAACTGGCACCTGAATGACAGCGCGAGTGCAGAAAGTGTCTTCCATAAAAAACATTTTTACATGCTCGCGTGGCAAAGCTGGAGGGGGTCATCTGGGGTTTGGTCCTGGTCCGATGTGTTAAGATGGCGAGGTGCGGGGTCACAAGTTGTCGGGGCTGGGGCTTAAGAGCGTGTGTATTTACCCCAGATGTGAAGCATGAAGACGGAGGCAATGAAGAGCAGACTCATCACCAGCACTGGCACTGGGCCACTGACACAAGAAAACAAACAAGGCATCAGTAGTTAGATTTAGACAGAGTCACAATATGTTTCGTCCATCATAGTAAATGAATGCTGCACTGCTTAACGCCAACATGGCTGTGAACAGAGGGGAAATGGTTTTTAAAAAACGGACCAACTGCTGCTTAGAAAGACAGCCTGATTGGAATCCTTCTCATTGCTTTTCCTTTGACTTGAAAGGAGCCCAGTGTAAAGCAATCGCAGTCAAAACGTGCTAAACCTTGACATGGCGGCCATTTATGCAAAAGCATGGATTGGAAACGTGCCACCTGAAGTATGTGTGCACTTCCAAGCAGAAAATATTTGTGTCTAGCTCACCTTGCCTCACCTGTACAATTCTATTTGAGAACTGAATCTAAAAGAACCAGACAGGGTGCGGTCAAAAAGCCGTAACTCATATTGACTGATTCGACAGTACACCGTAAATCATCATCACAAGTTAACGTAAAGTGCTACCTCTGAAGTCAAAGCCGCCAAATGGACTTTGGATTTTACTCGGGCTGGGTTTGGGGGGTGGGGGGTCTCAAAAGTGTGCAGTTGTTAGAGAGGACATATGATGATAACCATAGAACCAGAAATAAAAAAATGAATATTAAATTACATACACAAAGTAACCTTTCCATACAGATACTAACATACCGTATTTTCCTCGACCAAAAGCCGCACTTAGGTCGGGGCGTCTAAAAATGCGGGTTGCCTTGCGTCCAAAATCTGTGAATGCTGTTGTGCGACGGACTGATGCTGTGCCGACACGCTTCTTATATAGAAGAAAGGCAGACGTAACTGAGGACAGCATACGGACGTTAGAATGGGAAGCGTGTGCATGAAAGAGGACGCTAACGGCATACCCCTAGTACGTGTGCATAATACGTGCATTGTGCAAAACAACATCCCGAAAATGGTACCTAGGAAGAGACATGCTTACGAAGCAGAGTTCAAACTACTAGCTACCAGTTCCGCGGAGGACCATGGGAATCAAGCAGCTGCGAGAGAATTTGAGATCAACTAATTCATGGCGCTGAGGGCTTTTGTATAATGAAACGGCGCCATCTATCGGACAAGGACGACCGTAGTGACGCAACATCCGGCGGATTTCAAGGAAAAGCTGGCCATCTTCCGCTCCTGCTACAGTAAAACGTGTAATGTTCTGCACTACGTTAAATAAAGACGCTTTCCTTTAAATTTGAATCCTTTATTCTGTCACTTTGCTTCCATTACCGACTATTCTCTCAACCAATCGCCATATTCGTACATACATGCGCACAGAATCCAGTGCGTTCAAATTTGGAGGTTTGCCTGTATTTCATTGAATGAGCTACTGAGGTGAGGTGAGGTGTTCCGGGCATGTCCCACTGGGAGGAGACCCCGAGGACGACCCAGGACACGCTGGAGAGACTATGTCACCCAGCTGGCCTGGGAACGCCTCGGGATCCCCCGGGAAGAGCTGGAAGAAGTGGCTGGGGAGAGGGAAGTCTGGGCTTCCCTGCTAAAGCTGCTGCCCCCGCGACCCGACCTCGGATAAGCGGTAGAAGATGGATGGATGGATGGATGGAGCTACTGAGGTACTAGCCCATACGGAATCATTTTATAACGATTGTGTCATGGTTCTGTTTGTGACCAAAAGGTGGCACTCTAGGGCTCCGCCTGCAGCTGCACACCTGTTGGTCATTGTGTCATTCCTTTGTTTGTTTAAATGGACTCCCGGCACGACCACTCGGTGTCGGGTCATTGTTGCTGTGCGCACGTGTCATGTTTTGTTTTCTGTCTTAGGTTTTTGCTGCTTTGATTTCTTGTGCTGGACTTTATTTGAATTCATTTTTGAGTTAGTTTCTCCCGTGTATTCCTGTTTGCATTTTTTTTAAAAATACATTTTGGTCAGCCACCTTGCTCCTCCCTGCTTTTTGGGGTCCTCCAACTACCACCTCGCAAAACATGACAGATTGATTATACCGACATAGTATGTCAGGTAGACACTTTTCTGAATCACTCATTTCCTGCCTAGCTGACCACTGAACGTAAACTGAGCAACTAAACAAGTGTCAGCCCTCAGAGTGCATGTTGAGCGCTTCTTTGGAAACTGGCAAACATGCAAACAAAAAGTGCTCACTGACAACTTTGAAATGGTTCCTCATTAGGTTTCAAGTGCGCCGCACAGTCTTTGGGCCGTGCTGGCTCATTTTATTGATGAGCCCCTGACACCAGGAAGGGGCTCTCAACTCTGAAGGAGGGACCGTGCGGGGGATTTGGGAGGGTGGGGGGAGAGGGGGTGCATCGCCATGCCAACCGCCCCCTCAATCCCTCGCCCTTCCCCCCGCCCCTGTCAGAAGGCTGTAATTGAGTTGACCTTTCAGAGTGGATCCTTTAATGAAGCTCTGCGAGCGGTGTCTAACGCAGGAACAAACGCGCACTCGATATACAGCGGCGTACAAGGAGTGTGCCCTCCTTCCACGCCCGAGACACACACTCGATAAGCAGCGCGGCGCCATCGATCAGCCGGCGCCGCCGCATGCGACGGGGAGATGGGATGCTTTTTTTTTTTTTAATAATGGGAAGTGGGCTTGGCTCAGAATAGAAAGTTATCAGACTTTCCTGCCTGATTTCCAACCCAACTGATGCGTCAAACATTAGGTATGAATATTTTTTGTATACTGGCCATATAGTTGCAGCTTTTCTGACAATATACTTACACTTTGAGACCCGGCGAGTCCTCGGTGTAAAAGCGCCACATTCCCCCGGTACCAGCCGATCCAGTGGTCCTGCCACCACTGCGGGTACCGCTGCTGGTTGTTTTCCTGTGGAACACACAAATGAACGCTACCTAATGTACAGTTGTGCTCGTTCTTTTACATATCCTGGCAGAACTTGTGAATTATTGGCGGATGGTGATGGGGTGATATTGTGACAACAAATGATTAACTTTTACAGGATAAAGTTGTAATGTTTCGACCAACTATGCCATGATATTAAAACAATAATAATAATAATAATACATTTTATTTATAATATAAGATTAAACAAAATACTGAACACAATTTGATGATAAATGTTGAAAAACAAATTGCAAAAGCAACATATAATGGTCAAATATATTAAAATAAAGTTGGAATACCGGACAACTATAAAATGTCACATTTACACGATATAGTTGCAATATACGGTAATGCCAAAAATGTCTTGATCTACTAAAAATCTAAAATTTAAAAGACTAAAACAGAATCAACAAATGTGATCATTTTACAGAATACAGTTGACAGGAAAGTTACCATGAAAAATGTTCAAATTTTACATTAAGTCATACATTTGCAAGGATACAATTGTATGAAAAAAAGTCAACGCTAATTTTTTTCTGCTTTAGAAAAAACCCCTCCATTCAATATGAGTTTTCCCTCCTTATCTTTTTTCCCTATTTATAAGAACATATCACAACTTTCATCATGTAATCCTCTTGACTCCTGTTTCCTTTTTCTAGTGTCCTCAAAACAACTTTGTAATTAAACAGCCTGATTAAATAGAACGAGGAACAAAGCAACGCCTGTTAGGATGATAATGAGTTTAAGTCCTCAGTGCAACATGTGATGGAAATGAAAAAGCTATCGATGAAGATGCTGATAGTCAAGGCTGCTAAATGAATTAACACTGTTCACGCCAGAAGTGAAAAAGTCTATCTGATGTTTTAATCTCTTGGTAAATAGATAAAGATATACTGAGGTCAGTAAAAGGGCCGTCGTACATTTCACCAGGTCAGGAGTTGAGGGGTCAATTATGAGTCTTTGAAAATTGGTGTTTGTGCAGAAGACAACTTCAATAACACCTTTAAGTGCCAATCAATGAGGTTTCTTTTACAAGAGATTAAAAATTTAGTTTCATTTTCACAATCATCCACGTTTGGATCCCTGCTTCAACATCCACTCATGTTATGATTCGTGTGGGTCCTATTCAGCATTTGTAAAGTTTAGGCCATGATTGTGAGCTCGCGTGTGTACCTCTGTCTCACTGTGGAGCCTGCTGTACGGGGGGCCACTGTCTTACTGGGGGAACGGCTGGACGCCCCCACACTGGTTGCACTTACTGCTGGTCCAGGCTAAGAGAAAGAGAGACAGTTTCACCATTTACTATGCAATTCATTACTTTCATGGGAAATGGATTGGGAGAAAGTGGTTTTTAAAAAGCTGCAGACATTGAAACAGTGAGTAGAGCTAAACCCCCTATGTAGTTGCATATATTAACAGCCTCATATGTATCATGTGTAATTCATGATTTTAAATTATTGTTAACTAACTAGTTATATGTGTGTGGGGAAGCCACGTCCACAAACGTTAAGATAAGGCTAGCAGGAGTGCTAACAGATAGCAAAACGCGGATTTGTTTTTATTGCGCCGCTTCTTTTAAGCGAAACAACTACAAGCGCATGCTGTAATGTCTCACCATTTTGTTTTATTTGTGTCGATGCGAGCTGAGTCCCCGATGTTCTCTCTCGACGGTGACGTGTCCTGTCAAAGAACGATGCACAGGTCTGAATGGAATGGTCGGAACTTGAGAAGGGACCCCCAAAGATGACGCTTGTCCAAAAAGGACACGACTGCAAAACCCTAAGACCCATTTAGGTATCCAAAACGATGCCTGTCTATAAATTACCGTTTGACATAAAAATGAGAACATATTTAACATACCACTCAGGTTTATCTTCAGTGTTTTGTACTAATACATAATTTAAAAGCATTCTATGCATCATTGTACATTTTATAAGATTATGAGATACGTTATATACATAGGCTAGATAAGACTCTCCCCGCATCACTGGGTGACGTGTCTTCTAAGGGACGAATGATTGTCAACAGGGAAACTATAGCCATTTTGGCGCGAGCAGGAAGTTCCTTTTGCTGCGTCTCGGGTGTGAATATAGAGCCACTATGGCGGCAGCGCGCATATGTTTCTTGCCAGACGTTCTTGAGTGGCGACAAGAGCATCATCCCAGGTCTCAAAAGTTGTTTCAGAAAACAGAAGGTAAACGCTATAATGTCTAGTATTTAATGCACACGTTGACGGGGTTATCGGTACCGTTTTAGCCTTTAAAACATCGTGTTATAATACGTCATGGTCCTTTTTGGTTGTTTTTTTTTTTTTAGCAATGCAGGCAGGCTGCAGTGCTTTGATGACATTTGTGTTTTGTATTTACTAACTAATCACGAACTAATTAACTAATCTCTAAGTGTGGGTGCTCGTGTTATTTACATGCATTTTACATAGGGTGACTTGTAATGAAAATAATTGAGTAACGTATCCTAAAGGTGCGACACTCTCTTAATGTAACCTTAGTTATATGGATTTTTAAAAAAAATGATTTAATAACAAGTTATTGCTCTTATTCTTTATCTTGTGAATGTCTGTCCAGGATGGTGCGGGTAGTATTTCTGCATCCTGACCTCGGTATAGGTGGAGCAGAACGTCTAGTTGTCGATGCTGCTGTTGCCCTTAAATCTAAGGGATGTAATGTCCAGATCTGGACTGCTCACTATGACCCGACCCACTGTTTTTCTGAAACCCTTGACCCAGACTTACCCGTGGTAAGCAAGCACTCAGTTAATCGTGTGTATAAAATGTTTGTTTAGTTGTGCGATAATTATTTTTTCCTCCTCCACGTCCAATAGGTTTGTGTGGGTGACTGGCTGCCCACCAATGTTTTTGGTTACCTCCATGCCGTATGTGCTTACGTGAGGATGATCTACGTGGCTGCCTATTTGGTTTTCCTCAGCGGGCTAGAGTATGATGTCGTTTTTTGTGATCAGGTGAGTGACATTTTCATTTTAGCATGTTGAGCTCATCCTTGACATTCATCTGAAGAGGCAAGATTGATGTTTTTGTTAAGTAAAATGCTAGTTCATTGGTAGATCATCAGCACAGTCACATTTTAGATCTTATTTGACCTTTATTTAGATCACCACTCCATTGTAATTTCTCTTGGAAAGTGTTTCTTGAGTTGCATATAGGGTTAAAAGCAAACTATAATTGTATTTTTTTGTTTTTGAATCCACCAAGGTGTCAGTGTGTATTCCAGTGCTGAGGCTGTCTCGTCACAGAAAAAAGGTTTTATTCTACTGTCACTTCCCGGACCAGCTTCTGACGCAAAGGAAATCAGTCCTCAAGAAGCTTTACCGTGCTCCCATTGACTTCCTGGAGGAGCGTACCACTGGCATGGCTGATATGGTACACAAAGGCCCGAGGGTCACACTCACACACTCAGACTTGTCTCTCTTTTGTTTGTTTTTTTCATTGCGATTAGAAGAATGTGTTTCTCGCAATAGAATACATCATATATGTGTAGAAGGAAAATTTATTTGAATAAGAGAAACTACATAGTGCTAAACTAAAAAATAAAATAACAATCCCAATTTTAAAAAATATAAAATTATTATGCAATCGATAAGTACTTAATAAGCATTCAATAAGTTCAGGCTTGCATCTTTCATTCAAGTAAAATCTTAGCTGTAGATAATTTTAGGGAAAAGCTCATGTCTACAGGCTAAATTTGGGCCTTAATCTCTAAATGCAATGCACAGATGATGAAGGAGCATTGCTATGCAAGTATTGTCATTGACATGTTAATGATAATACAATACTGCATATTATTTTTTATGATTGTATCATATTTTTTATTTTATGTTCTAAATATCTTTTATCATCTGTAATATTTTTCAAATGCCGCTATCACGCTGGTGCTGGAAGTCTTTTTTTGCTCATGACTAAAGAATCAACAAGGGCTCCCCCTGCAGTAGTACATTGACCAAACTCAGAACTACAGTATATGTACTGTAGCTATATATGAAATTATATTAAATTAGTTCTCCCCATAAAATTAACTGAAAAGTCATGAATCTTTTCCACCCCTTGCATGTTTTCATTTCTTGTTTTCAGGAAAGAAAAATAGCACTGCACAGTTGCCTCCAGCATAATGGCGGTTGGGTACTTGCGGATGCAACCCTCTGCAGATAAAAATAAATACATCAATAAATAGATTTTGAAATGTTAAATTATTTTCTTTGGGTGGGGAGTGTAGGTAAATGTATTTATTATTATTAATAATAATAATAATTATTATTATTGTTGTTGTTGTTTTCAAATGCATTTATAATGGGTGTCAATTACTGTATATGTGGATTTTAACTATTTGTGGTCTGGCCTGGTCCCTATTCCATGTGGCGGCATAAATACCTAATTGTCCTCAGTGGTCAGGTAAAAAAGAAAAAAGTTTGCTTTAAAAATATATAATCAAGCCAGAAGTCACACATGCATACACTCTGCAATATGTGTGTGTTGATGTCTACCTTTATGGGGTGTGACCTAGTCCAGGTAGCCAGTTAGTCTGCATGTGAGCAGTTTGGCATTAGTTTGTGACCTACTGCGGCTCCTTGTGAGTGTTCTCATTTTGTATTTGTGTGCTTGACAAAACATAAAATCCTGTGTATTATATGTCCCACACCCAAAATCAACCAACCTGTTTTGGTCAACCTCCTCCACTTGCACCTCTCCTGTTTTTGAAGAGAGCGAGAGGAGGTTGTGCTGAGACAGGCCGAATATCCTTTGGATTTATTTCATTTCAACACAAGATTAAACTGTGTTAAACTGTTTTTTTTCCCCATTTAATAAACTGCTTTTGAAAAGTAATTTGACAGCTCTCACCAGCATTCCTAGCCGCTAGCGAGACCGAATGCTGGCAGCCGGCGTAGAAATCACAGTCAGGGTAATTAAGTCCTTTTTAGTGCCCCAGTTCAAAATGTGAATGTTATTTCAGGACACCGTTGTGTCGTTAAAATCAGTAGCTCATATTTGTGATGGCAATGCGGCAAGGGTCTGCAAAACCAGTCAAGTCAGCCGTTACTTCAATATTAAAGTTTCCCTCTGCATTGATGTCCGTACATGTGGTTGGAGACGGTTTATTTTGAAGTTGGCCTTATTACCGCGTTGGCGGCATGATTTATTGGATGAACTATTGTTGCCGGCGTGCCTAGGTACTGTCAAACGTCCAAACAAAGTGAAATTTTCGCGTATTCTGAATGGGATTTGACGGTATATTGGCTCAGCCACATGAAAGGGCGTTTCAGTTCCTTAATTTCTCCGTTTTCTTTCATTCCCCTTGAGCAGCGGTATGTCTGAAGCTTGTTTGTGACCAAAATTTTGGCTCGCAAAGCAAAAAACAAAAAAAAATCGACCGAGCGGCATTTCGAAAAGTTGAAAAATATCATCAATTGCAATCATCACTGTAGTCTCGTAAATGCGACAATGTTTGGTCCTCCTGATGCAACTTTACTTGCATGTAGATTCTGGTAAACAGCCAGTTCACCGCGGGAGTCTTCAGGGAGACCTTTCAGAGTCTCACAGGGGTCCAGACAGATGTCCTCTATCCCTCCCTGAACACGCGCACATTTGACCAGCCGCCCACTGAAGCGCAAGGCCTGTGGGGGCTGATCCCTGAGGGAACCTCCCACCTGTTCCTCTCTCTCAACCGATACGAGCGAAAGAAGAACCTGGGCCTGGCCCTGCGAGCCCTGGCGGCGCTGAGGGGCGCGCTTCCTCCGGGCCGAAGAGCGGGCGTTCACCTGGTGGTGGCGGGCGGCTACGACGACCGAGTCAGCGAGAACGTGGAGCACTACGGCGAGCTGAAAGCGCTGGCGTCGCAGCTCCACTTGGAGGACTTTGTGACTTTCCTACGCTCCCCCTCGGACTGCGTCAAGGTGGCACTGCTGCGGGGCAGCCACGCGGTGCTGTACACGCCGAGCAGGGAGCATTTTGGGATCGTTCCCGTCGAGGCCATGTACTGCTGCTGCCCTGTTATCGCCGTGAACTCCGGGGGGCCCCTGGAGAGCGTGGCGGACGGTGAGACGGGCTTCCTGTGCGAGCCCACGGCGGAGGCTTTCTCCAAGGCCATGGAGAGGCTGATCGTGGAGACGCAGCTCCGCAGGGACATGGGACAAGCTGGCAGGAAGAGGGTGCAAGATAAGTTCTCTCTTCAGGCCTTCTCACAGCAGCTGTATAGATACGTCGTCGGGCTTAGCCAATGACAAGACTGAAGTTTTTTGGTTTTTTTGGGGAATTGGGCACCTGACTGTGTTTCTGTGGTGAACTACGAGGCAGTCGCGGTATTGCAAAGATTTAAGAAGACAATCAGCGTTGCTCAGGAACGGCATTCTAGACCAATTATGAGGAAAATAAGTGTTTCCATACTCTGCTGGTCTTTGTACGTGTCGCAGTGTGGCAACCAAAAAAAATATTGATTCATTCAGTGAAATGTTTCTTCCCCTTTTTTTCTCCATCTTTATTAGCGGAGGAACGCCGTTATCATCAGGCAGTACACGCGGTCCTAAATCAATAAACAGGATGCTTTCTTCCACTTCCTGTCTGCCCAGAGCTTTTATTCCAAAGACGCCTGCCCGGTCTGTGACTCTTGCTGCTGCACAGAGGTTATTAGCAGATGATAGAGAGTGTTTGGCTTCATTAGAGGTCTGGTTGGTGGGCAGTATGCCGCTGTCTGGGTCATTATCAAGGAGAACAGCAGAAGGTCACCGTGTCTGCGCAACGGCCTCCTCCACTCCTCTACTGTATAGAGATGTTCTTATTGACATTCCACAAGTCTTAATAAACTAGATGACACACAAAAAGTTTCTCGAGCCGCTTTGTTGCAAAGTTTTGTCCGCCTTTATTGGAGTTCGGCGAGCCGACAAAGTATGTCCTTTACTCTCGGCGCATATTTTGAAATCCTGTCGAGCAGTAAAAGGGTTTTGATGGTGCTTGGTATGAGGAATAACCAGATGTGTGCCCTTATATTTCCGTCTCCATACGCTGCTGCATTATCAGTTCAAGAGTTTCGGTCGTGTTGAAATGCTCTCCGTTCATTTTCTGAAAGGGAATCTGCAAAAACAAACAAGAAAATCTTAACCTGGAAATAGCAATTAAAAATAAATGCTGATAGATAGCCAAAATATGTGTGTGAACAATAGTGCCTCAAAGGAACGGCGTAAAATGTGACTACATGTCACTTTACGCATGTGGCCTACTCCTATCGGGTCACACAGTTTTAATAAATACAGTGAAACTCCTCTACAACGAAACCTACATGGTCGAAAATACCCTCTAGTGTGAAAAAATGTTTGCGTATGAAAGCCATTCCCACTTTTCTGCTCCCCCTACAACGAAAAGTCCACCTGTTCTGTTATACGAAATCTTTTTCCCTGCTAATGCCTGGCAACAAGATTCACTACAACAAAAATCGCAATTTCTTTCCCTATTTTTCTTTCTACTCTGGCTACATAAAGTGTCAAATAAGTGCATGCTCATACTTGTGCACTATTGGAATAAAAATAAAAAGTACACGTATACGCTTTTTGTGTGTGCTCGAGTTTATGTCTGAGATAAAATTTGCTACAGTGAAAAGTCCCCTGTTGTGAAAAATTTCTTGCTGCAAACATGATTTCATTGGAGAGGAGTTTCACTGTATGCCAAAAACAGATTTTTTTGCCCCCTTCAAATTCATACTCCCTTTGGACTCTGTTCATAATTTTACATGGGGATAAAAAGTTACCTGTTGCCGAAGTGCATGCATGCTCTCAGTGAATGGTCTTAACAATCATGGCCATCACCTTGTCAAAATATTCAGTTTGTCTCTTGTGACCGCCCATTTCTCTGTGACAATCCGCTACTTCCTTGACACTCGCACCATTTTTTTTTTTTTTTTTTGTGGGTCATTAAAAAAAAGAACAATATATTGTACGTGCAGCTTCAAAACCTGACACGGTGTCAACTTAATTTTTTTCCACAATGGTCCACTTCAATCGCATTTTGCTATACGGCTCGATCTGCAGCGGGCCTTAAGTGGATGAGAGACCCAGCACCTAACTGGTCTGGAAGCAAAAATGTACTAGTGATGGAAAAGTGTGACGATAACCATAGAAGAGTGAGCCTTATTCAATTATGTCTTTTATGGTTTCTCATTAAAATACTTTCCATCCATCCATCTGAACCGCTTATCCTCACGAGGCTCATAGGCGTGTTGGAGCCTATGCCAGCTGTCTCCGGGAAGTAGGCGGGGTACACCCTGAACTGGTTGCCAGCCAATTGCAGGGCACACATAGACAAAACAACCATTCACACTCACAATCACACCTAAGGACAATTTAGGGATCAATTAACGTACCATGCATGTTTTTGGAATGAGGGAGGAAGAGAAGTCACGTAGGCACACAGAGGCTGGAATCAAACCCTGGTCCTTTGCAATGCGAGGCCGCAGTTAATTGAATATCAAGTTGACACACCAAGCTGATGCGAACCGAAATAGTCCAATAGTCGCTAAGGCTAATGACTCCTGCCCTGATTAGAATGCTCCAAAAAAAGTATACATTTTTACTGACATGCATATTAGATCCTGAAATAACCTTGTCAAAGCTTGACTAACTTAAGTTTGTATTTTATTTTATTATTGCTTCAACTGTGGATAACTTTTCTCGTCCGCCTGCGAAGAGTGTATGTTGTACGCATATCTGAATGATTGTCATCGCGACTGCAGCATTCTCGGTAGCCGCTGGCGTGACTCAAACCAACCTGCGTGCACACAGCTCGACCGTAGCGGACGAAGGTGGCGAAATGCTCGCTGTTGAAGTTGATCAAGTCGTATTTGAATTCCTGGTGCAGGAAAGTCTGACAGCGATGCATCATCTGCTCCGTCATGGACGGAGCCAGGTGGTGCTTGTCGTTATTGACCCGGATGCGGGTTCCCGCAGGCACTCTGATGTCAGCGATGGTCTGAGACCTGATGGGAGTCTTCTTCAGGACACCGTCACTTTTCGACCTGGGCAGCATCTGCTGCATGAGGCTGCGGCACGCTTTCTGAGTCATGTTCTCGTCTTTAGAGGGAGGGGGGAAGAAAAAGAAGGAAGGTCTTGTCTTCCTATCATTTTTACACAGAATGTACTCGCCACAATAGCAATAATGATTTTTTTTTTTTAAATGCATGTTTTCCTCTCACCTCCCACTCCAAAATGAATCACATCACCTTTTCCCATATAAACTCCCCATAGAGACACCCCCAACCACGGGTGTGCAAATTCTATCATATCGCCAATCTCTGCTGTGGACACACTTTTATCGACCTGCAGGGGTAAATAATTCAAAGGAGAAGAAATGTACGGTACATTTATGATCTTAAGGTATAACAATAAAAGCTGGGAGAAATTTACAAGCACACGGCTTTACAGATGAGCTTAATGTTTCTTTGCCTCTCTGCTTTTTTCCAACTATGAAACACGCCGCTTCTTGATACAAACAAAATGATATCATCAAACAAATAAATAAATGTAAGCGCACCTGTCGCCACTGCATTTGAGAGAGAGCGCCGCCCCAAGTTCCCTGTCGATCCATGGTGGTGCATCAACTGAGGGCCACCCAAGCCACTAAAGAGGATTATTTAATGCTGTAATCACTTTGCAGGCGATGTGACACGCCTCCATTATGTCCAGATAGCCGTGACTGATGCAGCCAGAAGATAGACTGCTTAATATGTTACTTATTAATCTATCATGACATGCATGTTCAACTACAGTCTCACTTTGAGTTTATTTAATTTGAAGCATATTTTGCATGACCTTCTATTGTATTGCATATTTTGTAAAATACCCTGTATGAAAAAAAAACCCATGAAAGTGCAGGTTGCTGTTATGTGATGCGTTTTTGTCCCATATTTGGTTCCTTGATTTGATTCACGATAGATACCATAAAAAAGTCCCCCCCCCCCCAAAAAAAAAACAGTACAGTCAAACTCTGTTTTCGAACGTCTCTTTCTCGACCAAATCGGTTTTCGACCAAAAATTTCGAGTTTTTTATGCCTCGGATGACGACCGAATTTCGGTTCTCGAACAAACTGAGTGCACTTGAATGCACCATTTGACTCCTCTCGCCTTCCTTACACGAGGAAGTGATGCTTCCTCGTGTAGCGTTCCATTGTGAACAGACGTGTTCAATAAATTTTTTTTGTTTTGTTTTTTAAGAGCGTGTTTTCGGTTTTCGAACAGCCTTCTGGAATGGATTATGGTCCAAAAACCGAGGTATGACTGTATATAAATTGCCCTGCAAGTGCCACCATAATGACCACCATATACATAGCATACTAAGCCCAAGTGTTCACCAAACTCCAGGCAGAGGGTTTCTTTATAAAAGATATAAAGTATGTAATATTATTGTCACACGGTAACAATATTCACATACTGCCCATAAATGCACGTATTAAAAAGAAAAAACGACCCAAATTATGATTCAGTTAAAATGTGTTGCACCTACAAGTTAAATATAAATTGCCTTTAAATTAATGTTTAATAACCGTTAGTTGCAAAAGTTGGACTAGAAATTTTCTCTATAGCCCTATCACCCCCCCACAAATTGTAAAATCCATATGTAATTGGCAGAGATGGAAAAGAGTGCCAAAAAAAATAAGAATAATACATTTTATTTGAAAGTGCTTTTCATCATCACAAACTCACCACTGCAGTGCGACTCCGTCTCTCTCTCTGTTATATTTTGACTACCGTCGCGCTATCCCGAAGCAACGCCGGCCGGCCCCCTGCAATGACCCCCCCACCCCCACCCCTCGCCCCCTGCGTCCCCTCCTCCTGTGTATTTCTTCATAATCTGTTAAAAAAAGTCTGCTAGTGCACAGCAGTGGCTATTAGCCTCTGACTAGCTAACAAGGATAAGCATATTTCAGTCTAGTACTTCTGTCGTATTACCGTGGGTTATTGGTGAACAAAAGTCTGTTCTGAGTATTTGTATTTGCCGAGTCTGATACCTTGGAAAAGCATTCCGACTTTAAAGTGTCAGAACATAGTTTAAGTACTGTGAAAATATTTCTGAGAAACGCCCGTGGGCTCAACTGATGTTGCCAAAGCCATTGTTTACCTCGTGTGCTCTTTATATACCGTACAGGTTATTTTAAAGCTACAGTTCAATAAATGTATTTGTGAATATTTTTTTGACCAAAACCAATAGGCGTTAACTATTGTTGACAAATGAATTGTTGTTTTTTATGTGACTGTGAACTGTGAAGACACATTGTAAACAGTACTGCGAATGTATTTCTGAGAAACGCCACTGGGCTGAACTGACATTGACAAAGTAATCGTTTTCCCTGTAGTCTCTTTATGTACAGATTTTTTTTTCTTTTTTCCGGCTACTGTTTAGTGTCAAGATGCAGTGGAAGTGTAAAAGTTTGTGAATGTATTTTTGAAAAAAAAAGCCAGTCGACTGATCTGATGTTGACAATATAAGATGATTTCTGCTATGTAATATTTGGCGTATTTCTTTTCTATTGTGTGCACTTTCCTCAACTGTAATATTTTTTTGTCATATTTATGTATTAGTGCCAACATTCTTGCAGCTTTTTTAATATTGTATATTTTTTCAGAATGTTCTTGAATTTAAACAATTTGGATCTCTCCTGTTTTGAGCTGCAATCTTTACTTGGAATGAGTAACTTTGTTTCTACTTCAGTAGCTCAGTTTAGTTTTCACCATAAACGGCCAGTTTGAGTCCGTTTTTAGTTAAAGTAGGATGATTATACTCGGAGGGGAAAACAATGTTACACTACGTAGACAAACTTTCCCTGGAAAGTAAGTCCACAATGTTGAAGAAGAAAGTGGAAGCTGATAGGGAGGGCGCGCGGGTGCCCGTCTGGCCTCCCACTGCCCTGTGGTGAGTTTCTTCCCGAGATCACGGCGTGTCTGAGTGACTGCGATAACCAGCACCTAGGTGCCACCGGCGCCCGAATGTTTAATTAATTAATGAGACCGCAGGCTTGCTTTTCTAATTCCAACCATCCGGCGTGGGGGTGCATGTGAGGTTGATAGGCCAGAATAGGCGTTTTCCTTGCGAAGAAAGGAGCAGACGTTATGTGCGGCTCGTGGCGCCGAATTTGTTGTGTTGACACTCTGGGACTTGCTCTCCTTGTTAGTATTGGACTAATAATTACGCGTAGAGTATTTTTGTTCTGACTTTTAATCACCCGTGATGATTGGGAGTTAATCATGGGCTAAATGAAGATGATGATGATGATGATGATGATGATAACTACAGGGTTACTACATTAATTCTTGCTCCCACTTTAATAACCAGGTCATGGACTCATGTCCCAGAAAAGACTAAAGACCCTTGCAAGTTAGTGCAAAGGTGCTTAGAGCAGCGCACATGTTTCATTATTAATAATGAGGTCATCTTCTAAAGGGAAAATTTACAATATTGTATCGTCGCCTCTGTTTTTCGACTGGCTGTAAATAACACAAACCCAGTTAGAGCCTAATCATTAAAAGGAAATAACGTCACAAATCATGTTGAGAACATTGTACAGTGTGGAGCACTCGGCTCAGCCATTTAGCTCAGTACAATACACTGGCGCTTATTTTTGAAACAAGGTGTGCTTAGAAAAAATATGTAAATGTCATTCTGCCCTACATTGAACCGCCGTGGGTGTGTCTCCTAACTACATATTTTAGCCGTTGAATTACATCCCACAGGGTCTTTGTCGAGATTTTTCCATATATTGACAACGTGGCGCTCCAAAGGAGCCATGCCACCATTAAGGCTCTGTCCAATGTGCTGGCTTTAAAGTCCATTCATTCATTCATTCATTTTCCGAACCGCTTTATCCTCACTAGGGTCGCAAGGGGTGCTGGAGCCTATCCCAGCTGTCTTCGGGCTGTAGGCGGGGGACACCCTGAACTGGTTGCCACTTAATCGCAGGGCACACCGAGACGAACAACCATCCACGCCCACACTCACACCTAGGGACAATTTGGAGTGTTTTATCAGCCTGCCATGCATGTTTTTGGAATGTGGGAGGAAACCGGAGTACCCGGAGAACACCCACGCAGGCCCGGGGAGATCATGCAAACTCCACACAGGGAGGCCGGAGCTGGAATTGAACCTTTGCACTGTGAAGTCAACGTGCTGACCACTGGAATACCGGGCCGCCTGCTTTAAAGTTTAACTTCATGGACCCCCAAGTGCGTTTCTTCCTCCACACCCTAAAAAAATGAGGAAAACTGGATTGCTGATAAACAGTTCTCTATAGTTGCGTAGGCCGAATTCGGAGTTCTTTCAGTCTTGGCATGTTTTCAGCAATCATCAAATGTGTAGAATGTATATAGAAACAAAACCAATCGCTGAATGCACTTTACGGGGGTCTTCCGACATATTTTTACACTTGTGTTGCAGATAAGAATGTTGTTTAGTTTGTTGAATGAGGTGTTTTGAAAACCATCGAAAATGCTCACCAAATATCTGAATACCAAACATATGCGAAAAGTCACTTTCACGACACAGAAGACGTGTAACAACATTAACCGAATGACAACCTGAATGATGGCCTGCGCCGAAATAAAAGCTGATCTTTATTTGTATTCACAGCTCATCTTTTAAGAGCTGTTTTTTTAAAACGCAAAATGTTTATAAATTGTATATTTCACACTTTACTGCCCCTGTAAACCATCGAAATCTAGTAAATTCCCGCCCATAAAGCGTGCGTCTTTTCTACTCGCAAAAAAAACAGTCTCCGATCTTAGTAACACGCTGCAAAGGAATGATTTACCGGTGCTAAATAAACGTCTATGCTCTGTGAAAGATCACAATAAACCATTTATGATCTCTGATAGTGGCATATTTTATTTGGAGCCTCTACAAAAATAGCTTTACGGCCGCCGAAGGAGAAACGTTATGACCCGCTATGGCTTGTACGATGCAGTTTAAACCATCATATGGCTTTACCTCGCAGGAGCTTGATTCATAAAAGTCCTTATTTTACAAAGACTTGCTTGCATTCAGTCTCACAAAGACGGCAACAGCCAAACACAGTGAAAATGAAATGGGACACTGGTGTGCCTCCATCACAACGAGATACGCTTCCAGTGTGCATATCCACATTGAAAACGTTCTGCGCATGTTCTTTCTTTTTAATCTGTTGAGGTTTTATCTCTCGACATCAAATCTCCTCTGAGATGGCACTCTTCATTTTCCGATACATTTACTTATCAGCGAATGAGGTGTCAAAGTTCACTTCATTATTTAACAACACGAGGCCTTGTTTACATCTGTCACAAATCAGGAACAAAGTGGGGGAAGGATGGTTTTGACCCCCCCCCCAAAAAAATCCAATAATTCGCTTAGTATATTTATTGTTTTGTGGACTTATTTTTACTCTACACTTTTCGTGCTCATTATTTTCTGTTGTGATTTACGATGCAAAACGACTACCTAACGTCAACTCCGAAATTTTCTTTACATGTTCTTTGCACCTCTGCTAGTCTAAACACAGCGGTTCTCATGTACCAATAAGTGTTTATCCAGGAAGCTGTACACACGGGAGATACCTGTACATCCTGTCTCCCTAGATGCAATTCCTGGAGCGGCAGAGTGATACCCAAGAAGGTTGGTGGGGTTGGGCGGAGGGTGAGGTGAGAACAGACCTCCTGTTGAACTTGGCTGGCTTCCAGCATTCATTTTGCCCAGTAATCTGCTGCAAATCAGTCAGTCACACCAGCTTTGAAGCAAACACATTAACATTTGAGAGCGCTAGCCGCCTACACACACACACACACACACACACACCGAACCTGTTTAGCACAGCGTTATTCTTTTTGTCCTCTTCAGCCTATGCGTGTTTTCTATTCGTAGTTGGCTTGAGGTGTGCGGGTGTGTGTGTTTGTTGGGACTTTTTTTTTTTGTGGGTCCACAAAAAATTTGAACCCAGCACACTTGTGGCCCAGGAGGTTCTCACAGACCACAGGTGCAGCACCATACAGCTGGTTATGGGTGGATGTCAATCATAGCGTGTGTGTGTGTGTGTGTGTGTGTGTGTGTGCGCGTGTGTGTTTGTATAACCCGTGCCCGTTTACATCCTGTTAGATTGAGCTGTCATTCGGCAGGCAGCAGATGAAGATTAATGGAGCGAGCAAACAATAAGAGGCTGGCAACAATCATGAATATGCTAATGGTCGTTATCCATACACACTCGGAGACGCGGATGTGTACAGTGTTTGCGAGGCGGGAGGTGATACAGGTTACACTTCTCTCGGGATTCGCACCCAAAAAAGGAGGGTGATGGACAGGAGGGAGAGATGGGTAAATGGGGAGTAGGGGGGCGGATGTCCCGTGCGTTATGTTTGGCTTGAGGGGCTACATGAGTGACTGACATGATTGGTGTTGCGTTAAAATGTGCGCGTTGCCAAGCGTCTGATTAAGACTACAGGGTGTAATGAGAAGATGATTATGAAGAGAGAAAAAAAAAAAGCAATAGATGGACAGATCTATTCAGTATAAGGATGATGGGATTCTTTGTTGTCTCGTCCCATTTAGGTGGTCCTCAGGGGTCCGTTGTGTGTTTGCAGCCATTTCAAAAAAAAAAAAAAAAAGGAAAACCTGATTTCTTTAACTTTACTCTTTACGCACGCTCCCCTACATCTGGGTCACGTGTCGTCCACTCCATCACCTGAATACCTCCACTCAAGGGTCCAGCCCCCCTCCCCCGTCTCCCTCCAGGCTTGGGAACCATTTGGGGGGGTTCTCTGACCTTCCCCATTCTTTAAACACAAATACACACCTGCATTCCCGCACTTAGCACCGCGCGTGCTGATGGAGAGCGTCATTTGCGCACGGCGATGGATGGCACGCGTAACGTCGTCCAAGGAAGTGGTTATGATCGGCGCTAATGAGCTCACAGGGGACGCCCGGAAGAGAGCAGCCCGACCAATGTTGGATGCGACTCTCAGGAGGCTCCCTCCTAAGCTGAGGCCCTTCTTTCTTGGGAATTTGTTTGGGAGTGTGCGTTATCAACTGTCCCAGTGGTCATTATACACTCGTTGTGCTGAGTTGGTTATTGGTGCTCTCCTTGGACAGTAGTAGTTAAACACTTGGCTGTTGAATTACATCAGTTATGAGGCAGAGGTCACTGCTTTCAGAGCATTAAACAGTCTACTAGGGCACCGAGCGTTGCTAACAGCAGCAGTGGGGAGTGCTCGAGTGTGTGTGTGTGTGTGTGTGTGTGTGTGAGAGAGAGAGAGTGTGTCCTTGTGTGTCTTATTACCATGCATCGTGTGTCAGTGTTGTCCAGCAGCCTGAGCCCTGACGCTGTGCCCCAGGAGGGAGTTATAGATTACTGTCTGGAGCGGGCAGGGGCCAGAGGAGCTGCCGGGGCCCGGACCTGAGCACTGTCGGCTGGCCACGGCTATCTGCTCATCAGTCCGTCTCTGGAGGCCGCGGAGCTTAACCTGGAGCAATGCTCTGATTAACCAGACTAATGACGCCGATGCCCCCCCCCCCCCCCCGACTCCCACTTCTCGACACTATAATCACTGCTTTAGGCCCCCGGGCCATTTACCGTGTCTATATGGAGAGAGAGCCAAAGCAGTGTCTCAGCTTAATGGTTAAGTCCAGTGACAACACGACTTTTAAGACAACGGACCATGTTAGCTAACACATGGTGGTGAGTGACAAAAGACAACATTATTTAGTAAGAAACTGTGCAAAAATAGCTTTTTCTGCACATTACTTTGCATGACATCTAAAATACACTTTTTAAATTTGATCGTCTACGGCGCTATACTTGCTGCACAAAGCTTTGCATTAAAGTGTTGACCAGGGATGCTGCAAGTAATTTTGGGCCTTGTGGATCAAAAAAATGCCGCTTTGGGCCCCACCGCTACGCCACATGTTGCCACGGGCCCTGAAGGGTGGTCATCACCTGTCTTCCCCTTGGTGCTCGTGGGAATAGCTAAGGCTTGAATTGCTTTGTAGATATGCTAAGTCTTTGTTGGGGAATGTGCAGACAACCGGGCTTTTCTCCAAACTTTCATCCGGCATTTTCTTCTAAATAAACTTTATGTCACCCAATGCATCTTGTGGTCTCTATTCCAATCATCAGACTACTGAGAAATGAAGTATATGGAGTGCCGAAGTAAAGAGAAAAGTGTGACAGTATGTTTTTGATACTGCATATCCTCATTTCAGGCGATTGGCGAGTTGAACGCTGGGTATACACATGAAACACAAACCAGGCTGTTGATGTTCCAATTTTCCCTTTTCCCGACCAAGGACATCAAGTGAGGCAAACGTGCTGACCATCATGACCCAGTTTGAACATGAATGAGGAATTTCAAACCACACCAGCCATTTTGTATCTACATTTAAGGCAGCTCATTGGGCTTCTCTGAAAAGTAAAAAAAATAAATATATATATATACAGTAAAATATATATATATACAGTAATATATATATATATATTATATGCTGCAAAACAGTATAGGAACTAGGAATGTGGCTGTGTTCAGAAATAACCAGTAAAATTGCAACTAAGTTAATGGAGTCACATTTAAAGAGCCTCTGATTAATGCAAAAATAAAGTTGAGCTGTTCTCATTTTGTCCTGAGATTTTATGTTTTTGCTTTTATGCAGAAGCCTGAAACTTGTTTTTTTTCCTGGTACTCAGAAATATTCATTATTCACTCGACACCAAGGCCAGCTGAAGAAAAACAGCATTTCCCCCACATGTGGTTTTGAAGATTTTGATGTGGTTGAATGATACCAAGGTTGACCTTTTTCGACATCATTTTGGTATGTTTAGTGCAAATATAACACTACTCTTCGCCAAAAGAATGCCATACGTACAGTGAAGTGCGGTGATGTTTTTCTTCCGCTGGAACTGGGGCCTGAAACAAAGTGGAGGTAATTATGAACACTTCCGAATACCAATCAGTATCTGCACCAAACTTGCTTGAAAGCAAAAAAAAAAAAAAAATGTCAAGAATCGCCTTGAGGTTTATTTGGGGTTAATCAGAGCCTGTTAGCCGGCATGTGCTAACTACCATTTAAACATGCCTTTGAATATAACTGCTTAATTCTAAATACAGCCACATCTCCAGTGATGAGGGTGTGAACATTTGTGCAACCACACCGTATCAGTTGTTTAGTTTCACTTCCCCCCTTCACATTTTTTTTCTCGAATTGCGTTGTACAGTTTTGTAGTTTACTGCATAAACACCTGGCAGTACACAACAGAGATGTGTGAAATTATTACATCGTTAAAATGGTCAGTTCTCGACTTCAAAGAGCGTATTGTCTGTGTAGAAAATCCAAATTAATTTGGGGGCGTAAGTTCTAGCATGAGAGGGATGATTTTTCAGTCAAATGCGTGCGTGCATGCGAATGAGCCCGCGAATGAGCACATTTGAGCGTGTTTACCGTGTGATGATCGACGTCTCATCTGCGCCTTCCTTATCAACAAAGCAAACATTCAACTGCCGATGGAAGCTTTCGCGTTCCCCACACACGGATCCCGGTGGGTAAAACTTCTCCGAACCCAATGATGCATGCAAAGCAGACAAACACGTAGCGGCCTTTGTGCTATCACAAAGCATTGCTGTCGTGAGCGTTTATAGGTACACCTTGTTAGGTGCGAAGCTTTGAAGGGTCTGCGATTTTGAAGGTGGGCCAAAAGTGGCCATTGTCGTGCGTGATGAAAGCAGGCCCTGACACATCCTAAATGAAGCCCCGAGGCTTGCAAGGCCCGCGGCTGGATCACAGGCCTGCCTCATGACTATTGTAGGGCTTGGCAGGAGAGTCAATAAGTGAGCTCTTCTCGCTCCTCGCTGATGCTCACTGAGGAAGGAGGGCTCCATCTCATGGTAGACTCTGAGCCGTATGAAAGAAACAAAGGTGCAAGTCATGTGATCACGGGCACAGTTTTATTTAGAATGAATTTCTGAAATGAAAAGGACTTGTCAAACTATTGTTGAAACCCGGACGTGAATGCAAGCGCGTATGACTTAAATGCAGATGGACAACGTAGTGAAAGATTCGGGTTGAGACACTTTGGAATATATGAACAAGTGCCCCCCGGAGCTATTCGAAATGCAAAAATGCCCAAATAAATCGCAGTGAGCGGCGTGGAGCCAGCAGCGAGTCTGCTGCTAAACAAGAGCTGGCGGTGGAAACATTGGCTGTCCATCATTTGTTTTTTGTTTTCTTTGCTTTGCAGCTAAACTCTTATCTCCATCCAAAATATGCGACCAAAACAAAAGCCAGAACTTAAGCCAGAGTATGAAAGCATGACATTTACACAGGTAAATGTACTATTACAACAACAAAAAGATCTGTTCACGGCACTCGTGAACCAACAACAAGACAATTTTCAAGGTTTTGTTCAAATGATCCCGGACTCAGATAATGCACGATTTGATCATATCACAAAGGAACTGCAAGACGTAAAAGTCAGAATACACTTTACACAGAAGGAGATGAATGACGTGAACTCAAATGAAACAAACAGAACATTGTAAAAACATACATACGGAAATCTATAAGGTGTGTAACGGGCTCCTCGTATTAACGGATGAAATGGACTATCGGGAGGGTCAATCGGAGTGGAGGAAACATCAGGAGAAACTTGATCAAACACTGCAGAAAAAGCATTGAAAAACTTTGAAGAAAAATGACATCTGCGACAGAGTGAGGCGAGCTCATTGCAGAGGTAAAACTGAATCTGGAAAGCCCAGATCCAGGCCAATTGTTGAACTTGAAAAATAGAAAGATAAAATAAGGATTCTACAGAAAGTTAAAATGATCAGCGACTGTTGAAATAGAAAGTGTAAATGAAATTAAATTTCTTGGCATTGTAATTGATGCACAATTATGCTGGAAATGTCACATTGAAAATGTTAAAAGGTAAAATTGTTATACACATTATACTGCTCATTAAATAAATGCTCTGTCTATAAGTTACAAAACAAGAGGTTCTAATAAAGTAGAACCAGCCAATCATTTATCATGTTAAACACTCTCAAATTCGTTGATTTAGTCAATTTTAAAACAGCGCAAATAATGTACAAAGCATAAAAAAAAAAACAACAACTCTGCCATATTCAGAAGCTGTTCGAAATTAGAGAGGGTTGCTGTTCAAAGTCACAAGTAACTTAAAAAAAAAAAAGGAATGATACGAACTAACAAAGCAATTGTGTGCCTCTCTTGGCTTGTGGAATAATTATGAAAATGAATTGAAAACATGTAAATCACTTTCTGTTTTCAAAAGGAGGTTCAAAAATATAGTGTTTCAAGAATATATCAATCAGACATAAATATGAATAATATATATCCACACATGTTCAATTACTGTATGTGAATCAGTTGTACGAGTATAGTTAATTGATCAAATTAAATGTCTAAAAAGGCGTTTTGTTTCTTTTCTTATATACAGTGTGTATATTTGTGCTAAGGAGCATATTTCATTTGTTTTTGTTGATACTTTGCATATAAATAACATACTAGTGTGATCATTTGATTTGAGAACCATCTGGAGTTCAAAGGGTAGGAGCAGACATTTTTGTACTTTTTCCTCCTCCCTTTGAACATGTAAACTGCGTTGAACTCTGTCTGACAACTATTGATGATTTTTCGTTTTTCCTATTTTTATTTTTAATCTGGTCATGTAATATGTTCAAGCAATCAATCAATAGTCCAATCAATCAATCAATCAATCACTGATAGGCTCTGAATATAAGTATGTTAAGATGGATATACTGTAGTTTCTCTCTCTCTCTCTCTCTCTCTCTCTCTCTCTCTCTCTCTCTCTCTCTCTCTCTTTGTGTATGTGTGTGTGTGTGTGTGTGTGTGTGGGTATGTGTATGTATATACATACCCACACCCACACACACACACACCTGTACACACTTGTATGTACTGTACTGTACAGTCTACGAAGACATAGATGCTCTCTAGTGGTGATCAGTGATATTACAACTTTAAACTACAGGTGACTCGTGCATAATCGCAGTGCGCACCTACAGATTCGTATATTGGCAGATTGTCTTCCTATTTTGGATTCTTCGCGTTTTCTTTTTTCATATTTCCCTGTTTTTCATGTAGATTTTTGGAATATTTTGGCTATAAAGGGGGGGGGGGGAGAGATTTATTGATTTATTTTTGAATGAATATACAATAGTCCCCACTCAGTGTGTTCGCGGGCAGCATAGTTGCCCATCCCTGGTATAAATTGTGCGATCTGATGGCCAAGCAGATGACGTCTTCTGGCGTCCAGTCAAAGCGGCTCGTGTATTTGAATGGATCTTGCGGCTATTGTGCTGTCACGAAGTCGTCTGTCTGGCCCAGGAGACACACCGCTGACATTTAGCAGCCCAGCTCACCACCACCACCACAACCATCTCTCTCTCTCTCTCTCTCTCTCTCTCTCTCTCTCTCTCTCTCTCTCTCTCTCTCTCTCTCTCTCTCTCTCTCTCTCTCTCTCTCTCTCTCTTTTCCTGGCACTCCTTCACTGCGACGTGATGTGCAAGGAAAAATGCACGAGCAGTTGTGTTAATGAGTGGCCCTTTAAGGCTATTAAGATAAGATTGGTTCGCCCGGAGTTCCTCATTATAAGTATTGCCCTTACACAGAATGTTAATTGGGTGGCCGGTGTTTAAAGGGGGTAGAGGGTGGTTATTAGTAGACACAATCGAATGGTAAACATATGATATGTTTTGTGAGTTGGGGATAAAGATCAGGCTTTCATCAGCACCGTTGGCATCTGTGGGAGTCAGATGATGATGATTCGGGGAGAAAAAAAACACATGCATCATACATATGTGTGTGTGTAGGGTGGGGGGTGCATTGTTGAAGTAGTTTACATCGTTCTGGTTAAATGTTCAGCGTCTGCCGACTCGTCGTTAATTGTCACTTCAGTGTGACACCAACGCTACCTGCAGGATAGGAGCTGAACTGCAGTCTCCTTGTAAAAAAGATACTGTATAAATAGACAGTAATCATCATAATATTATGTTACAAAAGGCAACAAAACTACACTGACGAAGTATTTTTGCATCATTCTTTAATGTAATGCTTCAATTTAAGAATATTTTATTTAGTTCCATATATTTCCCTTCCAAATAAACGTAAAAGTAAAAATAAAGGTAACATTTATATCAGTGTCCCTGATTATTCTCAATATTGTATATTTTGGAATTACTGATATTAATTTAATAACCCTCTAATGTTGGATCAAGTTTCACATATATTTTATTACCTGTGATGCTAATGACTAGTAGGCATAATTAGATTTTAATGCAGTGTTTTCTTCCTCGTGTGATTTTAAGTTTCCAAGCAAAAAAATAAATAAAAATTAACTAAATGGGTGAGCTGGAGAAATAATCCAATGGAAATGTAGCTAATTAGGTGCCGAATATAGTTTGACAGTCAGTTTTCCTTCAGTAAGAGTTTGCCTTCAGAGATTTTGATGAATCAAAATGTCACCTAACTTGTTAGCTTCAGAATGTCATCAGCGGAATAAAAAGAATTAAATAAGAGTAAAATTTTGCTAGTACATAAAAAAAAAAAAAAATGTATCATGGTTGTTAATTTATTACGTGTGTCGTTAGAAGTGCGCGGACTGCTCATGGCTGTTTTTTTAAAATGGTGGAGTTTTGCCGACATCATGCGGAGGAACTTTGAACATCAACAGAGATAAATGACGTTTACATTTTAGAAATAAAGATGCATACATATACAATTCGTATTAATATTAGTATTACAGTTTTAGTGTTTGTGTTGTTATAAATATTTAGGTTTTAAATTACCGGTAGTATTTATGTTTTTAAGTCGTGATTTCTCCTCGGATGAGTGCCACTCTCCCATCCATTTTAAATTCAACAAATGATATGACATTTGGGTGAGTACTATAAACTTTAATTCTTTGAAACTTCCTCCTATGTGTTGTGTTTTTAAAATAATCACACTGGCCATTTCATTGGGTACACATAACATTCCTCCTTTACCAAATAGGAGGCCTAATGTGACAGTTTTGAATGACACTGTCAAAGTGGTATTCATAATAAAGTCATACAAGTATGTGGAACATTCCACGAACTATAAGAAATACAGTAACATATAATGAAACATTCAATGCAAATTAATTGGTAATATTGTAAATTAATCTTCACGATAGATAGATAGATAGATAGATAGATAGATAGATAGATAGATAGATAGATAGATAGATAGATAGATAGATAGATAGATAGATAGATAGATAGATAGATAGATAGATAGATAGATAGATAGATAGATAGATAGATAGATAGATAGATAACCATGTTCGGGAGATAACGACTTACCTTTATAAAAGGATACATATTGGCAAAATGTCATATTGTTTGTCGTCCAGTGTCCGGTGACGTTTCTCCTCCTCATTGGAGGCCATGTTTCATCAGCGAAGATGGGCGACACCATTTCATCCCGATGTCCTCACACACACCAAGAAAACAATATCTAAATATTTACTATCGCCAATGGACATCGCTAAATGGGATTCTGAAGAGGATTACGATTTTTAGTGTGTGAATTAGACATCGAGATTACAAATCCGGCTAATTTACGTTTAGTTGAGCCTTTAGGCACCCCCTCTCCATCTCTCCCCCTCCTCATGAGCGTGAGCCTGCTAATAAACACCAATTGACGACGAAGAGACGATGAAAATGGACAGCTGCAACGAGATTCCAACAGAAACGAGGCCCCGCTCTGATTTATGACCATTTTTAGTACAGTACTCTAGTGCGTTTCTAAGGCGACCATGATTTTTGCGCAATGGCCGCTGCTGATCCACGTCAGCGCGTGGCTGGGGGTCGCGCCGAGCCCAACCGACGAGGGAGCAATGCGGGCCGGCCACGGGGACCACGGAGAGCCGGGCAGCCGCCAGGAGCACCACAAGGACTCGTACAGCACCTTCGCCTCCGAGTTCTTGGAATCTCGATATCTGTCTGATGACGGTGAGTATCCTTACCTCACCTCGTGAGCAACGCAGAAAACGGGTCTTTCAGCACCCAGGCCAGCTCCTCCTGAGGATTAAGAACGTAAAAACTGTAAAACACAAAAACAATGTCAAGGCTCATGTGGAGTCAAAAGCCAAAAATATACAAATGTATTTTAAGGTGCGTTTTACACGTGGACAGAGAAGGGAGTTTGCTTTACGGTTAATGGGAGGCCATTCCAAAGGGATCGAGTGACACATTCAATTAAAACGGTCGGTAAATAAAATACCTGCATACATTTCTAAAAAAAAAAAAAAAAGAAATCTTAAAAATGACTTATAAATGTGTTGAATGTAAGTATCAAATGCAACTCGCCTGTAATGTAAGCAGTGCTTCTGGTATCACTTGTTTTCTATTTGCATTATTGCTGTACAATTTATATTCATCCATACGTTTGTGAAATGTCAAAATGTCTCTCTGGCACTCACATGCACACTTTGGTTGTCATAACAATGTTACACAAAATTCTGATGGAGCATATTTGCAGGTTATCCTTTTCCTACTGCGCCACCAGTGGACCCCTTTGCCAGAATCAAAGTGAGTGACTGCGGTGTGACCAAAGGATGCATCAGGTAAGATCAAGTCTTTTTTCCATTTTCATTCTTAATTGGTCATGTGATACACCCCCTTTTAAAATGTAAACAGCACGTAACTTAGAAGACCTGATGGGTTTTGTGTGTTTAGGTATGGAAAGCCTGGGTGCGATGCGGAGACATGTGACTACTTCATGAGTTACCGTCGCATCGGGACAGATGTGGAGTACGAAATGAGCGCCGACACTGACGGCTGGGTGGCCGTAGGTTTCTCCTCCGACAAGAAAATGGTGAGCAAAAGGACTTTCTTACTGCTCTGAGGTCAGTTCTTGACGATTTTGTCAAACGGTGTTTTTACTTTCCATGTGATCCTTTGTTTTTGACTTTTATTTGAGGAAAACAAAGAGGGTGGTTTAAACATGATGTATGTAAAAAAAATGTGCCTTACAATGGATTAAAATGATTATTACAGATGAGAAAATTGAATATGTGGATAAGATGCAGCATTACTTTTGACCTGGATTTGTTTTTTATTTACTTGATGTGGAAGGGGCTAACATTCAGATATATTCAGCATTTTGGTTGCAATTTCACACAACTTTCTTTATTCTTAATTTTTTTAAGAATATGCAACCCAGTAAGAGATATTTATTCAACTTTCTCTCATCCAGTCCAAATTTGTATGTGTTAAATCAACCGTCTGCTTTTCTATTTTTATATCAACACAAAAATCCTACAGAAGTTTCTGAATAATTGATCCAGGATATTGTTTTGTGTTTAAATCCTATTTTAACAAGGATTACGTGTGAAGTTATATTTAGATCTCCCACGGGATTTTAGTTGTACATTTTAACCAATTTTGCTGACTTCCTTCTTTTTTAATTCCTGTCTAAGAAAGGACACCCCCTGTTTTTGTTTTTTTTTGCTTTGTTTCAATATTTTTAGATCCATTATCCCATAAAAATTAGCTAAGGCAGCTAGGGTAAAATACATAGTGAATATAAAAAGTCTACACACCCCTGTTCAAATACCAAATTTTTGGGACACAAAAAAAATAAATAACTTTTTACACATTGATGTCATCGATGACTTGGAAAATTTAATTGAAAAAAAAAATCTTTTTGAGAGGGGAAACCAAAATAAACAAATGAGATAATGTGGTTGCACAAGTGTGCACACCCTCACAACTGGGATGTGCACACTTCGAATCCATGTTAAATGGCAGCCAGCACACCCAATGCCACCATTTAAAGTGCCTCCGTTGAACCCCAGGTAAAGTTCAAATGCTCTTACTGACCATTTCCTCATCTTCTCACTAATAACCGATCGCATTTCTCAGGGAGGCGATGATGTCATGGGCTGCGTCCACGACGACAACGGCCGCGTGCGCATCCACCACTTCTACAACGTAGGCCAGTGGGCCAAGGAGATCAAGAGGAACCCCGCCAGAGACGAGGAGGGCATCTTTGAGAACAACCGCGTGACCTGTCGTTTCAAGCGTCCGCTCTACGTACCACGAGACGAGACCCTCGTGGACCTCCACCTGTCGTGGTACTACCTGTTTGCCTGGGGGCCTGCCATACAAGGTGAGTTTTGAGCTTTTATGGTTTGATCTGTCTTTGGCATCACCTCATCATTGTCTCCTGTCCTCCAGGCTCCATCACTAGACACGACATCGACAGTCCACCGGTAAGCGACCACATGGTCAGTATTTACAAATACGAGGACATCTTCATGCCTTCCACAGCCTACCAGACCTTCAATTCACCCCTTTGCCTATTACTCATAGTAGCCCTCACCTTCTACTTGCTGATGGGAACACCATGAAGGCGGTGGTGGACGGACAAGATGTAGCAGCAATAAAACAAGTTACTTTTAAGTGTGTGCTTTGCACACACACACACACACACACTATATTAGACATTTTAAAACAAAATAAATCTATGTAGTGTAACACAGTATACTTTTGGGGAGTCATTTGCTGCTGCCAATCAAAAGTAACTACTTTGTAACACAAAAGTTTCGCACAAGGGCAGTTATTTTCAGTTATTGCACATGCCAGTAGATAAATGAATAGCATGTGCTCGGAAATGATCGTCTTGCGGATCATAAAAAGAGCAGATGGCAATCATTTACTGGCTCGTGATGATCTTGACTGAAGGACAAAATAAGAAGCATCTTTTTTTTTTTACTTGATCACTTTTTTTTGGCTGGGGCCTATCCCAGCTGTTTTCGGGTAGTAGGCGGGGGCCACCCTGAACCGGTTGCCAGCCAATCGCAGGGCACACAGAGATGAACAACCATCCGCGCTCACACTCACACCTCGGGACAATTTGGAGTGTTCAATCAGCCATATTTTTGGAATGTGGGAGGAAACCGGAGTACCCGAAGAACACCCACTCAGGCACGGGGAGAACATGCAAACTACACACAGGAAGCTGGAATTGAACCCAGTACCTCTGTACTGTGAGGTCGATGCGCTAACCACTCAACCACCGGGCCACCCATACATACAGGGTCAGGCAAAATGATCTGACACATCTGTAGGTTAAATAAAAGGCAAAGTAAAGAAACAAAAAAGTGTTTTTATTTTTGAAAAATACATATGACGTTTTTTTTCATATAATGCCATGTATAAATGTGTATGTATATATATATATATATATATACCGTACTGTATATATATATATATACAGCATATATTAAACTTGATGAACGGTATGGTGGTATGAGATACTAATTGCAATAACTTAGAGTATGTTGTACAATTGGCTGGGTATGTTAAATTAAAAAAAAAAATTACAATTATTTTTGATTCATTGTACATTTTTAATCCCTAATGGAGGATTGAATTTCAGGGATTAAAATTTGTATAGTAATGCCTTTCACGTCAATATCCTGTATTATCTACAGTGATATCTACATAATACCATTAAAAGTTCAAATAAAACGTGCCAAAACTGTTTTGTCGATAGTCAATCCCTGTCCATCCCTCCCTTCTGCTAATGTTTGCAATACTAGACCCACATTCAACATTATTATAAATCCCAAAACAGAATGCAAGTTGATGATCCTTCCTGGATAGATGTTGTGGTGGCAGGCACAGGCATTCAACACAGCCGGACACTGAGTGACAATACACTATCAAACTGGATAATCACAAACACATATGTCTCTATTCTGTTTTTGTTTGGATTATACTTAGGTTTTTTTTCCCCCATGTGCCTTTTTTGTCTTCCTTGTTGGGTTTTGTTTCCACTGATCTTGTCATCCGGGTCCCTCATTTAAACCAACTAGCTCCCTTAAACCTTTGCGTCTTTTCTGGGTGTCCTTTGCTGTCTTGACATCACCATATTTATTGGCAGCACTATGGTGACACAGATTCATTGCACTTTGCTTTTTGCTTATTGGAATTATAAACATAGTCAAGTATGATTGTAAAACACAGTACCCACATATTTACAATTTACCATTTGCAGTTCACCTACTGTAGTAGATTTTTTTTAATCATGTCATTTATTTGTCCATTTTTGTCATCCCCTCAAATAGTGGTAGTCCCCTGCACTGTTGTAGGCTATATTTAATTGCAGAGCCCCACACTGTTCAACAGTTCAGTCGCACTCGGTTTTTTTTTTTACGGTATCACTTTTTTCCAGATTTTTTTTTTCAATTATTTGTCCATTTTTGTCATCCCCTCAAATAGTGGTAGTCCCCTGCACTGTTGTAGGCTATATTTAGTTACAGAGCCCCACACTTGTGTTTAATAAAACGCTTTACGGCCATGACGTCACGCCGTCGTAACATGAACCTGTGGCTGTGGTTACATGCCACAACACTGTTCAACAGTTCAGTCGCACTCAGCCGTTTTGCTTCTTGTGCAGCTGCAAATCTAAACAGTACATCTTCGGGGGTGCTCTAAACGTCCCAAAAAAAAAAACAATTAGCGAAACATGAGCTTCTTCCAAAACTCAATTTCCCATGGTACCTTTCGTCATGGATACGTCACGCGTTAGGCTTCCACACGCCGCAAGTGACAACAGACGAGATTGGGGTAAATATGGCCGACGAGGAGGTCTCGTCACCGGACCCTGCGGCCGGTGCTCCGCCGGCGAGCCCTCGCACGAGAAGGGCTCACTCCGTTTTGTTCTCCGAGAGCTTCCAACCGGCCGTGGGAATGGTTAGCCAGCTGCTCAGCCAGCCGTCATCGCTCAAGTTCGACAAAAACATCAAGCAGGCCTTCTACAACACCGGGGCGATGATCTTCGTGGCTATCTGTTGCGGGGCGGCGGTGCTGGTGTACTTCATCCTGGAGGCCTTTCTCCGGCCGCTTCTCTGGGCGGTGCTGTGCGGCACCTTCCTCCACCCTTTCAAGTACTCCCTCGCCCGTCTCGGACGCTCTTGGCTCAGCGGCCTGCAGGACACCGGGACGCCCATCGTGGTGGGAACTCTGCTAGTGCCGGTGTGGTGCGTCAACCACACGGTGGACTTCATGGGGCGGCAGGTGATGGAGAAGCTCCCCCTGCTCCTCGCCATCGGAGCCGGGGCGCCGCTGCTCTACGTCCTCTACGTGTCTTGGAGCGTCGTTGGCATGCAGGTGCTTCTCGGACACCTTTGGGGGGTCATTGCAGCGGGGCTGGACTATTTCCACGCGATCTGGGTGAGTGGATTGACAATGACAGCTGAGGGAGTTGCATCTCTCCACACTTTTTTTCTTCATTGTTGATAAAAGACTGTGGGTGTGGTTGTGTCAATCAAAACAGCGTGGCTTCCCTTTGAGTTCGTGTTTATATTGCCTTGGGTACACACATTTGCCATTTGCTGCGTGATTTAAATCCTACAGGATCGACATGTCACAAAGGATATATTTAAAAACCAAACTAGACCCACTAGAATTCCCTGAAGTTAATCACACTTACTTGCACAGTCACATTTTTCCAGCATTCTCGGCAGCTCTGTCGTCACGGCTATTTCATGTCATACACGTTTCCAAAATGGATTCCCTTGAGCCTTTGGTGACCTCCTTAATTTTGGGAAAGAGGAATACGCCAGGAAGTTGCTTCAGCATGACAATGTTCTTCTCGGCCAGGAACCTTCGGTTGCTCATGTCATGGTGAAAGCAGCCACAAGTTTTCACCCTACAACTCTCACCTATTCTCTTGTCACTGAACGGGGCAAATTGAATAGAATGTCTTTTTAGACTCACAGTTTTGAGCTTCAAATCTCTGACTTCCTCTTATGTTCCAAGAACAAGTCATGATAACATTCTGTCCCGTGTGTTAAACATCCTTTGTTGTGTGGTGATAGGTTTGCACAGTGGTCATTGGCTATTTATTGGCAGTCTGCTTTAAATGGAGTCCCCACACTGAAGGCTACCTGAGGTCCGCCGCCCTGCCTGTGTGGACCACTCTGCTTTTCTACATCGGTGAGTGGAAGTAACATGAGAAAGTCTGCTCTTATTTTTAGTCCACTGGATGCATTCAGTCTGACCCTCGGGGCTTGAAAATGTTTCATGTGATTGAGTACAATAGTGCGAATGTGTTTATCCGATCAATTCATAGTCGTTGCTGTTTCATTCTAGTGTCTTTGACGGGCTTGTGGAGGGTTCCTTTATTTGTGGTGGTGGTGCTGCTGCTCATTGTGGGCTCCCAAGAGAAGCCCCCTGTCCCTGGCAGAGGTGAGGCTTGTGAATAGGCACTCAAAAATGGGCTTGGGGTTAACTTTGCGGGACTGTCATGTATTGGTGCCAGCGCTCAAGGACAGACGCAGATTGCTGATCCTCAGTCACTTCATTGAACAAAAGAAACTACTAACGCTATTTTTTAAATTATATATTTGTGAGGATTTTTTTGGTGGATTTTTTTTTTGTTGATGTTGTGATATGATCATTTAAGGAGAGCTGCCTGGGCAAGTGTTGTCGTTTGCTGCTAACACGATTTACATGGCCATTGCCTGTGGCAGCCTGCAATCCAAAACTGAGCCTAGCGAAAGAGGCACCACAGGTGAGGAATGTATTTTTTATTTTTTTGGTCTTACATTTATTTATTTATTGCAAAAAAAACCCACATGCATTAAGAACCTCATCAATCATTGCATAACAAATGAAGGATGTTGTAAAATACAGTGGATACAGTAAACTCCTCTACAACAAAACCTACATGGGCGAAAATACCCCTTAGTGTGAAAAAATCTTAATGCATTAACACCATTCCCACTCTCCTGTCCCCCATACAACGAAAAAAAAACCCTGTTGCGTTATACGAAATACTTTTCTCTGCTCTTGCCTCGCGATGAGATTCAGTACAACGAAGTCTAATCCAACATCGACCTCTACTGCTTCATTCGGAAACAGCAACAGCAACCACCACACTGGTTTACACATGCGCAGTATTTGTTATTGTTAGTTTCAGACGCAGCAAGAACGTTGCATTGCTAAAATGGCTACAAAACGGACCTTTGGATGTCAAGCAGCTAAGAAAAGAAGAGCTCTTATGCTGGAAGAGAGGGTAAAAGTGATCAAAATGAAAGATGGAGGAAGCAAAATAGAAGACATTATCCAAGAAATTGATGTAAGTGAAAGTGAATGCTGATCGTAAATTTCGCAATTTCTTCCCCTTTTTTTCTTTCTACACTGACTATAATCGGTGTCAAATAAGTGTATGCTCATACTTACGTTTGTGTGTGCATGTGTGTGTGTTTACATCTGAGATCAAATTTGCAACAGTGAAAAACCCCTTGTTGTGAAAAAATTCTTGCTGCAAACATGATTTCGTTGTGGAGGAGTTTCACTGTACTAAAAAGTCAACAACTTGTTCAAATGTCAGGTTCTGATGGGTGATATAAACTTTTTCCAACAGGAATGTGACATAACTCGTACAATTAAATTAAAAAAAAAAATTAGAGGATGTAAACATAACCAACTGTGACAATATAGTTGTGTTAAGTGTGTTTACCTTAAGTTGATTGTCACCTTTCAGGGCTTATAAATCATAGTCGTTTTTGTTTTTGAGGATGGCACAACAAATAATCACATCAGATGTTTGCTTGAACATTGTAAAATAAGATTTTCCATGTGAACTGTTAACAAGTATATTTGCAAATTTTGAAACGTCACTCGTGGGCCAAGTGTTTCTCGAAATCCTCTTGAGATTCAGGCCACTTGCCGTTTGTCTTAACAAGATGGCGACAGCGACTCGCTGGACAACCTCGCTGCCACCCCAGCGTTCACTCAGAGCTCTCGACGAGTACCGACCGCTCTTTTCCAGAAGAAGTCCTCCCACAAGGCCAGCGACATCTACTTCATCCTCTTGGCCTGGGCCATATTCCTGGTCCAGATCTGGCTCAACTTGTGGGTCCTGCAGCTCCTTCCCATCCCCGTGGCCGGTAACCTGCACCCTGATGACATTCCATCTTTTGCCTCTCAAATGTACGCCTCACACCTGTGTTGATACGTAGTGTGGGTCATGAAGAAGGTGGTGGTCCATTTTGGCCTGAAGAGTTTTGTGGCGAGGACTATGAGCTCGTGGTGGGCCGTGCTGGAGAAGTTTGGACGGGAACGAAAAGAGGCTCTGCTGCCGGGTCCGATCAAAGGCTTGGCGCAGTTCTTGCTGCGTATTGACACAAAGGTAACGCTTGTCTTTTTGTTCAGAGATTTGTGTGGCCGTGTCCTGCATGGTCGCACTTTGGAAACGCCACACAAAACTGGATTTGGGTTTTTATCTTTGGCTTTCACTTGACAGCCCGTTTCCACGTAGACATCATTGTTACCTCGGACATCAAATGGCTTCTCGTGATCACTTTGTATTCACGTGTCATTTTCTTTTTGGTTCCTTTCAATAATGCAGTTCATTTGGAGGCGGAACTAATTGTCTTAGCCCAGGGGTCGGCAACCTAAAATGTTGAAAGAGCCATATAGGACCAAAAAAACAAAAAACAAATATGTCTGGAGCCGCAAAAAAATCAAAGCCTTCTATAAAACTTACAATGAAGGAAACACATGCTGTATGTATATAGGAGACTGCACTGTCTCAGAATTGTTTATGTTATTCATTCCTTTGTTGTGTGTTGGCAAACTCCCCCATAGAATTTATTTTGTAATTTCCTCGCTTGATTTTTTTTGTTTCGGTGCATTGTTTTCGCTTTTCTTAATGTCAGTGAAGTGATCATGAATTTCCGTTTTTCGGAGGCTGTCTTTGAACGCCTCTCGAGTCGAACGAGAAGAGAGAAGGCACGGAGTCGGACGCAGACGTGTCTGTGTTTGTCGAGACTGTTAAAAGCATAAAGTGTACATTTTTAAAAAACAACACCACCGCTCTCCTTTTTCGGAGCTGCAACATTGAGCTATATTAGCCTACTATCAAAATCTTTTTCCATTTTCAAACATTTTTTCTAAAGCTCCAGGGCGCCGCTAGATGTCGCTGAAGAGCCGCATGCGGCTCTGGAGCCGCGTGTTGCCGACCCCCGTCTTAGACCATGCTGATGTTTTATGAATATTTACTATCTGCGTGGATGTAGAAGAGGTCTAATTAAGAAGAGATGTTTGTTTACGTGTGCAGCACACTGTCAATTGGGGTCTGGTGTTTTCACTAATCTGACGCCACTATTTGAGTACAGTATTCAAGTCAAAGATTTATTTATTTTTTTCTTTCGAGGATCGCACTGGAGTACAGTACTTTGTTAAAAATCACCAGCCCACCAATCACCCTGCACTTGACGCCTTGCTTGTCACGTGCCTGCATCCAAACACAAGTGTTGTGTTGTGTTGCACGTGGGGTTGGAGGGCCGGGGGGGGGGGATGCGCTGACTGCACTTTTGATTTTTTTTCCCAATAACAATCTTCCCACTGTGTCTTTGTCTCCTCTCCAAGCTGTGGCATTGGCTTAACAAGCAGGTAATGACTTGGTGATGAGAGAGGCAGTCAGCTAAGTGTGCGTGTGGATGAACAAAAGAGGGAAAAAGATCATCAAATATTGATGTGTGTGAGTCAATTGCTTGGACTGGCTTTTTTTTTTTTTTAACTCTTTCATGACCTTCTCTCGTCTACATGCTTGTCGTCTTGAGTTCCAGCTTTTAGATTTTAGTTTGTCCTCACGGGGAAGATGCAGTAAAAGTTGATTGGACTTTTTACCTTCCCATTTTTGGGGGGGGGGGGGGGGGGTTCACCTACTGCTTCTTCTGCATCTTATCTGTGATGTTTTTGCTTTGAGTGTATGTGATTTATGCAGACTTTAATCCAGCAGAGTGTAGTGTTGCAGGTTGTTTTTATTTTTTTCCAACTCATTTGACAACACGCAGCAGTTTGGCAGAGTGTGAACTGAAATATTCTTCAAAAAAGAGCCTTCGAGGTCTTGATCGGGTTACTGACTTTCATCAAAAGAGAATTAATTACATGTACATAGCACAGGTGTCAAAGTCAAGGCCCGGGGGCCATATCCGGCCCCTCAAGTTATTTTATATGGCCCGCGGGAGCAAATCATTTGGCTTTACACCTTCAAAAAAAAAATGTGTTTCTTGCACATTGTGTTGAAGTGTAAGGATCTGTGTGCGCTTGTGTTTGGCTTTGCCATTTTTTTTTCTTTTTTATATAAACTTTTGCCTCCTTCAACAGTGATTTTTTTTAGATGACTTTTAAAAAAAAATGCAAAGCAGCCATATCGGAAGGACATGCATCCTTGTGTTTTGAAGCGTTTCACTCCCTGCCGCGCTTCTTATTGCCTTCCCTTTCCTTTTGGCCCCCCTGTGTGTCCTCCATGCAGATGGTGGTGTGGCTGGAGCGCTCTTTGGATAAAATCATCAGCATCTTCATCATCATCCTCCTGGTCGCAGGGACAATCCTCATGGGGCTGCTCCTCACAGCCATGGTATGATTTTTTATTTTTTTTTTAAATATCTCCATCTCTGCATTATGAGTGCGATTCTCTTGGTTGAATGCATCCAGGTTCACCATGAAAGCGCTCACATCATTGACGTCACCGGTAATCTCATCAACGAGACGGTCTCCAACCACCCAGAGTGGGCAAAGTAAGGAAGCCATCTTTGTTTTTTCAGTTTGTAAATGTGTCACTCGCACAGAGAGATGACCTTCTCTCTTTGATTTTTCTCTCCTGGACAGCTTGCTCCCAGAAGCTCGCGTGATCCAGAAGGCTGTAAATTCAGCTGCCACTAACGTCTACGAGCATGGGAGAGAGTGGATAACGCAAAAAGTTGGCATTACTTGACTTTCATCTACATTTCTACAAAATATTTAATCACGCTCATGTTTTTTTTTTTGTTTTTTTTTGGGCGGCATGAAATGTAGCCTTTTTTCCACGATTCTGTAAATGGGGCAGACTAGGACTTAGACCAGTGGTGTCAAACATACGGCCCGTGGGCCGGAACCGGCCCCCAAGGAGGTTTGATCCGGCCCGCGGGATCATTTAAAAGTGAAAAAAAATGCATTAAAGATAGAGAATGAATATTTTAAATAAAATGTAATTCGTGGATTATCCGCTAGGGGGCACACTGTTTGGATCATAGGAGAAGACAACATTGTTTTGATCGGGGAAGAAAACAGCAGTCTCTGTCTGTCACCGAGATAGACCCAACGCAGCAAATGATATGAAAGCGCCAATCAATGCTTCTTGAGACCAAAAAAAAGGAAAGAGATGATATTTTGTGGATTCATAGCACAATATGGTACAATGTTAATTGTTGCCCACAATATGAAATGAGTTTGACACCCCTGACTTCGACAAATGTTACCAAACGTCAAATTACATTTATTTAGTGCTAATGTTGAACATGAACCAATCACAGTTCCTGTCGTGAACCCCCCAAAAATTCTTAAAAAAAAAAAATACATATTGAAAATATTTTTTTCTTCCACATTGGCAATTGTTGAGATCGTTGACAGGAAGGCAATGATTTTCCCCCCTAACAATCATTCGTCGGGGCTGATGTCAAATTCAGTTACTCCGTAGATTAATTAATTAGTGAATTAATTAGTTAATTATTTTTAAATTTATTTATTTATTTATTTTTTTGCTTACTCGTCCAAATGATAACTCGACCGTGTATTGTTGTGTGCGTGCGCGCAGCTTCACAAGATGTTAGGGGACAAGGTGAACAACACGGATGTGATCGAGAAGCAAGTGCTGGAGCTCTGGGACCGACTCTACCACTCGTGGTTTGTCAAGGTACCAATGGATGTCGGGTGGCGTGTTTCTTGAAAAGGGTTTGCTTTTCTGATAATGCAGACGCGCCTGTTTGTAGAATGTGACCCTCTCGGGTCGCTCTCGTGGTACCAAGTTGAATATTCAGAGAACAAACAGCTGGTTGGTGGACATCCTGGACTGGAAGGACGTCGCTTCATTCCTGCAAGAGAATATTGAGACATTGTGGTCCGTAAGTGGTGTTGAATTTTTTTTCCAGCAAAATGCGAGTTGCTTGGAAAACATGAGATGTTTTTCAAGCTTGATGTTTTCTTTCAGATCCTGGAGTCCCTGTGGGTCGTGATGAGCAAGAACGTTGGCCTCCTCATCACCACCACCACCACACTCCTCACCGTCGTGTTTCACAGTGGCACAGCTCTGCTCAATTTTGTCCTCAGCCTGGTAAGGGGGGAGGGACACCTTCCTCATCCACTTCCTCCTGCTTCCTATATTGTGGGAGTGCCCAAAAATGAGTTCGGTATCCCATCTCAGGTGATCTTCTTGACCACCCTGTTCTACCTGCTGAGCTCCAGCGGGGAGTATTACAAACCCGTCAAGTGGGTCATCAACCTGACCCCGCTCTCGCAGCCGGGACCCTCATCCAACATCATCGGGCAGTCTGTGGAGGAGGCCATCAGGTAGCAAGAAATTACAATCATAATAATAATAATCATACTAGAATATTCATCAGAATCGCCTTTATTGTCATTGTATAGCTTACAACGAAATTTGGGTGCCACTCCTTAGTGCATTTCGTTAAAAAAAAAAAACCTCATATCTCATTAGCTTCCTGGTATCTGTTTGCGACCCTGTGCTATTCATAATGATACAAATATTTTCATGCTACTTACAATAGGCCATTTATGTATCGGAGTATTCCACATTCACTGCCATGTTGATGTCAAATACACATTTGAAAATAGTTCTTAACTTGGATGTCAGTGATATTAATTAATCTACACTCAATGTTATTTCTACAGTCCCTAATAGTTATGATTATTTTTTGTCGGACTGGTATTGGTTGTGGTGGTACATAGAGTTAAGTTTAAATCAATTCCTATGCGACTCCTCCAAGCACTTTGATTTAATCATCACCATAATGATCTATTTTTGTAAATCATTAAATGTATTATTTATACTTGGTTTTTATGTGTGGAATATATTGTGGCCATAATAATATGTGACCATATTATTAATACTCCTTTGCTATCGGTGAATTATGACAATCTTGGCAAAACTGGAACATATCCATAATCTTAAAAAAAAAACACACACACACACAAATATGCAAGAGTCGACTGTAGTTTTTACTTGGAAGATCATCATTTAACAGATCTGGCTTAGTTGTGCTTCCATGGGTCTTTCTTACACTGCAACGTGAGTAGGCCAAATCATTTTGGAGGGGCTTATGAATATTAGGAATGTTGACCCTTTGGGAGCTGCATGCACTGGTTCAATTGTGACGGCACAAATATGTTGCCACGTAGCTGTAGATGAGTCCATTTGCAATCACCTCACCTTAGTACAGTCTTTCCTACTGCAACTAAGCAGTAGATTTTTGGAGGGTCAGCTGTGAAGGAAAAAAATTGACTGTGATTTTCGAATCAATCATGTTATATTTCCAAATGTAGTTCTTATCAGGACTTTCATACCATGTCCTCTGTGTGTTTGCACAGAGGCGTGTTTGATGCCTCTCTCAAGATGGCCGCCTTCTACGGCCTGTACACTTGGCTCACTCACACCATCTTTGGCATCAACGTGGTCTTCATTCCTTCAGGTGAGCTTCACGCCTGTTTTCAGCAATCTCGCACTCCAACCTTTTTTTCATTTTCCATTTATTTTTTCTTTTGTTTCCCCGTTAAAAGCCCTGGCCGCCATCTTGGGCGCGGTGCCCTTCCTGGGCACGTACTGGGCCGCCGTGCCCGCCGTGTGTGACCTGTGGCTGGCGCAAGGCGAAGGCGTCAAGGCCGCGCTGCTGCTCGTCTGCCATCTGCTGCCCACCTACTTTGTGGACACCGCCATCTACTCGGACATCTCTGGGTGTGTAACGCAAACGACGGACACTTTATTAGGAACACCTGCGCAACCACATTTCTAGACACCAACGGAGTTGTCTCTTCATTCGGTCAAGAAAAGCAAATGTGTCAATACAATGTGGTATAGTTCTACATTTTCTTTTCCTTTTTTTTTTGCCAAATATCATATTTCCTCAAATCAACCAGCACTGAATTACCTGCATCGCTAAACTGCTTAACTTTCCCTAAGAATTACAGTGAAGTCTGACATTGTGTGTGTGTGTGTGGTTTCAGGGGGGGTCACCCCTACCTGACCGGATTGGCGGTGGCGGGCGGCGCCTACTACCTGGGTCTCGAGGGCGCCATCATTGGGCCCATCCTGCTCTGCACCCTGGTGGTGGCGGCCAACATCTACAGCGCCATGCTGATGAGCCCCAACTCGACAGCCCCGACGCCCATCCAGGCCGGTTGGCCCCAGCCCGGCAACAGGTCGCCATTGCCACGGCAACCGACACCCTACAAAAATAAAATCAAATAAACACATTCTTTTGATGTATATTTATTATCCTCTCCAGGCCTTTCTCTGAGTCAACGCCCTCGGTCCTGAAGAAAAGTAGTGAGTAAGGCCACTGCGGCGGAACGTCAGCCGGCTTGACGGCTCCTCCCACATGCAGCTCCGCAGGTCCGGTGAGATGCCGCCCACAGGGAAGGTGGCCTCACAGCCGCTCCCCCCGCGACGCTTTGCTGCGGCATCGCTCGGAGCAATAAGGTGCCTGCTGCTGTCAATCAAAAAGATGATACGGACCACGTCGTCTCCTTGCCAAAATAGTTTTTATCGTGCCAGCTCAACAGGGTGAGGTGGACTGCTCACATCGCAATGCACAACAACTTCTTTCCAAAGACTGTCGCCATTTTTTTTTTTTGGAGGGGGGGGGGGGCGTTATTTCTCACTCATGTGTAAGGTTGCAAAGGACTACAAAAGTTGGTTTAGGGTTAAGAATACTTTTGGAAAAATCAGTTGGACAAGTTGGGCACGAGAATGACAATTAGTGAGAAATCACTCAAATGACTTAAGTCTTGACAGTTTTTAAAGATATATAGATAAAAAACCCCGATGGGTAAGACATAAATACATCTATGGGCTTGAATGCGTTAAACCTTAATCTAAAAATGTTTTGTTGTATCTTGGTGACAAAAAAAAATAAAAAATACGCTGAAGTGATGGTTGAACATTGGGTTTAATAGGTAGTGCTTTGGCACCATCTCGTGGTGTTTACAGGCCATTTTAATTTCATTTTTAGGTGGCTTCAGAGTAAAATATTGATTTTTGGTGGATAAAAATAAAAACCCTAGAAAATGTAGAGATCCATGTTTTTCATTGTACGATACATAGATATCTTATCGTATTTTTAAACCTGAATTTTGGTGATTTTGCAACCCTACTCATGTGTCCATCTAAACAGCGCTGAGTTTGCACCCAAAAAAAATGTAGCTTTAATAAAAACGCATACACCTGTTCTCTTTGAACACACTCACTGTTTTTAAAGAAGCAGTCAAGAACTTGTTTGCCCCCCTCCACTCCTGTTATGAAGTATAACCCCAACTGAAGTGTTAAAACATTTTGATGATTTTAGCCCAGCCTACAATTCAAAACATTGAGTCACTGACAACTAAAGTGGGCTAACTCTCTTGATTGACGTTTTGAGTGTCGTGCAAAAAAACCAAAAACAAAGCAGATACTACCACTGCTCCAAATCAAGGTTTGACATACGCTATTATCATAAAACAGGACGATCCAATTCAAGCTTCGGTGCCTGTTAGACTGATAAAAGATTTGACAGATGTGCGGACTGAGACCACTGTCACACTTTTAGTGGCAGCGGCAGCCAGAATACTTCGAACTCAGAACTCGCCCTCCTGCAAAAAGTCCACTTTAGTTTTGTCGATGACGAACTGATTTTCATCACGCTTATTGACTTTGTTTTCACTTCACCAGCACTTTTCAGAGTTCTGTCGTGTTTACAGCCACGTAAAAGCTTTGCCATGTGATCTGTGGCTAAGTGACAACCCGTGAATGTTTTTTTGTCGGGTGTGTAAACAATGCCAGTGTTGACAGTTTTTTTTTTTATGACTACATTACTGTTAGTTTTCCCCAAAGAATAGATCTGCACTGCCAAATAAACACCACTGTTAGAAGTAACCATGGCCCTTTTAATCTGAGCTGTGATCTTTGTTTAATTTTGTTTTAAATGCTGGTAAAATACCGAACCTGATCAAAAATATGGAATTAAAATTTTCATAGATACATGTAGTGAAGTGACCCGAGCAGCACATAAAACGTTGATCTGTATCAATGTAGTATTGGAAGTTAGAGGTGAAATCAATGAACCAACATGCCGCCCGTGGGTATCGGGTAGCCCCCAAGTGCCACTTGAGTAGCCTCGGGGCCTATTCTAAAAATAGCTCACCAGTGATGGGGGCATTGTGATTTTCTCAGAATTTTGTAGAAGTAATCATTTGAAATCATTAACATGGTCAGATGCCACATAAATGGATGATTACATTCATGACATGAAGATATTCTAAATGAGATTATTTGAGCAAATTATTTCAAAAGTGTGTCTTAAATGCAGGACACACACAGTAGCTTTCAACTTCAAAAAGGTTGCTGACCCCTGCCATAGACAATTGGATTCAATGACAACTCTATTACCTGTAATACAATTTGAAAAGTACAATACAATAGAGTACTATTTATATTAAATTATTTGAAAGGAATATCTTGCACAGCTATAAATCACACAGTAACTATACCATTTCCTGTAATCCTAAATTTTCCCCCCAAATTTGTGTGTTTTTATATTGTCAAATAATATTCATGCATTGGAATCCCAAGCATAAACATTTTTATTAGAAGCTGTCATGGGGCCTGTAAGTGTGATTATTATGAGGTGCGATTTTTTTTTCTTTTCTTCAAATAACTTTTGTCACGTGAGGCTGTATGCATGTATTTATTGCAGCAAATGTGACTGATAAATATATAGTCCATTGTCCCCGTTTGAAGCACGTTTAGCTCGGATGCTGTGAAATGTTTGATGAGAAAAGTGTAGGAGGATAAAAATACAATTAAATACATTATTCAGTATGCAGAGGACGCACACAAACAGAATAATCATACAATATTTAACGCCAATGGGAAACAAAGATTTTTCTGCAATTTTTGCTGATGAATAATTCAGCGCATTATGTTGTCAATCCTTTGAGGGACCAGAAAGATGTCAAAGGGGAATGCCCCTGCAACAGAGCACATCTATTATTTTTCTGTGCTGGAAATAACATGTGATAAGTGGATTCCGAATCGCTCTGCAAGTCTGTCAGGCACTTTCCCAAAAAGAAAAAAAAAAAACGAGTTGTGTCGCACTGTAAGTAAATGTTCACTGTCAAATCAAGGCTGAGAAACAACAAAGACTCACATAGGTGACGGTTGTCCGTGACAGGCCGTGTAAATGCCTTCACTTTTATTTCCTATATTTGGATGCGTTCACTGTAGAAAAAGCTGCACGTGTCAGTCAGCACATTTCAGTACAATCTAAACACAAAACGTCCCCTCGGCCATGTCACAGTCGCTAAGATGATTCTTCCAAAGAGTGTAAACACTCACACTGTTGGGAATCGTCATTCCCTACTCCCTAATCACTCCATGTGGATTTTTATACAGTGGACTCAAAAGTGCACCCCCTCCATCCCCGAGGAATTCCTAATATTGTTGCTGTGGTAGGCTTGCAGCGGTGCTGCAGTAACAAAGCACCCCCAGACCATCACACAGTCAATTTTTAGTCCATTATAAAAAGAAACCGCAATTTCGACCACAGTGAATGTGTTTGGAATCATTCCGTTACTTGTCGACTTTTTGGTGAACTGTAGATCCTCTACTTAAAAAAAGCCCTCCATACTAAGCTGCTGTATCTGGATTTTTAGCGGACCGAAGATCCTGAATAAGCAAAGCAGCCCCAGACTGTCACGGTTTTAGTGAAGCCTATATTTAACTACGTACAAATCCCGAGTGATTATGCAAGAGTAATTAGGGACTATGGCAGGAGAGATTCTGAACACAAGCTTGTAAAAATCTTTGATGACAAAACACAGACTCTCAGTGATATGTAAAACACATTGAAACATGATGGCCATTAGTGCTGAACTAAATGAGATATGATGTAAAAGCGGGGCAAAATATGATACGCTGAGATATCGTCACCTTCCTAAAATAATGGCTGGTCATTTTTTTCAGAAAACATAAAACAAACACAAAAAAACTCATCAATGATTCTCTTTATTAATAAATGCATCAGGGGTCAAATGGAATGATCTGTTTAACTAAATATGGCGGTGATTTTAGCAGGCATCCTGAGGGGCGATTAAGGCAAAAAAAAAAAAAAAAAAAAGGTTGTCAGAACGCAATATAGGCCATTATTTTAAGAGGCTGACGATGTGCAAGATGTCTTCCTCTCAACTCTTGTGCCTAAACGACTCAGTGGCACCCTGCGACAGGCTTTGTGGATAAGCAAGAACCTAAGAAGCCGCAAAACCCCCCCAAAAAGGGTCAATTTGGCTACCAACTAAGGTGGAAGAAGGTTGCCACCCACGCCACACACTGGAGTGTTGCTTTAAAGCAGAGTTCCGAAACCTCTTTTGGTTTTTGTAATTAAATCGTGTGCATTGTTTGGCGTATTTTTAATTAATGTACAGGAAGTACAATCATGGTAGGATGTATTTTCGTAACTTGCCTAATTGGGCTCCAGCTCACCTGCGACCCCAAATGAAGACTAGAGTGCTATAGATGTGGAACCGTTTGGCCAAACCCTGCTTTCATGTGAGCGCCCAATGGACTCGAAGATCAGACTGGACTTGTGTGTGTGTATAAATAGGAAGTGAGCAGTATCCTAGCCTCAATGCTAAATGGGACAAGAGACAACCATGTAAAAACAGGACATAGAAAAGGTGTGATATCACAAACGTTATTTATCTTCTCTGCCTCTCCAAATGTCTGTAGCAGTCCTTGAGGCCCACGTCAGTCTGCAGGGTGTAAAGACAAGGAGAAGACACTAGAGGGAGACACACTGTAAGGAGGCACACAATGGGGAAACAGTCTTCATAGGAGCTCTTCACAATGCATGACTGAATTAAATATAAAAAAACTAAACAAACAAGTTACACACACACACACACACACACACACACACACACACACACACACACACACACACGCAAATTAAGTGCACACACTCCATAACAAGAGGCAGTCAGTAAACGTTAGATGATGATGTGACAGGTGGGCATCAGTCACTCGCCGAGAACATCCGGCATCCCCCGGTGGGAGTCTTCCCCCCCCCCCTCCCGGCTTCCTCCTGAGGATGCGACACTGTTCCTTGAGGTCGTACCATCCCAGGTGTTGTCCTCGCACATCCACACGGAGCACTAGTTACATTCTATTTTTTGTTGCTTGTTTTTTCTTTCTTTTTTTTTTTGTTTTGCTTTTAAAGACAAACGTTCCACCCCATGGCTTCTCATGGTCCGGTTGCTCCGCGTATGTGTGAAGTGAGTGCACGCCATCAGAAGACTTCCGGAAGTGTGACGTTGCGGAGCAGCCACTGCTGCGAGCGCGAGTGCGTGCAGTCTTTGACGCTGGGCACTTGACTGTCCTCCTCGGTAGCCTTGTCCAAACACTGGTTGCTGTTGACGTGCACTAGGCTCAGCTTCTGCACAACACACACATACACACAAACTAATTTCATCATTCACTCCGATTTAGCACGATGCTACGATCCGCTTTGGACCCAATTGGTACCAGGAGCTTAAGTGGGGAATACAACTATGGTCACCGTCTTGATACCTAAAGTCACAACTGTTAGAAACTATCAACACGATACAAAATGCCAATACGCACATGGACAAAATTGTTGGTATCGCTCTGTTGATGAAAGGAAAACCCCCTAGTGGTCACAGAAATAAACTCGAATCTGACAAAAAGCAACAATTAATAAAAACATTGATGGAAAAATAACCAGGCGCACTTTTCAAGAGAAATGGGACTTTATCGGGCTAGTTCAATCAACACTGCTTTGCTGACGAGCTTGTATGCAGTTATATGTAGCTTGTATGTTGTATGTAGTAGTTTTGGGCGTTTGGGGTTTGGGCGATTGGGGGTTAGGGCGTTTGGGGTTAGGGCATTTGGGCGTTTGGGGCGTTTGGCGTTAGGGCATTTGGGGGGGGGGGGTTAGGGCGTTTGGCGTTAGGGCGTTTGGGGTTTGCGCGATTGGGGTTTGGGGCGTTTGGCGTTAGGGCATTTGGGGGGGGGGGGTTAGGGCGTTTGGCGTTAGGGCGTTTGGGGTTTGCGCGATTGGGGTTAGGGCGTTTGGCGCATACGATGCTACCGAGATATTTCAAGTTTTTATCTTGATAAAAATTGATTGTGAAGCCCTATAATGTCCTGTATAGGTTTGGAATTGGCAAAGGTGATGTATTGAAAAAAATAATTTCGTACTATCCTCAAATACGTGAATGCACATTTTCGTTTATGGAGTTAAATCGGATATGAATGCAATGCGTGCGGCTGAGTGTGACTTTTTTTTTTTTTTGTACATGATTTTGTGACGTGACGGCATAATTATGAGCTACGAAGTAGATTTGGTCACTAAATACCCACTGAAAGCCCAGGTCCAAAACTTACCACTGGCCACTGATATATATATATACATCGTCATCATGTTGTTTGTCTCAACTGTGACAGAGTCAAGACGGTGGCGTCAAAAGTTTGCACTCACCACGGGGTCGTACTCCCACAGCTGGTTGCCCTTGAGATGGTGACACTTCAGCATCATGACAGGTCCATTTAATTTGGACACGTCCAGACACAAGTCGTCTGTTCTGATCTCCTTATTGGCTGTGTAAGAGAACACCTGCAAGGAACACCACCACCACCAACAACAACAAAAAGCTGCTTACGATGACGTCTTCAGCAGTTTGAAGGCATTTTGCGACCTTTGAGTCATCAATTATTTCAGGCATCTCGTTTTGGGAAAATTGTACCTGGTTGCCACCCATGCCATGACAGTTGAAAATCCCAACCTTCTCGTTTTCTTTGCGGGCCATATTGTCCAGACATTGGTTGGTCTCCACATTTCGGATCTGTCGGGGGAAAAAAACCCACCCAACATAAATACAGGTGGTTTTGTGAGTGTGTGTGTGTGTCTATGTCAAGCACTATATAAATAAAGATTTGAGTGCATACCTCTCCTAGGGAGTAATAGTGGCGGGGAATCTGGGAGTCGGGATAGACGTTTTCCAAGTACCAACTGAAAGGTTTACATTGGAGCTTCTGTCTGAGAACCGTGCGAGACGTGATGTCACCGTAGTCCACTTTGGTCACACCTGAAGACACATTCGCCAACTCATTTAGTCGGGATGGTTGTGGTTGAATTGAGCGCACCGTGAATCCACCAGCAAAGGCTGGTAAAAAGTTGGTTTGGACTGGATTTCATCTCAGAGATGCGGGTGTTGCGTGTCCTTTCAGGTGGTGGGTGGTCGTGAAATAAACCACGGCTGTGGATGCGGGTTCATCCACATCCCAGCAGGAAAACCAGTCGTGCCACTTTGTCATAGCAGCGGGTCTTTTTATTTATTTCCACTCATGCTGTCCTTAAATCATTTTTATTTCATTTAAAAAAAAAAAAAAAAAGCAAATTACATGTTCCTGATCTAGCATAAGATGTCCCGAAAATGAAGCCCTCATGTTTAGAGGGGGAAGACGTACAATTAGTGTTTCCATCTTGTCATGTACCTTTGTTCCTCAGTAGCCACAAGTTAGTCACAAGAAGAGGCAACGAAACGGTTTATGTTGAGGAGAAAAAGGGAATACAGTCATACCTCGGTTTTTGACCATAATCCGGTCCAGAAGGCTTTTCAAAAACCGATTTGTTCGAAAACCGAAACCGCGCTCTTTTTACAAAAAAAAAATCTTTATTGAACACGTCTGTTCACAATGGAACGCTGCACGAGGAAGCGTCACTTCCTCGTCTACCCGAGGAAGCGTCACTTCCTCATGTAAGGAAGGCCAGAGGAGTCAAGTGATACATTCAAGTGCGCTCAGTTTGTTTGAGAACCGAAATTCGGTCGTCATTAAAAACTCGAAATCTTTGATCGAAAACCAATTTGGTCAAGAACAGAGACGTTCGAAAACCCAGGTTTGACTGTAAAAGTATCACATCCGTCCATCCTAGCATAGCAGTACCCCGAAAACTACCACAGTACCTCGCTTCCCAAAACGATATTATGCCTCGTTTTTAATTGGAGAACCTAAACATGTTTCTTTTTTATAAATGTGGGAGGATGCTGGAGTACCCCTAGGAAACCCACATTAGCACAGGGAGGGTTAGGTTAACCAGGCAAAACTCCACACCCAGAGACCAGATTCAGAAGTGTGCCAACCACTACGACACTGTGCCATACTAAAATGAAACGGAATGCGATTATTGTAATCGATGCATCATGTGTGTCTTTGCATGGCCTTCATTGTTGCTTCAAATGACATCCAGCATGGTGCAGTCAAATCAAGATGGCACGTTTGTGCAAATCTGATGGTTTGAGGAGAAGGAATTTTGCTTTTTGCCAATATCTCTCCTATGACAGTGTCTTTGTGTGTGTGTGTCTGTGTGCGCCCGCGCATGCATGCGTGTGTATAAGTTAATTGCTGCTCCTTAGCGTGAAATTACTCCCTTCCCCAGTCCCACACTATTGGGCCATCCCAGCGATATCACACTGTATCCAGGTTTTAATGGATAGATCACTCCTGCTGCACACGTGCACACACACACACACACACACACACACACCAAGTGCTCACCGGGGGAGATGATGTAGAAGAAGTTTTTAAATTCATCCATCCAGACTTCGGCCAAGCGTCTGTTGTTTTTGTTGATGATCTGTCCCGTTCCTCCGGGAAACGTGTAGGGCGTCGCCTTTCGGAACACGTGACCCACGTGCGAGCACGTGACGATCTCCAGGGTTCCGCCGCACTGCCAGATCTGTGACCAACACACAAAGTGGAAAGGTCGCCAGGGGACAGGAGCATGCAGGTTACTCTCTACTTCTCAGCGGCCTCGGGAGTGTCGGGCGTGCGGCGCGAGTGGAAAAAAGACGCTCGTGTCACAAAGCTGTGGGCGTGGCCACTCACTCGGAAAGAGATTTCCAGGTTCTCTCCACCCCAGATGTCCATGCCTGCGTCATAAGTGCCAATCTCCTGGAAATAATCTCTGTCGATAGAAAACAAGCCTCCTGCCATGGTGGGAGTTCTGGAAAAGAATGTGAGTACTTCATTTTCAAGTGTCACAACAAGACACACACACACACACACATCAATGGTGTAGCGGTTCATTCGTTTCACAGCGTGGGTTCAGATCTCACTCAGTGAGGGTGCAAACGTGAGTGTAAATGGTTGTCTCGACATGACTGGCGACCGGTCCATGTCGTAATCTGCCTTTTGCACAAAAAAAAAGCCCACCGAGATAAATTCGAGCTGCCCGTAACACGAGAACCTCTGCAGAGATAAGAGATCTAATAAGAAGGAGATGAAGAAGACAAAGATCCCACAGCGGGGAAATTGACTGGCTCCAGAAGCAAGCCAAGATCTAGAATAATATGAAAAGAGCAAGGATTGTCAAAATAAAACAGGTAAGAGGGAAATTTTTTTATAAAAAACATTAAATTGAAGGGAATATGAACACTATTTAAGTCTGAAAGATGTATAGACCGACGTTGCTTTTCTCCTCTGTTGCCGTGACGTCACAAGTGCATTTAAAAACATCCCGCTTTCCACTTCCAAAAATAATTTCCTTTCTTGCAGCAGCGGCTTATTTTTCCCAGGTTCATTTTAAAAAAAGACAGCGTCTTGTGGAAAAAAGAAAGAAAAAAACCCCCCCACATTGCGGTGCTGCTCAGAGTAGAAAATAAGTGGCTCGGGTGTAGTGGAACAAATAATACTGTCTTGCCCGAAAGCGAAATAGTCACAGATGAGAATCTAACAGTGAGCAAAACAAAGAGACTGGAGAATTTGAAGGTATTTACCAGTAAAAATGTGTTCACATCGGGTGGTTTTTTTTTTTTTTTGCCTGTAATCATAACCAAAGAAGGTCAACGATAAAAAAACAAACAATTGCTTTGCTGGATAAGGATTTAGAGCTAAAAATGATACCTATATATTTGATATATAATTTGACCATCCATATAACTATTTTTTTAAGGGATGCTTGATGTAACAAGTGTAAAAGTGTTAGTAAGTCACGTTGCAGTCGACCTTGCAATGTCATTCAATCAATGTGCGATCTACTCTCCTTATCTAATTTCCCGCACGGGATGAATAAAGTGATCTACCTACCTAGCAATGAATGTAAAAACTACTACTGTATTTGCGACAAAACTTTATGTGCTGTAGTAAATTCATAACACTATTTAAAACCTTTGAAAGATTTTTTTGAAGGTAATAATGTTAAGGTCAATGCCATCATGACCTAAAGTCAAAAAGAGCATTTTGATTTGACAAGGCGTCAATGTAAGTACATAAAGTTATTCACGTGGTAAAATATAATTTTCCAACTCGCGCTTCCATTTGATCTTTTTGGGCTAAATCCTTTTATGACTTTGTCATTTCGAAGTCTCTTTCCCATTCCTGCCGAAGGACCAAAAGACTTGGCGGTAAATTAGAAGCTGCGAGAAGCCATAACAGCACTTGAGTCACCGTGGCTTCCCGCAGCGGTCGCTCTCCCAGTTCGACTCCCAAAACGCAAACATCCAAAGGCCGAGCGGCGCCGCTTAAGCGTGCAAAAGGCTCCTGCATGGGCCGATAATACCATTTGAGTCATCATCATTTTTTTAATCATACATTAGGTTGTCGATAACAATTTCATGATACATACTGCTATCATCGAAAGCAGATTTTTTTGTTGTTGTTATGATCATGACAGAAATTTCTTGTCCTGATAATGGAAAGCTACATTTTGAGAGGCAATCGGGGAAAAGTATGTTTGAAAGAAAAAAAAAAAAAAAAAAGAAGTGAAATGAGGTGACGTAGTATGTTATATAAATCGTTACATGATGCGTGTGACCTTGAATAATGGAGTCAAGTCAGCATGGAAACGAGAGTAGGAGGAAAAGATGACAGGAAGGCTGAAATAGAATAAAAAGAACCTTCAACTCAGGGTTGAGATTTCATGACTTCACAAAGGAAATTAAAAAAAAAAAGGTTCACTCTTCGTCTCTTTTCTCCCCTTTGTGATCATTTCATAAGCAATTCGCAGTGCCAAGTGAAACGGTACAAAAAATGTGATGACCGAGACAGCGCACAGGATGCGACGTGTTGAACTAAAGCGGCGGGGCGGTATCACCCACCTGACAGGAAGTGTGCGGTCTCCTTTGCGACGGTCCATTTCTCTCTGGGGCACCGGGTACCAGCGGAAGTTGAGCTTCCAATTGAAGCCTCCGTACGTCATGTCCGAACCCGCCATGTACTCGAAGGTGTCGTCGCTGATCACGTCGATGATGGGGCACACCACCGTTCTCCTAGTGCGCACGCAAACACACGTCCTCAAACGGTGCACTCGTAACCAAAAGACTGCCTTTGCCAACCTCTCGTGCCCTTTTTTTTTTTTTTTTTGTGCGAGTGCTCGCATGAGGCGGCAAACAAGGCGTGAATCATTAGCCGGCTAATTAAGATGAGGGCGAGCCCCCTTGCACACTAGCTTGCTTAGTTGGGCGCTTGAGGGGCGCACGGGTCGTACTTGTCTTGTTTGATGCGAGCGAGCAGCGGCTCCAGCCAGCCTGTCGTGCATTCGCAGTGAGCATCCAGAAAGGTTATCACCTACGAAAAAAAAAAAAAAAAAAAAAAAAAGATTTCCAGATTGTGTCAGCCATAGGCAGCGGCGCAGTTCAACAGAGGTGTAAGTCGAGTTGACTAACCTGCCCCGTAGAAATGGACGCTCCCTTGAGACGAGCTCGAATGAGTCCAGACCTCTGATCCATCCTCACCACCCGCACGGGGACCTCCAATTTTCGGACATATTGCTCCAACGGTCGCTGTAGGAAATCTAAGCCACACAAGAATGAAAGATGAGAGCACTCTCAAGAGTTCATTTTGCAGGTTCTTAATTGCATTACGTATAGAAAAGAAAGACATACAGTCAAAACTTGGTTTTCGTCCATAATCCGTTCCAGAAGGCTGTTCGAAAACCGAATTGTTCGAAAACCGAAACCACGCTCTTTTTAAAATAAAAATGTTTACTGAACACGTCTGCTCACAATGGAAAGCAACACGAGGAAGCGTCACTTCCTCGTGTAAGGAAGGCGAGAGGAGTCAAATGGTGCATTCAAGTGCGCTCAGTTTGTTTGAGAACCGAAATTTCTTCGGCATCCGTGGCATAAAAAACTCACAATTTTTGGTCGAAAACCGAATTGGTCGAGAACCGAGACGTTCGAAAACCGAGGTTTGACTGTACTGCGGAACTAAACAAATGCAGATCTGGGATTGGATACGAGAGACTGACGGTGAGTATTTGAAAACAAAATCAGCCATCTTGTTACCTCTGCGTCCTGCGTCCTACACGCATAATTTTCCTGCGGGAAGCACAGTTCCAAATAATGTGCGTTTTTGGGACGCAAGGACATTTCTCAGTCAAAACAAAACAAACAAAAAACCTATGGTACATCTTTTTTTCCAGCAACGATCGCAGTTTGACAATCGCAACCATTGTTGTTTTGATCTCACGTTTAGTAATCTCGCGTGACGAGATTTCCGTTCTCGCGAGACGCGATTGGCAAGATCGGCAGACGATTGCCAAGTTGTGTAACGTTAAAACAAGTGTTGCGAACAAGTGTTGCGAAAGTTTATTGCGGAGATATCACAGAGGAAGCAGCTAAAGTTGGATAGTTTTCAGATTCAGATTCAGAAAACTTTATTTTTCCCCGTGGGGCAATTTGTTTTTTGCGATAATAAGTTGACTTTGAGAAAGTCTTGCATCATTGGAAGCAGAGAATTTATGAACTCAAAGACTGAACCATGGGATGAAATAAGAACCTATTTCTCAGCAAATCTTGAATGCCTGAATCATTAAAATTTTTGCAGCATTTGTTTATAAGAAATAAACCTATGATCAATGTATACAGTAATCCCTCGTTTATCGCGGGGGTTACGTTCCAAAAAGAGCCAGTGATAAGTGAAATCCGTAAAGTAGTGAACTTATTTTTTTTTTACAGTTATTACACAATAATTAACTATATATACACAATGAAATCAAAGACCAAACCCAATTACAAAAAACCCCAAACGTTTTCAACCAATAACTATAATAGTTTTTGGAAATACTGTACTGTTGACACGCGGCCTCGCCCACGCGTTCTGATTTAAAGGGTTAAAAGCATTAAAAAACTGCACACAAAAAATCCGTGAAACAGTGTAGCCGCGGAAAGTGAACCGCGTTAGTATTGTAGTTGTTTGTGTTATTAACATATGCAATTGAATAATGTCCTCTCCCCACAGCTGCTTTCCCGGACACTGCCGTGCATGAAAACATTGAATCAAAAGGAGAACTAGACTTGTTCAAGAGAGGGACCAGGAACTAAAAAAAAACAACAACAAAAACAGTTCCTGTATACTATGACGACGTTCAATATAAAGAAGATAAGATGTGGAAAAGCTCCATGGAACATTAATCACTGAGCTTTTTTCGTGCTTCTTCATTGACATGAAGCAGACAGACTGTCCACTCACTCTCCATGTCTGGCTGCCTTCATTTGACACTAATAATACCAAATGCGTATTCAAAAACAATATTTTATCACAAAGTGTGATTATGCATTAGAATATTGCATAGCATAACCATATTAAGATAAATACTGAGTCGGAAAAGACTGTGCTGTATTTTGGCAACACGAGAAATGATGTGCAAAGAACCCTATGACCCTGCGCATGCAGTTGCACATTTAAATGCAATATGTAGAATATTATTCCACAGAGCGAGAAGACCAATTGGTAAAAGGAGACTTTCAATCTCTCCTCTTATTTCTATAACTGCTTCCAACAACAAAGCATCAGAGAGGAATGGCGCGGAGTTGTTTATGATTGTATTTTCTGAATGTTTTGTCATTTATTCTATGAAGTGCTTTGTTACAACTGCAGCAGTTGTGAAAGCGCTCTAGAAATAAAGTTGAGTTGAATACATTATGTTGTGTGTGTCACAAAAATTCCATGACATAAAAGAAACATTCCAAACCCAAACGACGAGTTTTCCCCCCTCAGTGTGGGCCAGACGATCGACTACAACACGTGTCAAACTCAAAGCCCGCCACATCATTAATACAACACAACACAACCCGTATTGTGTTGTATTGTTTTTGTTCCTGATTGTAAAGTGTCCTTGGGTGTTTTGAAAGGCGCTTATAAATAAAATGTATTATTATTATTATTATTATTATTATCATCATTCTAAGTGGCCCACGAAAGCAAATCAAAGATGGCCACTTCCACGATGCTTGCTAAAATCTGTACCAAAATTTCAAATCTTCATAGGTAATAGATCAGTGACATATTGTCAGCATTTTCATGTTACCAAAACCTTCATTACAGTTACTTAAACAATACAGTCATACCTCGGGTTTCGACCATAATCCGTTCCAGAAGGCTGTTCGAAAACCGATTTGTTCGAAAACCGAAACCACGCTCTTTTTAAAATAAAAATGTTTACTGAACACGTCGGCTCACAATGGAAAGCACCACGAGGAAGCGTCACTTCCTCGTCAACCCGAGGAAGCGTCACTTCCTCGTGTAAGGAAGGCGGGAGGAGTCAAATGGTGCATTCAAGTGCGCTCAGTTTGGTCGAGTACCGAAATTCGGTCGTAATCCGAGGCATAAAAAAACTCTAAATTTTGGGTCGAAAACCGATTTGGTCGAGAACAGAGACGTTCAAAAACCGAGGTTTGACTGTAATTGAATAAAACGTTATTCTTGACTTCGTTATATAGTTTCAGTCAAGTGAAACGGTCATTATAATGTGGCCTGCGACAAAAATGAGTTTGACACCCTTGAGATACGAAGACTTTTTGCTTTGTTCAGAGCGCTAGAAGAGGCAAGACTAGAGATACGTACAAAAAATAAGCACAAAAAAGTAGGCTCACACCAATACACAAACACACGCATGCAAACTACAGGGGTTGGATTACAGGATCCCTTTTTCCTTTTACGGCGCAGACAGATCAAACAGAACACATGTGCGGTTGTCTTAAAGCTGCAGACACCACAAACACCTTTGGCTCACACCTGACCTTAGGATGCAATGGGGCTGTGCTCATGCCTTATAGTTGAGTGTAATCCCTGCAATTGACGAATTAAAGGCCTAATCCCAACTAGCAAACAGGGATTAACAGTATTGAACGGGGTGGAGTGGTGCGCAACACACCGGCGATGTTGACCAGATTGGCCGTCACAAACTTGATGAAAATCACACCGTTTGACAAATAAAAATAAGGCTGAAATGAAAGTAGACGCATCGGTGTGTGTGTGTGTGTGTGTGTGTGTGTGTGTGTACCTCGCTCACTGGCATCGTCTACCAGAACAATCTCCTCCAAGAGTGTGTGGGGAGAGCGGTCGATGACAGAGTGGACGGTCCGCAGCAGCGTGCTCCATGCCTCGTTGTGAAAGACAATTACCACACTCGTTCGGGGCAGATTGTCAGGATATAGCTTGTTCTTGCAACTGGAGACAGAATACACAACACGTATATTGAATTAATATGGGAAATGTGTGTGTCGCTAAAAGCTAAGATCTGCAAAAATCATCTGCAAAAAAGTGCAGTTTTTTTTTAGCCCGGGCTTTACGGATTAAACCTTGTATAATCGTCTTAGCAGGAAAAATGATTTTACTTTGTATGAATCTTGAGAAAGAAGATAAGATATAATAAATGACTCATCAGCAACAGAACCACTCGAAATTCACACATGATAATATTAGATCAGCAAGCATAATTTGGGCCAAATCGCCTTTCATTGGGTGACGCAGTCACAGAAAGTGACCTGGGCGGCCACGCATCTGGCACACAATGTAGGTCAAAAACCAAATGGAGGCCACAACATGCACACACTCTGATATTAAAGGATAAGTCAGCACATTTTTGTAATCATTCTATAAATCCGGTGGAACGCTCAAAATATGCAGTCTAACACTTCATTAGTCACCGCAGCCATGACTTGCGCCGCAGTCCAATGACATTTTAATGAAACAGTATTATTATTTTAGCCATTATGTTTCCTTAACTCAATACGATTCATTTTAAATCAATTGATGTCTGTATTTAATACACTAAAAGAACCCTTTCATTTATTCTTTTATCCATTCAACTATCCATTTTCTGTGATGCATATCCTTGTTGTGGTTGCAAGAAATACAGATGTGTTTGCGATTATGTGTGTGTGCAAAAAAGAAGCAAAGTGGAAGAGTGGCACAAATTCATTCAATGTCATCGTAGACTGTCCAAAGATTTCAGTTGGTATACAAATCATACAAGTGACATTGTGCGTCCCCACCAAGGAGACATGTTTGGACACACATCACCGTGTCACTGTGTATTGATTTTGCTCATGGGTGCCATTTATGCTAATAGATGGAAGGTGGACCAGTATTTAATCAAAGCAATAAAAAAAAAATGGGCATAAATAGTCACAGGAGTGGAGGGCTGAGTCGACAGTGAAACATCACACAAATATGGACATGAAAACACAGCCGTCTCATAAAAAAATAAAAATGATGCAGTCAGAATGTAAAAAAGGTCAAACAGGTCATGGAAAATGTTCACATGGGAGCGATCCACCCATTCGGTCGCACATGTGCACCACCACACACTCTCCTATTAAACACGCAGGCGCGCACAGGTTTGTAATGTCAAAATGGCCGCTCGCCGCTCATTTCTTTCACTCTGAATGGCCCTGCTGACAAACATGAAAAACTGCCAGTGTCTTCACGCTCTGTAGTTTGAGCTAATGGTGACCTATGATCAAATTCAGTCATCGGTTTCCCTCAACCAGACACACACGCGCGCGCACACAGCGTCGATATTGACTTGGTCTTATCTCCTAATTGGAAAAGCAGATAGATGGTGAGGAGGCTGAGGGAAAACCAAGCTACTAATCAACTCTTGTTCAAAGACTCAAACACATTTCACGGATCAATGTCTTCTTTCTATGTCGTCTCTTGAGTGTGTGTGCATGCGAGTGCCCTTGCCTGTCTGTCAATATTCCTACCAAAAGCCCTCATTATTTGTCCACTCGTGTTTCTCGAGTGTATAAAGACTACAAAGTCAAATGCATTTTCACAAAACAACACCATCAAGGATCGACAGCGCAGGTTTCAAAGTCAAGGCCCGGGGGGCCAAATTTGGCCCGCCACATCATTTTATGTGGCCCGTGAAAGCAAATCAAGCATGTCAAGTTCCGTGATGCTTGTTCAAGTCTGACCCAACAATTCAAATGATCATATGTAATCCACAATAGTAGTCATTTTTCTTGACTTCTGATTTTAAAGCTAGTTATTCATCAATTTGTTGTGCGCTGTGTATGTAATATGTGGAGGGGATTAAACATGTATATGGCTTCCAAATATTCATAACGGCCCTCCAATGGAAACCGTAACTACAATGTGGCCCGTGACAAAAATGAGTTTGACACCCCTGATATTAAAGTGTCAAAGTACTTAAATTTGAGCACCTGCACCTACACTTGATAATGTGACAGCTTGTAATTGTGACGGAATTGTGTTTTAGTTTCATCAACCACTGTTCAGACAGACAAAAACCGTTCTTGAACATAAGCATAAACTTTGTCACTCATGACGTTTTAACATCCATCTGCAAGAATTTGCAACAGCCTACGTATTTCATATAGCTCACCGGCTAGTGTTGTCATCCGTGTTTACCTGAAAGTTTTTCCATATGACTAACATGGTTCCCACTCAACCCGCCCTGGTGGGGAAACGTCAAGACTAGTACAATGGTATCGGCGTCATAGTCTCAGGTGTCAATACCGGTATTGGTGCATCCCTAAATATAATAGGACATTACGTATAACAGCGGGTATGTTCACCTTTTTACGGTCGAACACTATTTTACAGCGGTTTAGAACTGCACTATATCATGATGAGCAATGTTTGCTACTTGACTTAGCAACATAAGTGGGGTAATATATTCCCCGGTAGTTTTACACCACTGCATACTAAACCCACAAAACGGGTAGCCAACCCATCAATGAGCAAATCTGACTTTTATTCTAAAGAGAACATGAGCTGGCTCAGGGCAACATAAGAAGACGGCCATCAGGAGCATGCAGGACGCTCACCCTTCGAGCCGGACGTCAGGTAAGGAACGATTGAGCGCGATCATCTCAGAGGCCAGGAGGTTGAACTGGTTGATCTTAAACATCTCCTTCATCTTCTCCTGGTTCTCCTTTGGGATCACCACAGGCTTCCCCCCCTCCCCGGGCCCGTCCCGCGGCCTCGCCAGAGGGTCTGGAGAAGAAGGCAAAGAGTTGTTGAGCATGTTTGACGATGATTTCTCCGTGGGGCAATGTGTTAGATGTGAAGACTCACCGTCTCTACCGGGCAGTCCTCGCTCCTTCCTGTCGTCGCACTTGTTGCATTCGCTGAAGTAGAGCAGGATGAACATGTCCAGCATCACCCACACCAGAGAGGTGGCCAGGACCACTTTGCAGTAGGCGAACCTCCGCATCCTGGTAACGTCACCTGAGAGAAAGTCAGAAAAACAGAAGCGGTTTACGACGGGGTGAACGTGTGAGCCCGATGAAGCAGTCACTTATCGCTTTATCTATTTTCTGCTCGTTCCCCTCAACTGGCAAGCCCCCCTGCAGTTCATCTCAGCATCGCCGCCTATCCTTCTGTCGGTCTGCCTGAGTTGCCGTTTACAAGCGGGCTGGTTCGTCCCATTTCGAAAGACTATAAAAGTGATGTGGAGCGTTGTTACATTATTAAAAACATACCACACAAAAACGGAGAGGAGGTTTGTTTCCGCTAAGTGAGCTTTAGATGGAACAATATTTTAACTGCTGCAAAACGATGGCTGCGTATTTTCCAGGGAACAGTCAAAGTAAGGCGATGTGGTCATTTGGACCATCCTCTCTCCAAAGTGGGATTGTTGCACAGTTTGGGTGAGCCCAAAATGACGACACCTTTAGTCATATGTCAAAGCAACGCTACTTAAATTCCTCAGAATACGAGCAAGATCACGCCAGAGGAAAAGTTGCCTTGAAGAGTTCCAAGTGAGGCTTTACTTCTGGGAAGAAACTGACAACATGGTGTAAAGCATGTGAAACTAAAAAGCTCCAGGTGACATTGTATGTCGAATCCGACCAAACACTCGCGTGGTGTAGATTTGACAGACCGCGTCGTGGCCCGCAGCTGCTCAGCATGTAACAGGAAGCGAGCTACTGCACCGAAGCCCTCTGTGAATTCACCTTTATTTGATCACCGACTGTTTTCGACATTCCTTGTTAAATGTTTTGTCCTTTTGATCGCTGGCGTGCATTTTGGATTTTTGTAGCGCATGCGGGCCTGTAGGAAGGTTAGGAATATGCTCTGTGACTAAACCACCCAGGTTCGATTTCCTCCAATTTGGACAGCTGCTCAAGGATGGGGAGTCCTTGAGCAGTGCAACAGACTCCCTTCCCCTACTGCTTCCAGGCACTGGAAATTCGCCCTCTGCTTTAATGTGTCACTAGTTGTAATAATTGTGTACTTAAAAGCAGAAGTCAACATTTGTGCAAAACGTGCCAGAGCACAATAAAAGCACCTCCGTTTAATAGTTTGACTTCAGACAAAACTTTGCATTTTGTCTACATGGGTAGCATCAACTACTCTTACTTTTTTTTTTAAATAACTACAGTAAAACTCCTCTACAACGAAATCATGTTTGCAGCAAGAAATTGTTCACAACAGGGGACTTCTCACTACAGCAAATTTATCTCAGATGTAAACACACACACAAAACATATATGTGTACTCTTTATTTTTATTAGCACATAAATATGAGCTTACACTTATTTGACACTTTATATAGCCAGCGTAGAAACAAAAAAAGGGAAAGAAATTGTGAAATTTACGATCAGCCTTCACTTTCACTTATATCAATTTCTTGCATAATGACTTTTACTTTGCTTCCTCCATCTTTCATTTTTATTGCTTTTATCCTGTCTTCAAGCGTTAGAGTTCTTCACTCCTTGGTCTGCAAAGGTCCGTTTTTGTAGCCATTTTAGCAATGCAACGTTCGTGATGCGTCTGAAACTAACAATAACAAATACCTCCTGTACTACTGCGCATGTGTAAGCCACTGTGGTGTTTTACTGTTGCCATTTCCGAGCTAAGCAGTAGGAGTCACTGTAGGCTGAGGTTGGATTAGCCTTTGGCGGAAGGCTTGATTTCATTGTAGTGAATCTCGTTGCGAGGCAAGGCCAGAGAAAAAGATTTCGTATAACGCAACAGGGGGATTTTTCGTTGTAGAGGGAGCAGAAAAGTGGGAATGGTTTTAATGCATGAAGATTTTTTCACACTAGGGGGTATTTTCGCCCATGTAGGTTTCGTTGTCGAGGAGTTTCACTGTAGCTCAACTATTTTTACCCAGTGTATTTATTTGAGTCTGTGCATATGATGTCAAAGTAAAACAAGGACTACAAGGCACATACGACACAGAGGAGCATGCAAAGTAAATCTACATTTGACCCATTTTCGAACCAATTTCAAACCAAAGATGCTTAAAAGTCAAGTGACAATTCGGCACACGCGCTACCACTTGTGTACTGAAATGAATGTTTTATAGTAACAAGACAGTGCTTTTAATACGGGGGGGGGGGGAGATCTACATCAGAGTTCCTAAATAACCTGGTGTGTATAAGCCAATTTGCCATTTGTACATGCAACACGGAAAATCCCCGTGCGCTCAAGCACCATCACATGCGTGTACACACACACACACACACACACACACAACATAAACACTCTCAAAGCGGCGTGAGAGAAGCTGTGACAGTAATTGCTTTTCTTTGGCAGGCAGCGACAGACAGACAGAGCCACATTAAAATTCCTCTGCTCTCCTTTCCGCCTCTCTTGCAGCACCATCTCCTCCGCTCAAACTGACTCACTGCCTCAGTCATCCCTCAGGTTACAGCGGCACGAGCAGAAGGAAGAAAATTAATTTGGCCATGGCGATTTCTCTCTCGTCGCTGGAAGACAAAAAGGTGTTTGTGCACAGCTAAATTGGCTGCAGCCTCGCTTACTTAAGCTCGGGAGGATGTAGAACTGCAGAGCAGCGTTTCTAAATTCCACCTGATAGGATTGCAGTGCCACAAAGTGCCATGCAAAGCAGAATGATAGAGTGAAGATCTGCTTGTTCTCCCGCCAGGGCCACAGACTGGATTGTGAGTGCGGCGGTTCTACAAGGGCTCGGGGGAAGAGCTTTCCGTGCGTTTGTATGTGCATGCGTTCGGAGATGCGTGTACCGCGAGAAGCGAGAAGCTCGAAATGTGTGCCGTAATGCTACTATTTCACATAACCAGACATGGTGTCATAAAGTCGTTCTGTGTGTGTCGGACTGGGCGAGTGGCCACACTGCAAGTATGACACCGACCAGTCAAACCAGATCATCACAAGGTTACACTTGATTTGATGGACGTGCCATCATACTAGCAGGATTAGAAAAACAAAACAAAATAATATGATCATTTATCATGGAGAGTTTCTGGGAAAAACAGTCAAACCTTGGTTTTCGTCCATTCGTTCAGGTCTGTTGAGTTCGAAAAGGAAACCATCAGATGTTTATTGAACATCTGCTGACATGAAAGCATGACACGACAGCGTCACTTCCTCGTTATCGTTGAATGGTGCATTCAAGTACTTTGTTCGAGAACCGAAATGTGTCCCATCCGACATAGAGCAACCAAAGTTCTTTGGTCGAACCGAATTGGACGAGAACCGAGACGTTCGAAAACTGAGGCTTGACTGTATATTGTTCAGGTCTAGGTGAGTTGGCGGCCATCAGATGTAGATTGGAAATAGCTGTGAATGACAAAATAATAAGAACGACCGACGTCTTATTGAATGTTACTATGTTCAAAAGTCATCACCAACCCACGACACAGAGCAACCAGCAGTTACCTCTCTTGTGGAATTGTGCTCCAAATAAAGAACTTTATGATGACCGGCTTGTTAATTTGATCATTTACCAGTATTATTGCTTCAAAAGACAACCAGAAATTACTTTACAAAACTGAGAAATCTGCGGTGTTTCATGGGATGCAGTCAAAAATATGGGTGCATTTAACTTTTGTGTTCGTGCATCCAAAAAAAAAAAAAAAAAAAAAAAACTAATTCACTCCCAAAGACATTTTTAGACGTCTTTTCAGACTTGGTCCAGAATTGGCTGGTACTGAATGAGTTCATTGCAAAACGTCTACAGCCCTGTAAAATGTACCAAAGCGCGTCAGTTGCTATACCAATTGGGCGGTGGTAAAGGGAAACAAACTGAGCCAAACGGTACCGGTTGTTCGGGAATGGGATTCTGTGAGTTATCTATGTGGCTGTGTTGCATTTGTAATTGTGTGTCAGTTTAGTTTATGCCGGTCCCCTCCTCGGCTCTTTGATGCCTAATTTAAAAAGCCAGCCTTTCTGTGATATTAAGCACACAGGTCTGCGCTCTCTCTTCCTTCTCCATTAACATGTCATCATCACTCTATCCGTCTTTTACATCCCCATCCCGGGCATCTGCATTTATCTCTCAGCCGCCTCACACGGTTTCGAGAGCGGTTGCTATCGTTACGTGTCTCCTTGTGTACAATTTCCCCTTTGCGCCCTCCCCTGTCTCTTCCAATCCACTCCTCTTCTCTGCAGACTTAAGCCTGCTTCAGATGTTGCACAAGGCGAGGATCCGGAGCGTTAGTTTCTTCATAATTATATGACTGCGAGGGAGGAAACGCCTTTCAGTAGATGCAATATTCATATCCTGTAAGTAAATGAAATGAAGAAACGGAGACGGAAAGATGGTGTTTGTATGTGTGAGCTCCAATGAAAGGGCCGCACTGTGATGTTATAAACGACTGACTGTAGAATGGTGACGCGCTGAAAATGAACAAAAAGGAGCAAAGTTCAGTCCGCGTGCTGTCCCCGGGTCATGCGGGAGCCATGAACTCAACAGTTTCCAAGACAACATTGACGGAAGTGTTGATTGAACTGTCGTAACGCCTCAACTAGAGCAGAATAAGGCGCAGGCTAATATTAAGGAAGTCAAACAGAACAAAATGGCCCAGAGGTTCACATTCAACCGTGGATGCGGAGTAACACAGACAGAAAGGGCAAAGGGGCTGGGGGTCATCTCATAACTAGGCCACGGCTTTGACAGCAAAACAAATTGCAGGACAATAAGGAAGCAAAGGAAAAAGAAGGAAAGGAAGCCAAGGATCAGAAGATTTATGTTTGGACAATGACAATTTATCATCACTGCCCGAGTCCACTTAATGATGAATTTGACTTGAGATTCTCTGCGTACTCCACATAAAAAGAAGGTCAAGCATTTTGTTATAACTGTATATCGGTGAAGTGAGTGCTGCTGTTTTGTAGGTTTTCAAATTCAAATACTATACAAGAAGGAAAAAAAAAAAATGTTTTAAGGAATTTGTTTGCCGAAGACTGGGTGGAGAGTTTTGCCACAATTTGTGACCGGATTGTGGATGCTTGAGCTAATATGTCTGCTTGCATTGTTGTTCGAGCTTTCGCAAAAAGCCGGCAGCCTTTCTGAGGAGCCGCACGGCAACGAGATTGACTCTGGAAATGACGCGTGTTTGAGGGAGAACTTCTCCATTTTGGATACAGAAGATGAGGACCTTGATGGATTGGTGGATGATGATTAATCAATATAAACATAATAATAATAATTTAAGTACATTGTTAAATATTTCAATCAAGTACAACACAATAGTATAAAAACACACGCTAGCGTGCATGCATGCTACTGTATTATTTTTTTTTTCAGCTAGCGTACATTTTACCATGCACGGAGTGAATCTTGTGTATGTGTGAAATAGAGAAATAGCACCCCGTAACTGACACCGCCCCTCTTAATACGGTGCACAATATGGTCGGTAACTTAACTTCACTTCACTCTATAAGACATGTGACTAACAATGTGAACCCGGTGCACTTTTGCTTAAATCAAATGATCATGAAAGTTTAATATTTCAGTGATATTGAAATTGTGGACAAGCATTTACTGCAGAAAACTTCAAAAACTTTCATTTAATTCAAGACATGGCGATGACCCTGGACGCTCCCTGCACTTTTTGTTAGACTTTTAAAACAAAGCGATCTATTTTCTGTCTAAAATTACTTTGTCAAACAAACTTCGACATGTTATGAATTTGAAACGGTTATTTTGACAAACATGCTTAACGACATTTCAACAAAGTCAGATGGATGGAATTGTTGTTGCTTTTTAATTGTGACACCAGTGTTTTTCCCATTTTCTGCAAAATAGTATTGTGTCCAAATTATCGTTATCTACCTTGATTTTAAAAATTGGCCCTGAAAAAACAAAAAAACATCAGTCTATCACAATAAAATATGAGATGGTGGAATATTAAAGGATACTAAAATGCCAATAAAAGTACAAAATAACATACAAAAAAGGTATTATTCAAATGTATCCACACCAACGATAATGAGAGTCAGACACAAAAAGCAAACAACGAAGGAAAGTGCCCACAAAAGCGAAAAAACAGCTCAAATTGATTAGCAATTTAAAGCTCCGCATGGGCACAAAGTGGAATTAAATACTCTCATCACTTAAACGTTCCCGGCCAAAGTCAATACAGATTACTGACACAGGGCTACACACACCCCGGGCTGTACTGTTCTTCCTGGAATGCGGAACACCGCCATAGTGCGATTGCTCCTCTGTCTTCCCGTCATTATTAGAAGAGAAAAATTGATAAGTATGTTCACAAACTACACCAGGAGCCACATCATGCGCTAACAGGTGTAAAGTTCAATCAATATACATCCAGATGAAGTCAAAGCATGAGCAAAGGAGAATGTTTGAAGCAGGATTGTTTGGCAGCGTGTCAATTGTTCTTTGCCGGCTTTGCCACGCTCCCAGGCACTGCCTGTAGGATTTACTTTGAAATGGCTCGGTTATCAAAGGTGAAATCGACCGGTCGGGCACCCCCTGCTGTAAACTCTCCCATTAACTCATACCTGTCCAGGGGGCCTCTGGTCAGATGCAAAGGGGCTCCACCAGTAAAGAAGGCAGGGCGTCAGAGATCCCACTTCCTCCTTTTCGCGTCACTCCAACATGCTCCTGGAGGAAAGCAGACAGAAACAGACCAGATGAAACATTGTAGCCGCAAAGAAAATGACGAAAGGAACTGAGTCTTACTTCATTGTACACACAACAATACATACAACAACGAGACACACAACTAGGATTGCGAAAAGTGGCAAGAAGTGTAAAGTGTCTGCGAGAGGAACAGTAATGAAATGAATTGTCTTGAAAATGGGTTTTGCCTATTGAGTGTCTCCAGTCTAAGAACTAAACTTGTCCAACAGGTTTGGGGCAACTAAAAGGCTCTGAATGCTGACTGTCCAGTTTAGGTTTATAGGATGAGGCTCAGTCATTTGGTGAGCTGCACAAATCACAGGAAGTTACAAAATGAAAAAATGCAAATCAAAACTGTAATAAAGTGTGAGGATATTCAGAAATAACTCCACGTCCTTATCAAAATAAAAAAATGCACTGTGCAAGGCCTGGAAAGAGACCAAAGCGCTCCATTTTCACCTCTGGGGATACAAAGCCACAAAACATACACAGGAAGGCCGGGGTGAAAATGCCGTACTCGACAACCTGAAACAGATTTCCTGGCTGTGCTTTCAGAATACTCAGATCACTCACCTCTTCAACCGCCGGTGTTGCAACGCATATTCGCAGTTAACCGACACTTCCCTTATCAGTGGAAATGTATCATCATTCGACGAATGGAAAGTGGACCTTGAAACGTCTGCAACCGTCAATCATTAACAACTCGTGTTCATTTCTATATTGTCAGAAATCAATCCGCCGTTGTCCTTGTAAGCAGACCCGAAGGTCACACATAACCGCAGACTCTGAGCGTCTGGATGCATGATGAAAAGCGATGCAGATGGCGCAACAGAGAGATTGACAACTCGGTGCTGCTCATTTCACTGGATTTAACGTCTATTTTTGAAAAAATTCCAGAGAGACCGTAGATGAGAGTGACTGTGACTCAGTGTGGGCATCATCATGCATGTGTGCGCGCGCTCAATCTAGTTCTTGGCCTACTTTAAAGCCAAGTCATCACTCTGGCCTACCGGGGCTTTAGATTGCCGGTCTGTATGCTGTACCACAAGAAGCATGATATCACAAATCTCTTCCTGCTAGCTGTATTCATGGGCTATGCTGCAGTGCAGATGTGTTTCAGAATGCCACCAAAGCTGTCTGTCTGTCTGTCTGTCTTGTCCCCTCCTAACTGAATCACAATTGCACATCTTCTTCCGAACGCTTGTTCCATTGCTATTTTGATTTTCCTCTTCCACGCTTTAGGCCTCCACAAAGCATGATATACATTTTTGTCAACCATGTGCAAATTTGAAGCACGACAAGCAAGCATCCCCTATAAATATCCATCAGACACATGCTGCAGATCAAACCACAGTGCAGCTTTATCATTGCCTTCAGATTAAAAAAAAAAAAGAACGTCAGATCTGTCAGTCCAATGCTGCAATAGTGTGCGATAAGCAGGAAAATAACAAAAAGTGAGTCATACGATGAGGATAAGCACATAAACGCTGTAAACACGATAACACGATAATGCAAAAACATAATGGCAGAGCAGAGGGTGTCCTCCAGTGTAATGAGACCTAAGCAGCCCATCTGTCTTAAACTGGCTGCCAAGCAGGCCGAAGCATCTGGGACTGAGAGGGAAAAATGCATTTCGGTAACTAAACTAACCTGAAAAACATTTCGCTGAACTGACTTGCGCAGGCAAAATGTTTAGATTCCGTCACTTATAGCAGAGGTCCCCAACCACCGGGCCGCGAGTCATTTGTTACCGGGCCGCACAGAAAGAATAAATAACTTACATTTCTTCTGTTTTATTCATTTTGAAATCTGAAAGATGTTTTATTTAGAAAAATTATTGGATTCTCTGTTACATCCGTCTACAGTATGTCACTCTTGACACAGGTCAGCCGCGCTTCTCGATCACGTGATAGGTTACCGCAAAACATGAAACCCAGGAGCTAGCAAAATGAGTAAAAAACAAACGTCTTTGGAAAGTTTCTTTGGGAAAGAGAAAAAGTCCAGCCAGGAGACAGAAGATGAGCCTACGACTTTCAAGAAAAAGAAAGCTACCTTTAATAGACAGTATCAGGAGTCCTACTTAAAATACGGAATTGTCTCAACGGGAGATTCCCACGCACCAAGCCCACTCTGCATAATATGCGGCGATGGTGAGTTGTATTTTTCATGCACTTTGTATTTGTGGTGTATCTTATTTTGAAGGCACGTTTAAACGTTACCAGAGCGACCCCGGGGTGTTGCGGCCAAATAGGACCTTCCTCGTGTCATGATTAGTGTTTATTATTTTAGATTACAGTCAAACCTCGGTTTTCGAACGTCTCGGTTCTCGTCCAATTCGGTTTTCGACCAAAAATGTTGAGTTTTTTATGCCTCAGATGCCGAACAAATTTCGGTTCTCGAACAAACTGAGCGCACTTGAATGCACCATTTGACTCCTCTCGCCTTCCTTACACGAGGAAGTGACGCTTCCTCGGGTAGACGTGGAAGTGACGCTTCCTCATGTTGCTTTCCATTGTGAGCAGACTGTTCAGTAAACATTTTTATTTTAAAAAGAGCGTGGTTTCGGTTTTCGAACCATTTCGGTTTTCGAACAGCCTTCTGGAACGGATTTTGGACGAAAACCGAGGATTGACTGTTTTATTATTATTATTATTTTATATTCGACAAATAAAGGTTATCTTATCTTCTTATTATGTTTAGAAAATACCACAGTATCATACAGGTCATATCATTATTGTGTTGTATTTATCCGCCACACCTTAAAGACCGGTCCCTGAAGATATTGTCTGACATTAAACCGGTCTATGGGGCAAAAAATGTTGCGGACCGCGGACTTATCGTGTCTGCGTGAAAGCCAAGGATGAGGGTGAGCTTGCGGGGCCTCATCCTGCCATCTCTGTGCCAACAGAACAACAAACTCTTCACCCACGAGTCTTCTATTCAGTCAGTGTCGACATAATTTCTTCATCTCCAAGGCCAATGGCTGAGGCAGGCTGATAAATTGTACAGGTGACGAAAAGAAAGTACGCCTGTCTTTAAAGACATGTCGTGGGAACCGTGATCACTTGGTAGCCCGCTAGGACCACATAAGTAGCCCACATAAATGAATATCATTAATAATAACCTATAATAATCCGTTCGGCATTCCGCACAAATTTGTTATTCTCACAAGTGTGTATCAAACTGTTAGCCCTTCCGTACCCAAGAAGTAGCTCAGTTACAAGAGGGTGGTGACTCCTTGTCTATCGGGCAGTATGAGTCGAGCTAGCAAACTGTGACAGTGGCTCATATTAGTGATGACCCAACAGCCACAGCCAAGCATTGAAATGCACAAAAGCTTTAAAATATATACAACTCTATGTGGCTGCTACTTTGGATTTGGTCTATCTTGTGGGAGGGATTCTGTCCTTTGGGACCCTTTACAAACGGAGAAACGACCAATTTTGACCGAACTGAAGGATGGAAACGGGCCTCGGGAACTTGCCCTAGTTTGCCAACACTCTGATGTGCATCTGCGTGGTTTGTGTCTGGGTTTCTCGAAGTGTTATATGATTCTGTGTGTAACATATGCTGTAACAGAGGGAGACATCACAAGTCATGTTTGTATTCACAACAACAAAGTGTCATGTGGCCGTGTGCTTCTGCCTCCTTACGGGCCTCCGCATTCAAGTTGTCGCTTCACTGACGTGTGAAAGGAGGACCAGGCTAGGCCGCCAGCAGCAGATGAACTCTCTATAACACCTACTCTATGCAAAAAAACAGAGCGGTGAAGTGTAAAAAAAATATATCTATGTATATAAATTACAACAACCATATTAGAGGCAAGTGTAAGTGGAACTTGACAGTTCTGGAGGAAGCCCGGGCAGCAAAAAAACAGGAATTCAAGGAAAAGTGCAACGGGAAAATAGGCAATGTGACGGTCCACCCTGCTTTGAGGTGCCAGTTTGTCTCACTGTTGCTGGATGAAAAGGGCCACGCACGGCCTGTTGTGCTTCTCTGAAGGGGACGTGCATTGGAAAGTGTAGGAGATGTCATTTGCTGGACATATTGTATGTGCTCGAATAGGGGAGGCGAGGAGAGGAAGAGGAACAAACAGTGACCAAGGCAGACCCAAAATGACAGCCGCAGGGAAGGAGTTACGGAGAAAAGGATAACCGTTTCCTGTTGACGCAGGGTAGAAAATACAGGACAAAGAGCAGCAGGCCACTAGACCACTTCTGACTCTGTGCTCTGACTTCTCGGACTCCGCAGATTTTGGCCCAATGCCAAAGCTTTATCCGTGTCACTCTCTCACCCTTGCCAAAGGAGGAAAGGCTGTATTTGGTTTTGTATGCCTCACTCTTCTGAATGAAACGCACAAAATTAATTGGTTGTATGTCGGGATAGGTGTAATAATGGATCCAGTGATCAACATGAATTATGCCGATTGTGTGCAATTGATTGTTCATCAATTCCGAAATGCAGCCACTGAGGCACAACGGTGAGCACCGTGTGGTTGCCACCAACAGAGACGATGATGACTCCGTCTCTATTACGTTGTGGTACACAGAAGAACAACACCTGTGAGCTAGATCCACATTCAGCTGTAGATGCATTTTTCTGCTGAATACATTTGCATTGAAGTGAATTCACAGCAGCCAGAAAACAATATTTGAAAAAAAATAATTTATCCTTACATTGATATAAATGTTCACAAGATTGAAAGGATCCACTGATCAATGGTCTACAAATCATGCCCCGATACGGCCAATGTGCACTGATGGGTCATAATTACACATATCTCACTTTTATATTTTTGGACAGGTCACTCCAGTACTGTATTGGCCCGAATATAAGACGGCCCTGATTATAAGGTGACCCCCTCTTTTTCAAGACTCAAGTTTGAAAATACTTTTTGAACACCAAATTAATTTTTATACAGAAAATAATAACGGTACATCTGAAACAAATGATTTTAACAATATATTTGAGAGAAAAAAAGCATGTTATTTTGCCTCATTCAAATCTTAATATCTGAACATTTAAATATGTAAACGAAAGTGCAATCAAATTTGTAAATGAATGGCTTTTTGAAATGTAAATTACATCATAACTTCTCCTCAGCTGCCGGTTAATGTGGCCGATCTTCGACCCACTTTTCTCCAGATTGTCGCTACGTTTCTCCATTTTCTGTTATCTCTTCTATTATTTTCTTCTCTTTTCTTTCTTACCGCTATTTTTTATTTTTCTTCTTTGTGCTACCGCTATTTTTATTTTTATTCTTCGTGACAGGGGTTCTCTTTGGCTTGGGGAGACAAGTTCAGCATTTGCTTCAATGGTATCTGGCGCCACCTAGCGTTGTGAATTGGTATAAAGTCTAGACCCCTAATATAAGACGACCCCCACTTTTTCAGTCTTATTTCAATGCAAAAAAACCTGTCTTATATTCGGGCCAAGACAGTATTTTCCTTTTTTTCCCCAGTTAACAATATAGCACAAGAATATACTGTAATTGCTATTATTGCCACATCGATCTAAGATCGCAGATTTTAGCAGTCTATAATATAGATGGACCACAACGGTCACCTCTAGTGCCAGTGCTTTTGTTACAGTTCACTCGAAATGTATTCATGCTACTATTTCTCCTCTGCTGTTGCTGTTGTGTTAATAGGATCAAGAGTTTCCACTGCCCCAAGCTGTGAGCTCAACGCTCCCGGCAAGATTTCCAATTTAGGACAGAGTTTGTGATTCAAAGTAACATTTCATGCAATGGAAGATATTCTTATCTGTATCAGCAGCAGTGACACGAATGTACTTCAACTTTTCCTTTTCCAGCTTGTCCATAACAAAAACTTTCAACATGCATCGTAAAATAAAAGTTCCAAGTCTGTCTGTCAGTCAACACACACTTCATGAAAATGACATGCAACCAAATATTTAGTTCCTCGCATTGTAATTTTTAGCGTTTGTGGGTGCATCGCAGAGGTTATGCTCATTGCTTGAAATGACAAATGTTGCCACGAGCATGTTACATCACCCATCACAGTGAATCCCTCCAAGTCACATGATGATGAACTTGTTTGACATCCGGTTAAGTGCGCAAAGCGAGCCGTGCTTGTCTGGAGACAGCTTGTGAGAGAAGAAGCAGAAGGGCTGAAGATTTCTGCTTCTGTTTTGGTAATCAGCATCAGAGCCTATGAAGCAACGCAAGATAACAGGATGGAAATATTCCCCGAGACGAAAGTGTGACGCAAAACAGCGAAACTGATGTTATGGTTGCTGCCCTCTAAGATGGCAGGAAAGTCAGATAAACAACTTATTTTTTTAACCTCTCGCTTTATACAGAGTGCTAAATTTAAGGCAGCACTTGGGCCGGTCTCAGTGAACAGATGAGTTTTATATTTACTTCAAATGAATCATATGCAGCACTGTAACTTGAATACAAGAACTTTTTAAAAGCAGGAGGGAATAAAACAAAGTTGAAAATTCAGATCTTCATCGAGGGCCATATTTTTTTTTTAATGCGCCTGACTTGCACTCTTTCGAGGTACGTCGATTCTCCCATTCTGACATGTGACACACTTATAGACAGGTGCGGCTTATGTGTGTACACAATGTTTTTTTCCTTTAAAAATTTTGTGGTGCGTCTTATATTGAATTGAATTGAATACAACTTTATTGTCAAATGTGCTGTACGTATGTGTAACATACAGCACAGATGAAATTTCTTCCCCCTCAACATAAAACAAGAGGTGCGCTCTATAGTCCGGAAATTACGGTAATCCAGTTGCGGCAGGTTGATGAACAATTGAAATATTTATACTCCAATGCTGTAATGTATTGGTGGGAAAGTCTCCATTGCAAAAGCAGTCAGGCATAGACACCTGTAAGAAAACCAGACTGAAAATACCACAATATCCTGAGGGAATGCAATCTGAGATGCGAGCAGTCGAGCGCCGCAGACCCCATTTAATAAAAATTGCTGGTTGGAGTGTTCTGAGTCACGACAGCGTTGTGTAATATTAACTTCAAAGGCACTCCAAAAGCCACTTGTGTTCTTTCAGGGGACACAATTTATCATCTCATCACATCTTATGCAGGAATGTTACAATATCGGTCTGTCCATGGCAGTCAGCATGGTTATGTAACCTAAACTGTCTGCATTGATGCCTGCTTACACCGCTGGGCCAGTTCAAGTGATCTGATCTATGTGACTGTACTAGGAACAAAAAATCTGACACTCAATAGACTATTAGCAGTTGCAAAATGCAGAATCAATCACAGGCCAAATACAGTCCATAAAGATGCGCATGCAAGTTCCCTTTTATAGCAGCACATCTTCAATATTCCATTCAAGCAGTTCGGTCATGAGGTCAATATCACCCCGACACACACCGCATAACCACTGTTAAACTTTACAATATGGCTTCTAAATCAGCAATAACCCCACTATGAAGCAGTGGCATGACTTTCTACAAATGGCAACCATTTTTGTACCACGCAACACTTCATTTTAGGAGTGTTCATGGTGAAATGCGGCTTACTGCACATGGGTTCAGCAGAAGTCAATACAAACACTGTAGACCCCATTTTTATATCCAGCGCAAGACTAGCGCAAAGCGCAGTGTCACTGTGTGGATGGGTGAAGTTTGCTTTATTGTGGTAAATATTGTAGATGGCCTCAGTCAGAAAGGGGCATTTGCGCCATCGTGGGAGTGAACACAGCCGACTTCCCGGCCAATGGAAGCACCTCTTCTTATTTCCTTAAAGCTACGCACTGGAGTGGCACACTATCCATTTTTGTTCTATGAACACAATAATTTTGTGTCACTAGATCATTCTGTGCACTGATAAAATGTGTACCTCTGTTTTAAATTCGGCAACAAGTTTCTTTTTCCAATTTTGAAGGGTTTCGGTGAATCCAAGTATGAAACTTGAGGGGTTCAGTACCACTAACAAAGTTGAGAACCACTACTAGAGGCAACGCGGTGGTGATTGCTATAACAAAGCAATGACCGCATTTGAAACTTTGCAGGGTTTGATGACTCAGTACACACACGCACGCACGCACACACACAGACCCAAAACAATGCCGCTGCTGTTCAGTAAGCCATCAGCTTCGAGTAACAGTTGATACGGCTATCAGTGTGACTGGACCACAACCGGCCCACTGAAGAAAGAGTCCTTCGTATCACACTCGGGGAAGCTGCCTGCTTGCAGATAAGAGCCACAGATGAATACAAGCCCATGTGGGCCCAAACGGGGAGAGTTGAATTTTGGACCTGGAGAGCGTGGCTTAAAAGCACACAGCTGCCACAGCGGGGGAGGCTTTCCTCTACTCTCATCCACTCCCCGTCTTGCTTTCCTTTATGTGAGAATCCTGCTGACATCTACTGTTTAAAGCAAGGGCAAATGGAACCGATTAAAGATACAAAAAGACACACGAGGATCTAAACAGCCTCACAAGTGCACCTTGGAGGACAGTGGTTATACAATGGAAAGTATTTGTTTGGGTTTACAAAGCCTAATTAGAATTACCCTGGGAGAGGTAAACAAAGGGGATATACTTGCTCCTTGCGCAGCAAATTAAAAAGTGCTTTAGCTGTATGGGGCCGCACATTTAGATAGGGTTTTTTTTTCTGTGAAATTATTTCAATAAAAATGCGGGAAAAGGAGCAAGGTTGGTGGCTTTGAAGGCGACCACGATGTATTCCAGCGGGCATTCTGCAATGATTTATGAAAGTATATTGGAAATGTCTCATAAAAAGTGCACGAACAAAAACAGTGTGTTTCCAATAATTAACTCCGCTCCGATTACCTCTCTTTTGAATGACAGTGGATAGATGAATGCACCTTCTTTGTTTTCCATTTAGTTCAACTGTGGAAACTGAGTGAAAGCCTGTGATCAAATTTGGACAAGACGGCACAAAGGTGAAAGTGAGCAGACTGTTTCAAAGCCGCCAACCAGCTACGACCGGGATTGTTTTCCCAGGTTGAAAGTGAGAGTTGAGAGCCAAATCTCAATAAATCCTCTCTGGGCTTTTTGAGATTTAGCTTCTGTGCAGATAAGCAGCAGAGTGCCTCGGTGTTTGTTAAGTGTTGCCACACTGAAAGAAGAACTCCTACTGACTAGTGAGTTTCGATACAGCCCCGGGCGGCACTCCTGCCACTGCCCTTGACCTTGGCCCTGGCTTGACAAACTGGAGCTCTGCCCCTAATCAGTTACATTGGCTCTAAAGTACACTGCAGCTGTCCTGTAACTCAATCAATCAAAGGCCGGTGCATATGTAAAATCAAAACCACATTCATGCACGGGCCAATGTTTTTCTTTGAACAATTTTCGTTATTAATTGATGGGATCGTGCTCGCGATTTGCAATCGGCATCGGCCACATCCATATTTGCCTCATTTAATGCATGACAACAACGTAGATATGGAGTTTTGCAGTCACAAGAGCTCCATCCATCCATTTTCTGATTAAATGCAGCGTCTGAGTAAGAACAAATTCAAATAAGATTATATTGACACAATACTAGCACAGATTTACACTTCAAATGTTTGTACGCACAAATTTGTGGGTGTGCCCTGTTTGCGAATGAGGCCCACTGTCATATGATTCGGGCCTTTTTGCTTCCTTGCGTTATGTCCTAAAGCACCAGAAGGACCTTTTAGCTTTATTCAATTTGACATCATTGGAAATAGGTTTGCTATACAAGATTTAAGAGAGAAACATTGCTTTGACTACTGACATAAAATACATGACATTTACTAACACTTTTTTTTTTTAACAATACTCTCACACTTGTACATGCGGACAAGCCTGGTTATTTCCAGTGATGTAACAGGGTGAGGCCTTAAATCATTATCCTGAGGCAAGCTGTAATAAATTCTGAGATTTATGTGAGCGCTTTGGTTGGAAGACACCCTGCTTCCTAAATTGTGCCCAAGATCAATAGATGCAAATCAGAGGAAATAGAGACCGCAGAGGCTTAAATAAAGCAGTGTCAACACCACATTTGTAGCGAAAACCACAAAGTAATGGTGAGGATGAATTAAAATAAATCAATCAATTTGACAAAGTACAAATCAATTTTCTTTTTGATCTCATTTAAATAGTATTAAAATATTATAAATAAAACTTAACATAGATTGAATTCAGAAACAAAATAAGTGAGTCGAAATATATGGCGCATAGGATTTTCTTGCGCATATCCAAAATGTACGTTTCTTGGCCTTAACACCATGATAATAATACAGTTTCAAGTTATGACATTCAGTCAAACCAAAATTCCTGCCGTGCCTGTGGACGGATTAGACAAAAAGTGGTTGGAAATGGGCGTGTGTAAGAAATAAATCACAACCTCAGTGCCAATGTGAGCTATTTCAAAGGGCACACAACCGTTCAAGGTAAACGGAGACATCTGTGTGAAAGTATGCATCACACAGCGGTTTCTCCCAGAGTCAGCAGAAAGTGGATCTATTTTACATACTGTACTATGACGGTGGGTTAAAAGGGTGCTGATGGAAACTGCCACAGGGTTCCCATTCTTCCACTTGCTTTTTATTTATGGACCTTTTAAGGACGTTTGAGGGCTAATTTAGCCCTTTTTAAGGACTTTTTCTTCATTCAACAGGGGATTCACTGTGGATTTAATGAACAGAAAGCCACATATGACTGAGCTGGTGTTCAATTCATTGCTGCCAAAGGAAGGTCACATCTTTATTTTAAGGGGCAATCAGCTAACCCTTTATTTGACATACTGAAATGACCCTAAGTGATCACGTGATCATCATCGGAACTGATCAAAGACGGTGGGAAAAGCAGAGCGGGAACCAGGAAGGCAGGTTGCCCGACAGCGGGGTTTGAGGGGAAGGGCGCCAGGCGCATTTTCCGACAATACTATTCATTGGAAGGGTGGGGAAAATGACATACACAAAAGAAATGAACACCACATGTTAATTTTTAATGATTTTTATTGATTTTCGAAGCTTTCCCTGACAATTAAGAACATAATTTTACCATTTCTTTTTTTATGGATTTTTTTTTAACTTTAAGGACCCGTGGGAACCCTGCGCCATTTTACTGTGCTATCTCAGGAATGAAACAGATGCTGTGAGCAACATACAGATGCGCTTGAACGGTCCACAAAGCAGGAAAGTGGATGTGACTGGAAAGGGCTATTGGGTGTGACCTCGAGAGGCAGCTGTTGTCCGTATTAGTTCCCACTCTTCAAATGTTCCATGTGCTGCCTGCAGCGTCATACTCTGTAATGCGTAGTCGTCTGAATGAAGTCATGAGGAGAAAAAAAAATAAAAAATCAACGTGTCACTAATCTGATGACATCTTGGAGCAAACGATTCGCACATGAAATGCCCAAACAATTGGGCTGTGCACGAATCCATAATGTCTTGGAAAGTGCGGTGCCTTCAAATCGGAGAACCGGAATTGTTTGCGCGTGTAGTGGAATATTTAGCTGGCTAATGAGCATTAAATTCAACTGTTAATCAGTTTGTCAATAATGCGCAGCTACGCAGTGGATCAATGCCTTTGTCTTTGCTATATTGCCGGCCTGTCACGCCATCACAGCAGCGTGCGAAGGGCGTTTGGCCACTTGGACGCTGGCCAGACTGGAGACGACAAGTTACTGGTAGTTCATCAAAATACGTCTTTACGCGGAACTGGTCAGTGATGCAAAAAGGCTGCAGTTCTTACGAAGTAAGAACAAAGAGAAAAAAAAAGTACGGTGAAGGTTGGCTAAATGAGGAAAGGAAAACCAGTGCATCACAGGACACACGCACCAACTGTACACACATATACAAAACACCATATTGTGGTGAGCAGCCTGTGTGTACAAATAACTCGGATGTAAATGTTGATATTGGCCTTTAATGAGCTTCAGCCAAAAAGAGGGAACTGGAAATGCTCCCTGGTGGCACTGGCTGACCCAGTTCTACGCAACTAAAGCTCTTACGTGACTCAGAGGAAAATCAGAGGACACACACACACACACACGTGCAAACAAATATACTGTACAAATACTGCTACAAAACTTACACGCGCACGACGACGACACACACTGACCAAATTGGAAGGGGGGAAACAAAAACAAACACTAAATGGTGTTGATAGCGATCTTTCGCCCCGTCTCCTCCCCGTGTTTTTTTTTTCTCTTCATCAGACGATCAGCCCTTATGGTTCCACTATCTGATCGAGCTAAAGAGCCTGCAGCAGCCACTCTCACGCCAGGACTACAGACCACAAATAACCTTGTTTTTTCGTTACTTTTCCAAAAGTACACACTGGTACAAACGGGACGCGTGCCGCGCAACGCTAATATAATGCCAATTAGTAATCGTAATAAAGGGTTTGCTTCTTATTAGCACATAATTACAAGAGCATCACCATCCCATGGATCAAATGCAGTTCTCACAGTTCATAAAAAAAAAAAAGAAAAAAAGAAAAAACACACAGCAGTTCCAAACATTTTATGACTGAACCTCCTTACCTCAGCGGCCCAACAATGAACCCTATCCCAAAGTCCGTGTTGTTTTTTTTCTTTGTCATTGTTCCATTATCAAGGACAAGTTAAGATGTTGTGCTGCAATTTATTACTAGCCTTTGCCATTCCATATCATGAAATGCTTTGCCAACTCGTTTGCGCTTTTTTGGGTCAAATAAATACATAAATAATGGCGGTAATTGCATTAACATCTGATCCTCTTCTGCACTCAAAGCACCTCCAATGCAGGTACCATGTGAACAAAATCACGCGAGACACATGGGGTGACACCATATTTCCTGTTCCAACCCAGCATTAGAACCTTGCTGCTTCAGCAGACTTTCCTCCATCTTCGCCGTACCACTGTTGTATGGAGGGGCGGGGGGCCCAGAATGCTGAATATATTACACCAGAGTCTATGGCAACACTATTGATCTTTCCACATATAAGTACATATTTTACAGGAGTGACTAATAAACAACTGGTATCAAGCGCACTCAACAATTTTTGGGGGGAAGAAATGTTCACTATCTGCTGAACTGCGCAAAGTACCGGTCATAAAAATGTGTTTTAGTGGGGGTGTATTTAATGTGTATCACATAGTTCCCATTTTGCAAGAGAAATATGTCGAACAGTTACAACGGTGGAGTGAAGTCATACTTCCCCGTTTTAATACCAAAGTGACAAATGGGGAAATCCTGAGCCAACAAATTTTCCACTGACAATGTAATCACATCATCTGTTTAAGCTTGCTCCAGGCACACACTTTCCAATCATCTAAACTAACAAATAAAAAGTGATTAATGTTGCTCTTTAATCAGTCAAACAAGGTTGTGACAAGGTCTCCAACACTTTTCGCCTCCTTCTGCACTGGCACATTGTTCACCCACTGTGGAAAGTGGAGAAGTATCCTCATGAGAGAGGGATTCGAATTTGGCCCACCATAGTTCCCATGAATGAGTACTGCCGATACAACCCACCGTGGTGGTGTTTTGGGTTTTTTTTGGACATGAAATTTAATGTAGTGATCCTTTGCGCTTCAAACCGTTTATTTGGTCAACTGAAATGTGATTCGCGCATATCGTAGAATTAAGATTTCCTCTGTCATACAACAACTTCAGAATGTCACCTGTAAAATAAAATAAAAATGACTATGATTCATTACCAATCAATCGATGACATTTGGACTTGTTCAAATCAAAGCTTTATGGATTTCTTATCATAGAACCGAGATTTGCCAGGTGCCAAAGTGCAACGTTAATGAGATAACGGCCCCTGGACTGAGCGCCAAGACAAAACTTTCAAGGATGAATACACATTTACTGTACAATCTTAATCGGTGGGTCCCAACTACGATTTCGCGGCTGCATAAAGACACAAATCTCTACCTAAAATAAAAATCAGTTTGATCTCAGAACTATTCGAGGTATATTGAAAAAAGAAATCATTATTTTACATGGAAAAAAAAAATATTTATTGAATATATAAGGTAAACTCACTCGTCACAAAATTTTTTGACAGTTTTTGTTGACGACAACTACGGAAATAAAAACTAACAAGCAAGACTAAAACTGACGCTAAATTTTAAAATCGTTGATAAAATGAACACAAGTGCAGCCCGATTGGCTATCACGTGATCACCTTGTCTGAAATAGCGATGACGATAAAAAAAAAATCATCAATCGTTCAGCCCTACTCCCACCTATCAACAGCACCAAACACAGATTCATGATGTGACAAACAAAATGAACACAGTACATCAATCAACATTAACCGAGTGAAGTGGCCCGTTAAAAAAACTGGCAGGAATTATATTCTCATCATTTAACGATCTGCTGTCGCTTTCCAAGACTGATTAATAGGTGGCGCGCACAACAAAGTGCCTCGAAATCAGTTCAAGTCCCTAGATTACAAGACATGAAGAAATCTGTTGATCTCTCTGACAGCATAACAATTTCGTAAACTTTATCAATAAAAATAGGATTCTTTTTTACTTTCAGTTTGTGATGAATGGAAACACTCAAATTTAGCAACTAACTGCTTCATTTGATTTCCAGCCACTTGTTGCTTCTTTTATTTAGCCCCAACTAGGCTGAAGCTTATAAACAGTAGCAACAAAGTGTGTGTTCTTGAATCTGTGCGTGTGTGTGTGTGTGTGTGTGTGTGTGTGTGTGTGTGTGTGTGTGTGTGTGTGTGTGTGTGTGTGTGTGTGTGTGTGCAAGTCGCTCTGATCCCGCTATAGTCCCAAAGTTTGGAACAATGGCATTCCTGTGCTGCTAGCTGCAGGTGGCTGTGGAAACCCAATCCCAAAGCAAGGCTCGCTCGCTAGCACACGGAGTGCCGAGAATGCTGCTGCCTCCCTCCGGAGACATGTGCCAGAATGGAACTATTGTTCCTGACCAGCTCAGAGCCACAATAAATGTGACAAAAAATTGCCATGGATGACAAAACTTTGCTCAGAATTACATGTTGACATTGCTCACTTTTCGCTCCACCGATTGACAGGTTGAGAGGAACGTGATGCCCAGGACTGGCCTAGAAATACACCTGCCATTCAGAGAGGGGGAAAAAAATGAATAAATGTTTTCACTAATTTCAAGATATAGTTGTAATCAACAAATGAAGTGAAATTGGATGATATCTCCCAGCACCCCAATCATCTCTCATAGCACATTGGTTCGAAACGACTGATTTGGGAAACTAAAAAGCCCAAACAAGCATGCTAATGTGTTGAGGCCCGAACACACTCTCAACACACACACAGCACAGGAAACGCATCATGTCGAGTCCACGGCCTTGAAATGAGGAACATGAATCATTTCCTCCTCATATCGGATAGTCAAGCCGTCACACTAGTTTCTAGCGCCGCGGACGCTGGTTTAAAAAAAAAAAAACATACAAACAATCAAACTTGTAGCCACGTGGACACAGACAACCAGTGAGTTTACCCCAGCCTTTATCGAGTCAAGGCGCCTATTTTACATGAAAAATATCTCACGGCACGGCACCAAATAAAAATGTCAAAAAGGATACATACGATGGGTTAACAGTCTTGGAGAAATTACTCAAATTAATTTTGGATGTTTTTATACTATACGACCTTGATTGCACATTGCACCTCTCTGATTTAATTTCGAACCACAGTACTTTGTGACAGTTGAATTATGTTCAACTGAGATGCATATTCAGAGTTGGAAGCAAGCAATCTCACCCCAGTGCTGCAGCACCGTGCGCGAGGCGCCTGTGACTCCCTTCCAGTGCCAATGTCGTGCTGTGTGATCATATTATGACAAGTAGAATTACAGAAGAACGTCCATCGTGCCATCTAACCCGAGACTTTTTACCCATGTGATTTTGATGTGAGGGATCACTATTTTTTTTAAGGCTGGTGATGACTCCGCCGTCCCAGCCCCACTTCATCGGGCTTATGAAGCCGTACCGTCACGGCGTCCCCAGCTTGGGACTACGGGCCTCTAAGTCGGCAGCTTTCAAGGCTCTGAGGAGTGAGGTTACGTACATTCACGCAGCAAAAGCTGGTGTCCTTAACATTGGGTTAGCTCTGTTGCTACAAATGTAGCAGCTGAGCATTTGACTAGAGATGACTAACCGATTTTAGGCTCAATGCAACCATTACGCTGACGAAAACATTCAGTTATTCTTGGTTTGATTGGTTATGCCTGGCGATTGGATTGGGATGGAGGAACGACATCGCAACATCGCTGCTCAGCCAGAGCCGAATACGAACCCGGCACCTGTGCACTGTGGGGCGGACGTCCTAACCAGTCAACCAATGTGCCGCCAGAAAACAATGCCTAAGAGTTAAAAATAAAAGTTTATTAACTATAATGATTTTCTTTTCAGAATTAGTTGTGTTAAATCCTATTTTTAGAGAATCATCAAAACGTATGAGTGATGGGTATTCAAACTGACAACAACAAAAAAGCTTCAGGGTGCATGAGGTAAGAAAGGTTAGGAACCACTGCTTTAAGGAACATGACAGCTTGTCATTTTCATTGACAATGGTGAGGAATCCATTTTCCCATCACTATCAATGTCAACATTGTTAATGCATTCTCTCTTCGTGCAAACCAGTGTAAAGATCACCAAGTGGCCGTTACGTGGAATGTAATTAAGTTGAGTACGAGGGTAGTCAACTGATTGAATCATCTACCCTCAGTACAGATTTACAGATAGTGATACAGACCAAATCTATAGTACAAAAATACTCATTAATAGAGGCTGTGGTGCAATGATAAAACTGTCCTAGGTACAGCAAAATGGTGTGCAATATGACAGAATGAATGTTCCGTCACAAGTCTGCGTGTTTTTTTTTTCTCTTTCACGCTCACTGGTCGCGTCACGGCAATTGAAGGCTGAGTAACAGTCACCGAAAGTGACAATTAGCGTTTTCAGGGTGGTCGCATCCTCCCTCCGTTAACTCCGGTGCTTCTGTCAACAAGAAGCCCGCTGCCATAAGCGCCAGTCCTCGACCACGAACATCTATCACGTTCGCCGGCGCATGGTTTATGTGGCAAGAACAGCGGCAAGGTCGCGGAAGTGAAAAGAATACAGCTCGCTTACCTTGATTTAAAAAAAGTGACGGGGCATCCCAAGCCCGCCCGAGGTTAGCGTGCAAGCCACAAAACTCCCCGACAAGGGTGCCAAGTGTCGCGGCTAAAGTTAGCTAGCTCGGTTAGCTTCTCCGGCTAACGACTGGGGGGGGCGCGCGCTCCTCCTCCTCTCCGCTGTCCAACACCAACCGGTTACCGCATGAAAAAAAAGAAGCTTAACGTAAGGCGTGGGGCGTCACGCACATCTACACGGGCGGCGTCCGTCGTCTAGAGCCGTAACGAGGTGGGACATCCATGAGGGGAGACGGGCGGACGGGTAGGGGGAAGAGAGAGAGAGAGAGAGAGAGAGAGGAGTCCACGGCTGACTGAGATCCGTCCCTCGCGGCGGCCTGGGGGGCGGACGTGCTGCCTCGGCCGGTTCCTTATGAGGGAGGGAAGGAAAGAACGATTTGGCCGCTGCTGCTGCTGGTGATGATGTGCGGACCGAACGCAGGATCCAGCATCGTTGCTCATCCCCCCCTTCGTTCTCTCAACCCGGAAGAAATCAAATTGAGCCCCATAATCATGTTCATATTAAAAAAAGAAACGTAAACGTTATCTGTGCGCTTTAAGATGTAACTTATTTTACGAATACCATTTATGCAATCTTATCCTGAGGGGGAGATTTGCAGCAGCTATTATTGATGCAAAACACTACAATAAAAAAGTGATTTGTTTACAGTCAGAGAGAAAATAGATTACCATTAAACCTTAACAAAACTAATGAATGATATTTGGAAATGGTCAAATAAGACAACTTGTATGTTTGGAAATTGAAAGGTGGAAATCCAAAGCGTTTATGCCATTCAGTTTCTTAGTGTAGAAAGTGATCACAGGCTGTGCTGGAAACCTCATATCAAATATGTGTGGTCCAAAATATCAAAAAGTATTGGAATACTGCGTAAAAGTATTTATATTTTAGATGAGAAGTCACTAGAAATGGTGTACAATGCATTTATTAATCCACATTTGTCATACTGTGTTGCCGTATTGGGAACACATTTAAAAGCACATCACACAAGATTTAACTTGACAGAAAAGGATGATAAGGATGATTCATCATGCTGGGTACTTTTTTTCATCCAAATCCATTACTTTCAGAATCAGGTAAGTTAAAATTCTGAGACCCAGTTAAATTTAAAACAAGTCAAATTGTGTTTAATTTTGTTTAAAGTGTTCCATACTTGATTAGAAAGTAACACCCAAAGCCTACCATAAATTCAACCCCAAAAGTATTATCATCTCGGTTTATGGTGGAAAATTGTAGCATAAACTAGATGAGAACTTAAAAATGTACATTCATTTAAAACAATTCAAAAGGAATTGGTAACAAAAAATATTTTCTATGTGTTGGGCAACATAAATATACACCAGAGTATCCCCATGAGAGACAATAATAAATAGAATAACAATAATAATCATCATATTTTTTTTAAATCGAGTTTTTAAAAAAAAATCTAGTTTACATTGGGGCGGCCCGGTAGTCCAGTGGTTAGCACGTCGGCTTCACAGTGCAGAGGTACCGGGTTCGATCCCAGCTCCGGCCTCCCTGTGTGGAGTTTGCATGTTCTCCCCGGGCTTGCGTGGGTTTTCTCCGGGTGCTCCGGTTTCCTCCCACATTCCAAAAACATGCATGGCAGGCTCGTTGGGCACTCAAAATTGTCCCTAGGTATGAGTGTGAGCGTGGATGATTGTTCATCTCTGTGTGCCCTGCAATTGGTTGGCAACCAATTCAGGGTGTCCCCTGCCTACTGCCCGAAGACTGCTGGGATAAGCTCCAGCACCCCCCGCGACCCTAGTGAGGATGAAGCGGTTCGGAAAATGGATGGATGGATAGTTTACATTGATTTTTATATGTGGCTGTTTAAATTTGTCACAGTATGACCATGATGCGTCTTATAGTTTTATGGCAAAGTGTAAAAAAAGACAGTATTAATTAAAAAGTTTCTTGCTTGAATCAAAATGATTTAAGAAGAAAAAACCCCCAGTTCTTTAGAGCCAGACATTAATTTTTCTGACTATTTGCAGTCTATCTCCACTTAAGTGAAGAACCAAGTGCAGCATGTTTACAACGTTCTGGTACACAGACACACACAAGACGCCCACATGAAACTTGCCCAGCCGTCTTTCCTCAACACTATTTTTGCAATATTGACATAATTGCTTCATTTGTTTTCTTTTCATGATGCCTTCTTTCCTCTTTTTGAGGTACCCGATGAACCCACATTGATCATAAGGTTGTATGTGGCACCATGGTGTGGTGTCATAATGTGAACTAATGGACATATACTGTATGTTGCATTTTACCTGCCCAACGCCAATATGATATAGTCCTCCCATGAAGAGCAATTGCATTCATTTCTGTTAAATTGGCCTTCAGTTGAAATTCAAAGCAACAGGGCTGCCTTCCAAAAATTGTGAGTTACTCCCAGGGTTGTCTTTTTTAAACATCTCAAGGCAAATAAATTGATCAACTTTTTAAAAAGTCTAATTTAATCAACACTTAAAAAAATGCAATATCTGAAATTTCTCTAGAGATTGAAATTTTTTAACACAGTGGTTTTGAGTCTGACACCACAATAAATGTGCTGTTGTTTTTGTATTACTGTCTTTTAACAGCTGAGAGTAATGCAGTTTCTTGATAGCATGCACTTATGAATTGCTATGTTTTAGGATCCTGCTTGTGCATGTGAGTGAGGAGCGTGGCTTTGGTCAGTGACTTGGGGGAGTGATTAATGACACAAGGCTACATTGGAATTTTGCAAGCACTTTTAACATTGAAAACTTCCCCTTAAATGTAGTTGGTATTTTAGCAGATTTCAACATTTTTGCTTTGTGAATGACAGTCTATAAGTTGCTAACCTCATAAAAACACCTCCGCTTGTGCTGGAAGGCTTACCAGGCAGCTATTGGGGCTTTAAAAATGCTTTATCATGAAGAAAAACACAGTAAAAGAGTTGTTAGAGGAAAACTGGCTCTGCTTCACCATCACAAAGAAGATGTAGCGTTTATGGTGAGCAGTTCTCCCGACTGGGGAGTGTCAAACGTCTTGACTCCTGGCGCAGCCTTTTTGTCAGCCCACTTTATTACCTGTGCAAGGGCACCACTTGGGACTGCTTAGAATGTTTCCTATAGCTAGATGTCTGCACTGGGGTCATTTTCTTCAATGGAGGCCAAGTTGTCACCCCAATTCAGAAGGATAAATCTTTCTCTTGATTTGCAGGGTGTTCCCCAGTGTCACATTAACTATGGGAAGTATAATGCAAAATACAAAATGCTATTGTTTTTTTTAGGACTGAGTTTTACAACAGAGAGGGGGAGAAACAAGCCTTTCATGATTGATTTGATCCTTATACGTTGTGTGTAGGGCGGCCCGGTAGTCCAGTGGTTAGCACGTCGGCTTCACAGTGCAGAGGTACCGGGTTCGATCCCAGCTCCGGCCTCCCTGTGTGGAGTTTGCATGTTCTCCCCGGGCTTGCGTGGGTTTTCTCCGGGTGCTCCGGTTTCCTCCCACATTCCAAAAACATGCATGGCAGGCTCGTTGGGCACTCTAAATTGTCCTTAGGTATGAGTGTGAGCGTGGATGGTTGTTCGTCTCTGTGTGCCCTGCGATTGGCTGGCGACCAATTCAGGGTGTCCCCCGCCTACTGCCCGAAGACTGCTGGGATAGGCTCCAGCACCCCCCGCGACCCTAGTGAGGATGAAGCGGTTCGGAAAATGGATGGATGGATGGACGTTGTGTGTATAGAAAGTACAAGGCCAAAATCCGTCACTGGTTGTAATTCTCTAGCATAAAGGTCACCAACCGATTTGACAGTGAGAGCTACTCCTTCGGTGTTGATTCATGTGATGGCCTATCAGTTTGATATCCACTTCTAAGATAACAATTTTATTCTCAAATGACGTTAGTGTTAGTACCATTTTAAAACATTCCTAGGTAATCACAATGTCCCATCACTGGTGAGCTTCTTTTTTTTAATTTTTTTTTTTACAACAGGCCTGTGAGCTACTCATGTGATAGTAGAGTACAATCTGACCCCCCCCCCCCCACAAAAAAAAAACAAAAAGAAAACTGATGAGGAGTATGACCTTCTTCCTTTACCATTCTTACCCAAAATTGTATCTGGCCCACTGTCCCAGGACCCAAATTTAATAAAAATACTAACTTGACATTTTTTTCCATGTGTATAATTTCCTATGTTTTGTTCCAATTTAGTATTACAGTTTTAGGTAATGGGATAAGTAAGATGTTTTCCAGAGCTGCAAGAAATGAACCTGCTGATACACAAACTAATGATAACAGAGCACAATGCAGTAAATTCGTTTATTGCAACAAATTATGATGAGCCTTTTGTTGCCATATTCATCCACAATAAACAACAGGAATTTAAACATGAATTCAACAAATGGCAACCCAATGAAAATACTATGCACGACAATTTTACGTGTTATGCACCTTATGATACTTGTGGAGCGTGGACAGAAATGTACCCCGTATCCATTCCTGACGCTATGGATGACAACATTGACAATTTAACGGAAAAAGCTCAAAGTCAGCGACAAAATACAAGAAGCCAATAAAAAAAGTACATACAAATGGGGGGAAAAAAGCAAAGCGGATAAAATTACATGGCTTAAACCTAGAGTAATTCAACAAATTCAAACAAAATGCTGCCTAACATTTGTACTATGCCTACTGTTTGAAAATGAATGTTGTGATGAAGGCTCTCAAAATAAGAAAGCACATTTTTTTTAAACGAGGACTATTTCACGCTGCAGTTCATACAAAAGATCATAGAATGACAATCATGCGTCAGAAAGAGGCCTCCTATATAGAGGTGGGCGGTAAAGATTTGAAACACTCTCTTGACATTTCATAGAAGGCTATCTGCCTGCATGCGCAGACACGCGCGTGAGCTATCTATTCCCATTATAAACATTGACACACGTCCAACACACAGATCAATAAGTAGCTTTAGGCCCAAGCTTAGATGTTTGCTTCCTGAGTCACCGGAGCATGAAAAAGCTACAAACCTTTTACATAATGTGCATTGAAATGAATCTGTAACAGCATGAGTAGTATGTCACTCCGTTTCGAAGACTTTTTTTTCTTTCGTAAGGACAAGATAAACACGTAGCTCAGTATGGCATCCAGCAAGTTAAGTCTGTCAAGTGTAAGTCTCGGTATAGTAATAAGGAAGGGATTGTTTGAACTGATCCTAACCTAATGCTCTTTGCCTACTGGGATTATTTTATGTAGGCTTTTGGCATTGCACTGTCTATATGCATAACGTAAAAGGATCAAGTCAATCGTGACAGGCTTGTTTCTCACCCTCCCTGTTGTAAAACACAGATCTGCAGTATTGTGTCAAAGTTAAACAACATCCGTACTATATTAGCATTTGTTTTTCAATGGTGCCCAACTATATATCATTTATTATTCAAATTGACGACAGCAGCACGTTAAAGAATGAATAAGACAACATGCATTTCAATCGTCAATTCGCATGCAATTTGGAACTTAAAATTCAAAGTTACTGTGATTTGTTCTTCGGTATTCCCACTCACACAAATGACGTCACTAACCCCCAGTTAATCAAGGGCTCTGCAGCTGCTTAAGGGATGCTGTGTTGAATGTGGATGTGGTGGTTCATCGTACAGCGGAGTCGGAATTCTGACAGGTCCTTTCCCGAGTACATGCTTATAGAGATATACTAAAGGCGCTTGCCCATCGGTGGCGTTTGTGTGAAACGCTGTCAGATTGACAAGAGAGGGCCCACATATAGCTCTAAGGCGTAGTATCCTTCTCAAACCAATCAGCACATGACTGGAGGAAATCCAATCCATCACAGCTGCCATGACAGCTATGGCTTGTTTAAATTTATCTTCAAAGTTTGCTTTCAGCGAGATCAACTTGTCTTGTTTAATGTTTTACAGGTCAAAGAAAATGTCCCTAGCTTGCTGAACCGCACCCATGTCCTGCAGTTTACAGCTTACAAATGAGTGTAAATGTGAGCTAAATGGGTTGGAAATTGCAGAGAAGCCTTATCAGCACGTTTACAAGAAGACACCAGTTGTCCTCTTGTATTATTTAAGTATTGAGGGTGCAGTCACAGAGTGCAGTCAAACACGCCATCAAAGGTTGCATCCTTGTTCAATGGTTTCAGCTGTAAAGGTCATTTAGAAATCTGCTGTATCTTTGGTGGAAGTGAGATAATATTTAACAATAAATACATAAAGAATTCCTTCACAATTAATAATAATAATCCATCCATCCATCCATTTTCCGAACCGCTTCATCCTCACTAGGGTCGCGGGGGGTGCTGGAGCCTATCCCAGCAGTCTTCGGGCAGTAGGCGGGGGACACCCTGAATTGGTTGCCAGCCAATCACAGGGCACACAGAGACGAACAACCATCCACGCACACACCCATACCTAAGGGACAATTTAGAGAGCCCAACGAGCCTGCCATGCATGTTTTTGGAATGTGGGAGGAAACCGGAGCACCCGGAGAAAACCCACGCAAGCCCGGGGAGAACATGCAAACTCCACACAGGGAGGCCGGAGGTGGGATCGAACCCGGTACCTCTGCACTGTGAAGCCGACGTGCTAACCACTGGCTACCGGGCCGCCTATAATAATAATAATACATTTTATTTATAAGCGCCTTTCAGAACACTCAAGCCACATTGAATTTACTATTTTTGACAAATAGTGTGTGTGAATCCTGTTGTAGATTCCTGTAGATGGCAGCAGTACATAGGAAATATAAACTGGCACCCAATGATAAATGTCTGCTCTTTGAGGCATTTTCAATAGTGTTTATCTTCATTAGGGGTTGTGGGTGGGGTGGAGCCAAGGCAACTGATTTTGGGCAGGAAAGAGGACATTGAACTCTTTGCCAGTCAACTGCAACGCACATAATGACAAACCACACTTGTGAACAATTCAGTGACGTCAAAGAACCCAATATTTTGGAATGTGGCAGAACCAGTGAAAGAAACCAAAGGAGACCATGCAAACTTCACACACACACACACGAGCCCGAACTGATTCGAATACAGAACTCTTGACTATGAGGCAGATGTGCTCCCTTAAAACTGCTATGCAAATCAAAAGCCATTTATCAACAACACCCAGAAATGCAACAGGCTTCTCTCGGCCTGAGCTCGTCTAACATGGACTGATGAAAAGTGGAAAAGTGTTCTGTGGTCTGACGAGTCCACATTTCTAATTGTTTTTGTAAATTGTGGACGTTGTGTCCTCCGGGACAAAGGGGAAAAGAACCATCTGGGCTGTTATGGACGCATATACCAAACCACATTCGACACGTGTTACAACAGCATGTAGTAAAAAAGTGCGGCTACTATACTGGCCTGCCTACATTCCACCACTGCCTCCCATTGAAAATATGTGGTGCATTATGAAGCGTAAAATACGACAACGGAGACCCCGGATTGTTGTATGGCTGAAGCTGTACATCAAGCTAAAATGGAGAAAAAAAATTACTCTGACAAAGCTTCAACAATTAGTCCCAGCTTTTTGGAACGTGTTGCAGCCATAAAATTCTAAGTTCATGATTATTTAACAAACACCATCAAGTTCAACAGTTAGAACAGTAAATGTCTTGTCTTTGCAATGTATTTCAATTAAACTACTTTTTTATTTATAAGACTTGAATAAGCAGTGTACATTTATTGTTAGCGTTGGAGTGTGGTTATTTGAAACATAAAATCTAACAATAATAAATTACATAAAAATAGACTGTGCCACATGCCCAACGCCGGAAGTTAAATTAATCAACATCCGGGTGACGCATGTTCGTCCGTCTGTTTAGCAGTTAATGCTAACGCTAATGCTAACCCTGATCTCGGGGTTAGAACGCCGCATTTCAGTCGACTGTATCTCAACACATGGCATCTCAGCTCCCTATCACGATCAAGAGCCATCCGTTGGCCGCCGGCCCAGCTGCTCTGCGGGGGAAGAAACGTCCCGGGAGTCCGGCGGTGTCTGCCGCTCAGCCGCCGGGCGGTAGCACCAAGAAAAAGAAAGCTCCTCTTATAATGACACAACTCACACCGAATCAGGTAGAAATAAACCAGCTTCCATGTCTAGGTGCTGCAAAAAGGTTCTGTTCTGTCAAGTTGTTTACTTTTTCATTTTTTTAAGTATACAAATACACAGTGCAGTACTTAACTTTGATAAACTGTATGAACATTTCTTTATAACTTATCAGATAAAAAGAAAACATTCTCGTGGAAAATTGACAATTTAGTCAACATGTGTTGTGTTTGTTAACGCGATATTTAATAAATTAACCTGGACACACTGCGAAAGCGACCAAAAAAATATTAGAATTGTTCTGCCAATTAAATTTGAATTAATCACTGTAGATAAAATGCCCAGATCCTCCCTTTACCTGAGACTCTCATCGCATATTCTGTCTTCCAATCAGATGTCAGCAGCAGAAGTTGTCACTGACATGAAGGCGTTTGGATTGGTGGACAGCTCGCCGTTAACAAGCATCAGCACCAGCACAGAAAGCACTGCCAAGCCACCGCCGTTCAAAGACCCCTCATTTATGGTGAGCGAGTGCCATTTTCGTCGTTCACCAGCCGTGTGATTTTGTGGCTTAATGTTGACAATATTCATGTTTCCTCTCTATCTTGGTAGCACTCCGGGATTGGCGGAGCGGCAGCAGGCAAAAAGAACAGAACCTGGAAGAATCTCAAACAAATTACGGTTTTGGAACGGACTCTACCCTGGAGGCTCAATGACCCAAACTGTAAATGAATCTCTCTTATTTAACAGATACACTTGTGGACTCTTTATGGAATTATTTCTGCATATAGTGGTATTGATAGGACTGTAAGTTCATACTACATATATTTTGTTACAATAGTATTACAGTACAGTACAGTATATCCAATTCCTTACCTTTCATATTTTCAGACTACAACATTGATGCTCCTCCTTCTCTGAAACCATCCAAAAAATACTCCGACATCTCCGGACTCCCTGTGAGTAACTTCATGGCTTAGTGAGCTCAGCCTGAAAACCATGACTTATTATTTCACACGCTTCCATAGGCAAATTACACAGACCCGCAGACCAAGCTTCGCTTCACATCCACGGAGGAGTTCTCCTACATTCGCCTCCTCCCGACGGATGTCGTCACAGGCTACCTGGCTCTGCGGAAGGCAACCTGCATCGTACCCTGACAGCAAAGTCATAATCGGACGCTTTTGGAAACAGCAAAGATGGTTGAGAAACTCCCAACCAGAGGAGCGATAACGTGTGCGAATAGCACAGAAAGGACAAGAGGAAAGCGTTTACCTGGTTTAAGGGGGTTTAATCCTTGTGTGCCTGGGAACATTCTCACACATCCAGGTCATTATATCCTCAATCCACGGAATCGATGGCAACTGGACTGTTGTGGTTGTCTTCGAAGATGTTTTGTTTCTCATCCGAGCAGGCTTTGTCAGTTCATGCACCAAGGCTACGTGAGACAGACAATCGTTGTGGTTAGTAGTTGCAATGCCGTGTGCCCCCTTGATTGATCAATTCAAGGGGCGAAAATTGCTTTCAGTATAAATGGTTACTGTGGAAAAGCTGTAATTCCAAATAAAGACTTGCTGTGAATTGTACATGGGGCATGATAAATGTAGTTCATACCCATCCATGTTCTGTAAACAAAGGACTCTGCTGTCAATTTGGAATGTTGGGTGAATACAGTTAAACGGAAAAAAAGAAGTTGACGTAACGTAGATCTGATCGGCCTTGTATCGTATGCAAAATCTGTGATCGTTTGCCATGTTATCTGTTGATCGATCAAGGACGTCGTTGATCGGATGCGCAAAATAAAACGTTGCAGCAAAAAGTCTCGTTCACTCCTGGGACTTTCAGTGCCGCCATTGTTGGTTAGTAATATACAGACAGATTTTTTTTCTTTACCAATATTTATTGATTTTTTTTTAAAGGGGCTCGTTTCTTTTCCAGCTCATTTTCCATGTATTGTTTGTCCGTGTTTTGGGGAGAACTTTAAGCGTTTGTTTGGGGGGGGTTCCGCCAATGGATTTCTATGAGCATCATTAATACCTAAATATTGACTCTTTTTGGGCTGGGCCGATCCTAATCCCTCATGAATAGCAGGGTGTGACTGTTCAGTAAATACATTTTTCAAAACAGATTGGGTAGATTTAAGTCCATCTTCTGATAGTATCAGTGATTGGCTCCAAAATCCTGATCATGTAAAGCCCCCTAAAAAAAGATTACTAAAAGGTAATTCCTCAATTATGTTATAGTTTCTAGGCTTGTAAAATATAGCAGCATCACCTTCTTGAAAATGGCCAACGATATGGAAAACAAATGTATTCACACATATGAAATTTTTGCAAGTGTACTGAGTTATTCAGTGGCTGCTGTCTAAAATGAATCATACATTAATGGTCACTCATTGAAACTACATTTGGTTAAAATATTTCATGAAGTCACTGTTTTGTATACAGTAATCCCTCGTTTATCGCGATTAATGGGGACCAAAACCACCCGTGATAAACGAAAATCCACGAAGTAGCGACCAATTAACATATATATTTAAAAAAAAATTGCCCCACGTGGGCCTTTGCGCTTGAGCAGAGCGCACTAACACGCACACACACACACACACACACACACACACACACACACACACACACACACAGGCCAGCGATCCCTGCAGCATGCAGCAGACGTATTTATGATTAGTCAATTAAGGTTGCTTAGACAATTAAGGATGGAAGAGACCTGCTTTTGTTCTTATAAGACTCCCACCCCCCCACACACACACGTGCACACGCTGACACTAGCAGCATCGTAAACAACACTTAGACACTGATTAAAGATCAAAGAGTAACCCACGTGATAAGACAGAAAGAAGAAGCACAGCCAATCAACATGGCTTTACATCTTCTCAGCCCCCCCCCCCCCCCCCCACATGTACTGTATACAGTATGTTGCACTATGTGACTCACTGTTGTTTTGCTGAATTTCTCTGCTTCTCGCGGACCGTTTGTGGACTTTTTGCGGACTTCAAAAAAAAATTTTTTTTTTTTTAATGAATATGTTTGAAAAAATCCGCGATGCACTGAAGCCGCGATAAACGAACCGCGAAATAGCGAGGGATCACTGTATTGTACACCCCAACCCAACATTTGGGACCCCTATTGGTCTCACAGTTAATGAAGTTGAAGTATTAGTTGTCAGCAGCAGTGGTCATTGTCTTTCTTGCCGTGGGCCCGAAGGCCAAGCTGATGGTGGCACTCTAGTACATCTGTTCACGTTAAAGCAGCACTTTCATTCCTGCTGTGGCATCAAAACCTCAACGTGGTGATTAATGAGGAGCGAGACAGGTTGTGCCAACACAGCATGCCACCCAATAGCGCGTCTGTGTGCGTGCGTACACATTTTAGGGTTGCTGCGCTGGGGGTTTGTGGCCAACAAATTACAGCAGATGAATTAGAATTGCGAATGAAGTTTGCAACGCTGTGCAACTGCATCATAACTGATTCTTAAAATGTGTTGTTTATTTAACGTACTCAAGAGAGCTCATTATCAAGAACAGTTCCCAGTGTCACACAGTGAAGTTCTACTTTCTGTAACTACAATCACAACTATGAAATATCAATTTATTTACAATAGCAATTGTACGTATACAGATACTGTTTATGTACCTTAAATAGATTTTCCAGTAGGCTACCTTTAGTTTACCTTTTTATTTTTATTTTGTTTTACTGCCTACATTCGAAAACATGTCTGTACTTTGTCAAAAAGGCTACGGTGGAGAGATTAATGATCTAATAAAAATCTTGAGGCGGGAAAAAAATGGACAGCAGCAGTAAAGATAGCAACAGAATATATTCCCCATCCATGGCCGTAATTGAGAAAATTGTTCAAAAATAATAACTTGTCTTGGCCTAAAAACCACCATCTTCTGGCATATAAAAAATTCTCTTGTCTAATCTGACAAACACATACAAGACCAACGCACTATTTGAGTTAGTTTGACCCAACATTCTGTGTTGTTTTGTACTTAACAACCTAAAAAATGGATCACATTTACCCAGGAAGTGGATTGTTCACTTTTTGACCCAAATTAGATTATTTTTGACACAAGTGGTTTCAGAGTGCATAACTGAAGGTACAATTTATATTTGTAACTTTTTTGAGTCCTATTTTTTTCCAGAAGGTTTTGAAACATTAGTACCACTTGTATCAGAGTATTTTTTAACGCAATGACCTGTACTTTTACTGAAGTACAGTGCGTGTACTTTTATCTTCTATTCTTTATATAGTATTTAACTTACGGCGCGCGCCCTTCGTAACCACAGAAGGACCACCTGAACAGTACTTGCAGCAACTTTCAGCCCTGCAATTACACTTTATTACCACTAGGATGCAGTAGAGATACGTTTATTCAACTTTCACACGAGCACCGATACTGGTTTCTAAACAACTGCTATTAAGCATAATGGCAGTAATCGTTTAAATTTATGTTGTAATGCCAATCACTACTACCGAAACAATCAATATAAATGCCGCTGTTCAAGTTCACATAGCAAAAAAAAAAAAATAGTTCGTGACATGACTAAATTGGATTCACAATTTTGTAGGAATCCTTGTACAATGTAATACTTGTAGCATCATTAAGAAGCTAATAGTGTCTCATCATGCTTTTTTTTTTCGAGGACAGCGTATTGTAGAGAACATGTGTCTTGGGAGATACATGATACAAATGAGCGCCATTCCATTGCTCATTTGCTCCACCGTCTTCCCTCTTTTCTTGTCACTGTTATGCTGCCTAATGAGGGAGAAGATGCTGTCTGTGCTGTCTAATGCTGACACAGTGTAAGGGGGTTTCTCTCTTTGGCTTTGTACAACACGAAGCTGACTACTTTCACGTGTAGCTGGGCATATTATTCCTAATTATAGCTGCAATTCAGGTATCTGCGCTTGGGCTTGCTGAGATGAATGTTGTAGGAAATTTACTTGTCAAGTGTTTGGTTAATAAAATTGGTTTGGAGTCTGGAGTGCCTCCCCATCCAAAAATGATGTTAAATAACCACGTAAATCTTTAGTTTTTTGTCTAATTCTGATGTGTCTGTGGGTAAAGGTTCTCGTTACATAACAGTGGGGCTAATTTACATAACACACTGGGTTTCTTCGGACATGACAGAACCAGCTTGGCGTCATGTCACGGTAATGAAAACTGTACTTGGGCCCAACAATATGTGGGGCTGGTCGCTTGAATGAAACAAGAAAATAAGAAATAGGGAGTGTAAAGTGAGATAATTCTTTATCCTTGGGGTACTTTGATGAAAAGCCTCTCGCAGGCATGTTGTTAAGACACGTGTGACACCTGTTGAATTGTTCTAAATTGGTAAACTAAAAAGAAAAAGCATGTGTCTCCTCTAAGAAATCTTCACTTGGCCTTGCTGAGAGCCATCATTGATTTCCTTTTGCTAATGACACTGGGAAGAAATATATTAAGGTTGAAGCAGTCAATCCACAAAACGATTGCCTTAACTTATATATCCATCCATCCATTATCTGAACCGCCTTATCCTCACGAGGGTTGCGGGTGTGCTGGAGCCTATCCCAGCTGTCTTCGGGCAGTAGTAGCGGGTACAACCTAAACTGGTTGCCAGCCAATCGCAGGACTCACGTAGACAAACAACCATTCGCAGTCACAGTCACAGTCACACCGAGGGATAATTAGGAATGTTCAATCAACATATGGTAGCACGGTGTACCCGGAGAAAACCCACACAGGTATAGGGAAATATTGCTGAACATATTTCCATGTCATGCAGTACTACCACTGCGACTATTTCTGCTTTCATCTTGTCTGTGTAGAGGGTGCAAAGCCACACCTTTAACTCATTCAGTACCAGCCAATTCTGGACCAAGTCTGAAAAGACGTTTAAAAACGTCTTTGGGAGTGAATGAGCTCACACTCATACCTAGGGACAATTTTAATTGGGTTGGAAAGTATGCAAATAGCTGGAAATAAGCATGTTATGTATGCTAAATTATTCCTTCAAAAACACGGTCCACCAAAAGGTTGACCACCATTATTTGCTTTCTGAATGTGTTCCGCTATTGTTTCGAACGGGTCATTAATGGGTAAATTGGACTTCATTGCATATTGTGCTGGTGAGCGCGTATTCCTTATAAAATAAATGACTGATGAGTAATTGCAGATTCAATCAAGCTGTAAAGTCAATGTGAAAGGTGAGCAGTTGTTATTGTTGGGCTTTGGAGGTCAACTTGCAAAGTGACATCAGATAGCTATAATCAAGTCTTTCACATATCATTACACTTGAAGGGATAAAACCCTGCTAATCCCATTGAAGATCCAATAAGTGTCCTCTCACACAGGTTGACTTGTGTGCGTGCGTGCGCTCACATGTGGCCATGCAGACAGGCCAGAAAAGTAATTTTTCATGTTGATAGACAACGATTGTCCTTCAACCACACGACCACATTTGGTGTCTCCCCTCTCTGTCCTTCTCTTGATTCTCCTGCGCTGTCTCTCTCTCTCTCTCTCTCTCTCTCTCTCTCTCTCTCTCTCTCTCTCTCTCTCTCTCTCTCTCTCTCTCTCTCTCTCTCTCTCTCTCACTCTCTAGTGTGAAAGACTTTTCGCCCTCCTGCCTGCCACTACTTCTGTCTTGGAGATTACCCTTACCACTCTGCTTTGGGCTCTGATTGAAAACACTTTGCTCACTCCGTCCTTTCCTTTCCGTCCCTCTCCCCCTACCTTTGTTTCTTGCATTATTACTAACAGTGGTGTGGCTATTTTATACAGTTGTACAACATTAACTCTCCAGTTTAATCCTGGATGACATTATTTCAACGTATACACCAATTAATCATTAACTTTATTTGGGACACACCAGGTCCAAAGTACAAAAATCGTATTAAATAATCATTAAAATGTAGTTAAAATAAAAAAGGGGGGGATCTTTACAATATTATGTTATTGTGTTCACAATTTAGAGCAGTTCCCAGGCGTCATAATCAGAGGTCTCTGACTTCTTTCTGGCAATAAACAAATGATAAAAATGACAGCATACTCATGATCAACCACTTGTCATGCTGACTTATTACCATATTTTGGTGACCCATTTAATACCGATTATCCCCCAATAGCTAGCTAGCTAGCTAGCAACAAATTCAGCAACTTTTTACTGTGTTAATTGAGATTTCTGGAAACTTTACCACTCTCCGTCTAGACTGCAATTGAGAAGCGTTTATGTGACTTAAATCCGCCACTGTTTAATTTAACCAATCCCCGCATCCATAAAGCGAGAACCCGAAAATAGTTGATTGCCTTTTCACTTGCGGAGGCAGCACTTCATCAACAAGCTGCCAGATTACATTTCATCATTTCCACACATTGCCTATCTATCTATCTATCTATGCCTCTAGCGGTTAGCTAGCTAGCTAGCTAGGTAGCTTTCTATGTAGCAATCTATCTATCTATAGTATGTATGTGCCATTGGGTAGCGAGAGTGTTAACAGAACGGATGTGACCCAGTAATCTTCTCCACAAAAGATAGAACCAATCTCGTCATTCCCAGACACACCATCTATTCATACTTACCTACTATCCTTGTGTGTGTGTGTGTGTGTGTGTGTGTGTGTGTGTAATGATAGCTGCTGCTGCAGATGCAACTCAATGTGTCTGTGCTTAAAAGCTATTACGTGTCATGAGTGGATTTATGTGCCGTTAGTGTGTGTGTGTGTGTGTGTGTGTGTGTGTGTGTGTGTGTGTGTGTGTGTGTGTGTGTCCACCAGATATGTTACCCCCAACTCGCCCAGCCAGTTTGGTTTCTGATGTAGGTATAAATGTCATTTTCAGTCTCAGATTAGGAGAACAAAGTCAAGTAAGGGATGAATTTATTGTTTTCTTCTCCAAGCCATTTTCATCCATAACATTTTATCTCAACTCGTGTTTCTATCAATATATTGCAAAAATAAGTTGGTGTGCGCAGTGAAAATGAAGAGGCTTTGCAGTAAAATCCATTGTGTGACCGTAGAGAATGTTCATATTGATACTGCGGAGGCTTTATGAGCTCCTGTATCTCCAATAACTACGACTAGACATCCTAATACGATGTATAACGCTCTCTGCATTAGAGAGGTAATTGCATTGGCTTTGCAAGTAGAACAAATTTGTCTGTGTCACTGTGTAGGGACAACAGTATCATTGTCCTTGCAGAACAACACTGCTCCTATTGAGATACAAGATGGTCTCTCATTTAGCTTATATAAGCAAGAGTTTATGATTTTGTTTGGTAATAACACTGCGAGGAGAGGGGAAACAATGACCTCAAATACACACATGCACTCAGTTGGTGTTTTGAGGGCAGAGGGATGTTAAATGAAGCGTGAAATGAGGAGTCGGAGGTGTTCGAACAGACGATAGCTGGGGAAGCTCCACAGAAGACTGACAGCAACCTGGCCACCATAGATCAAGACAATCAGAAACGAAGCTCACTGCTTTAGTTCACCCCCTAGTGGACAAACATGGTTTCCCACCGTGCACCACGCCTGACAGGCATCCAAGTATTGCAAGGGGCAAAAACAGGTTCCATGTGGCGCACCACTTAAGACAGCCGCACAGCAGTGAGTAACGCAGCTCAATGATGCTACCCGATTGATTAATCTCACTGGTTGTGCAACGAAAGAGTTTGAGACTTTCTCCAACTATTGAAAAGAACGGTGTCAGCACAGATGGAGCCGCCAATCCAAATACCAGGTTATATCACACGTTCTCTTGCAAAAAAACCCCCAACAAAAAACAGTTTGTGGGTACCAGGTGAAAGCCAAAACACCCATCCATCCATTCATCCATTTTCAAATCCGCTTATCCTCACAAGGGTTGTGGGTGTGCTGGAGCCTATCTCAGTTGTCTTTGGGAAGTGGGGGCGGGGGGGGGGGACCCTGAACCGGTTGCCAGCCAATCGCAAGGCACACATAGACGAACAACCATCCTCGCTCATCTCACACCTGGGAGAATTTAGAGTGTTCCATTAGCCCGCCATGCATGTTTTTGGAATGTGGGAGGAAACCGGAGTACAGTACATAAAACCCCAAACTCCACACAGGAGGCCGGAATCGAATCCTGTACATCTGCACTGTGAGGCCAACGTGCTAACCAGTTGTCCACCGTACTGCCCGAAAGCCACCAAGTAAAATAAACGAAACCAAAATAGACCATGATTAATCTTTTCCAAGCTCTTTGTACCATAATTGCGGCTGGTCACTTAAAAATGGTAAAAATGGTGGACCGATTATCGGCACCAACTGCACAACTGTCATAATATTGTAGCGCACCTCTAATCGCTTTAAATCTGCTCGATGACTCTGCACGTTGTCGCACAGCTGTCATTGGGTGGTACTACTGCGCAATGGTGCCCTTACATGACGCAAAGTCTTTCGATACTTATATGTCATGTCTGTGTTTATCGTAGCTGCTTGTTATTGCAATACTAGCTTATACTACTGGAGACAAACTTTGTGGGTTTTATAAACTTGACCATTAAAGATGATTCTGAATTTGATTCTACTCCACTCAAATACTATTTTATGATGCTAATGTTCATCTGGGGATATGTAATATGGGCTGAGAAATGAGGAGCATAGTCCAACATGAAAATAAAGTGGGGTTCCCCCCCCCCCCCCCTTGACTGCTCACTGCTAACACTATTATCCAGGACTTGAGTGCCATAGAAGGTCACATAATACTACTGAAGACAGACACTGCCTTTCTCTCCGCCAATAGAGTCCATTACAATCGCCTCTTATCTGTTCTAATATGCTTTGCTGTTAATGAATAATCAGTCTCGTTAATGTCCTGCTAATTAATGGCCCATCAGCCTTTTCCGAGTGGCAATTAAGTGCCAGTCGAGGCGTCTAATTGGCACACTTTCGGAACTGGGACCTCTGGGACAGAGAAGGTGAATTATTGCCTTGTCATGGCTGTAGGAAGGACGTTTAAGAGGAATGCTGACTCGCTTGTTTAATAAAACGTATCATCTCGTTAACCCATGCGGCAGTAAATTGAATCGTGGTTTTGCTTGAGTGATTCTGTCAGAGGACAAAGTGAATTAAAGAGTGTTTGGACCTTACAGAACAGCTTGGGCAGAGACGCTGCAACAGGGTAAGAAACCCCAGGCAAAGGCCTATGGCCCTGACATGAAGGGGGCCCTAAGACATGGTTGGCAAAGGCCTATATCAGTGACAAAACAATGGCGCTGCTTTCGACATCATATTGGCACACTGGTGGGTAATAGGGAGCCCCTAGACATGTTGATATCGTTCCATATGAACCACAAAAAGGGAATCCTCAGAAATGTTCAAGCAGGGGTCACCAATGTGGTGCCCCCAGGCAACAGGTAGCCCCCAAGGATCACATGAGTAGCCCTATAGGACCATGATGATGATTCTCAGATTATCATAAAATGTATATAGTGATTACACAATTAGTTTAATTACTTAGTAATTACTTAGTAATTACTTAGTAACGTTACATTAAGATGGATAACAATAGGACACCCGCATATGTCACTGCCCAGTTTTTGTTTTCTGCGGCTTTGGTTCAGATGATCTTCATATGATCTTTGGCTATTGTTTTGGGAGCGACAAAATGGAAGTAGACCACATCAACAAACATAAGTGTGACTATATAGATAAGACGCAGTTATCGCACATGCTAAGTGAGTCTTTTGTCATTGGCTTGAGCTGCAAACAAAGCAACCACATTCGCGCTGATGATGAACTTTGTTAATTAGTCTTCCGGAGAACAACTTGCAGCATACAGTAAAAAGCGTTAAGCAAAAATGAAGCTACAATCCTGAGATAGTGTTCACATATGGCAGGTTGCAGGCTGCAAGCGGCTCGGTTAATTAGCGAGACTGTTGAAAAGAAGCAAACTCGCCAAAGGTTTAGGGCAAAGTTGAAGGCGCGAGGAGCCAAGCCGATATACAGTAATACAAGCTAACGGGCGTGTGAGGCGTCAGGTTTCATTCTCATATGGCTGACTGGTTGCTTCAAGCCGTTGGATAATGAGTGACAGCAAGGCAGGAAGGCGGAAAGGGAGCGATAGGGTATGGCGAGGAAAGGAGCAAGGTAAGGTGTCTTTTATAATGAGGGGACAGAAGAGACAAACAGCAAAGACAAAGGGCGCATTTGGCAGCGACTGAGTATATACACACACACACACACACACACACACACACGCACACACACACACGTGGCTTGGAGCATCTTGGGATAATAAGAAACGCACCGTTTTTCTAATGAGAAACAACAGCTGATGCACCGATGGCAGAGGAGAGAATGAGGAGGGTTGGAGGCCATGGAGAGCTCCACTTACTGTACTAAACGAGGCTCTGCACCGAATTACAACCTTTCTACGAGATAATGAAATAAAGTAACAGATGGAAGGGTTTAATGCATCCCTGACCAAAAGTGGAGTGCAACGGATGATGAGTATGTATCGTTCAAACCATGAAGTAAATGTACGTCGACTTTTCCGGACAAGGCCCGCTTAGTTGGCACACATTCTATTTGATAATTACAGTGGACTCTTACGCCCGACACAATCTGTTCTGGTTGTTCTAATTTCCATCCCCCTTGTATAAATGAAAGTTAGCCACTGTGAAACATCAACAACCACAAAACACCCAGCATTATTACTAATGACACATCCTGTCCAGGTTGAGGGGTTTTTGGGTGGTGGTGGCATATTCAAGGCAGGATGGATTCTTCCAAAAAAAAAATATATCGTAGTTAAAAATCAAAACACAAAAGTACAGAACACTGTATAAATTTGTCCAGGATGTAACAGGACCCATGTTGAGATCTCAAGTACAGTACAGTCAAACCTCGGTTTTCGGACGTCTCAGTTCTCGACCAATTCGTTTTTTGACCAAAAATTTAGATTTTTTTATGCCTGGGATGACGAACAAATTTCGGTTCTCGAACAAACTGAGCGCACTTGAATGCACCGTTTGACTCCTCTCGCCTTCCTTACACGAAGAAGCGACGCTTCCTCGGGTAGACGAGGAAGTGACGCTTCCTCGTGTTGCTTTCCATTGTGAGCAGACGTGCTCAATAAACATTTTTATTTTAAAAAAAAGCGTGGTTTCGGTTTTCGAACAGCCTTCTGGAACAGATTATGGACGAAAACCGAGGTTTGACTGTGCTCTTCTTAGGTTGGATATACATACACTGCAGGGCCGAGTACCCAAATCTAAATTGAGTGTAATTTTTCATTCCATTGTATTTACGCAAATATTTCAAGTGACTGACATCAATGAACACTTGAAACAAGTAGCATGCACAAACACACACATTTCATTTAAGTACAGTAACTCCACAAGCATGGAGTGACAACACAGCAATCAACAATAATGACAATCATTTATCTGAACTGCTTTATCCTCACCAGGGAGGCAGGCGCGCTGGAGCCTCTCCCAGCTGACTTCGGGCAATAGGCAGGGTACACCCCGAACTGGTTGCCAAGCAATCGCAGGGTACACAAAGACAAGCAACCATTCTCACAATCACACTTAAGGAGAATTTCGAGTAATCAATGAACTTACTGACATGTAACTGAAAGAAAAACACAAATTTGTAAATTAGTGAATAGTGGGAATTCCTTTTCTTATCTGAATTGTGCCACTTGAGCAAAAAAAAAAAAAAGCATCACTTGACCCATGCAATGTAAATCCATCCCGAGAGACAATTTTAAAATTACAGTATGATGTAATTTCCATTGCAGTGAACAAAAAACAAAACAAAACAAATAACCCAAAGCCTTCTGCACACAAATCAAACCAATGGAAAAAGACACAAAACTAGCAGGCCAGTGAATTGTGAAAAGGTCCTTGAAACTGGATCAGCAACATGATGCGGATCTTTCCCCAAACTTTGCAGGATTTTCTTAGTCCTGTTGCATAACTTCACGAGGTTAAGTGGGAATTGCTCAACTGCTTCCTGCTACCGAATAAAAACAAATATGAAAACCTAGCATCCAACGTGAATGTCCATCTGAATAATTGCAAGTGTATGCAAAAAAAAAATGTAATAAATAACTTTTTTTTTTTTTTAAATCAGCAACCGCTGAAAATAACAAGACCGGATTGCCAAAGCCGTGTAAATTCAGCTGTGTGCATTAAACCTAAAAGGTTTATTTTACTCTTTATAGCAACATGTCAGTGTATCACTGATATGTGTGTGTGTGTGTGTGTGTGTGTGTGTTCACCTCAGTGAAAAGCCACCTTTTTTTTTTTCTGACGGATAAGCACTTTGTTGTCCTTGGGAGACTGCTGGTGCTTGGCTGCTCGTGCACGCTCGCCAGGCGCTGTTACACTGAGCCGTGGACGTGAGATGACCTTCCCGTGTCTCTCAACACACACTCCAAATGACGTACCTTTGGGGGCCGACACATACGAAAACACACACACACACAGACATATGCACACAGACATATGCACACACACACAATGTCCCCTGTGATGTTTCCAATTGACAGATGTTCTGTGTTGTTGACTCTAATGTGCCACTATATGCGCAAAGTAGCACATTTACACCCATGAACACATCAAAAAACGATTACAAATTCTTCACACAACACACACACGTACACACGGATACACGATACAAGTGTCCATCACTTCAGAGGATACCATCTTCACCTGAAAAGAATGAAAGAGTTACATTATAAGGATCCGTTTCATGTCCTGAAAGTGAGTCTCGACATGCAGTTTTTATTTGTTTGTTGTCCATCGTTAATCTGTCAAGTATCGTAATGCATCTTATATCCATATTATTAAAAGACAGCTTTCATTCTTTTCTACCCCTAAGCCCAATTTTGGGAATGGACGTAGCACACAATTTTAGTACTTGGTGTTGATCACCAACTTTACAGCAGATATATTAAAAAAAAAAAGTCTACACACCCTTGTTCAAAAACCAGATTAATGTGATATAAAAAAACAATGAGAGCATGTCAAACCTTTTCCCTCCATCAATGTGATCTACTGATAAAACCTCAGTAGAAAGTAAAAATAAACAACTGGGATATTGTGGTTGCAAAAGTGTGCACACCCTCCTATCACTTGGGATGTGGCTATCGTCAGAATTAAGCAATCATATTTCAACTCGTGTCAAATTGGAGTTAGTGCACACCTGTAACCATTTGAAGTAACTCCGATTAATCCCAAATAAAGTTCAGTTGTTCTCGTAGGCTTTTCTTGATTTTTTTTTTTTCTGCCTGCCTGGACAAGGTTTAAGGTTCTGTGCAAGACACACTTGCCACTGTCACATTTCCAAAAGCTGATGGTAGCGCAGGTGGTAGAATGTTATCACTGAGTCACAGTTGCAACAGCGGAAGTGCAACTGAAAATTAGAGGTCTCCTACGAAGAATCTGTTTACTTTTCGCCAAAGAGCGCCGGTCGGCCCGACTGACTGCCCTTTTATCGGAAACCAGCAAATTGTGTTGCTGGATGGGTGCTACAGATAGAACAATTTAATGACCACCGAGATAAAAGTGTTGCTGAGTGTGAGAGTTGTTCTTTTAAGTCCAGATGTTGACCTTGCTTTACAGCCCTCCAGCTGCTCTAACAACGGTCTGAAAATAACCCCAGGGTGTTACCATGGTTATCAGGTCTGTACTGACAGATGCTCATTAGAACAAACAGGCGCACGAACACACACATTCACAACTGATAATAGGCTCTTCTCAGAGGAAAAGTTCAACTTCCGCTCTGCTGGAGTCTGATCTATAACAGATTTCTGGACACTGTCGGCGCTGCATCGTGTGAAAAGTTAGTTGAAGTTAGTTCAATGAACAAGATGTTAAGTGGACAAGGCCGTAAAATTGATTTGCTAATGCAGTTACTCACCAAAAACAGTTTACTCTAACCATTCAAATAAAAATGAAAACAACGAGCAGTGACAAAGGGTCTTTGCCATGTCAAATCCTCAAAATGAGCTTCAATCTTTGATGGATTACCCCCCCACCCCATCACACACACAAAGTAGCACAATTTAGCATCATCCATCTATAGCAGTTTCCCATTGGGGCTCCTTTGGGTGAGGTCGGAGTTTGTCAAAGAAAGTGAAATAATTCATCCAAAATCATTGCTTCAAATCAAGATGGCCGACTACATGTTAAATTTCAAACTTGGTCCCATAGACTTTTGAATATATATACAAGGCGTAACCTTGAAAAGGCCCTTCATGCTCGAAAACCCTTCAGTGTTGTTGAATTAAAGCAATTCAGAGATGAAGAGTGGGCCATAATATCTCCGCAGAGATGTGAAATACTCATTGGCGGTTAGAGAAAACACTTGATTTCGGTTGTTGCTGCAGAAGGTGGCTCACTTATTAGGATGAGGCGAAAATCCCTTTTTCCACATAGGGCCATGTAGAGTTGGATTTTATTCCTCCCTTAAGAATAAAAACATTCCTTTAAAAACACTTGTGTTGGTTTTTGACTATTTAAATGAGTGTGAGAATGGGAAACATTAAAGTGTGTCAAACGTGCAAAAAAAAAAAAAGGAAGAAGGAATCAGGATGGGAGGGTGTTAAGGAATTTATTCTTTACTATGATTTTCTAGCCCCTCTGTCGTTGGACCTATTCAAACACATGAAAGCTTACTGTGATGACGATCACCTTCAGTGCCCCTTCAGTGCCCCTTCACCCCCGCTACTTTTAGGACCCTTTAAATCTTTAAAAAGATCTTTATGTGAGTTTCAGTTAGTTTTTTATTATTATTTTATTTCATTAATGAAAATGTTCTTTTGAGGGATGTCCTGCTCCGATCACGTGACCGGAAACTGGGGTCAATCAATTGAACAAGATTGATTTTTTTCTTTTTTTTCCTGAACATTTAAAGGTCACAAAGATACAAAATAATCCAACCCAACAGTAGTAACAAAGGTTCCGAACAACAATTAAATTGTCATGTTAAACAAGATTTTTTTAGCAAACATGACAACAAGAAAAGGAAAAAAAAAAAAGAGCTCACTTAATGAGATACGGATTTGAGGTAAGCACAGAAAGACATTGCAGGAACAAACGCATTGTTTGAAGACAACCAATAAGCGGAAATGACAGCTAAAATGAAGCGAATCGCCATCAGACTCCATGACAAGCACACACACTGACACACTGGCAGAAAAAAAACCCCCAACTGAAACAGCAAGGCGGGTGTCGGCTTTTGCATTTGATCTCTTCATTTCGAGTTTGGCATAACTTTGATGAACAGAGGTAATATTCTTTGCAGAGGCACGATTTACGCTAATGAAGATGAGTGCGTCTGATTTTGGGTGACCCGCGTTACAGTAGACAGATGGACGTGGCCTCCCCGCTTTGTATTCATGGATTCAGTGTGGTCTTCATTTTGCCAGCTCATTGTTGTGTCTGTTGTTGGTGACTCCTCCCTGGCGGCGGCGGAGGCGGCGGCGAACGGCGGCGTGGCTCATTAATATGAATGAGGCCGATCTCCATAATTAGACACACTGTTATCATAACAACAAAGGTCTACTGTATACGCTATCACTTAAAGAGGCCCCAGCAGCCAATCGCATCTCCGCGTCGGCCAATCCAAAAACAAGAACAAAGGCGATTGTACGCTTTGTGGTGGTGGGAGTGAGGCCAACTAAACATACGAAACATGACGAGAACCGCTACTACTGTACTTTATTTTGTTGAAAAATCTGCAGGATATTTTTTTTCGTGTTTCTTCACTCGCTTCATATCCTTTTTTTGGGTTTCTTTCTGTCTTTCGTTCCTCCCATCTCATTGTTCCCCCTCTGTATTCCAGTTACGGTCTTTCTCCTGTCTTTGTGTCATCATGGATACCTTCTCGTCCTGAGTTCCCTCCGTTCATTTTTTTTCTTTGTTTCCTTTCCTTCGTATTTTCCTTCCTCCTTCCCTTTGTTCTCTCTTCCTTCCTTCTTCTTCCTTTCTGCCTCCCTCGCTTTCTTTATCCCTTTCATCTTCTATACCAGTGGTCCCCAACCTTTTTTTGTTGTTTTTTTTGTGTCACGGACCAGTTGAGACAAGTGTTCACGGACCAGCAACTATTCACCGATGTGGGGGTTGGGCCGTGGGGGTGTTTGGGGGCGTTGATCTGAAAAGCCTTTTTTTTTTTTCTCCATTGCTTTTAAATTGCCAGTTTTAAAGCACTGGGACTGACAACAAAGACAATTATACAGTAATTCAATCTTTGATTATGACATCATTTATTTAGAACATTTTTCATTCATTTCAAAGATTTTTATTGATCAGTCTGCGGGCCGGTCGGTGGTTGGGGACCGCTGTTCTGTACCGCTTGTCCACATTATCGTTGTTGCTGAGCTGACTTTGTAAAAGGCAAAGTATGGCCCTGAGACCCCTTTGCCAGCCAATCACATCTTTCTTTACTATTTACCTTTCATTTTTTATTTTCACTCAGTTGCAGTACGGCTTACTTTCTTTAGTTCTCGCCTTTCATTCTATCCCTCCTTTTTCATTCATTTTCTTGACTTTCTTTTGCTCTGCTTTTCAGTTTTGAGTCCCTTCGTACGCCAGTTTCTTTCATCCCGTGTTTCATCTCCCCTTTCTACTTGGCTTGCCTCCTTACTTTACGCCTGACTTTCTTTTTTAATTTTTTTTTTAGCCTCCTTCCATCCTTGCACCTCTTCACCTTTGAGTGTAAAAGGTTCAATGAGGCAAAGATATGTTTCATAGTGCACTCAAATAAACAATCTCACATACAGTGATGATAATGATCTAACCCGCAGGGGGGTTTACGGCTTTGGATCTGCATTTAATACCGCTTCACAATTTCCTCTCTGCTGAAGCGCACACACACACGCACGCACACACACACACACACACACACACACACGCACACACACACACACACACACACACACACACACACACACAATCTTGTCAACTGCACCTACTATTTGCAGCAAACAGGCTAATTAAGAAACAAAAATTTTACAACAAATGGAAAAAAAACAAAAACATACGAGCCAAACTTGCAAAATAATCCCATATGCACCTGCAAGCACGTCTCCCAGCCACACACACACGCGCGCACGCACACACACACACACACACAGACATCCACACAGGCACACACGGGCGCTGGCTGGCTGTGTCCTGTGGTCTGTGAGCGCTGATAAGGGTTTAATCCTGATTGGAGCCTGAGTAAAAGGCTTTGTTATGAACACTAAATAGACTGGCCCTCGGCGAGCACACTGGGACACCGCTGATAACATATACCCGTGTGCACTGACACACGCACAAATGCAAGCGTCAAAAGACACACAACTCACACTTACACACGTTTACATACAGTATATAGCCACCAGATATCCCAGCACGGGCCATATACACTCTAAACACGATTGCGCTCGCATCCTATAGCTGCATGCCTGCAAACACAACCTGTCGATGCACAACTTGATGACGTCATAGGCGCTGCCTGTATGCAAATGTGTGTGTGTGTGTGTGTGTGCGTTGTAGTTTATCAATGGCTTGATAAAGCTCTGGAGAGCAGTAAGTGGTGGCAGGCTTCAGACTGAATAGGCTGTAAATAGACTACTAATAGAGCAAAAGATTAGAGGAGTGGTAAGGGTGAGGACAGTAGGGGGAGAGATACCGAAAGAGAAGATGTGAGATGACTAGTAATGTCAACCGAGCCACGCTTTTATCTCACAATGTCATCGGAACATTGGGAAGCTGTCACAAAGGCATACCTGTAGCAGCAAACTTTCTAGTGGACTACAGCGATGGTTCTTCACAAGTTTGTGTGCACTGAAGTAATACAGAACATGAAGCGGGCTATTGTGTTTGCAGGCTAGTTATATAGTTACTGCATAAACAAAAATACATGAGGAATAGAAGCCTGAAGCTTTAAAATCCACACAGGAAGGCCCGAGCCCAGATTGCTGACTTCACTGGGTGCAACCAGGCAAGAATCTATTCCTTATATTGCGAATCCAAATACCGTATTGGCCCGAATATAAAACGGCCCTGATTATAAGACGACCCCCTCTTTTTCAAGAGCAAACATTTTTAAAAAGTTTTTTTAATGCAAAAAAACCCGCTTTATATTCGCCTTATATTGTTTATGGGGTTAACACTCTAAAAAGTCAAAAAGGAATGGCGCAAATTACAAACCATGTATGCATGGATGTTGATAAGACATGTTTTACACACTTCAGGGTAATAAATTTTTTTTTTAATATTATATAAAAATTGCTTAAAACATCCAAGCTATTGGGGCCCAAACAATGCTAAAATGTTACCCAAAACATCAACTTGCAGTATTCAAGTTTTTTTGTTTTCTTAATGGCAAAGGTTTAATTCCTGGAATGTGTTGATTCTATTTTCAATACTGTGATGTTTAAGTATTTAAAAAAAAAAAAAAAAACAATACCTGAGTTTGTGTGGCTTCAGTGCAGATTGTACAGGAAGTAATAATGAGGTCCAATGTGGACACTGAAACATAAGATAAAAACAAGTTATGAAAACATTACTCTTGAGCAAACAAAAACCCAAAACACATTATGCATGTATTTTTTTAAACAGCTTGCATGTTCTCTACAAACACTCTTCTGTGAGCTACTAAGCAGAACTTCGTGTTTGTGTAACATCTGCTCTTGACCTTGAATTGATGAAGTGCGGTCATGAGATGAGAGGTCAAAGCCGATCCTAGCGGTCAGGGAGTGCAAGGTCGATGTGCAGTCATCAATAACAAATAGCACAGTAAGGTCCTTCTGTCACCTACAAGTCATCCGCTAGGTTTTTTTGTTGTTTTGTTGTATCCTCATTTGACACCGAGAATGTCAGATGCCCTTTTCGGTGTTGAATGCACTCACTTATGATGAACGTTCACCTTGTGAGCCCTTCATTCGCTTGTTTTTCAGGCACGCACTGACTCAGTCCACAGGTTTCATGCTTTTTTATAAGGACACACACACACACACACACACACACACACACACACACACTTCTTTATTTGGATGAAGCAACAGAGCTTTTGAAAAGTGCTGACACATGGGTACCGTTTGATCTCAGGTGATGCAGGGTTCAGTCAAACATCCAACATGTCTCGCTGGCACGGTTTGCTATTTCTGCTCACTCACTCTGCGTAAAGTAAGAGGCTTCAGAGGCAGCGCGAAGCTGCATACAGTGTTGTACCACCCCGGGCTATGTTGTCCTGCTCGGTCTCCGAAAAAAGACACATGCGTTTCAGTGGAGATGTAACATGCATACAAAAAGCACAGAGCAGAGACATCCGCAAGATAGTGGGGTTTTCTAGTTTAGCGCATCGAAGTGTGGATATGGTAGGATTTATTAATTTGTCACCAAATGAGGCGGTGTCACAGTTCTGACGTTTTGGGTTCAAGTCTCGGCTACAACCATCCAGGCTGGAATTAAACATGCGTGTTAGGTTGATTGAAGTTTCAAATTGTTTGTCGAAACGTAAATGCCTTTTGCCTTGTCATTTAATAGGGGACCAACAAACCACAAATAGCAAAAATCCCCAACGGACCCCTCGAAAAGGGGTTTGTAATTGCATGTAGATGCCACAAGATGGCGGCCAAGCACATAAAATGGAGAGGATCCTAAAATCCCAATGACGTTGGACACCCCCTTACGAAAGGAAAATATATTTGACAATATATTATATATTGTAATATATTGTAATATAGAGTTGCGGTAACTGGAAATTTTGAGTTTAGGTAACTCGAAATTTTGAGTTTAGTTAACTTGAAATTTTGTGTTTAGCTAAATCGAAATTTTGAGTTGCAATAACTCGAAATTTTGAGTTTAGGTAACTCGAAATTTTGAGTTTAGTTAGCTTGAAATTTTGTGTTTAGCTAACCCAAAATTTTGAGTTGCAATAACTCAAATTTTTTAGTTGCGGTAACTCGAAATTTTAAGTTGCGGTTACCCGGAAATTTTGAGTTGAAATAACTCAAAATTCAGAGTTTAGGTAACTCGAAATTTTGAGTTGAGGTAACTCGAAATTTTTAGTTGAAATAACTCAAAATTCAGAGTTTAGGTAACTCGAAATTTTGAGATGAGGTAAATCGAAATTTTGAGTTGGAGTAACTCAAAATTCAGAGTTTAGGTAACTCGAAATTTTGAGTTGCAATAACGCATAATTCAGAGTTTAGGTAACTTGACATTTTGAGTTAAGGTAACACAACAGCTTCCTTGGCTGTTGGAAATTGTGCTACAACAGCATCTGTGGAAAATAACAACATTGATTACCCATCCCAGTCGTCTTGCTTGCTCTCCCCTTGTCAGTGGCAGTACATACTTTCTTGACATAAATTATGTACTGTTTACAAGTAGCTGTGTGCTCAGATTTCGAATATCACTTCCAAGCTTGTTAGTTTTTGCTTTATTGTCTGTCTGCCTTTGTGACATATGTCCAGTAAGAACACCGAGGATGCCCACGATTGTCATTGCCACATCCCCTTCTCTTTGCTTCTGACCCACCTTCCCTCATCTCCCCCGGTGTAACCTTGTGGGGTATAGCTCCATTGACATCTGCTTCATAAGTATTCAGCGCTTAGTGCTTTTGACATTAATCAGCCTACAGTACATTATCTCGCCTCTCCTTCCTTTTTACCTCCTCTCATCCCTACCATCACCCCTCTTTCACCTCTCCTCCCCTCCTATCTCCCTCCTCAGCTTTCCATGCACTGATTTGTTATCGTGGCTAAGAAAACTGCATGTTTATGTCTAGTCACATAGATGGTCGATAAATTTAGCCTCCTATTTTGTGAATTTGCATACAGCTGGGTCATGCAGGACAGTGGTATAGAGAAGCAATTATCTTTAACTTTTCATTTATCTAAACAGGCAGATTTGGCTGGCGCGTGAAAACAACCCCGGAATAATTAGCATGTCACTCAAACTGTCAAATAATGTAAAACAATAATCTTACTGTAGGACTTCATCTTCTGAATTAAATAATTTGTTGTATATAGATATATGGAGTAAATTTGGAATCTGTTGTCTTTGCTTGCCATTTGAGTCAAGAGAACGATCCTTGCGCTGTATTGGTATGGTCCAATCATTTTACAGCATCCTCCATGAACCAGGAAATAGTGACACTGCTCCACAATTATTTCAGTTTAACGCACTAAATGTGTCTTTTTACAATAACAATGGAACTGTTTTATTGGCCCTGCAATCAAAACGGTTACCAGGTAATTTTGCGTAATCCTTCAATGAACATTAAGGAGCCTGGAAACGAACAAACTGCGCAGTTTGCTCGTTTCCAGGCTCCTTAATGACATAATGACAATGAGACATAATGATAATGAGATATAATGACAACGACACAACGTTACAAGTAGCTTATGTTTCACGCTTTCAATTTCGTTTTTTGCCCATTTGAGACGCAACGGAAGTGCTCCATGCACCTAAACAATGGTACAGTCCTGTCGTCTGTCATCTTGTGTGAATCAGAAGTAGCCAACCAAATTGGCAAACAAATAGATTCAAATGCCCCACTCTTTTTTTTGTCTTTGTTTAATTAGAATCATTTATTTACGATTGATTAAGGTAATGATGGAACTCCCCTTGAATAAAAAATGGGATGGTCCTGTCATCTTGGTTGTCCTCCGTCAACCAGGAAGTGGCCCGCTTGTGAAGAAATGAATGGGCGGATGAAAAATGTAATCTAAAATACTGTTTTAGCGAATAGTATTTTCTTATTTTGACGTTTGAGTCAGAATAGTACATTCCCTGTATGGCAAAATAAAAAATAAATAAATAAAAAAGAAAGGTATGATCATGTTGTCTCAAAAGATCCGCCATGAACCAGAAAGTGGCTTGCTGGATAGCTCAGACAAAACATTGTTTCGAAGATTTTTGTGAAAGCATTTCATTATATTGATTACTCAATTTAATCTTTTTGTCATTGAAGTCACAATGGAACAGTCCAAAGTGGTTTGGACTTTTAATTACACTGCTAACAAATGAACAGATACACCAGCATGATGATTGTGCTCAACATTTTACTCTGATTATCATTTATGTTCCCTCTCTCAAGTCTAGCTTTGTTACAGCTCTCGCATTGGACTCTCCTTAGAGTGGACTAAGATTTAATGTCTTCAGACAGTAGCCGATAAACTACACAAGAACATAGTGTAACTACACAAATGAGCCCTGTTCTATCAAACCCAGGATGAAAGGGTCCATTTGTCTTGACCGCACTAAAACCTTTCAGAGAATTTACAGTAATCACCACTCAAACATCAAGTACGTGTTGCCTCTGTAATAGCTGTAGCCTTCTGGCGAAAATAGCATACATTGCTAGTGCACGAGCTTCCACAAAACTTGGTGTGCGCATATCATGGACAAAGCAGCTGACAGGGCATCAACCCAACACCGAAGGAGTAGATTAGAGGAGTAGATGAGGACACATCAAGGTGTGTAGCGCTGTCACACAGATTATCTTGGAGGTGTGATGTATGCCTCCGCCGCTTGCTAACAAGGGATTATAAAGCTTCACGTAATCCTGGATGGGCGGGCTGGCTCAGGATTCTCACTGTTACTGCATTAGCATTAAGCATTAATAGTGGCCGGGCATTAGTGTTAGCAGCTCATAGTGTCCCCGAATACATTAACGGCTAATAATGCCATGCTGTAAGATTAGCATTGCCTTATTTCAATATCGTAGCATGCATTATGCAGGACTGTGAGTACAATGCAGAAGTGGTCTATCAATGGTGTGAAATATGGGATCGCTAACCTCTGTGTGTGTGTGGGGAGGGGTTATGGGCACCATGCATTAGATCATACAGCGACAATAGAAGGTTACAGCAGACATTAGACAAAGGACAACGAAGGTCCTATCAGGTGAGGGCTTTACCGCGACGTGCAGCGTGCATTTGTTAAAGCAGAGCTCACCAAACAGGATCTATCATTGTCTTATTAAGCCATTACAAGGTCAACTTAAGAGAAATAAAGAATCAATTCAACACACTCGATCAATTGGAGGTGGACGGGGCTCTATGTGAAGATTTTTTTTTTTTTTGGTGTGTGGATTATTATTCAACAACGTGACCTTTCTTTTACAAGTTGTATCGCATGAAACAAAATTAGAATGACTTTTAGTTTGAACGAAGAGAATTGCTGTGGAATGTAACGTTGCACAGCTTTTGGGTAAACGTAAAGGCAAGTGCTACAGTTCACTCACTCGAACATATTGTGGTGCGCAAAATGAAGTTTAAAGCGATGGAAAGGGTAATGTAAGTGAAAGATGAAAACAAGCACGTTACTGTACCAACAGAAAATAAACCTGTCACTCTGATCATTTTTATGCAATGGCGTGAAAGCCATGTGTTTGAGTTAACTCATCCGAGTGTCTGGGGATTGGACATATCTGCCCATCCTGTGGAACAATGTCAAGACTTGTTTTAAACACACCAGAAAAACTGCTGAGAGAGGCCAGCGCCAACCAGATACAAGAAAATTGAAAGCCGTTTTGCCATAGGTGACTCCTTCTTGTGGCTCTCCAAGTCAGCCCTGAGATGAATCAGATGCTCAAAAATGTCATTGCTGAATAAATGACACGTCTTTGTAATTTTTGTATATGGCATTTTGAAAAATAGTTACACACTTGGAAAAGATCCACTGGCATTTCGCCTATGCCTTAATAACCACAGTTTGGATACTGCCTTTTAAACACGGTTATTTAAAGACGTGAAATCAGCCACGACAATGAAATTGGGCGGTTGTTGTACCTAATTACGTGCCCACTGAAGTGAAGTTTTTTTTCCCGTGGGAAATACAGCCAAACCTCGATTTTCGAACGTCTCGGTTTTTGACCAAAATTTCGCGTTTTTTATGCCTCGGATGACGAACAAATTTCGGTTCTCGAACAAACTGAGCGCAATTGAATGCACCATTTGACTCCTCTCGAAGTGACGCTTTCTCGTGTCGCTTTCCATTGTGAACAGACGTGTTCAATAAACATTTTTATTTTAAAAAGAGCGTGGTTTCGGTTTTCGAACAATTTCGGTTTACGAACAGCCTTCTGGAACGGATTATGGACGAAAACCAAGGTTTGACTGTAATGGGAATTAACCAAACTTGTTTTGTTTTTTGACATAATTCTTTTAATCGTGAATTTCTCGGTTTATTCTTTTAGGTGACCCTAAAACATAAACACAGTGATATCAGAAGCAAACAGTCCACATCAATTGAATCAAGACTCAACGGCATTCAAAGACCTGCGGTGTAAATCCAGCCTTAAAGTGCAGTTAAAGTCTGAATATGCTGATGATTGGTGGTCCAACTGAGAGAACAAACATTAAAAAAAAAAAAAACATCAGAACAAATGGAAGAAAGAGCTCTACAGAGACAAAAAGCAGAGAGGAGGGCGAGGGGCCCACATATCCCAGAAAGAGGTATAATCATGCAGCTATTCAACACAATCATTATCAGGCTGCAGTCTGCAACAGCAGGGGTCCGGGGATGATCTAAACCACCCACAGATACTCACCCAGAAAGCCCCTGACAGCCACAATGTCATCCTTACACACCATTTTGAAATCTAAGCCCCCCCCCCCCAGTGACAATCACGTTTTTACATTCAAGTGCTCATTCCACTGTAGGTGTTTAATACTAAGAAGGTGGGCTGATCAATCCAAAGATTTAAATTATCCAACAGTAAATAAGGTCTTTAGTTAAAAACGTGTTAATTACTTGTTAATGACATGACAGATTAAGGCGGGACAAAGGGCAGCATATGTGTTTGCGCGACGAGAGCCGAGCTATTAGAATGCATGTAAGCATGTGTGTGTAAAGAAACCGGGGGGCTGGGGAGCGGGGGTGGGTGGGGTGTTGGTATTACACTGTAATTGCCTTGTCCATCCATATCCGCCCACAGAGCCATGTGGGAGACGGTGGGTTAAAGTGGCTGCCACTGCTTTAGAAATAGCCCTGCGGATGGCTGGAAGGAGTTGTAAAATACTCCATTGTCTCCGCAGTCGCATCGCTCGGCCTTTAGGGAGCCATTTACTCACTCGGTCCAACAAATAGAGGCCAGAGTAATTCTTACTTTGAGCGCAATTCTTGGATTTTCAGGGTAATATATCGGAGAGAGTTGGAAGAAGGAACTTTTGAGGGTCCCGCCGTCAGAGTTGCTGCTTTCTGTAACACCCCAGGAATCTCAAAAGCTTGGTCTGTTGAACAGGAAGTGTTACAGGCGATTGCTTCTGCCTTGTTAAAAGCATACCTTTAGATTGGGTAGTTTCCCTTACACGCAGTTTCTTTCACACTATCTGCGCTGATCAAATAAACAGCACAATATATGACGGCTTGTTAAAAGCGCAACCTTAAAAAAAAAATGTCATCAGCTGAGGCTCTAGGCAACATTATGAGTCAATTAGAGTGGAACCTCCCAAGTGGAACGTCCCGAAAATGGTCAAATCTGCCATGCAACCGAGATGTACCATAAAAATATGCTTTAAAGGTAAAACAGAAGTTCATACATACAATATCATGTCATCTTGTAAAGATTTCAAAATCTTCAAGTGTGTTTTGCCGATTGTGATTTTGTGACATCGCAACGGATGAGGTACCAACTACAGTCAAACCTCGGTTTTCGTCCATAATCTGTTCCAGAAGGCTGTCTGAAAACCGAAATTGTTCGAAAACCGAAACCACGCTCTTTTTAAAATAAAAATGTTTATTTAACACGTCTGCTCACAATGGAAAGCAACACGAGGAAGCGTCACTTCCTCGTCTACCCGAGGAAGCGTCACTTCCTCGTGTAAGGAAGGAGAGACGAGCCAAATGGTGCATTCAAGTGCCCTCAATTTGTTCGAGAACCGAAATTTGTTCGTCATCCGAGGTATTAAAAAAAATCAAAATTTTGGGTCGAAAACCGAATTGGACGAGAACCGGGACGTCCGAAAACCGAGGTTTGACTGTATATAATCAGGGAATGCACACCTACACCAAAATATGTAATTTTTTAAACCCAACCGATGACAACATCAATAACATGACGACAAATGAGTAGCATGAAAAATGACCATCGAGTCTATGGCTGTTTTGGGAATCACTCCCGTTACACGATATCCACTAATGGCCGAGAGAGTGAGTTCCCCGTTTTGTGGTGCAAACCTGGGAAAAACACCAATTACATGGATGTAAAGAATTCAAGAATTTTTGCAAGGTCATGCTTCAATGCCCATTGAGAGTATGCTCCTTCTGGGTTGTTTGCTTTGGCTACCAGGTCAAAGATTAGTTAACTTAGTTTCATCACTAAGTGACTCAGTAAGCTGCGGTAATATTCATGCATTTTTGCATAGGATAAATATATACTATTGTTATATTGTGCATCTACATGTGTTGCGGCACTGTTTGTATTCTACTTCTGATAGGGTTGTAACTACACTGATGCTCAAGCCATATCTGTTTTGCTATTCATTGCCTTGTAACGCCTCGTTCTTGTAAAGTGCGCACACTGCTGGGTGCAGTAACTAATTGTCGTCACAGAGGTGTCAGATAAATACACTTGGTTCACTTTTCTAACACTTCCTCTGTGCTTCCCTCTAATTTAAATTGTCATTGTGCACCAATAGTCCACACCGTCATGAATTCAAAGGGGAAGTAATGATGCTCATATCTACCCTCACGATCACTGGTGAGTCAATGTTGAGTCGACCCGGCACAAAGACAAAAATAACTTCCGTTCAGGCTCGGCCATCATGCACTTTGTTGAACACCAATGCAAAATTGACCCCTCCCCCCCATCATCAGGCGTAATGAATCAAATGGCGTCATCAATCTGTAAGCACTTACATCAACACATCGTATTGCTTACTATATGTCTGTCTGGTAGTTTGAGTGTGTGTGTGTGTGTGTGTGTGTGTGTTTCAGTGAGTCACCGACACCATCTGGGGTATATAGGAGAGAGAGTGCAGGAGCATGTTGAGACGCAAAGGGGGTTCTCTCAAAACACACAGACAACTACCTCCCCCGCATGCTTCAACACACACACACTCTCACGAACACACACACACACACACACACACACACACACACACACACATGGGTTTATGTGTTCATTACGAACATAATCACGGCCTACCTCTCACACCTGTGTTCCTGTCTCGGTTACACGCTTGGAGGTGCGTTTGTGTGAACATATGAGGACGACGACGGTAATCTATCAATTCAGGGAAAGCCACAAACGCAACTATCGGTATAAATAAAGAAGGCTTTCGATCCGATACACGGCTGACAAGCGATTTCATTTCATTCTATCATATTGTGAAAACTAGAAGGTACGAGAACTGCATGGATGTAGCTCACCACAATGTATCCCATTGGGGGTCCTCCAATTGTTTGTGAGACATTCTTTGATGCATGAAAAAAAAGGAACGGGTGCAAGTTCTCAAATATTTTCTTACAAACATCCATCTTTTGACTGAAACGCATATAATCCATAGTCACGGGTGGGCTGGAGTCCATCTCAGCTTCAGATACACCCTGGACAAGTCAACTGCCATTTTGTACGTGTACAGACAAACTGCCATTCACACTCACATGTTTACCTGAACAGTTTAGAGCAGGAGTCGACAAACTTTTGTGCTTGAAGACCATATTAAATGTAAAAAATAAAAAGATCAGCAAGGTTATTCATATATGAGAACAACAACAACAATAAACAGATCCTCTTGCCAGCGTGCCAGACGTGCTCACCGCATGCCCCACTTTACCAGACATTAATCTATTAAATATAAATTACGAATTCAATTATTATTCATGGGATTCACAACATAAAATCCGAGAGCACATCTACGATGCTATGTTAAAGACATTTTCCACACTGCAGGGGAAAAAAAATAAAGATACCGTTTTAGAAAAGGTCTGAGAAACATAATTCGAGCCAATTAGGTGCATACCAAACTTGAACTCTGAACAAGAAGGACAATTTAGCCAATCAGAATCCTGAAAAAAGTCATTTGTGGAAAAGGCACAATTCGCAATGGAGCAAGAAGGGATTGGATATGAAATGGTTAATGTCACCATTTTGCTGTCCACAATAGTACACAACATAGAATTTAGGGGAACCCCAGAAGAAATTCATCACAATTTCTCTTTGAAAAGACAATAGTATTTGTTTGTATACTGTGGCAATTTTTTTGTTGGCCAGTGATTGTGGTTCCCCTTTAAAAAAAAAAAAAAGCTTAAAGTCATTGAAGTTCCTACGGATCAAGAAACATCATACAAGTTGTTTTTTTTTTAAGTGCATCTGGCAGTGGAGGGTCCCCTGGCAGCATTACCTCAGGATGAAATGAGACGCTCGTGGCAGCCTGGCAGAGCATTAAAAGCATAACACTCAATATGAGTGGTTAACAGACACTAAAAGTTTGCTTTGCTTGGAAAGCGGCGCCAACAATTTACTGCCGTCTCCAGGCGGGAGAGCAGAGGGCTCATCTCGTGGAGGGGAAGCGGCCTTCACAACCGCAACACAATGACCTTGATCAGGGAAACACTTGAGAATGCACGGCCGCTTGCGAGAGCGATTTCTGCCTGAAAGGGCGTCATTCACGGGGGGGAATGCGAGGATGGCGGGAAGTAGGGCTTCCCTGGAACGCTTAACCCGGACGTTTCATTACGCTGCTTTGCTAGCGTCTTTGAGAGAAAAGAGATGCAGCTGTACTGCTGTCAGAAAACCCAACCTGCCACCAGTTGAGCACACCGGAATGGAAATCCATTTGTTTATTGCACCGGTGGAAAAAAAAGTATGAAGGGCTTGACACGTGCCCAGTCAAGATACCAATGTGAATGGTCACAAGTGACATCTGCACATATCACACTGAAGCATGGATGTACTGGAGTTGTGGATGATTTCAAACCTTACTTGAATTTGCATATTACAATGACCGTGCAGGAGATGCTTTGAATTTATGTATAATGATATTCTTAAGGTTTTCTAGTACAGTATATGTGTTTTCTGAATCTGTATGCCGGCCACAGACTTTACTCGACCTTTCCTTGAAAACATTATTTATAAATGGCTTGAAATGATTTAGGGGTGTGACAATACTACTACTACTACTTGGAAAAAAAGCTATCTTATTTTATACAGCGCATTTCAAGGGACCTACAATGTTGCTTTCACATGCACAAATAGCTCATGTCCCTGGAAGTAATAGTTTAGTTCATTTTACTCTGAGCATTTTATATGATCATGCCTGTAAACTAACCAAATCCAGTGTTAAAGCTCGTATGGAAGACCCTCAGTGAGTATCCGAATTATCCACTCATTTAAATGAAAGTAAAATGACCATAAAATGAAAGTAACATTGACACAAGATGTCTAAGTCGATACAAACACAAAATATAGTTTCCGTGACTTTGGTAAGAATCATTTCACGTGTAGAATTATTTTTAAAGCTTTGGAACTTATTTACTGCCAGGCAATGTCAAATCAAACATGACTGGTATCAAGGGCATGCCCCTATTTTGACTCAAATATTTGCATTGTTTTTCACCTCTAACACAGTCCTTTGTTTATTCAGGTACTGTCTTGTTATAGATTTTGAGGAAGAAAAATGTGGAGTTCCACAGGAGTCTATACTCTGCCCCATGTTACAGTATAGTTTCTTCACATTGTACAAAAATGGTTACATCCTCGATATAATTACTGTGCTTGAACTGAATATATTCACTAAACAGTACAAGACTCCATCAAGGCCATCGTAAGAAAATGCAGTACCGGTACTTTGCCTTGTTAAATGAATCTTTGTTTTCTTTTCACTGACTAATGCACAATTACTTTTTAAAATTTATTGAAACCAGCCTAGATTTTTGACATAATTTTATGAAAGAACACACAGTAAATAGACTTACACAGAGAAACAAGAATATATGGATCAAACTGGTGTGGTCACAATACGTAGAAGTTAAAAAATGGTTTGAGATGTGTGGGACATCAAAGAGAAGAGCCTGGCTACCCACAATGTTAGTTTAGCCTGTCTGGCCTGAGGCTAGCAAAGACTTTGAGACAGAAAAAGAACATAGTGACACCTTGTAGGATTTATAAGGCAAGCTGGCAGCTTCACTCCATTCCAGCAAGTGGAAAAGAGGGTACCATCAGACAGGTCAAGGACATACAAAGACAAACTGGCGTGATATGGAGTGAAATGATGGAAGCTGTATGACTGGTTGGTTGGGATAGAAGCAAAATATTTATCTCAATGCGAAGGTTAGTTTACCTTTGTCATGTTTATGTGTTTCTCTTCTCTTTGACAGGCACGCACCACCATCATACGCTTAACGTGTATTACTTTCATGTGTACCTGATGTTTGGCCGTGGGGTGGCTTTATCTTCGTGGGTTTATTTAACTGTGGTGGAATACAATAACTGCATCATCTTATTGAACTAAACAACATGATGTCATTAATATCTCATGGAATAGGTCTCAACATTGGATGCTCTACATGAATTTCCTGTAAACCTCTACGGTGGTTGACATTAATAGACAAGTGCAGCAGAGCAGGCGGTATGGCCTAGAGCCAAGTGTCCCTTCTGCTCATACAGCCGCGGCCAACAGCCAATTTAAGCCGTGTTCAGGTTGTGGGCCAATTCGAGCCATTGGGCAGAACGCTGGACAAGTATGAGATATCGGTCTTTTTTTTTTTTTTCTTCCAAAAGTGCACGAAGGAGAACGCATGGTTGGTTAGCAGCTGGCCTTCTGCTCTCAAAACAGATGACTGTGTTTTGTAGCAACATGTACCTCTTTTTGCATTTACTGGGCTTATACTGAATAATATACACCTGGTAACGCTCATAAATTAGCGGTAGCTTGCAAAAGCCTGGAAATATGTTGTAAATGTCTGTTTACCATCGCATTCATGTGGTGCCTCTCGTGCAGCCTCATCCTGTTTGGAGCGAATGGGTCGAGGCTTTTAGCCAAGCCAGCAGAAGAGGGCCATCAGTCATCGGTACGAGCCAATAAGACCCTCTGCTCCGCCACCCGAGCCAGACAGCGAGGTCAGGCTGAGGTCAGGTGGGCATGCCCGAGGTCAAATGTCAACAGACTCTCTCAGTGACCAGCAGTAATAAATGTCATCGAGGCACACACACCCCGTAATGACTGGCATGACCGTCCAACGGTGAGCAGTGACTATGACTGATTCTCTCTGTTGGGCCAGACCTTCATTTATCACATGGCAAGCTCTTCTCTTGTTAAATAGCAAGAGCAGCTCTCACTCTTTAGTTTGTGACGAAAAGGACCGATACGACGTGTGCATGAGCAAGGAACCTATCTGACTTTGCTCCAATGTGTCACTCATAGCGTGTTTGCTCTGTTTACTACAGTGATGGATTCATTGCAGTATGATGAAATGTTTAAAAATGTTTCCATTGCAAAACATAGGGTCATAGTGTTCCCTTGACTCTTATGCAACTCAGGCATTTTTTTTCTTCAGAAATGTTTGTCCCTTACAATTCATGGCAGGAATTTTGAACTGAACTCCTATTACCGGTGTAAGTGTTTTTTTTTTCCAAGACCATTGTCTGTTACTATTACAGTCAAACCTCGGTTTTCGAACGTCTCGGTTCTCGACCAATTTGGTTTTTGACCAGAAATTTCGATTTTTTTATGCCTCGGATGACGAACACATTTCAGTTCTCGAACAATCTGAGCGCACTTGAATGCCCCATTTGACTCCTCTCGCCTTCCTTACACGAGGAAGTGACGCTTCCTCGGGTAGAAGAGGAAGTGACGCTTCCTTGTGTTGCTTTCCATTGTGAGCAGACGAGTTCAGTAAACATTTTTATTTTAAAAAGAACGTGGTTTCGGTTTTCGAACAATTTCGGTTTTCAAACAGCCTTCTGGAACGGATTATGGACGAAAACCGAGGTTTGACTGTATATGCTTTATACTCCGCTGACACCTTTGTGGCCAAAAATGCACATGCACAAATCACGGCTGTTAAATCTTTATACTCCAAAGCGCCTTATAGTGCGGAAAATCCGGTCGACTTTTTTTTTATGAACTTGCAACAGTCAAAATGATCCAGACTAAAACCCCACAATGTGAAAACAAAGGTCTTGTGCATGCGGACATAAATCGGAAGACGATAAAAGCTGATGAATGGAGATGCATTGTGAGGACGAGGGAGAAGTGTTTGATGCTTATCTTGTTCTCCTTCCTTCAGGTGGCCTCTCTCAATAACACATCAGCCATTCAAAGAGCATCACGGAGCAATCAGCCACCAATTTAACCTCTCCTCACACGCTCACATAACTACACGAGTGGCGGCGTAGCTGCCAAATCACAAAGCTTCCACTCCTCAAATTCCCCCACAAATGATAACTTTCAGGCCCCCCAGCGATAAAGTAATTTCTCCATCTCCTGTCGGGGGGTTAGGAAACGACTGAGGGCTGCGATAATCTCATAAACAGAAGCTGTGGAGATACAGGCCATCTATTATGAGTGGGAAGAGTTGCGCAGATAGCGGCATTTATTATGGGCGACAGCAGACGATGCATTCTCATTGTGCGATACTACTGGTGACGGACACACAGCCATCCATCTTCAAGAGGGTGACAGATGGGAAGCGAGCGAGGTGAGCGCACAGTGAGCGGGGAAGGGCAACGCAGGGGGACAAAGTTAAAGTGCATGCAAAGAGGCATGAACAGGATGATCCTTTTGCACCTACAAACGGGCATGTTTGTAAGTACTGTACTTCACATAACATGGAGAATTGGATGTCAGTTTAGTGTTGCCTCCAGCTTCACCGAAGTAAATACATTAGGAGACTGTAGTTTTATTACCAGCTTGTAATATTATATTGCTCATCGCACAGCTCACCAAGCTTTTGGGAAGCATGTCGTAACCGATATCGATCAGCAAACGTGCTTCCTATGAACTGACTACATGGCACATACTCACCAGAAACAATTTTTGGTACACCAACACAATGTACAATAAAAGAACAATACAAGCGGAACAAAAAAAAAATGTGTCTAGTGTTTACTTATTATGATAGTTGCAATTTACGGCCGTGTTGCAATGCACAGCCTCATACTGACAGTTTCAAATATTTTTTAAATGTCGTTTTTATGATACATTTTCGACAACAAAATATCAAGTTCCTTCCTTCCTTCCACAGCATTGACTAGATTACTTGTGTTTGTTACACAATAGTGTTCTTGTAAAGAGTGCTCGCAAGTAAAGCCTTAGTAGTTTGCTAACAGGAATTAGCTTAAGTGGCTATTTTGTTTTTGTTTTTTATTCAAGTAGGCACAAAGGCACACTTATAATTCATTTTAAAATGTTTGACTTGGCATGAATAAAGGTCATAAGTATATGTAAACTATTTATGTACGAAGCATTGTCTACCGTTTTTAATAAATCTAGTACAGCTTTTAGCTTAGCTTCATGCTAGTCCAAAGCTGTTAAGTCATGCCACACACACTCTTAAAGGGAGTTATTTTCAGCATTAACGCAACAATTGATTTCTACAGGTTCCTGGCATCCATTTGATATAATAATAATGATGCCCTGGCAGATTAACTACAAAACCTTGGGCAAACTCAGTCAATAAACATGTTTGAAAGGAAACACAGTGATTAAGTTGGCAACTGTGACGCGGGAAGAGACAGTGTGATGATGGAAAGAGTCCAAGTGATATTTTTATTTGTTTAATTGTGTTTGTTCCATTCAGGTTTGAGCATGCAGGACTGTGGAGACCAAACAAACGAAAAGAAAAAAAAAAGTCGAAAAGTCTAAAAACAGCTTGTTATCAGTGTGGAATGACAGATGAGAAGCAATTAGAACAAGCCATATGGATGATCATATGGTAATGTTATAATTAGCACGGTTTTAAAATAGAACACTTACATAAAACAAGAGAATAAATGTAAACAAAATTTCAGTTGATTCACAAATGGCTTTTGAAAGAGTGATTTGTATAATCGCTTCGCTGATAATACAAAGCAGATTACAATTGACTATGCGGCTTTCACTTCACTACCTTCATCTCATTACTGTCGAAGCTAATTGTTGGCTTATCTCAAGTTCATATGGCATGTCACATACTCAAAAGGATTATTTCTCCAGGATACAAACAACACAAATGCGATTTATTTATTTTTTTCTGTATGGCTCTCAATTTGTCTTACCTACCGTTGTGTTAACGTTGGAATAAAATAAACTCATTCCCGCACCACTGAGATGAAAAACTGCTCGTTTGTTTAGGTAGCAATAAAAAATGTAATTAACACATTTTATGTGAGCAAGTTATAGAATATGCAGTGTGACTCCAATTATGATCCCTGTTGTTTGGAAGCATTTTATTCTTCTTTGCCATTCCTCTCATCTATTGATCAAAGTCACTGAAACAGAGATAAACAAGAAACCTGAAATAAGGGAGTAGATGCAATCAGCTCTTGTTAAGGTAAACAATGATTGCATTATGATGAATAATTCACTTTCAGGACATTGTTATCCATCAAACACATGGAAGATATGCATCATTTCTTTTGCCTTTTAAATATTATATTTGTTTCCTATGTAGTTTTCAAATGCAGGAATAGATGGTTGACTGCTCAAATTCAGCAACTGTGAGAACACCTTTAGGCGTCCCACATGGCGTCGTCCTTGGGTATTTATTTTTTTTAGTCAGTATGTTAAGTGGGGTACACACATTGGAATTATTTTTTCACATTATCTGATTTTTGTGAGAGACCCCATACACTATCAGAAAAATATCAACATGCATATTTTTACTGCTCGTATCGTGTCTGTTTTGCACTCAAGTTGACCAATAAAGCAAGCCACACAACGGTATCTCCACTGATCATCAATCATGAGTTTCCTCCCATAAACCACAAGTTTGTCTCGTACCAAAAATGATCTGTAAGGGGCAGCGTGGTGCAACAGACTGCCCGGATCGCGCTGGGAAATCTGAAGATGAAGAAACAGTAGTCGTGCAAGAAGAATTATTTGGCAAATATGCTTGCGAACTCATCTTCTTTTCATTTTTTATTGTGGTGAATGGCATGAGAGTTGTTTTATATCGTCATTGTCAAGCGGAAATCGCTTATGTCCAAATATATACATGACGAGTGCTATCTAACTCAAGTTTTTCCTCATGGTAGGGCAGCTGAGTGGTGTTATGTCACACACCTTGAACGTGTGTCTGCTTTTTAGAAAATCTTTATGGTCGAAACATTTGTGGCCTTCCTGTGTGGAGTTTGCATGTTTTCCCCGTGCCTTTCTGCGTGGGTTTCCTCCGAGTACTCCGCTTTCCTCCCACATTCCAAAAAACATGCATGGCAGGTTAATGGAACACTCTAAATTGTCCTGAGGTGTGAGTGTGAGCGCGGATGGTTGTTTGTCTGTGTGTGCCATGTGATTGGCTGGCAACTAGTTCAGGGTGTACCCCGCCTACTCCCCGAAGACAATTGCGATAGGCTCCAGCACACGTCCAGGGTGCAGGGCCCTTGTGAGGATAAAGCGGATCAGAAAATGGATCACACCTGGCTATTTCTATTTCATTCTTACACATTGATATTACCACAGTACTTGAGGGAAGCCAAAGCAGTTTGAGAACAATGAAAATGACTTTTTTTTTAACCTGCTAAGGTGAGCAATCTTCAGCCACTGTCGAATTCAGTGCGATGCGTTGGCAATGGAATGCATTCAGATGTTCGACCGAATGGTCTTACGCATCAAAATGTAATACTTTGTGTTTTTATTTGTCCTCCGTGGTTACATGACAATCTGTGAAACTACCATTTTTTTTCTTTACTCATAAACAGATGGAATGACCTTTGAATAGGTTAGCGTGCCATTTCTGGTGGCTTAAACCTAAAGATGATTTAGTTGCAACAGAGATATGCCCGTGTGCCTTCGCAACTCCCACATGCCCGACATCTATAAAAAGGTCACAGCCGAGCGAAACATACGGCAGCGATGTTTTCACATAACAAACATGAACAGAATCCCTGGAGACAACCTCGCTGCGTGTATCTCTCCATTAGAAAGCCTCACTCAACTTCATAGTCATCCTCATTTACGCAGCGGCATCCGACCAGATACAGCTTTCCAGCATCTATTTTATATTGAATAAATAAAAAAAAAGGGGTGGTGATTCAGGCCAGGTCAGCTGTTGCTCAATTCAAAAAGCTAAGTGGGTGTGGCTTACACGGTCCAATTATTTTTCTTGGTCAACAGTTATAAATGAGCCCCGCCTGGCAACAAGTGTCCATAAGACACGACCAAGAGGAAGTATTGAAAACGTCGACGATGTTGACAACTAAAACTTTACCAAGGGCCTGCACGGTGCGGCGGTTTAAGCATTCTAATGACCCACAAAAGTGTGATTGATTTGAAATTTCTGAAGCAATTCATGGTTAAGGTCCACTGTATAAAAATCATTTAGTCATAAAAGTTCACCAGAGAATCTTGACTGAAAATTCAAATGTTTGAGAGGCTGCGGCTATCAATCTCAAGTGTTAACTGACTTGAACATGTTTTGACCAGTCCAACTCAAAGTCCTGTTTGGTCGTCGGGGGTGCTGTTGTGAAGCCCTGAAGTTGGCCCTTCAATCCATACGTGTGATTGACTTGTGAATTCTTGCAGAAGTCTAAGTCAAGTCAAGTCAAGTACAACTTCATAGTCAAATGTGCTGAATGTGCAACATACAGCACAGATTAAATTTCTTCCCTCTCTAGACAACATGCAACAAGAGGAGCCGCTGCGGGTGCCCGCATCGCCATCAAAAGAAAATTTTACGTAAAATCACAAAATAATACAAGACAACACATAAGACAAATAACTCAATCTCTTCAACAACAAAAACTACATGAACAACAAAACCCCACTTTCGGACCATAAAGGTCTGTCAGACGGGGATGCTGTTGCTCAGTCCCAAAGTCCAACTCAATGTGCTTCAGGAAAAAAAAACCAACAACCTTTAGACCATTTTCTAAAATGATGCCTTTGTAGTTTGAGAGGTCGTTGCATTCAGTCCATCCGTTGGGGTGACTTGAAATTTCTCCAAAAATCAAAATCCTCTTGGACCAAAGAGATATGCCGCTTCGTATTTGCAAGACCGAAGCCATCGGTGCCCCGCCGTTTCTTGTTTTGTCCAGTATAAAAGCTGCACGACTGAAGATACTTTCTAGAGCTATATCTCATGCTTTTTCTTTATAGATAAATAAAAATAAAATAAAATAACGGGCGTATGATGCCTCGGGGGACTCCAGAGCACAAATGCTTTCGATCTCTTCGGTGTTGTGTACATCAGAGGCAATGTAAAAACACGGAAACTGAAAGCGCTTATAGCCTTAGTTTAACAGCACATTTGACGAACAAAAAAAAATAAAAAATATATAGGATCAAGTAATGGGTTCATTGGGGGTTCATGTCATGACTTCATAACATAGTGTGTTTTGAAGCTCTTTGTCCTCTGGGGGGTTAATAAAGCTGATTTAGTGGGGTGTTGGAATAGTTACGCTTCGTCCAGCTGATGGAACATCACGACTGGTGTGAAAGGGCTTCCTCAGGGTTGCATACATCCACGCTTTGAGTGTGTGTGTGTGTGTGTGTTTTAGCTCATATTGTGAGGACATAAATCAGTAGAGGTTGTATTGTTGCAGTTTGTCCCACTTTGGGAGACAAAAACACTTTCATAAAGGCAGTTTATTCATTTTTATGGTGAAGACTTAAAGCTTTGGTGTGTAGGAGTTCGGCAGGAGTATAAATAAATGAAATGTCCTCTGAAGTGATGGAAAAACTAATGCGTGTGTGTGTGTGTGTGTGTGTGTGTGTGTGAGAAAGAGAGACAGAGAAGAGTGTGTAAGACAGATTGCCAGTGTGTGAGATGAAACAAAGCAATACACGTGGATGAAAATCAAAGAATGAAATCTCAGATAATAATGGATACACTCAGACCTGATGAAGAGGACGGAGAGGAGGAAGAGCACTGAATTCTTTTTTTTTTCTTTTCCTTTGACCTGTTTCGAATCTGTGCAGCTCATTCACCCTTATTGTGAATACATAATACAAGGGCCACACTGAAATGAAAAAAAAAACCCATACAAGAACAGAGGTGATTAAATAGAGGTAATTATTGTAAAAAATAATGGAAGTAATGTCACGTAAGATTAACAAAATGAAGCTGGACGTAAGGAAGAATAAAGTCATAAAAACTTGCTTCATTTGAATGTTAAAAAACAATTTTTGGCTCAAAGTTCACCACAAATTTGTATTAACACATAAAAAAAGGAGATCGGAAAATCTAGTAATTAGTGTGAAAAGCTTTTAATAAAATATGTAAATATGTTTGGATATGACAAAGTATTATGAGGTAAAAAAAAGTATCAAATATTTCACAAAAAAATGAAAAATATGTACACCGATAGGCGCACCCCTCCACACACACACACACACACACACGCGCACACACACACACACACACACACACATATATATATATATATATATATATATATATAATATCTTATACTGTGAAATCTGAAACTACTGGGATATACAGTATGCTACACTTATTGCTTCATATGAACACATTGTAAGGACTGAGAGCAGCTAATGTAAGCAAAATAAAGAAAAAGAGTTTCCCTCCTCACGTCTCTGATAGAATTCCGTTGGAATGTTTAACTCGCCTCTAACATGCCTCATTTCAGCTCCATCCTCCAGGAGAGCAAATAAATGGATCCATCTCGGAGACAAATAAAAATGTCACCTGGAATGTTTCCAGAAGTCTCTTACTTACTCCATCACTCTTTTATCCCTTCCTTCATTTTTCTCCGCCTCCCTTCACTCGCAAGCGCACCCCCCACCTCTCCGCGTTTTAACCCGAAATATGTCTCTCTTTATCGTGTGTGACATGGCGGGATAGGCCTGTCCGGGCCAGGTAATGATTTTTTTTGTTCTTATTTCAGCGCTGAGAGGGATCCGCGTGGTGCTGGTTATCAGGCCATTTATTACCCTGCCAGCTCACCACTCAGCTGTCTGACTAAATGCAATCTGCCCTGATTCACACAATTACCCCAAGATGGCGAGAGGAAGAGGAATAACCCTCTCACTTTGGGTCACCGGGAGTTTAAGGAAATACACAGACACCTCCGTGCTTTGCCAAATCAGGCAGGCCCTTCCTTTAAGTGTACGAGCGTAAAGGAATAGATATTCGCCACAGATGTAGCAGTTAGAGGCTACTGTCGGCAGGCTGTTTATTTCCACAAAGGAGTAGAGTTCAGTTTAAGTTGCTATGGAACAGTCGGAATGGTAAACGATCACAATGCAAGTTGGGAGGGTGGATTCACACAACATGGCGGGGGGGTTCACATCGTATCAGCCACTTCTGGAATGCTAATTGCGACAAAAGACGTCATCTCAACATATGCTATTTGATGTGAAATGTTTTTTTAAAAGTGCTTTGTTACAGTTGCACATGTTGTGGAAGCGCTTAGAGAAATAAAGATGAATCTTACCGCATGGTATTTAAAAAATTAATTTGAGAGACTGCTTATGACACATTGTTAGCCGCTACTGTTTTGGTTAGCAACAGACTTGTATGTTTGAACAATGCTCTCTAGGAACTGAAATGATCACGCTTAACACCACTGGTCAACGACAAATTTTTATCGATGATAGCTTCATTTGTCCTGATATGTATTTTTGACACGGATTACAAAACCTTTTTTCTACCAAATCAGGTTTTTGAGACATTTTCTTCTTGTTTTTAAGTTTGACCGATAAAAGTGTGTGATTTCACCATGGGTTGTAATATTTTGGCAAAAAAATTCCACCTGTTGCTGACCTAACCCTTAATTGATAAATATGAGGAAGTATATGACTAGTTACATGTAGCAATAATAATAATAAAAATTAAGTTTCAGAAAGTTTCACAGCATGTCACATTTGAAAATATTATAAAATAATTACCGTAATTTCTGGACTATAGACCGCACCTGATTAGAAGCCGCACCACTACATTTTTAAAGGAAAAAAACATTTTGTACACACATAAGCCGCACCTGTCTATAAGCCGCAGGTGCCCATATTGTTACATGAGATATTTACAAAGAAAGACGGTACACAGGCGGCCGTTAAAAAAGTCTTTATATAGGCCGCTTCATTAAATAAGCCGCAGAGTTGAAAGCGTGTGACAAAAGTCGCGGCTTATAGTCCGGAAATTACGGTATATACATTTATGAATGATTATTTTTGATTTTTTAAATTCAGCTGCAGCTCACAGGGATATCTGCTTTTTCCATGACAACGGTACTACACTGTTTGTGGTTCAATAAAATGTCACTGCCTGATAAGAACACAAGGGATCGCAGTTTATTTATGTATTTTTTTTTGCATCGAGTTGGTACCTGTGCGAGGGTTAAATGCCAGGTGTGAGTTGCTGACCGTAATTTGTTCCCAGCTGTCCAATTCAGTTATGTTCGGCCGGATCGCTGGGTCAGAAGAGCTAATGTCTTCTCTTACGTCTAATCTTTCTCAACTCAACTCAACTGTATTTATAGAGCACTTTCAAACAGCTTTCATTGAAGAATCAAAATTGTCCATATTGTGTTGGCTAGATGACTCACAGACGAGATGAAGTCACATTCCTACATAAGAATGGAACGCTGTTGTGAGCCGAGGACCTGCGATAGAGTTCGCTTTTATTTGTCCGTGACGCACCAGGTGACTATTAGGGGAAGGCTGACATTTGATCAAACACGGTATTTTGTTCAAGGTCCAAAAATCCATCTGCAGGCTGTATACACCAAAGTGAACCAAACCGGTTCCATTTGGTGAAAAGGTAGCTAATGAATTCCCCTGCAAAGGATTGATCACAAAGATGATACATTTAGATTATCCACTCTTAACCGGAGAGGATCCCCTCTGAAATGACCAATAAATCTTCTGATTCATCATCACATGGTGAATAATGCAGCGTGTCCGCTGGGTCGGATAGTGACAGCGATTACAACTTCCACCATGTGGAAAATGAACATGCTCATTTGTTTGAAGGCCGATCAGGTGGGCTTAATCCAGAGACATATCGTAGGGCCTGATTTACTGAAGGTTTGCACGTGCAGAAAGGGGTGATACATTTTGTACAGGCAATGCGATTTATTAAACCTGTTGAATTATGCTGGCTAATGATGCGTCTTTGATGGCGCTTTCCAAAGGCAGGTGCAAACCACTACGTAAAGCGGTGCCAGCAAAAGCGCAGGCAAAATGAGAGGCAGTGTTTGGAACTTTTAACCTTTCACCTGGAGTCAGGGAAGGGCTAACACAAAAACATGGGCCTGACATTGTGACATTGACCAGCGCATGTGTATGCGCACGTGTGTGCGTACAACCATGACTGTGGATGGTATGATGAACAATGACTTCTCAACCATGTTGCTTGCTTGCTATGAAGTAAAAATAATGGATATATGAACAACATTCTATTTAGAAGACAGATTTGAATAACATTTTGTATTCAAACCCCTAACCGCTCACGGCTACAGTGCGGCTCTGCCCCTAATGCTCATTGGTACATTTTGCTGTCTATATTCTAGATGGATTAATGGGCTACCTTCTCAAAATACTAAAATAAAATAATAATAGCACCACATCTGCACCAAAAGACGCTGGCCTTAATGGCATCTCCCCTCTCTGCCAGATGGCCAGTCCAGTCCTGCCTGAGGTTTTTCCTCTGCACCGTTTTTAACTCGAGCTCCGCCATAATGCTATTGTACAGAGATTGAAACGGACTTACTGACTGAGCAACGTGGCGTTGCCTACACTTGCACATTACGCTCTTATCGAAGAAAAAAAATAGTCCCCACAAACCATGTAGACAAGAACTCAAAAGTTGACTTACTTTCCATAGCGGTCTTGCAAATGATATACCAGTCAAATGACTGAAGTATCAAAATGATCAATATTTTCATTTGAGAATTGAGTACATCTGGTCAGTGGTGCCTGGTCAACAGGGGGTGTTAGGGCACCGCCTTCAATTGAAATGCTCACCTTGCTGACGCCACAGCAGCTGCACTCTCAAATATTTTCGCTCCAGGTCTTTTCTCAAATCATCATCACTTTTGCTGTGCTAACGTACATTCCACTTCACCAGTACACCGCGAGTCATCAAAACGGCAAAGAAACAGGCCACATTTCTCCCCTAGACCAGCATTTTTGTATTGTGTGTGTCTGCATGTGCGTGTGTCTGCATGTGTGTGTGCATGGGGTGTGTGTGTGTGTGTGTGTGTGTGTGCATCTACCTTTGTGTGTCGTTGGGCCTGATGAGAAGAGCTGCTCAGCAATATTTAACATTGCTGCAGCTTTAGCACAGAGCACCTTCACAAAAGAGCCAAAAGCACAAGAAGGTGTCTGATGCAGGGAGAACACAATCACATATTTGGGTGTTTATTGATAAACACAATCCATAAAAACAATATTGGAGAAATGGATCAAGTAGAAAAAAAAAAAACCTCAAAGCCAGAGGGGAATGAAACCTAAATTATTCATTCAATGAGCATTTTAATGACATTTAGGAACTGTGATTTACTTCCATGCACGTTTGCGTTTGCATGACAATACGACATAAGCTGAGAAATACGACGGGCGTCGTTAGGTTGTGTCAAAGCTGGCCCGCAGCAGCTGTTGTGCTGTCATATACGCCATACGCTGCATTCAAACCCTTAGCCACCTACACGCACACACACAGACCAGCTGGACGGCGGCTGCACGGCATACAACACGTGTGCGGGGATCCATCATGGGTAACCTCCGAAGCGCGCGGAAAACATCCTCCTCTCACACGTATTTCTAATTATTCGCGCAACTCAACATGAACTATTTATCGGCTGTCTCTCCCCACTATTCGTAGGATAAATGAAACATTCTTGGAAATGTCAAACGATTGCTTTTGCCCTGTTGTGCTCAAATTGAAATTTATGCCACGATAAAGTAAAATTGCAATTGTTTGACAGCATTAATATACGACAGGTGATTTAGTGATGTGTCCATGCATGTGAGTCTGTGTGTGTGTGTGTGTGTGTGTGTGTGTGTGTGTGTGTGTGTGTGTGTGTGTTTAATTGGACCTCCCTGAGCTTCTCTCCAGGTGATGAACCTCATCTGCTCTTTTTCTGATTAAGGACAACAGATGGACTGCTAGCAAAACACAAACAGGCACACACAGGCATATACACATGCACACACACACACACACACACACACACACACACACACACACACACACACACACACACACACACACACAAGCTAAAGGTGTTTAAATTCAATGAAGAAAAATGAGTTTGATTTATTTATGTTTTGACAGCCCGGTTAAATGGTTAGCACATCTGTCTTACAGTTGTGAGGTTCAGGTTCAAATCTCGGCCATAGCCTTCTTTTGTGGAGTTTGCAATTTCTGCTTGTACTTGTGCGTGGTTTTACATGTGTTTTTTTTTCCCCCCCACTGTCATGTGACCGCAAACTTACTAAACTGTGGAATCTATACAGTGTCCATCCATCCATCTATTTTCAGGTTAAATTATCCTCACAAGGGTCGCGGGCATGCTGGAGCCTATCCCAGCTGTCCTCGGGCAGTAGGCGGGGGACACCCTGAACCGGTTGCCAGCCAATCGCAGAGCACACAGAGACAAACAGCTATCCGCGCTCACATTCACTCTTAGGGAGGGTGTGGAATCAGCCCGCCGTGCCTGTTTTTGGAATGTGGGAGGAAACCGGAGTACCCGGAGAAAACCCACGCAGGCCCGGGGAGAACATGCAAACTCCACACAGGAAGGCAGGCGCCGGAATTGAACCCTGCACCTCTGCACTGTGAAGTCACAGGGCTGCCGCAGTGGAAAGCCCATTGATTTAAATTATTAACTCTGCCGACTGATTTTTCATTACTTTTTTAACAGGTAAATGTCAGTATGAAAAAAAACAACCATGCATTCTTCTAAATAATTTAAGCGTCACGTTATTTTTCGTTTGGTTTTACAGACGTAAACGTTCATTTCATTTTCAGAAATAATGTTAATGCATCCATTTCAACAGGAAGACCTGACGTGTGCCTTAAAAGCATCCGCCGAAAGGTAAAGGGCTGACCTGAAGTTCACAAAAATGGGTCATATTTGATCGTGAAAACTCAGTGAGGTGAGCGACGCGACAACTGTAACTTTTTCACTAAAGTCGGTCCTGTAAGCACCAACTTTCACATTACTGCAAATTCTTCATCTTTTAAGTGGTTTCCCCGCAGATCAAAGACGTGCACTGAAATTAATCGAAGCCTTAACAGATGACCACCAACTTTCCCGGCCTGCAATTATGAGCCAGAGTGCTGCCTTGTTAAAGCTACAGCAAGATTCATTTATACTAGCCTTTGTTAGATGGATATCACCTAAAACAGGCATTTAAAAAAATTGTATGCATGCTTTTTTTGGGGGGGGCTATGATTGAGTAAGACACACAAGCTCAGCAGACCTTGAAGATTAAAAAAAAAAAAAAGTCCTCAATCATCCTCGTATGATGAGGATGAAATTGAGTGATAGTAGTGAAATGAAATGGAAAACGAAGAAGAGAGAGCAGTTCTTTTGTTCTCGTCAATGATTCTTTGCTTTCTTTTATTATGATGCTGTTGTTACATAACAGGGAGACGGAGGCGAGACAGTCCTCGTTTTTTTTTTTTTTTTTGCAGAACTGACCCCGGATCGTTCTCACAGTTTACACACTCGACACTGATCATCATTCCATTTGGTCCACATCCATTTGCCTCGAGGGGCCACATTCATGCATAATAATGATAATTACCAGGTGCTCCAGCGTGATTGCTCATATTTGCCTCAAAAATTGGTGTCGCCGTGGATGTAAGCGAGGAGACAAGAGCAGTTGATTAAAAAAACAAAAAACTAAACTAAATTACGCAATGTTTCAAGATCACAATGTTGGGCTACATGAACTCACTTAAACAGTGACTTAATGAGTCAAAACAATTGTAATACTGACTGAAATAATATGTTCCAGTGTAACAACAGTGTAACAACACTGGAACATATTATCCATTCATTTTCCGATCCGTTTTATCCTCACAAGGCTCGCGGGGGGTGCTGGATCCTATCCCAGCCGTCTTCGGGCAGAAGGCGGGGGACACCCTGAACCAGTTGCCAGCCAATCGCAGGACACACAGACACCAACAACCATCCACGCTCACACTCACACCTAGGGACAATTTTAGAGTGTTCAATCAGCCTGCCATGCATGTTTTTGGAATGTGGGAGGAAACCGGAGTACCCGGAGAAAACCCATGCGGGCCCGGGGAGAACATGCAAACTCCACACAGGGAGGCCGGAGCTGGAATTGAACCCGGTACCTCCGCACTGTGAGGTTGACGTGCTCACCACTGGTTCACCGGGCCGCCTGGAACATATTATTTCCAGTGGTAAAAAATCTCAAACAAATAATTGCTCAAGGACCCTTTGAGTCTCATCTTGTGCGCCTTTCACGACAAAGTTGTTTGTAAGTAAATAAATCCTTTTGAGCAGATATGTTTATTTAACTGAAATAGTGGTTGAAAGGTCTCCTACACAGCTAGAAGGTTCTGGGTTTGAATCTCATCTCAGGATTTAATTTATGGAGTGCTCATGCCGTCCCACATTCCAAAAAAAACATGGTATGGGAACTGAAGATTCGAACTTGTGCACTGTGGATGATTGTTGTTGTTTTGGTTGGAGCTTAGAACAGTCTGCATTGTAGTTTGACTTGTTTTGGTTTGGACTTTAAAAAAAAAAACTTACCGGCAATTCATTTTAGAGCGAGATTATTTATTTGTATTAGTTTTAAGTCGATTGAAAATGCTCCATTTTAGTGTTCATTAGTTTTAGTATTAGGGTTTTTTTTTTTTTTTTTAAATATATGAAGTATTGGTCAAGAGTATTGCGTAATAAAGTAAAATAAAATACAATTCTCAAACAACTGCTTGACTTCCTTTCCTTCCGTACGGATAGACAGCAATACCAAAATAAATACATTTCAAATGAACCCCAAAAGCTCATGAATGATACTAATCGAGGACAGAATGAAGGACATTTTCATTCTAATTATAGTTAGTTTTAGTTAGTTTTATAAATATTAGATGGCATTTCATTTCGTTTTCATTTCAAAAAGAAACATTTTCATTTTCATTTCATTACGTTAATGGAATTTTTGTTTTCCTCTTAGTTTGAGTTTGAGTTATTTGGTTAGTGTGCATTAGCTTTAATAACCTCGCGGGGTAATTGACCAATATCAGCTCTGATAGGCTGCTCGCTCTAAGCCTTATGGAAAATGGATGGCTGCTGTAAAAGCTTGGAAATATGAACTTGAACGTGTTTGTAATTGACCTTGACAAAGGCGCAGGAAATTCTGATTGCACGTAGCTCTCAGGGGGCGAATGCAATGGCCATGATACAGAAGTCGTATTTTTTTCCCATCACTTCCAAGTATGCCGACTACTTCCAGAAAGAAAGAAAGAAAGAAAGAAAACGATGGAAAGAAACAGGAAAAAAGACAAAAAAAGGGGGTGGGTGGGACGGGTGGGGGGTTTAACAGCTTCAATAAATCATCCGGGCCAGTCAACACTCCCTTGAGAGGAGGGATGGATTAAATTAAGCACTCCTTGGACTCTCTCTCTCTCTCTCTCTCTCTCTCTCTCTCTCTCTCTCTCTCTCTCTCTATGTACATCCCTCTCGCTCCCCCCTCGCTTATAAATGCAGTCAGCTGATCGTCAGACGACAGAGGCACGGAACAGCTCGCCTCACAAAGCGGGAGAGGAGAGAAGAGAGAGGGAAGCAGCAGAAAGAGAAGAGGAGCTGCAGGGAGTGATGGAGGGGGATGCAATGAGCCGACGAGTCGCCGGGCGGACTTGAGGACTACTTCCACCGAGACCGGGACTGACTGGAGATTTCTTGGGCAAAGCTTCCAAATTCCACTCTCCCCCCTCCCTCTTTCTCCTCTCCTCTTCTTTCAAGACAAACGCCGATCTATTTATTCTTCACTGCACGTGAGGCTGGCGTAGAGTGGACTTCCGCTTGCCTGCTGCACAGGAAGCTGAGCGAGGGGAGCTGTCCGGTGCTGAACTTGCTCCCGCTCTCCCGAGGAGGAGCCCAGTGGTGGAATTTCTAGCACACTATAAAAAAGAAAAGAAAAAATCTTTCAACATTAAAAGACCTGCTCAACAGCTTGACGAGCGTGCTCCTGGTGGGCACGCTGGCCACACCGGTCTGCTGCGGTTGCGTGTGTGTGGACTCGTGTGACTGAGTGTGTGTGTGTGTGTCGCAACACCATGCCGAGGTCTTTCCTGGTGAAAAAGGTGAAACTGGATGATTTCTCCTCCGCGGATGATTTGGAGAGCGCCTACCGGCCCAGGACGGAGCTCAGCCTGCGGCTACATGACAAAGGTAGGTCGGGCTCATCTTGAACAGGTGTGCGGCTGCCGTTGTTTCACTAAACATGCTCTCTGCAACCGCAGCACAAACTGGAATGTGCTGAGGATGCAATTGCTGTTTTACAAGCAACTCGACTGTTTTTGTTTCGATTTTTAAATGTTTTGCCCAAAACTTCATTTCTGCATTTAAAGCATCACAGCAGAACACATACTGGAGTACTCAGCTGCCTTGCTCATGGGCCAAACTGGGGAATCTAACCTTCTCAAATTTCTTAAGCACTCGTTTGACAACGACTGTTCCCCCCCCCCCCCCCCACACACACACACATACTCGTCCTGCTGAGCTATTCTAAAGTGGATGTTAGCAGGAAGGTCGCATGAACTCAATCCATCCCATGTTTTATTGATTTTTAGCTCCTAGTCAACAGCCCACTTCCCCAACGCACTTCCTCCGACATGGGCTAAGTAAGGGTAAAGGGGATGAACAGGGGACAGGTGGTCGTTTATAGCAACAAACCCTTCAACTTCGACTTCATGGGTCATTATGAGTCCAAATTCTTAAAAAAAAAAAAAGATACTCAACAGGCTTCCATCTGTGATAGTTAGGATGCGTGTGGTTAGAGAGCAATAAACGCGAGGTATGTAATACACACTTATAAAGTCAAATACCTCTGAACGTGTACGATTCGGAATTGAACAACATTTTGAGGAACAATGTTGTGTGTGGCTTAATTTGTTTTTGAAAACATTGTCACACGAGAGCTCTGCATATCCCGCAGGAGCTCATTTTAGTGAGCATCAAAGGATTGAATGCCCTTGTTCTGAAAGGAAGATTTGGCTTGGGGGGTTGTTAGAAAAAGAAGAATGGAAAAAGTGATGAAGAATAGAATACAGCGTTGATTGGTATCAAAGATAAGGTGGAGTGTTTCGGGTTTTTTTGGTTTTTTTTTTTAAACAATGGTCAAGCCCCTGCTACTTTTGCCCTTGGGCAATTTCAACTTCCTGAAGTATTTCTGAGTCAGGTACTTTGCTTGTGTGGTGATTAGGTAAATACCCTTTTAATCAACCAACTCCCATCCACTGCCCCCGCCCCCTCCAGTATATCCACGATACCTGTTACGCAACACTCGAGAAGTATACAGATCACCATAAAAGCTCGCTAATAATACAATTGGAAGTATTTTAGTCGAGTTGATGATGCAGTGATACATTGTCCCTGACTTGGGTGCAGACAGTGAGGGTTCAGTTCCCATTCTGTGTGTGCCCTGTGACTCCAGGGTGCAGTCCGCCTTTTCAGCCAGAGTCACTTGGCATCGGTTTCGGCGCCCTGAAAATGGACGGATGGCTGTTTTTAATCTTCTAATATATTCACGTTCTTTCAAAGTACATATGTTTGCAACCTGAACGTGTGGAATTAAAACAGTTTCCAATAATAGCAACAAGTAAAAGGGTCAAATATGTTTCTGTTGTCAAGAAACACAAATATCTTGCTTGGCAGCAGGATAGAAGACTGAACTAATTTTACACTTGATGTGTCATTAATACGGTTCAAAGTTCAGTTAATGAAGGTTTTATGATGCAGTTAGCTTGACTCACGAACAAATGTATTTTTTTCAACGCCCCAATGCGAAAAATCACTGAAATGGCTGACACTGTATGTTTGCATTCATGGCTGAGGTCGTCATTAAAAAAAAAATATATATATTTTTTTTGGTGCCATATTTGTTAAAACAGTCATTATGATGTGGCATTATTCCATTTTAAATATGATATGATAATGTTGAAAAAGTAAACCCAATCCTGGTCTTAGTTTGTACCTTTGATATTCAAGAACCGCCACACTGAGGAAAAACATCCAATGAAAAAAAAACAAAAAGCGCGACTTGCAATGTGTCAATCTTTTTTTTTTGCGCACTCTCAGGCACACACCCTTTAACTTCCCTCCAAGCAGTTCTTCGTCTTTCGTAGTTTACGATGAATGCACTACGCTTTCTCCAAAAACCTTTGTAAGATTCTCACACAGAAGCATCAATTGACTCAACAAGTTTCATTTGCGATTTATGTTTGAGTCACAGTTAAATGCAGATCATGTTATTTTATTGTGCTTGTAGTCTTTAGTCCGCCTCATTGCTGTACATCCTCCGGCAACAGCGTGACTCATTGTTGTACACTGTGAACTTCAATACACCCTTGAACAGACGTCTCCGTGCTTCCTCTCCCTGCCTCCACCGAGGCGCCACTGACACGCTGTTGCATCAGCGTGTGCTTCCCGCGCCTGACCCTCACTTGTGTTTGCGCGTTGGAGAAGATAGGGAAAAAAAGGAAAAAAAAAAAATCTGTCAGTGGCGTATTCATCACGTCGAGGCTAACAAGCCCTGTGTGGCTTCACACGCGACCCGCAGTCCTCCGCTTCCTTTTTTCTAGTTCTACCCCCGCTCTCGCCATCATTCAAAAGCTCGACGTGGCCGTACCGCTCACTGCAATGCAGGATTTAGCTCGGCCCGGCCTGCCGCGCGTTAGCAGCAACTTTCTGCTCGGGTGAAGCAGAGTTGGGAATAATTGATATCCCACTTGTGTTGCTTTGTGCACAACGGGAACGCTCGGATAGGAGGGACACTCTGCTGATAGAAACGAGAAGAGGCTGAAGGAGCTGCCGCCTCACCTGAGTAACAGCGAAACAAAAACTAAGACGATTTCATGCTGAGTATCGTATTGGTCCGAATATAAGACGGTGTTTTTTGCATTGAAATAAGACTGAAAAAGTGGGGGGTCTTCTTATATTCGGGGTCGAGACAATATACCCATTCACGACGCTAGGGGGCGCCAGATACCGTTGAAGCGAATGCTGAACTTGACTTCCCAGGCCAAAGTGAACCCCTGCCACGAAGAATAAAAATAAAAATCGCGGTAGCACGAAGAAGAAAAATAAAAAAATAGCGGTAACAAGGAAAAGAGAAGAAAATAAAAGAAGAGGTCACAGAAAATGGAGAAACGTAGTGACAATCTGGAGAAAAGTGGGTCGAAGATCGGCCGGGTTAACCGGCAGCTGAGGAGAAGTTATGATGTAATTTATATTTCAAAAACCAGAAGCCATTCATTTACGAATGTGATCGCACTTTAGTTTACATATTTAAATGTTCAGATATTAAGATTTGAATGAGGCAAAATAACATGCTCTTTCTCTCAAATATATTGTTATAATCATTTGTTTCAGATGTACTGTAATTATTTTCTGTATAAAAACTAATTTGGTGTTCAAAAAGTCATTTTTCAAACTTGAGTCTTGAAAAAGAGCAGGGTTGTCTTAGAATCAGGACCGTCTTATATTCGGGCTAATACATACCGTATATACACTACAATTAAAAATAAAATCGCAGCCCTTTGCAGCACTTGGTATTGAATTTGTGAAGTCGCTACAAGGAAGTTGAATTCATTGTGTATGATGCTGGATATATAATTTGCTGCTCGATGGAGAACGACATTAGCATTTGTTTTTGCCAAGGTGGAGGGTTCAAATCTGGCGCTCCCGCCGGCCTGTTTGTTTTCAGCACAGGCTTCCTCCTGCTGTCCAAAAACATGCACACGAGATTAGTTCATGACATATACTCACATATCATCGCTAAAAGAACCAAAGACATGTTGGATCTAAACCCACAGTCACGTTATTAAGTAGAACTGTCCTGAGCCGTGTCTAATATTTTCGTGAACTCAATTAGTCACATGAGCAAATCAAAAATTTAGGTACAGCTCTCCGTATTAGGCAGCGGATTGCTACTCAAAAGCAATGAGAAACTTTGTTCAATTTACATCTCTCGGACCATGTCAATCAAAAGTGAACATTGCCACCTTTGTTAAAAAAAATAAATTAAATTAATAAAAAAAGTTTGAAACAGCTGCTGCGCTGGATCTCACCGAGTCGTGCAAGTGGTCGCAATCTTGCCGCTATCTTGGCTATTAGATGTTTCATTTTGCTTTTATATGTGTCGAAAGTCAAGCCAGTGCCCTGAAAACATGGCAGGACAATTTGTGGCTTTGCAAAGACATTAGGAGAGACAAGTTGCAAGACCCAGAGGAGGCATATTCAGGCGTTAAATTATATCTAAGGATACAGTCATCTTTTGTTTTCATACGCCATTTCCTGGAGCGTTTTCAGTTTAGGATGTTGTAAAAGTCGTCAGAACTTCTTGCGACAGTGCTGACGGTGGCTGTATGCTTAGCTATCACATCATATACAAGAAAGTCATCTACTTTGCTGCTGCCCAACTATGCTAACATTGTTGTACAATAGTGGATGATCCATGGACTATTTGGGACACACACACACATACACACACACACACACACACACACTGTGGGATTTAAAATGAAATCTTTTAACCTGATGAAATTTCGCGGAAGGTGACTAATTCATACACATTCAAAGTCGATGGCCTAATTAGCTGTTAATCAATAAATTATGTGGTCAGGGAGATGGATGAGGCGTGGTGTATGTGTGTGTGTCACACAAACACACACTGTAGTGTCTTTTTATGTTTTTACTTGATTGACATGTATTTGAGAAGCGGAGAGCCCAATTCAAGTACCACGTTAGTTGTACGTGTTTGGCGGATCGTCTCAGAACAAAATACCCGTTCAAGTTACCACCAGGGGGCTTTGTAAGCGAGAAGTTTTGTGATATTTTTTTTTTCTCGATGAGAAGGATAGAAGAAAAATGCCTGAGTCAGTTTCGATGGTTTTGTTGAACAGTTGTGTTGTGCAGGAGAATGAAGGCATTCAAGGATCAAAGAAAGCTATTAGAACGATCTTTGAATGTAAACATACTTTCTACTTAATGATTTGACATTCATTGCAAGATCTCGCAAGTAAATATCTGTGACAAACTTTGTATAGGAAACATGCCCCTCTCTCATATATATATATATATATATATATACAGTCAAACCTCGGTTTTCGTCCATAATCCGTTCCAGAAGGCTGTTCGAAAACCAAAATTGTTCGAAAACCGAAACCACGCTCTTTTTAAAGTAAAAATGTTTATTGAACACGTCTGCTCACAATGGAAAGCAACACGAGGAAGCATCACTTCCTCGTCTATCCGAGGAAGCATCACTTCCTCGTGTAAGGAAGGCGAGAGGAGTCAAATGGTGCATTCAAGTGCGCTCAGTTTGTTCGAGTACCGAAATTTGATCGTCATCCGAGGCATAAAAAAAATCGCAATTTTTGGTCGAAAACCGAATTGGTCGAGAACCGAGACGGTCGAAAACCGAGGTTTGACTGTATTTATATACACACACCCACACACAGACACATACAGTATATACACACTCACCCTATCACTTTCACCCTCAAGAATTACATCCATGAGGACTTAAAATATGCAACGCTCTTGTACTAATTGTTTCTAGAAAGTTGAGAGTGCCTATGACAACCACGCAGGTTAAGTGCACAGTCATCAGTCCATGCTGTACGTTTCCTGTTTCATATTGTATATTCCAGTCAACACGAATGTCTCACTATGAACATGAAGTGTTATTTGAACAATGGCTCCCAATGAGCAACAGGTAGTTAGGGCAAAAAAATCTGCGCACGCTCCTCTACAACAACAATATTGCCACGAAGCAGACAAGCCATCAAAATATTGAGAATCATTCCGAGTTCAATCATTCCGAGTTTTGGAACTGCCTGTTATCAATCTGACTCAATTCGGTGTCAATCATGATCTGCTTAAAGCCATACAGTCACTCGCTAAGCTTGACAGTGCTCGGTTTGACAACTCATTATCCACTGCTCAGTTGCATCACAGCTCTTTTGATTTTAGTTTTGGGAGGTCAGTTTCCCACTTCAAAAGTGTGGAAGAAAAGCATGTCGCATTAAACGCAGTAGCCTGAATGTTACTAAAAAACAAAAAAAACAAAAAATAAATGGATGTGGCATGCGCGACTGGCAACAGAAAAAAAACATTAAAAGAAAATAACAATGGGGGAAAAAAAATGGACTAGTGTAACAAAATAGAGACTACTCAGTACAGCATTCTCCAATTACTCCTCTGCTAGACAAATTAGTTTCCAGAAGTGGAGAACATAAATTTCCCAACCTTGAATGAGCCAAGGCAGACATTTTACATGAGAAAAATCCCAACTAACAAAAATGACACAAAATGTATCAGTACTGAATTCGTGATGATCTTGTCTCCATGTACTTTCTCATAATAAAATGTCTTACAGGTAGACTCACCGTGGGCACTTACCCTTCAAAAGCACCTTATTCACACGCAGAGTTCCAAAACACGAGTGAACCTATTTTGGTAAACTGGTGCCCAACGTGCTTGCCATAAAAACAGGCTTAACTTCATGCCAGCGCAAGTCAAGTCTACCATGTTTGGGGTTATGGTGCACCTGTTGTGGCGCACGGAGGTGCCTCGCTCCCGTCTCACTCAAAATGTATATACCGGTATATAAGACAAAAGACAGAAACGGGCGCATCTCCAGTTTTGTGCCATTGGTCTACTTCAGTGTGTTTGTGAATTTGCTATGCCTCACTGCCTCCCCCCCAGCACATCTACCAATTTGGTTACCAAATCTAGACTACATTTATGACTACCTAAAACCACATGTAAGTGCATCCTCAGGTGGCGTATTTGATGGAGCCGCTGGCAGATAGATTCGGTGCTCTGCGGACATGTGTGCTGGATGTCATAGTATTAAGATAAGATAAGAAAACTTTTATTCGTCTCACAATGGAGAAATTACCAATTCACAGCAGCAAAGTTATGAAAGGAAGAAGTAGAAGAATAAAATATAGGAGCCGCTGTAAAGGCAGCCACTCTCGCGGCGCCATCTTGAGGTCAAAATAAGAAAATAATATGACACAAAACATAAGACATAGACAGTCATTCATTCTTAGCCACTTTACTTTTACAATTCCATTCACAAATAAGAACAGCATGGGACAATTCCTCTGAATCATGGGAAAAAAAATCAATGAACTGAACAAAAATATTTTAAAAGCAATATCCTGACCACACATCACAACTGTGGCCAACTACATCATCTGCAAGGGGGATCTTGCAGTTCATACTCTGCAAACATACGTTGCATGTGCCAATTGAATCTCTCAGATCGCAATGAGACATTTTCTGCTTTTGCAATTCCAAGCTCTGGTATGCTTCCACCATCGTGATTTTAAAGGTGAAGTCAACCCCCCCCAAAAAATTCTTTACGATAATGTTTTTTCTGTCGACCACCCCTGGCAAAATGGCCGTCCCACGAGATGGCTAAAAAGGGGTAGATTTTGATGCTGAACTAGTTACAGTCAAACCTCGGTTTTCGAACATCTCGGTTCTTGACCAATTTGGTTTTCGACCAAAAATTTCGATGACGAACACATTTTGGTTCTCGAACAAACTGAGCGCACTTTAATGCTCCATTTGACTCCTCTCTCCTTCCTTACACGAGGAAGTGACGCCTCCTCTTGTTGCTTTGCATTGTGAGCAGACGTGTTCAGTAAACATTTTTATTTTAAAAAGAGCGTGGTTTCGGTTTTCGAACAATTTCGGTTTTCGAAGAACCTTCTGGAAGGGATTATGGACAAAAACCAAGGTTTGACTGTATTCCACAAACGGAATATTAACCAGCATGCCACATTTCGAGTAGTAGAGCCACGTAGAACATATTACTGCCAAGACAATTTCGGGGTTAACAATTCATCATCTCAGAAGTGACGACATATTATTAACTCATTCACTCCCAAAGACGTTTTTAAACGTCTTTTCAGACTTGCTCTAGAATTGGCTGGTACTGAATGAGTTAATTTGGCCTGCATGGAAACCTGGCTGAGCAGCTACTACAGATTGTGCGACTGGAAAAGCGCCAACAAAGAGTCGTGTCACGGTCTAAAAAACACACACATTTCTTGTGTGCGCGTTGTTTTCCTCTTCACTTTTCCATAAAGTCACGATTTCATCATATCAAAAAGTCCAAATCGGCATCAAGTGGACTCAGACGGGCTGTCATCACAGGCATGAGACAAATCAAAGTACAAAGTCTAAAGCGCATTGTTTTCTTGTCGCTCGACAGCTGGCTACATCAGCGACTACATCAGCCCGTCGGTGTACGACGGCGAGAGCGACGGCGGGATCAAGGTGCCCTCGCCGGACCCCCTCTACGACGGCATCCACAGCGACTACGGAGCCCCGGACTCGGAGTCTCCCGACAGCCCGGGCTCCGAGCTCACCGACGGCTACATCAACGGCGACGCGGCGGTCAGCGACGGCTACTCGGTGGACGCCTTTTACATCACGGATGGCCGCTCGAGGAGGAAAGCCATGGGCAGCCCTCGCAGCATCCAGAGGCACACGTGCAACGAATGCGGCAAGACCTACGCCACCTCGTCCAACCTGAGCCGACACAAACAGACGCACCGCTCGCTGGACAGCAAGCTGGCCAAAAAATGTCCCACCTGCGGCAAGGTGTACGTGTCCATGCCCGCCATGGCCATGCACCTGCTGACGCACGACCTCAAACACAAGTGCGACGTGTGCGGCAAAGCCTTCAGCCGGCCGTGGCTCTTGCAGGGCCACATGCGCTCGCACACGGGCGAGAAACCCTTCGGCTGCGCGCACTGCGGGAAAGCCTTCGCGGACCGCTCGAACCTGCGCGCTCACATGCAGACGCACTCGGCCTTCAAGCACTTCAAGTGCAAACGCTGCGACAAGACCTTCGCGCTCAAGAGTTACCTGAATAAGCACTACGAGTCGGCCTGCTTCAAAGGCCCCTTCTCGCCTCTCGGGCCCCTGGATGCATGACCCATCGAACCACTTGCAAAAAAAAAACTCGCCATTTTCCCTAACAAATCGACACAAAGCATCGATTTTGTGTTCCGATCTGGCTTTTGCTTCCTTGCTCACATTCTGCAACTCGCTTGGCCCCCGCAGCCAGTTAATGGTGATGATGATAGCACAATTTCTCTCCTCGCGATGAAGGATGGAACTGTTTGACGCATGCAAAAACGGTTGACTTTTTCCTCCCTGTTCTGGATGGAGACAATAACGACACACACGCGGCTTTTATCTGGCATGGAGACGCGGTTCAGACTTTCACGAGGAAGACAATGGCGACAGCGAGCTAACGGCTGTTGGCTTCCTCTCTGCACTACCACGCATAGCAAGAGGGTTGGGTTTTTTTTGGGGGGCTTTTGGAAGAATAATCGTAATAATTATAGTAATAACAATGATAATAACGCTAATGTTCTTCTGCACCAAGTGACCATATTCTCTCCACTACCGAGGTAGAAAAAACAAAAAAACTATTTATATATTTATTTATTTATTCATTCATTTAGCTATTTATTAGTTACTTATTTGTTAAGTAATTTTTTTATGTTGCACTTTACTTTTTATTTACTTCCTATTTCTACCGCAACAGGCCAAAGCATATGCCACAGTTTTTTTTGGTTTTGTTGTAGTTATTTTTTTTATTTTATAAAGGTTATTTGCATGCAAAAAAAAAAAGAAGAAAAATCGAATCTATGCCAACATCATATAAAGCTTTCTTTTTGTTCTTTTTTAATTTTTTTGGTGTCTTTTATTTTGGGCAGAAATGTAATAGACGAGGGCAATATTTTTCTCTTGGAGCCTCCGCAGAATTTTTTCAAAGCAATAATCACACTAATGCATGGTATTTTATGATGAATTTACGAAGTATTACCTACTACTGTATAGCAGTTTTAAAAATCAGGTATGTTTTACTTCATCGATAGTTATAAAACAGAAAAAGACAAACATTGCAGACATCAGGGAACATGCCAATGTAGTGTTAGCAAAGCAAAAAGAATACAAAATGTCTTTTCTCTCGTTATGCACTGCCTGCCTCTTAGTGAGTAGAACTAACGTAGGATTTGGGGGTTGGGGGGAGCTGGGATCAGCGACTTGCTGGATTTGGTGCCTGTTGTTCATTTCAGTCCTGGACAAATAAACGCGTGTAACACCGCTCATCAAAAATTCAAACAGAGGTATAAGACTGCAGTGGAGGCTGTGACGTGAAGGGGCATCCAAGTTGCCAAGTGTTCAACTTGAAATGCAATGCATTATTCAAACGCACATCAAGTGTGCATTCTTAGACCGCGGAAAAAGCGTGCACTTACGGCTGGATGGCCTGGCACCTTCACAGTTACAACCCCCCCGACCCCCCCCCCCCCACCCCGACCCCCGCACACTGTACATTATTCTGCAGCAGGCACCATTCATTTCTATTGAGCCAACCAACAGGATTAACCCGCAAGTCATATAAGGTCCCTGAACAATACACGGCGAGAGTGTTGAGCAATATGGCTGATAACAGTGCGGCTGAACCCAGCTCTCTAAGCCGCCCCCAAAAAAAAAAAAAACAAACATCCGCTGTAGATTCCTGGAGCTTCCCCGGAGACGCTCGCAGGACACGCACAACTGCGCCAAAACATTTGTGCTCGGTAATGACGAGTTGGCGTTACGTAACGTGGAGAGAACATCTGCGTTGTCTGATTGAACTCGGCACCCCAGTCAAGCTCCCTACAATTGGAAATAAGAGGTTTAATATGAACAAGTGATTCTTCTAAAAAGAAAGAAAAAAAAAGGACTTTGGATAATTGCGGCAGTTCCTCGGGCGTGCGTAACCTTTATTTAATCACACTTTGAGATGAAGATCCCGAGTTCAATCGGGAGATTATTCAATTAGTGATTTGCCTTCCACTGCGCATTATTTTAGGGTGACGAGGACAAAAAAAAACACACAAAAAAACGAGTTTGCACTGAACATGCACTTATGCCCTACTTTTACCTTCATCTCTAACTGCTCTTGTATGAAGACAAACGCTTCTGAGAATGTTGTGAAGGCGGCAATTTTGTCAAAAGCGTGTTAGGTTGCAGCCGTCGATCTCATCTTGAGCTCTTTGAAAAATGAGTCTCAATAGCCGAAATATTTTTATCCGGGAATTAAAAAAAAAAAAAAAAAAAAAAAAAGCAAAGCAAAACATAAAAAGAATAGAAGAACAAAATCCACGGAGATGAAGATAAAGTGGGAATATTTGTTGACTGTGAAATCGATGCAATACCATAAAGGAGCTTAATAGCAGATAAGAAGTGCGAGAATTATGTGAAGAGCATGCACAGGAATAATTCAAATGGAACTCAGCGGAACGTAGACCTCCGCTAGGGTGATACAATCTTCACTCTGTCTCGTTTGATTGGAAGAATAATCGTCTCATCGTATTATTAGTTGCACACACCAAATTGATCGATTGCTAGTTTTGAAATCAGTTAAGTCAACTCCAATAGTTTGTTCAATAATTGTTCAAGTGAGTGTAAATGGGGAACAAAATGATTGCAAAATTATCGACGTTATTTATTACACATGAAATTTGACATCTAGGTACAGATTTTTAGCAAGAATCATGCAAGTTGACATGCTTGATTTGCTTCCGGGGGCCACATAAAATTACGTGGCGGGCCGGATCTGGCCCCTGGGCCTGGAGTTTGACACCTGTGCTATAAGTACAGTCAAACCTCGGTTTTCAGACGTCTCGGTTCTCGTCCAATTTGGTTTTCGACCAAAATTTGAGTTTTTAATGCCTCGGATGACGAACAAATTTCAGTCCTCGAACATACTGAGCGCACTTGAATGCACCATTTGACTCCTCTCGCCTTCCTTACACGAGGAAGTGACACTTCCTCGGGTAGACGAGGAAGTGACGCTTCCTCGTGTTGCTTTCCATTGTGAGCAGACGTGTTCAGTAAACATTTTTATTTTAAAAAGGGCGTGGTTTCGCTTTTCGAACAATTTTGGTTTTTGAACAGCCTTCTGGAACGGATTAGGGACGAAAAACGAGGTTTGACTGTATAAGTAAATGACTTGTGAAAGTAAATGACTTGCTCACAACCTTCCCAAACCGACAAGGACATAAAACGAGGTTTCAAAATGCTGACAAAAAAAAAAATCTGAATGCGCAGAAACCGCGCGCCCACTCAATCGTCAATTATATCCAGCAAATTATTTCCAAGCACATGTAATGTATTTCTAAACAAATCTCCGAATTCTCCAGGCAGGGTCTTTAAGAGCAATAATCGTCTGAAAATGCGGTGTTTGATCACGAGGTTCAGGTTTGGTTGCAGTTGTGCGTCTCCTTGTGAGCTCCAGATCTTTTGCTCTCCATGCACTTCCATTCCAATCATGTCCACCTTTCAAAGAAAGTAGCACAATGAAACTAACTAGAATTCAGGTAGAGAAGAATTGAAAACTTGTACTAGCTTGACCTCTCCTTTTTTCTTTTCTTTTTTTGTTCTTTTTTTTGTATTTCCGAGCTGAAGGGCGCTACGTTGACCGAGCTAATCACTTCTTGGACGATGGGTCCGTAAAGGCTTTGCGTGCGAGGCGTTTTTAACCGCTGTACAGTGATATCTGACACTATTAATCTCAGGAGATTCCGGGCTCTCGGGTGCAGAGGGAGGATCTCCTGGGTCTTTCGAGCCAGTATTTAGACAATGTAAGCACAATGAACACAAAGCATTTTGTGGCACTTCATAATAAAGAACTATCTTAACCAACAGAGATGCTTTGTTGTCTTAATTTTTCCTTTCGACAGAAAATGGAGTGGGCGAAAATCCTTTTTTTTTTTAATAGCTTTTTATTCACTTTAAACGGCATTAAGTACATTGAAATGAATTCATGTTTGAGTGCCAGCTTCTGTTTACAGAGACGATCCCTCTTTCTGGCCACATCTACTATACAGCAATATTAGGAGAGCTAATATCGTATGTTTAAAGAGATACCGAGAGATAGTGAGAGGGCACAGTGGGCTCATTAGCACTCTTAAGGCAGCGAGCTGCCCGGCGGTAATGGGCTGCTTTTCTTTGCTTAAACAAACGCTGCCGTTTCCTACATCAATATGTGGACAATTTAGCGGCGGTTAGTTGGGAGTGACGCAGAGTTCCCCCTTTTTACTTTCAAGTCGATTTTTCTTTTTCAGTTCGCTCGCTTGACCTTCACCCGTTCATCTGCTAAAAAGGGAAACGACTTGGAAATGAATATCTCAGATGTTCTTAAGCTGTTGTGTCTGTGTGATCAACGTCACTATTTTCTGCACAACTCGCTCGTACAAGGAACTGAACAGCAATATATTTGATGTCTAAAACTTTCCAAGGAGCTCCACTTATGTGCTTTTCTGTGAATCTTCCGGTCTCTCTTGATCCCTACTGCCACCTGCTAGTGACAATCTTTGACATTAAGATGAGTACAGTAATCCCTCGTTTATCACGGCTAATGGGGACCAAAACCACCCTCGATAAACGAAAATCCGCGAAGTAGCGACCAATAAACATACTGTATTAAAAAAATAATTGCTCCACGTGGACCTTTGCGCCTGAGCAGAGAGCACTAAAACACACACACACACACACACACACACAGGCCAGCGATCCCCTTGTGCAGCAGACGTGTTTATGATTAGTCAATTAAGACAATTAAGGATGAAAGAGACCTGCTTTTGTTCTTATAAGCCTCTCTCTCTCTCTCTCTCTTTCTCTCAGCAACACACATACACTCACCTGCGCCATGCATGCACGCACACACACGTGCCCCACGTGGACCTTCACGCTTGAGTAGAGTGCGCACACACTAGCACGCATAGTAAACACTTAGACACTGATTTTTATGGACTTAAAAAAAAAAAATAAAAAAATATATATATATATATATATATATATAATATATATATATATGTTTGAAAAAATCCACGATGCACTGAACCCGTGATAAACGAACCGCGAAATAGCGAGGGATCACTGTACTCAGTTCCCTCTGAGAACAATCGTTTTTTTCCCCCCCCAGGTACTTTTGATCACTTTTTAGGGCTCATCTTGGGCTGTCTAAATGTGGTCCGCATGGTGAAGAGGACCGTTTTAATCCCAATTCCAAATTGAACGAGGGTATTTATTGGTTGATATTTTCCCAGAATGCAAATGGTACAGTCTCATTCCCACTCTATCAAGCACATAATATGCAACTGTAACTTCAGGTAGCTGTTTTTTTTTTTTTGATGCGCTGTTTGCAAATTCACTTCACCTCGTAGTTTGCACAGTCCAGTGATTCGAAGACTCGACATTGAACACGCAGTCAAGTGCGGCTTTATGGAATGGAATTGACGTGAGGTTCTGTCAACATCTGTTGCAGGGATTTTACACTCGAGGTACCTTCGCTTTTGGTGTTAACAGTGAACGCTTATGTTATTTGCCCCTTGTCACTGTGTATTGATTTTTAATGGCTTCGCATTTATGTATTTTCAAAGTGATGTAACAAAGAACCCCAAAAAAAGGTGTTTTTGTTCTCCCTTTGCGTTGATGCAGGCCGCAGTCTTTCCACCACACTACTTTCTTTTTGTTGCAGGAAATTAAGTAATCTTGCTGCTTTCTGCTCTGCTGATTTTCGACGGTTTTACATGATACTTATTATTTACCAAAGCCTGACCTGGAGTGCTGCAGGCCTTTTTTTATTCTGACATAATGATCCAATGTGGTTTTTTTTTTTTTTTTTTCCTAAAAAAACAAAACCAACAACCTGTGTAGCATGTGATGCAAAAAACAATCTGTACCATCTATCGAAGCTGAGCTGCTTCAAAAAGACACAACGCAGCAGCACTTTGCAGCTTTATCAAGTCGAGTACATCTCGCGACTTCAACGAGAAAATTGGTTTCACAGCAACGCCGGTGCACACCTATGAATCAGCTTCAGCACCCTCCGCCACCAAGCACGAGCTTCTTTTCATCCCTCTCTCTCTTTTTCTCTCCCTCCCTCCACCCCTCCATCGTCATCATCATCATGATGATCATCATCATGATCACTACTTCCTTTACCCTTCTGCCACTAACCTCTCCTCTCGCTGCTGCCAAGTTGAACCAGGCCATTGGGCCTTTGAGGACCTGCAAGTCATTTAACTCCTGCTAGATAATTTAAATCTTAGAATATAGCTCCCCCTCAGATAATAAGCTTTATCGCTTGATTGCTCTGCACTCTCCCCACTGTCTTTAGATTCCTGTCCGGGGACCAAGTCAAGCGAATCACACCATTTCCTTTCCTGGCAAGTCAAATTAACACCCTCCGTGTGTGTGTGTGTGTGTGTGTGTGTGTGCGTGTGTGTGTGTGAGCGCCAAGGGTGCAAAATAAAATCCAACAAGTAACGGTTAAGTAACGATAGTGAGGACACCTGTACCATTTCACAGCTCCACAGGTGTCTCATTAAACAGTGACTTTGTGGTGAATTTAAATGGCCGTCGATGCTCCTATGCCTCATCAGCAGTCATTCGCCTCGAGAATCTTCCAAAGGCTCAAATTTGCGCAAATACTTATGCAGCAGTATCGCTAATGAATAAGAGGACACAGAGGCGAAAAGTGGCTACTCAAGTGAAAATGATATTAAATCGGGGTCACGTCGGGCACGGAGGGCAAAGACGTGTAATAATGTGATGTCATGGTGATGACCTCCACTTGTAAGCGATCAGTGCAGGATGAGGGAACAGCAATCTAATGACGACGTGACCTTTTCCCACCCATCTCTTCCCTTTTTTTGGGGGGGGGGGGATCCACTCAAGCTCACTTTTTAGTCTTTATCCGAGGCAGAACAAACCCTCGGTTTTGAGGACTTTGACTTACACTTACTTGAGTGTAATGTCTGTTGTTGCTCATGAGTCATATTGGATCATACGTCTGTCATTTTTGAGACAGCGGTCGGTTTGAAGAGGCTAACCTGGAGTCATCAAGGTCATCAAAGATTAATTTTGACTTTGGCAGTGATCCATAAAAAAAAGGATGATGGACGCTCGTTTCGACAACATATTTATTTTAGTTCATCCATTTTCTGATCCGCTTCATCCTCACAAGGGTCGCGAGGTGTGCTGGAGCCTATCCTAGCAGTTTTCAGGCAACACCCTGAACCAGTCGCCAGCCAAGCGCAGGGCACACATAGACAAACAACCATCCGCGCGCACATCCACACCTAAGGACAATTTTTGGAATGTGGGAGGAAACCGAAGTACCCGGAGAAAACCCACGCAGGCACGGGGAGAACATGCAAACTCCACTCAGGAAGGCCCGAGCCAAAATGGAACCCTGCACATCTGCACTGTGGGGCTAACCTGACGCACTAACCTAGGGGTCAACAACCCAAAATGTTGAAAGAGCCATATAGGACAAAAAAAACCCCCAAAACACAAATATGTCTGGAGCCGCAAGAAAATAGAAGCCTTCTATAAAACTTATAAAACACATGCTGTATGTATGTAGGAGACTGGACTGGACTGTCTCAGAATTGTTTGTTATTCATTCCTTTGTTGTGTGTTCACAAACGCCCCCATAGAATTTATTTTGTGATTTCCTGACTTGATTTTTTTGTTTTGGTGCATTATTTTCACTTTTCTCAGTGTCAGTGAAGTGATCATGAAATTCTGTTTTTCGGAGGCTGTCTTTGAACGCCTCTCGAGTCGAACGAGAAGAGAGAAGGCACGGAGTCGGACGCAGACGTCTGTTGTTTGTCGAGACTGTTAAAAGCATAAATAAAGTGTCCGTTTTAAAAAACCAAGACCACAGCTCTCCTTTTTCAGAGCTGCAACATGTATCTATATCTATTTGAGCTATATTAGCCTACAGTCAAAATCTTTTTCCATTTTCAAAAATTTTTTTATAAAGCTCCAGGGGGCCACTAGCTGTCGCTAAAGAGCCGCACGCGGCTCTGGAGCCGCGTGTTGCCGACCCCCGCACTAATCAGTCGACCACCGGGCCACCATTTTAGCTCATCTGTATGTTAATTGTGACAACATCAACACTGACTAATGGAAATGTGCTTCCGTAGTTTACGATTCTTAACCGTACCATACAGCTCGGTGAAAACTTGGCCACTGGTACAGATTGGTATATCAATGAATCCATCGCAGTCAAAGAGTGTACTACAGTATATGACTCACCGGGGTCATTTAGCATTAGAACATTAGCATTAGTCCTCCATCTTCAGCTCCCACTCCTGTGCAGGCTGTTGGCAGCAATGAGGTATAAAGGACAAGGCTGTGAACATTTTCACCACATTCCAGGCTATTTGTAGAGACGGCTGCTGTCATCAGAAGCATCAACGAGTGCTGTTCACAGCTCTGGCGGAGGTGTGGACTGTTCTGCCAGTCTGGTTATTTAATCATTTCAGAATAAGCATTTCTTGAACTTTATTGTAGCTAGCACATGCCGCTTTGACACCCCCCCCCCCCCCCCCTCCCCTCCCCTCCCACACCCCCCAATGGCCACCATCGGCTGGGATAGGCGCATGCTAATTCCGGCTCTACTTGTCAGCCTTGTTCCCTGGGAAAAGGCGTTTACAGGAGCATATTTTCAAGAGCAGCGGGCATAGATGCTGAACAAAAAGCCCAACAGCATCGCTTGTTCTGCGAGAGATTTGTTGAAAAGGATGTCAAAGCTGGAAAGAGCTGCGTCGCACTTTAAAAATAGCAGCCACTTCTAGTTTGGGTGGCAACAGGCCTGATGTATTGGAGAACTGGTTTCATGACAATGGTTTCCTCTGCAGTAGTGCTAACAAGACGGGGCACATGGGGAGCTCTCCGCTGCTAACGTTTTGTGTGTGCTGCATCCTTGTTTTCATATTTGTACATTGTTCTGCATGGGTGGTGATTTGCTCAAGGCAATAACATTTTTTTTTTAGTCTGAATATGATCTTGTTTTTATAGTGTATTCAATGAAATAGCTGTTGAACATGATTTGCTCAACATTTTATTCGATACAGCACAGCTGTGTGTTTATTAATACGCAGCAACGTGTAAAAGTTCTCCATCGTCCAAACTATTTAAGTTAATTAAATGGAAAAGAAACAACAAATCATCAAACCTGTCACGTTGCAAGGTGGTGGTGGTGGTGGTGGAACCCAAAATGCAGGCAGGAGGGAGGAGCAGAGTGAACTTGACGAGTTGTATTCAAATACTAAGGAAACGAAATGCACCAAGTCTGGAAAACAAAACGAATCCAAAGTAGCAAACAAAAGCATGGCATAACAAAGTGATGAACATAAACCAACAGAAACCGTGACAGCAACTAACATGACAAAAGCAAACAGCAACAATGACCCGACACCGAGTGTTCGTGCCGGGAGTCCTTTTAAACAAACAAACTAATTACATAACGACCAACAGGTGTGCAGCTGCAGGGAGAACCCTACAGTGCCACCTATTGGTCACAAACAGAATCATGACAAAACAGATTTATAGCTGGTTTATACCACTCAGAAAAGACAATTCTCAATACATGGGCTGCGATGCAATTCAAGGGTGATTTCAAAATGTAACGATGGGATTCGGTTCATTGAATGAAAACCAAGTTTCTGACTGAAATTGTGATTTTTTTTTTCCTACTAAACTAATATTCAATCTCCAATCACTTGCTTAAAATACAGTGGACAAAAGTCTACACACCCCTGTTCAAATCCCAGGTTTTCATTATGTGAAAAAAAAAAAAAATTGAGACCAAGATAAATCTTTTCAAAACCTTTTCCACCAATCATGTGACCTGTACAACTCAAGTGAAAAAATAAAATGAACCAATGCCATTTCAATTGATTTTAATGAGTCAGCACACAGGTCACCAATTCAGATGCATTTTGATTGCCTCTCATTCACCCAATATCAATTTCAGATATTCTCGTGGGCTTTTCCTGGCTTTTTTTTTTTTTAACATTCTAGTTAACTTTTTGAACTGTCCCAGTCCCAGCTGAAGAAAAGCAGCCCCTTTCCATCATGCTTCCCTGTAGGTCTGTTATTTGTTTGGTATCGAGTGGTGTTATGTTTGCGCCAAATAGAACATTTGGAATTATGCACCCCTCCTCCAAAAAATCAAACCTTGGTTTCATCAGACATTTTCCCACATGCGTTCAAGACAATTTGTGTTTGTATACATGCATTTAGAAATAAAACAAAGAGGTGGGAGTTGTCATCATGAGTAATAGCGCGTGACTGCATGACTGCCTTGCACACCTGTATGGGTGGCCAAGCAGGTGATGGATGAACCTGGAAGCCTGAGCCACGATGCCAATATTCTAATTCCATTGTGCTATAAGGGCTTTGATTCTTTGCTGGATGAGAGATGAAAACAACATAATATGAACGATTACCAGCTATTGGGGTCATGCACGCATACACACATACACACTTAAGAATAACAGTAATTATTCATCATCACTCAAAAATTTATAGGCCTCTTTATTTGACTTGGAGAATAGATGGGAGCATGGGTCTGCCTGCAAGCTGTGTAGCTAAGCAAATACTCCCTCAGAGAGAGAGAGAGAGAGAGAGAGAGAGAGAGAGAGAGAGAGAGAGAGAGAGAATGGAAGAAAAGAGAGAATGTGGGAGGAGAATAGGAAATTAGATTAAAAGGCAAACAACATAGAAAGTGAGCGAGAGTGTGCGAGAGAGAGAGAGAGAAAACACTTGGGGAGTTGAGCCGAAAGAGAACGACAGAAATGGGCAAGTGAGGGAAAGAGGAGGAGGATAGAGGGATGGAGGTAGCTCAGGGGGGAGAGGAAGGAGACTTGACCCAGATTGGAAGCCTAACAGCAACAGCAGCAGCAGCAGCCGAGTGAGCCGGTGAATGTTTAATAGCTTTCACACGCACACACACACACACAGACACACACACACAGACACTGTTGACTGGGACTCTTGTTGCTGGAGTTCAGTTCCGACCTGTTGAATTGCAGTAATGGTGATGCGATTATCATTATATTGGCAATAAAAGAAAATGCAGCGGCTGAACGAGACACTATAACGAGATGCAATATAATTCAAATGTAAATAGAATACAGAAGCTCCGTTGGAAGGGGAAATTTGGGGCGCATTTATTTTTCTTTACGGGATCTGTTTCCGAAGAGTTGTAATTGTTAAGCGCATGCGTTATGAGAGATGCTATCTTCTCATAGTTAAGTAATCCTGTCTTATTGTATAGCATGGTAGAAAAAAAAAACCCCAGCGCAAATGCTCGTTTATGTATTTTTTTTTTTTATTATGTGGTTCCCAGGGATAATTTTAATACTAGTCATATATTTTGCCACAGAAATATGCATAAACCATACACAAAGGCAATATAATTGGCCAGCTAGATTAAAGTAGGGAGATTTGTTTTTCTTCTTCAGGCGTTTAATCATATTTTTCTGGCATACAGGCTTTGACCCAAATCCATACAATTAAAAACTGCATTAATTTCCTGCTACCTAAACCCTGAAACGTCACCTATAGGAAGGTAAAAACAGCCAGTAAATGCAAAAAAAAAAAATTATTACATTAAAAATAATAATAATAATAATTGATAATAATGACATCTTGGTCCCTCCACACACCATGTGTGTGACGTGGCCCATCATAACTGAACTGGACAAATGGCAAAATAATAATAATAATAATAATAATAAATTAATTTTTAAAAGGGCGGCCCGGTGGATCCAGTGGTGTTAGCGCGTCGACCGCACCGTGCAGAGTTGTGGGTTCGATCCCGGCTCCGGCCTCCCTGTGTGGAGATTGCATGTTCTCCCCGGGCCTGCGTAGGTTTTCTACGGGTACTCCGGTTTCCTCCCATATTCCAAAAACATGCACGGCAGGCTGATTGAACACTCCAAATTGTCCCTAGGTGTGAGTGTGAGCGTGGATGGTTGTTCGTCTCTGTGTGCCCTGCGATTGGCTGGCAACCGGTTCAGGGTGTCCCCTGCCTACTGCCTGAAGACAGCTGGGATAGGCTCCAGCTCCCCTCGCAACCCTTGTGAGGATAAGCGGATCGGAAAATGGATGGATGGATGGATCATTTTTAAAAATACAGTTAACGCCTCACACAGGTCATTTTACACTGACCAACTTCTTCTAAAACTTGACTGACATGAAACACGACGTTAACCCTGTTAATAACATTGTTATTACCACTTTGTCGCCTGTTGACAGTTGATTATAGTATTTGTCATTTTTCTTACATCTTAATATAAACAGTGGTTTACTTAGTTTTACATTTTCATCTCATATTAAGTCCTCTTAAATGGAAACAAAAATGTGCATTTAACCACGGAACAGATTCATTCTATTGCAGATCAACCACTATCCTGGATTGGATCTTCAAACTTCGTGGGTGTATTACAGCAGAATATACAATATACCATCTACAAATCTGAAGTCAAAATTATATTCCTTCTGCGTTACTGGACGTTAAAGACGATTGTGATCCTCCTGCCTTCTTTTAGCCTCATTTCAGAAGTCAGCACTTGTTCGTGTTTTCAGCTCCAATGAGTCACCCCTCTGCATGCGTGCATGTCTGTGCGGCTGCTATTTCAGCACTTTCCAGCTCTATTGATTCGAACCAGCCTGCAGGGGAGAAAGCAGGCCCCTTACAGCAACGCAACACACACACACACACACACACACACACACACACACACACACACACACACACACACACACACACACACACTTTAGGAAGATATGGTGTCAGTCAGATAAACGATACAAAAACATAATGCCTTATTGTCATCTACATCCACAATGAAATATTGTGAGAACATCTGTGCATATTCTTTCTTTCCGCTGCCTGTATAGGCTGCATGCACTACTGCATATTTATGTCATTGTGTCCATGGGTGTCAGCTTCACTAGCAGGAGTACAGACACAGCAGGAAAGAGCATAAATTATTAAAAGGACGAGCTTTAAGTACTGCAATGGCTCAGTTTTACAGTAGCTACGGAGAAAAATGACAACTTTCCCAACTTTACCCCCAAAATCGTATGACCGCAAGTTAAGTACATGTTGCAGAAGTGTAAATTTCAACACCGTGCATTTGTGCTCCTCTCCTCAAGGTCACCAACAAACGCAGACACACACACCTCACGGCAGCATTGTAACAGTTCCCAGTACCTGGATACCCACACGCCAACGTTTGAGTGCAAAGTACGCAGCGGGTGCAGGGTCAAACCCAGTGCGCCATGTCACACCTTTTCAGTGTGGCGTACTCCTCCGCCGCTGACCTCAGCTGAAAATAGAACCGGGAAGTCATTATTTCGGGATCTCATTTTCAGCCACAGCAGGGGAGGATCGCAATTAGCAAAACGTCTCTGTCTCTGTGACCGCCACTGCCGTCCGTTTTGAACAATGGCGGTGACCGTCTGAAACCACAGGAAGCACTTTGCCGCGCACTTTGGAAACAAACCGACTTGTCACGTTTCTCCCGACTCTCGGAACCTGATAATGATTGCATGTTGGGGGTTGTTTTCTCATGTTTATTGCATAATATGCTAACCAAAAAAACCCAAGACAAAACATGTCAAATTCCTATCTAAAACATGTCCAGATTTTAAGACAATCCCACCCTGTAACCTGATAGCATGATACGCTGTCTACTGGAGTGACCGAGGTCCCTGAATCGGTTAATAACATTGTTATTACCACTTTGTTACCTGTTGACAGTTTATTGTAGTATTTGTCATTTTTCTTACATCTTAATATAAACAGTGGTTTACTTAGTTTTACATTTTCGTCTCATCTTAAATCCTCTTGAAACAAAAATGTGTATTTAACCCTTTTCTTCTTTGGAAAATGATGAATTATACATTGAATGACTGCTAATGTTCACTAAACACCAAAATATGTTTTTTTCAAATATTTAATGATTTAATCCTAATTCAGGATGAGGGCCAAATTTGACCCTTTGGGATTTAAGGGTAGCATTTGAGGAGCAGAATTTATAGGGGCCAAATTTGACCCCGTGGGTTCTCCAGGGTTAAGACAGCCCCTTGATTAGGTTTTGGCAGTGGCTGTTAAAATCTTAACGAAATTATTATCGGTACAGCGAATGAAGGTTTTATGATGGCGGCATAAGCATAATGCCATCAATACGAAACACAATGCCAATATGATGCAGTTTCTGTCTCTTCATGTGTACTTTCAAATCATCGCTATTATTTTAGGTGCTCGATTTTGCAGTCTGGCTGAGCGTCATTGAAAATCAATGCGGGGAGTAATGGATAAACAGATTGGATCACAAATGAATGTCTGGGTGTGAGTTTGTGTGTGTTCCTAATACGTGCCGATCCAGTTCTTAGTCGCCCGCTAATCTTGAGTTTTGAGCAGCTTTCGTTTGGCCAGCCTATCGGCACGTTTATATCCAATCGCAAACGCACACAAAGTGCCACCTCGTGCAGTCAATATCTCCAATGTAAAGAGGAAATGTGTCGAAGTCAGCCAGAGTTCCCCTTTTTGAACAGTTTCCAAAATTGGCAGGAAAACTGATGCGTCACCATCTTGGACAGCATGACATCGGAGATGGGCCTAATTATTTCTCCAACCCCTCTGTCTCTTTTTTTGTGTCAGTTTTTTCCCCCCTTTTTTCCCACGAAACAATTAAAATCCGTTTTTCACTCTCTCACTTGGGCACCGCCGAAGAAAATATAGAATGCTTCAATTCCATTTTTGTTATTGGATTGAGTCGCTCGCCAAACTGATTGTTTCCCCTTTGCGAGATGTACAAAGCTCCTGATAAGATGCTGACAAGCTGTGACGGATGCTTTTATTCCTCCTCCTATTGTGCTGACGTGCAGATTCTCTGGAAAGTATAATGCGCCGATTGCTGAACACAAACTCCGGCAATAGGTAAACAGACACACAATACGATTGCATGGAAAGTGCCAATTTGCGCATGTGTCTTCTTACACTTTTTGCAGTGGAATGTGCACATTAGGAGTTGTTTTATGGAGCCCATTGGGGCCTCTTTGTTTTCACAGGTCATAACTTCACTGACTGGCAATATTTTCGATGACTGTAACAAAACACCGGGAAACGCCAAGGCTGTAGTTTCGGTCTTTCATGAGAAAAGGGGCAGAGTACATGGACAGAATGCATAAAAATTGTCGATAATTACCGGTACCAGGAACGGGTAGTTCAAAATAGCCCTGGACAATGATTCCATATGCAGTATTTGGGTTATATTTACTCCACTATCATTTAAATAGTAGCAGTAGAGAGTTGTCATTATTTTTGTTTGTTCACTGAAAGTTAATTTTCAAAAACTTAGCTTAAATATTGCCCATAGATCATTAGTTCCTCTTTAATCCGACCATCGACTGCATTAAAAATTGATAGTCAGAGAGAATTTTAAAAAATGTGTGAACACTACAGAAAAAATAAGAATGAAGAAACTTGAAGATTTTATTTGATGGAAAAAGGCACTGGTCTTCCTGCATGTTCTCCCCTTGTGTGGGGTTTCTCCGGGTACTCTGGCTTCTTGACATATTTCAATACGTGCATGCTAGCGCCATTAAAGTTATTATGAGAGAGCTCTAAAAACCATGCCCTCTATAACAAAAGAAGTGAGAAAGCATTATGACCAGGCAGGCCATTGCTAGCTTGTTGATTTAAAATTAAATACATTACATCTTGAGTGAAATAATGACTTGATTAATATTCATGAATATTTAGTCATTACTTTGAAACCATCTTTCCGGTAGAACACCCGATCGCTGCCGGTTAACCACCACACATTTGGATTTTCATTTCAAATAGATCCTCGCACTCCCGCGTATTCTAATCTTAATTTGGAAATCAAATCCTCCATTTTTTTGGGCGAGAAATGACAGCATGTAGCCTCGCACGGAAACATACTTGTTTACTTTTTGCACACGGGTTAACCGTGTGAGCTATCAGGCTGCTCACTGTCGCCGCTCTCCTTGAGGCAGAGGTACTGTCTGCCTCAAGGCAAGCATGTTCCCTGTGGATTTGTCATCATGGCTGTCCATGCCTCACCTTTAATTAAGCAGGAAATACAGAAATGTCTGATTTTTACGAAAAAATCGTCAAAATACATATACAGTCAAACCTCGGTTTTCGAACGTCTCGGTTCTCGTCCAATTCGGTTTTCGACCAAACATTTGGAGTTTTTTATGCCTCGGATGACGAACGAATTTCGGTTCTCGAACAAACTGAGCGCACTTGAATGCACCATTTGACTCCTCTCGCCTTCCTTTACGCGAGGAAGTGAGTCTTCCTCGTGTTGCTTTCCATTGTGAGCAGACGTGTTCAGTAAACATTTTTATTTTAAAAAGAGCGTGGTTTCGGTTTTTGAACAATTTCGGTTTTCGGACAGCCTTCTGGAACGGATTATGGACAAAAACCGAGGTTTCACTGTACATACATGTCCAGAGGACAAATATTAATACTTGTGTTATTTGATTTTTTCGTTTCTTTTTCCTCTGACAGGGGAGGCACAGCCTCACCTGCCTCCCCTGAATACACGTCACTGGTACTATATCGATCGACTGCGACTATAAATGAAAATAAAAACAAAAAAACAAAACAAAACGGAAAAAAACTTGCTGTCTCCACCGCATCAAATAAATGGCCTCAAGACAACACATGCATGCGTGTACATTTAGATGCTGCGAGCTCTCCATATAGCCTCTGGGCTTCCTGTTCTGCTTGTCACTGCTCATCTCTTTTCGATTTGAGACTGTTACTACCTGCCTGATGCATATTTGAAGAAGTTCAAACTCCTGCCATGTATATTCCTTACCGCCTTGCTGTCTGCCACACACCTCATGTCCCTCGTCTCTTTCCCTTTCTTCCATTTTTGTCAGGTTGCCGTGTTTATCTAGTTTTAAAAAAGTCTACCTGGAGAGACATTGGATCTCTTCGCACTCTTTTCCCGCCACCTGTGTCTCTTCTTCGTGACACAGATGATTCATAAGATAGGAGCGAGAGCCTGTCTGCTTGTTTACAAGGCCTGTGTTTGTGTGTGTGTGTGTGTGTGTGCGCGCACACGTGTGTGTGTGTGTGTGTGTGTATCTATATTTGTTTGTGTTTTACGTGCAAGTGTGTTGATAATTTACCAGCAATTGAGTGTGTGTGTGCATGTGTGGGTCTTACTAATTTGATTAACGGGTATAAACAGTTAAGCAAGCGGTAATGACGAGCAAGAAGCCCGCTGCTGTAGCCGGTGGGCTTCTTCTGCTGATTACGATCGTTATGAAAATAAACCCACGGAGCTGTGTGTGATGTGGTCAGTGATGCATATCTTTACAGTGTGTGTGTGTGTGTGCATGTTGTGTTTTCAGTCCCGAATCTTTAATAGAAGAATGACAGTGTGCACCGTGCAGTCACGACAAATTCCCGCCATGAAAGAGTGACAGTAAACAAGCTCTCCATCTTGAGATCGCAAAATGTCACCGCACAGATGTGGCGCTTCTTTTGCCAAATGTTTTTTTTTCTTCTTTAAATGGCGTCGGAGCTATCGCTGTTATCAGACGATAAACTGTGTCACAGGATCTTTTTTTTTTTTTTTTTTTTCATATCCTCAGGCTCACTCATGCTCCATTTTCAGTTTACTCCGCTGAAGGCTGAATAAGGGATAGATTTTTTTTTTTTTTCGTCGAGGTGGACTCGTTAGAGTTTCAGTTTAGACCGGGGGTCGGCAACACGCGGCTCCAGAGCCGCATGCGGCTCTTTAGCGACATCTAGTGGCTCCCTGGAGCTTTATAAAAAAGGCTATTATAGCTCAAATAGATATAGATACCTGTTGCAGCTCCGAAAAAGGAGAGCTGTGGTGTTGGTTTTATAAAATGTACACTTTATTTATGCTTTGAACAGTCTCGACAAACACAGACACGTCTGCGTCCGACTCCGTGCCTTCTCTCTTCTCGTTCGACTCGAGGGGCGTTCAAAGACAGCCTCAGAAAAACGGAAATTCATGATCACTTCACTGACACTAAGAAAAGTGAAAATAATGCACCAAAGCAAAAAAAAAATCAAGCTAGGAAATCACAAAATAAATTCTATGTGGGCGTTTGTGAACACTCAACAAAGGAATGAATAACAAACAATTCTGAGACAGTAGAGTCTCCTACATACATACAGCATGTGTTTCCTACATTGTAAGTTTTATAGAAGGCTTTTATTTTTTTGTGGCTCCAGACATATTTTGTTTTTTGGTTTTTTTTTGTCCTATATGGCTCTTTCAACATTTTGGGTTTGCCGACCCCTGGTTTAGACGATAGGTTACAAACTGCAGCCTGTTGCCTTGAAATACCAAAATATATCAAAATCTGGAAGCGACAAAACAGGAAGTAGCCTGGTGTCTTTTCCTGCCGCCGAACGGCAAGATACATCCCTGTTATAATAACACATTTTCGAATCGACAACTCTGAAAGTTACACTAATACTCAGTTTGTATTTCTCTTTGGATAGACTCTTCGGGATTGATAAAGGAATGTGATGATGTCATCTCACCACCAGATCTTTCTGTTCTGCCAGCTCGTCTACATATGACATCATCTCAATCGCTAATTTTCAATTCGGTGTAATTCACCTCCAACTCATCTAATCAATAATAAGCGCATGCACTCAAACTGTTGCCGAGCACTTTGCATCTATAACCTACTTAGGCAGTTTAATTTGCGGCGGACTCCAATTCTGATGAGTTTCAGAATAAGCTCCTCTTGCTCCCCTATCGGCTTTCTGCTCGGCATTTGTGTGAACGGGCACGCGCACGCACGCCCGCTACATCCAAAACACAGGCATGAAAGCTGACAAGCTGGGATGCTAATAAACACACACGCACACACACGCAGACACACATAGGCGCAACAAATACACACACGTGCAGTTGGAATGCAACTGGGAGGCTGCTCCCTTGTCTTGCCTGGAGAGGGAGAAGCTTATTATGGAGCCTTATTGAAGGCTTCAAAGAGTTTAAATTAGGGTGGAGAGGAGGGATTAGAAGACAAGCAGGAGAAAGAGGAGGAAAGAGGCAGTAGCTGTAAGTGAGAAGAAAGAAAGGAGGCAGACTGAGCGAAGGAGGGAAGCGGTACAAACGGGAAAAGAGGCCAGGAGAGGAGAGGAGTGGTGAAGAATGTCGAGGGCAAGAGGAGGAGGACACGCAAGGGTTTGCCGGCTCATGCTGATCTTTGACTGGACCACATCTGAAGGCTTCTCACTGGTTCGTTCTCAAGTAGGAGTCGACACTTGTGGGGGGGGGAGAGAACGCTTGGAAAGTGATTTCTTTTCTTAACTGCCTGCATGGATTCAGCGAGACGGCTCTTCCTAATCAAGTGATATCCAACAGCCCATTTTATTTTATGTTTAGGAGCCTATTTGGACACTTCATTTTGGTGCACGTGCTAAATACCGAGCCTCCTTTGTCCAAGACATTTGCCTAACAACAATTCAACTTTCACAGTGACAAGAGCACTCGCACAAACAAAAAAACCCCCAAAACAAAACAAACGTGTGAGGCGGACTTGTTGAATGTAAAAATATTGAAGCATCTGGCAATAAAACTCCACTCGAGCCCTGTATTTCTTTTTTCCCCCTGCAGCCTAGATTCGGACCGGCACACCCTTAAATGTGCCTACTTTTGTCCCAAAATTGTCTCAACTTTAATAATGTCGAGAGACTGCGAGCAATCTACAAAGTACGGTCCTACCATTGCCGATAATCACTCGCTGTGGGTTGTGACCAAACGAACAAATTGCCGAATACAAGCGGCTGCCATTATTTTCCTCCGTGGGGTGTCCGGGCGGTGATTATTGACTCTTTCATTCCACAAGACGTACTTGTACGTCTTTTTAAAATTAGGCCCCGCCTACCAAGGACGGACATGTACGTCTAAGTGCAATCTGTGAATGAGAATAAACCGTCTGCATTGTAAATCATGGGAAAAAAAAGTGACCAGTAGGTGGCAGTGGTGCCTCACGTGCTTGAAATGCATGCTTTGACAAAAAGCTCATTTTCTCCGTTTTTTGCCCAGGAATCGCCATTTTCATTAAATTTAGCCATTTTGTAATGCCGATTGCTGAAGAATGGAAAAAGATAGAAACAATTTTTTTTTCTGTTGAAAGAAGAGAGTCCAAACTTTATTTTGGTAGGCTCCATGTTTATATAGCATTAGAACCAAATATTCTGTGGGCCTTGCAAGATCAGTCAAAATCCAGTAAAACACCGGTTGCTCCAGTGAAAATGGCTGGGATTGAATGAGTTAATTTTGAATAATTAGTCAATATTCATCCCCAAGATGTACTTCGATCATCTTTCCAAGATGCATCCGATCGTATTGAAACGGGTTTGGCACAGTGCAGGGAACCATTCCATTCTAAATAAAACGGAGTACAGTCATACCTCGGTTTTCGACCATAATCCGTTCCAGAAGGCTGTTCGAAACCACGCTCTTTTAAAAAAAAAGTTTTTTATTGAACACGTTTGTTCACAATGGAACACTACACGAGGAAGCATCACTTCCTCGTCTACCCGAGGAAGCGTCACTTCCTCGCGTAAGGAAGGCGAGAGGAGTCAAGTGACGCATTCAAGTGCGCTCAGTTTGTTCGAAGACCGAAATTCGTCCGTCATCTGAGGCAAAAAAAAACTCGAAATTTTTGGTCGAAAACCGATTTGGTCGAGAACAGAGACGTTCGAAAACCGAGGTTTGACTGTACCATGAGTTGGTTGTTTATCTTTTCAAACTAAATAGGGCACTGTCAAAATGTTGATTGCACAACTTACAGGAAATAACATCCAATTTGCTCCTAACCTGACTGAACTGAAAACGCTGGCGATTATGCACATTATTCATTTTTATGGAAATTCAGTGTCCTTGTTTGGGTTTTGTTTCCAAATGAGCTGTGTTTTGTAATAGCACCAACTGCCTTGAACTAGAAAATGGACACGCGGCCTTGGAAGATTTTCCTTATCGTTGGCGCCGTATATCTAATTGATTTATTTAAGAACCCCTAAAAAAAACCAAAAATCTAAAAAAGGGGGGAAAAAAATCGCCTGCCAATTTGTGCTGATTGTTTCATGTTTGTTTGCTGTGTGCTGTATGAGGACTTGGCAGCACACATCAGTTGTCTTATCAGTGTCCCTGTTGGCAAGATGCATCACATTGTTATGAAACAGGAGAGGCAATCAGCTCAGGGATAAGCAGAAATAGCATCTTGACTTGGAGGATGTTTTTGTAAAAGTCAAACATCATGAACGCAATTGGACTTGTATGGACAACATTTTTATTCATTTATCATGCATGCCCCTGACGGCTTCCTCTGCGATTCCCCATCTTGCTGTTTCAATTTACTCATTGACCCGCAGAAAGTCCATACTTTGCCTCCGAGTATGACTATCAGAAGCCTTATCTCCTCATTGCAGACTATTAAACATTGATGTGATGTTCGTATAAAAGCTGCAATCTGGAACAATACATGTGAATGACCTAAAAAAAAAAAACAACAACAAATTGTCTGATAGGCCAGTGATTTGTCTAAGGTGAATAATTTGCGGGAACCTCTGTTTGTACAGTCAAACCTCGGTTTTCGAACGTCTCGGTTCTCATCCAATTCGGTTCGACCAAAAATTTCGAGTTTTTTATGCCTCGGATGACGAACAAATTTCGGTTCTCGAACAAACTGAGCGCACTTGAACGCAGCATTTGACTCCTCTTGCCTTGATGGATCCATAATCCGTTCCAGAAGGCTGTTCGAAAACCGAAATTGTTCGAAAACCGAAACCACGCTCTTTTTAAAATAAAAATGTTTACTGAACACGTCTGCTCACAATGGAAAGCAAGACGAGGAAGTGTCACTTCCTCGTCTACCCGAGGAAGCGTCACTTCCTCGTGTAAGGAAGGCGAGAGGAGTCAAATGGTGCATTCAAGTGCGCTCAATTTGTTCGCGAACCAAAATTTGTTCGTCATCCGAGGCATAAAAATCTCGAAATTTTTGGTCGAAAACCGAATTGGATGAAAACTGAGACGTTCGAAAACCGAGGTTTGACTGTATGTCTATCCACATTCCGATGATGCGATATGAAGTATAGGTGATTTACTCCTTCCAGAATTTGATTCTGTGTGATTTAGGGAGATTTTCAGGCAGAATAAATACGGAGGAACACCTTATGATGGCAGGTGAGGGACTGCCGACTCAGCACATTTAATCTGCTTGTTTGGTCATGCTAACCTTTTCATGCACCCTGTAACCTGAAGCTGTCCACTGTAGTAACCGCTGTCCCTAAAAGGGTTAATGATGAAGACATGTCCCAAGTCCTCATCAACAAGTGGTTTGTGGATCGGAAGAGTAGTAAATTCAAGACAAACATGTACGGATTTCTCTTTACAGTGGACTGAAGCAAAAAAAACAATAAACAAGTTGGGTATTTGCAAGACGACTCCCCATGTGTTTCTCCGAATGAGTGAGTGTCAGCAGGATAATTCACTTCTGGCACAGAGGATGAGGACCTCAATTCAGTTTTAGTCTGTCACATCCACATTTAAATTAGACTTCTGCAGAGGGGCGATTTCGTTGCATCGTCGGGGGGGTTGAAGAGAGAAAGATGGGGGAGGCGGATAAGAAAAGGAGGAGGAAGGCACAGGAGAAGAGAGATGGAAGAGAGAAGACGCAAAGGAATAGGACTACTTTTTCTTGCCAGAGACACTCAGCACAATCAAGTGTTGTTTCACTATCGGACCGGTCCCCATGACAACTGTCCTGGATTCCGATGCGTGCCATCTCTTCTAACAACACGCATCTATATTAAATCAACTCAAAAGCAGACATGGCATAAAACAGGGCAAACGTGTCGCGCTCGTAGCGCTGCGAGCCAAGCGATAATTTCCACGGGTTTGAAGCTGAAAATTTCGACGCCATGGTTTTTATTGTGTGTGTCAAATCAGTGGTTTTTTTTGTTTTTTTGTTTTTTTTAGAGAATAAGTAACAGATGAACCCGACTCGCCGCGTGTTCGGCCAAGTTCTCCTCACTTTCATTCTGTCTTCCACTTAACACGTTTGTCTCCAACATAGTTGCAATATCCTCAAAAGAAAATAACAGAGCCGCCGCGGTCTGTCTTTACTTTCCTCAGTCGTGTCAGCCTCCAGCTACGATAGAGAGTGGAAGAAAAAGAAATATTAGAAACAACGCAGTGCAGCGCTACACCACCGCGAATTCCAAGACAAACACAACTGGATTGAAAAAAGTCGAATGGGACCCAACACATTCAATCCTTGGTCAGCACATGCAGGCGGCCATTGAAAATACGCCTGAGTTCCACCGAAAAAAAGTCCTGATGTCGTGGTCGTTTTTTTTTTTTCTTCCTTTCGACAGACGTTTTGGTTTTTGGATTTTTAGCACTGACTGCAATTTGGAACGGTTCTTAATATCTTCCACTCCTGAAGACAAACAGGCCCAAAGCGCTAAGATGCTGACACATGATTAGCAGCAACAGTTGTGTTTGCTCCAAATTTTAGGAATTACGACAAAAACACTCAACACGTTTTTTATGTTTTGGAGATTTTCGAGTGTGTTTTTGCAAAATGTAGCCTGCTCTGGATTTTTTTAATTTGTAAGATAAGGCTTCTATCTTGCCACCCCAAGCTGTAGACCAGACTTATGAAGAAGAGTGGAAATTGTTGTCATGCCAAAAATTCCTGCATCTCCTCCAATGTTGCTGTCGGCCTCTTGGCAGCCGCCCTGATTATTTCCCAACGCTTCTTTTCATCGATTTCGGAGGGACGTCCAGTTCTTGGCAATGTCACGCTTGTGCCATATTTTATCCACTTGATGGTGATTGCGTTGACGGTGTTGCATGGAATAGTTATTGTCTTGGAAATTCTTTTGTAGCCTTATCCTGACGATCATGTCAGGAAAAAGCCTCAGAGGGGAAGAAACTTGCTTTGTTTAAGGCTGAAGTAAACTAAGGAGAATTTGGCAGAGCCATAAAATTTAGGTTGCAATGTTATTTGTTGTCGTTGGCAAGTCAATAATTTGGTGTCATAATTGCTTCTATCTTGTCTTGTATTATTTCAAAGTACAGTGAAACTCCTCTACAACGAAACCTACATGGGCGAAAATACCCCCTAGTGTGAAAAAAATCTTCATGCATTAATGTGTGTGTGTGTTTACATCTGAGATCAAATTTGCTACAGTGAAAAAACCCCTGTTGTGAAAAATTTCTTGCTGCAAACACGATTTCGTTGTAGAGGAGTTTCACTGTAGTAACAACTCAATATAATGCAAGAGAGTGCTGTTTTTTTCAGTATATTACAAAATACAACACTAATTAAAGAAAACATGACTGACTTAATAGCACTTTGACACTCAATTAAAACTGAGCATCACACATTTTGAAACTTGAGCACCCAAAAAAGTTGTACTGCGCATTTGGAGTTCAGATAGAAAAAAAAAATGCTGGAATGTTTCAACAATTTTGCAAGGTTGAAGTGTGACATTTTGTGACCCCCCCATAAAATGTCATCATCTAGAACTACTTCAAACAACAGAGTGTATGCATGAAAGTGGTTCAGATTGCACGAGTGTCTGCGCCTTATGTGTTGTCTTGTATTATTTTGTCATTTTATGTTAACTTTGCTTTTGATGGCGGCGCGGGCACCCGCAGCGGCTCCTCTTGTTGCATGTTGTCTTGAGAGGGAAGACATTTCACCTGTGCTGTATGTTGCACATTTGACAATCAAGTTGTACTTGACTTGACTTGACATGTGAGCCATCACTGCACCAGGCGCACGAGTCAGTGTAACAATAATTCGGGCTGTCACAAAGTAATTTCTTTGGAATCAATTATCTTGTCAATGATCCATCAGTTAATCGGGGGAACTCCCCTCGTTTGTAAAATTAATGTAAACTAGTGTTTAGTCTACAAACATAATCGAGTGTGTTCGAACCAGCGATGGTGATATTACATTAGCTAATGAGTATTAGAAAAAATAAAAAATAAAATTTAAAAAAACCATCCTGTAAAACCCAAACTAAATAAATAAATAAATAATAATAATAATAATAAAAATAATAATATATTTCATTTATAAGCGCCTTTCAAAACACTCAAGGACACTTTACAATCAAAAGAAGAACAATAAAACCAGAGATAAAATTATAAAAATATAAATGATAAAATAATAAAATTACAGATTATGGAGAGACTTTTTACAGGAGATACAACTGTTGTTTTGACTATCATGAGACAGTTCACAACAGCCAGTGGAACTTTTTCAAATCTATTTTTGTTACTGTACAAGTAGACTCATTTGCATAGCCTTCCTAATGACACACCCGAGACAGAACGCGCCAAGTATGAACAGCATCTGCGATGTGCGCTCCATTCAGGTGATAACTTCTCCTTCATGAGATGTGACATTTGCATGCGCTTGCGCGTTTGTCTGCGTGCGTTTGTACAATATGGGTGTGTGTAGGTGTCTGTCACATTCAACAAGCCCGAGTGTGATCGCCGGATCTCTTTCGCCGCCCCCCCCCCCACCACCCCACCCCGCCAACTCGCCCGTCCGTGTCTGCTGCTCTCCGCCTCTCTAACCGGCGGTGACGGCTGTTCTTTTTAAAAGCGAAGCGGATCGGCATGCAGGCGGAGTGGCTCTTAATTATGGATGGCCTGTTTATCCTCCCAGGAGCACCCAGGGAGGGAAAACATCCATTCCAACTTGGCCCGGTGACGCCTTCACGGCGCTGATATGACGAGAGTCCCCCACTCTTAACTCTGCCTGCTAACACCTCAAAGCAGGAGATGCACCGAGCGTGACTAATGGGACAAGGACCGAGATACACCAACATGAACATAGTTTCCAACCGGAATCCAAGTTACATGCAAATCCGCAGTTTTAATGACTAATGATCTTTTGCTACTTGTAGCATATGAGGGCATCTGGACAGTACACATAGTCATAAAAGATACTACAGTGATCCCTTGCTATTTCGCGGTTCGTTTATCGCGGATTTGGTGAATCGCGGATTTTTTTCCAAACATATTCATAAAAAATAATAAATAAATAAAATGATTTTTTAATGATTTTTTTTTTTCATAAAAAAACATTTTTTTTTGTACATGGAGTACAGTACTGTATATGATGCTCTCTCTATGTGACTCGCTGTTGTTTTGCAGCTTCTCGCGGACCGTTTGCGGACTTTTTGCGACTTTAAAAAATATGTATATATATTTTTTTGTTTTGTTTGACCTGTTTATGTTAATTGGTCGCTACTATGGGGATTTTCGTTTATCGCGGGTGGTTTTGGTCCCCATTAACCGCGATAAACAAGGGATGACTGTAAACAGTACATTCCAGCTTGGAACTATGTTAGCCGTGCGGACATACGTTCACGTTAAAAAAAACAAAAAACAAACAAATATGTAAGGACACTTTTAGCAGCAAATTATGCTCTGCTCGGGTAGCGACGTAGGCAAGCGTCCAACAAGTGTAATAAAGTCTCACCTCAGCTGTCATGTGCCAGTTTCATTTTAGAACTTGTGGTATCATCAAGAAGCAGTCTTGCGTTTCTTTTTTATTCACTTTATTTCGTATTCAACACAGAGAGGTCACATGTATCCTGCTGTATGTGTCTATCCACCACACTGCGTTCTTGTGTGGCCCTTATTTCTTATTCATCCCTTATCTATGTAGGAACTCCTTTTACATAGTGCCTACTAATGTTGGGACTGAGACAACACATCACTGAAATGCCTTGTGTGACAGGCTACAATTAACCCTTTCATGCACCCCGTAAGCTGATCACATTATAAGCTGTCCACTGTAGTAATCGCTGTCCCTGGAAGGGTTAAAAGGAAACTCAAGTCAAAAAAGTGAAATGCGTGGCAATCACAAGACTGAGGATGGGCGATTCCGGTCCTCAAGGGCCCTTGTCCTGGCTGTTTTCCCATCCCTCCCAGCTGCAACATGCCTGATTCAACTGATCGGCTCATCAGCAAGCTGTGCAGAAGCTGGATAACGACCCTGATCATTTGAATCAGATGTGTTGGAGCAAGGAGACATATAAAATATCCGGGGTCCTCGAGGACCAGACGTGCCCACTTCTGACTGAGATAAACATGCAGTTGGAGGTTTATATCAAAAGTTCTTACTCTAAAAATCATTATTTATGAGCGACGTTTATATCACGTTCAACAAGTTTGTGTTTTTGAACAACGTTTGGTTGAAATAAAACCCTTTTACATTACAATAACATATTTGCAATAAAGTCAAACCTCGGTTTTCGAACGTCTCGGTTTTGGACCAAAAATTTCAAGTTTTTTCATGCCTGAGACGACGAACACATTTCGGTTCTCGAACAAACTGAGTGCACTTGAATGCACCATTTGACTCCTCTCGCCTTCCTTACATGAGGAAGTGATGCTTCCCCTCGTGTTGCTTTCCATTGTGAGCAGACGTGTTCAGTAAACATTTTTATTTTAAAAAGAGCGTGGTTTCGGTTTTCGAACATTTTCGGTTTTCGAACAGCCTTCTGGAACGGATTATGGACGAAAACCGAGGTTTGACTGTACAAGGTTTTGGTGGTCGGTATGGCCGAGTACTGAAATGGAAGGAATTGATCAATATTAAAAATATGTGGCCAAAGTCACGTAGTGATCGCAATCATAGAGACTGGATGCATTGTCTTGCATGCACTCTGATGTTTTTTTTTTTTTTTTAATTAGCACTTATCGATGATCGGGTTAATAAAACATCATAACAGGTGGCTTGATGAAGAGAAACAGCGTCGACTGTCATGATTCTGTTTGTGACCAACAGGTGGCACTGTAGGGCTCTCCCTGCAGCTGCACACCTGTTGGTCGTTATCTAATTATAGCTTCAGTTGTGATTTTTGTTTGATACTTTGGACTGTGTTTGTTTTGGATTTAGTTTTCTCTGTTTTAATACAATTTGTCAAGTACACCTTGCTCCTCCCTCTTGCCTGCTTTTTGGGGTCCACCACCACCTTACAACGTGACAGCGACAACGTCTTGCCTCTCCAGCTGCCATTCAACCACTTGGAATTAAATAACGCGCCCGTGTAAACAAAGTCATGCACTGCTGTAAAAAAGGAGAGCTACGAAACGCTTTGCCTTTCAAGAGAAATCTATTTCCTGAGAGGGCCTATCACATCCACAAAAGCCCAAACCAATCAAGTCAGTCCTCTGACGACCGAGGCTCAATTAGCTTTTTTCTGATTGGCTCTGGAGGTAAGAAAAGAGCTGAAATTGCCCCAGTGGGAGGTTAGAAGACGGCACTTTTCAACTTCTTTATATGTTTCTGTTAATGTCCCAAAACTCTTAAATGTGTGTGTGTGTGCGTGTGTGCGCGCGTATGCGGCAAAAGCTTCTGTGAAGTTTTTAATTAGCAAATGCTGTGACACATTGTGGCAATGTGTGGTAGACAGAAAGCAGATGTTTATTGTTTTTAATAGTTTAATGGCGGAGATCTCCGCTGGTGCCGCGCGTTGCCTACTGTGTTCTGCGCTCTCAACTGCACAAATGACGCATCTCTTTGCCTTTTACTCTCTACTGTGCTGACGGCACTTTAATTCATGTCCTTATGCAAAGTCATACCACTTGAACTGAGACACTACTAATTGCCTTGAAGTGATGCTAGCACAATGTAAAACCCTTTTCAAGGTCGCATGTTTTTTTTTTACAGGCAGTGGCCAAGCAAAGGTATAAAGACACTGCTGCACAATGTACTGTATCGAAAAATATAGATATCATTTTAGTGGAATATGCACATCACAAAGACATGTAATAAGTTTCTTATGGACATTGAGATTGCTTATTTTGCTGTATTCATTTTTTTTCTTTCATGAGGTAATAAAATAGTCATTTCTTTAGGTACAAGTGAAATATTACAAAATCAATATTGCTCAGTTCAAAACTTCAAAATCACATATCGCAAGTTTTTCCAATACTGACCAGCCCGAGTAGAGTACAGTACTGGTATTGTTTAGATATGCTTTTAGTTGCCAATGAACGGTAAAAATAGTTGCACATAAACATGCAAACTCCACACAGGAAGGCTGGAGCTGGAATTGAACCCGGTACCTCTGCACTGTGAGGCACGAACCACTTTTCCACCGTGCTTCCTCCAAACGACATGTAATCACAAAAATGCGTCTATTTTTTCATATGTAAATAATCCAAATGTAATACAAACAACGCTTTTGATTTCTATTGAGAACATATTCCTTTATTTGAAAACAAATTGTATGGTTTGGGAAAGGTCAGTTTGTAGGTTTTGCTCTGTCCTATTTGCAACAATAGTTAGCAGAACCCCCTCCCCCGCCCCCCCGCCCTTACACACACACACACACACACACACACACACACACACACACACACACACACACACCTTTAGAACACAGGAAGAAGACCGCAATGTGGCTACAGGCGTTGGCCAGTCAGTCTATGACAGCAGAACCACTGTTGGTTTGCCCACAGTATGCACACGCACATCATGGATTGGGTTGCCATAGTGCCTGGGGAGTTACACCAGTAGAGAAAGGACACTGGGAAGGACTGCACACACACAATCGCACACTCACACAATCACACACACACCCATTTTCTCGCATATAGTACATTCATACACAGGGGAGCGGGATAAAAATACAGTGCTGACAAGTCAATTAATCAGATGTGAAGGTGCTGAGCAGAACAATCCTTTACAAGGCCGCACTTCAACACAACACCAAGTGTGTACGCGGGACTCTGTGGTGTTATTCACATGCACCGTAAATTGGTGATTGAAAAACCATTTTTAAAGTAGATTTTATGATCGTGTCGGAGGGGTGTTGAAAATATGATCAGAAATAAGCACGACTCCTTTTGTGCCGCTGGCATGTAAAATTCAAGAAAGGTACACAATAAAACAATTTTGTTTGGTTTTGATTGAAAATGGATTCTGATGATTATATCAGTTTGGTTTATTAAGGATGGTGTGTTCACAACAACGTGATACATTGTTGAACCGGATTTTTCTTTTTCTCAATGACATTTTTGAAACCATAATTTACATACAAAAGAAGCCTATTGCAAAATCAAAACTGGGATAGTTTCTTATTCACAGTCTTCGAGACAAAAACACAACAGTGGAAAATGCGCGCTGTTGCTGCTTGTGCCTCAAGATAATGAGCTTGATCAGGTTTCCGCAGAAAAGTGTCGATTTACTGTGACAAGCAGCGTTACACGACTTCCATTATGCAGATTTTCCTCCGGAATATTTAAAAAAAAAATGTGCTTATATGATGTATCCCAATATGTTTATACGAAATAAACACCTTGCCTTCACATTCTAGGCTGTTTGAGAACAAGTAGCTGCTCGCCTAGTCACAATGCCCTTAGCTCTGCAATTCGGTCATCACGGTAAATGAAAGCCCAAATTGGGTCAAAGGTGAACCGCATTAACATTGTCGGAAACGTATAAGCCTATGAGAATTGTTATCTTTCTGTATAATGCTAAGCTGTTTGTGTTCGAAAATGCTATTTGTTAGCCCGTGGGCAGCATTTTGGATTATGTGTTAGCATTAAGCTAGCGGATATTTGCAAGCGAATCTAAGCGGTTGCTTCAATATTTACTGCATAATGCGCTTTATATTTTTTTACTGTAAGCTTTAAATAGGAGTGGAAAAAGATAGCTTGACACATTAAGAACTGTGTGCTATCAGAGTGGTACTGGGTGCCGTAGTATCGGAGTGGTTTTATGAGGCCGACACATATTAGCACCGATATAGATTTGAAGTAGTTTTGAATTGTGAAAATAAAAGTATTGTAGTGTATATCTCATTAAAGTATCGTATGTCATTTTTCACAATGATAAAGACTTTAGTTTTGGAAATCTAATGTAAGACTTTCGAACAAGCCATGGTATTCAAAACAAAGAGGACTTTACTGATACAGTCAAACCTCGGTCTTCGTCCATAATCCATTCCGGAAGGCTGTTCGAAAACCCAATTGTTCAAAAACCGAAACCACGCTCTTTTTAAAATAAAAATGTTTACTGAACACGTCTGCTCACAATGGAAAGCAACACGAGGAAGCGTCACTTCCTCGTCTACCCGAGGAAGCGTCACTTCCTCGTCTAAGGAAGGCGGAGTCATATGGTGCATTGAAGTGCACTCAGTTTGCTCGAGAACCGAAATTTGTTCGTCATCCGAGGCATAAAAAACTCGAGATTTTTGGTCGAAAACCGAATTGGACGAGAACCGAGACATCCGAAAACCGAGGTTTGACTGTACTACATTTTGGCAAGATTATGCGAGTCCACATTTCATGTCATGTTGTTGTAGTAAGGTACCATTTGGTTCATAGGCTATCGAAGCCATAGTGTTGTTACAAATTGATGATTAAAGGAAAATAAAAAGCAACTAAGTGTCACCAAGTGATTGCGCCATGTCAGTGTTTAGTCTCTCCTCTCCTGAGCAATGTTAAGAGCAGTCCAGGAGCTGGAATGACAGAGATGTGTGCACTCCCCGGGGAGGCGCTGTCAGGTCAGTGGATCATTGCCATACTGACACACAAACGCACACACGCATGGCAAAACAATACACCGCGACTAAAATATGCCGTCGTTTTTGCATGCGCACACAGTGTCAAACTCTCAAACAGTTCAGTGTTGACACACTCTTGTCGTGTCGCTTCGCTGCTGTTATTCATTATGGATCCTTTGCAGTGCATTGACACACAAATACAAACACTGCTAAAGCACTTCTTTGCATCCACTGAGCTGGATTACGAGTGACACTGTATTTCAATAACATGAGGGAGCGCCAGCGTATCCAGCGCATGGGTGGTAACACTCGGCTGCACAAAACTGCAGGGAGAAAACTGATTTTTGCTATTTGATGGATGCTTCCTAATCCTGTTTGTTGCAGGATATTTGATGTGGACACTTTTCTCACATTGGGTCTCCACTCGACAACTGCACTAATATGTTTTAAATTGGCTTGGGCCCGGGGGTAAGGAACTAGACTTCCACTTTTTGTTTGGGTTGCGGAGTGACAAGAAAAAACAAAAAAAACAAACCAGTGTTATAGACGACCAGGACTACACATCCATTGAATCTAAGCGTTTATCACAAAAAAAATTACAGAAATGAGAAAAAAAAGAATTGTCTACAAAAATGAAGACATACTTGGGCTATACTTTAAAGGAAAAAAATATGTGACATTGTATCAGAATTGGCTCATAAAATTGGTGAAAATCTTGGAATTTTATGGGACTAAAATCTTCTAATTACAAGAAAACAGGTTGTGGTTTTTAGGAAAATGAAATTGAAACAAAAATTTGGATGATTTCGTGACAACAAATTTGCACGTTTGAGAATAAAGTTGTTGAATTTTGTTAAAAAAAGCAGATCATATATATATATATATATATATATACAGTCAAACCTCGGTTTTCGAACGTCTCGGTTCTCGACCAATTCGGTTTTCGACCAAAAATTTCGTAAATATTTTTATTTTAAGAAGAGCGTGGTTTCGGTTTTCAAACAATTTTGGTTTTTCGAACAGCCTTCTGGAAAGAATAATGGACGAAAACCAAGGTTTGACTGTGTGTATATATATATATAAAGGGAGAGAGAGAGAGAGAGAGAGAGAATGATCTGCATTCAGAACATAAAAGAGCATTTAAGATAAAAGGGTATAACTGAGATTTATATGATACTAGGATACACATGTAATTGCAATTATGCGCAGATGTACACATTTAAATGGAAACGCAATTTGTTAAACCCCGCCAAGACGGGCAAACAGTTCAGACAGGATGGGCCGACCTTTTCCGATTGCCCTTTCATATCATCCGGGGACATAGCTGTTTACGAACAAACAGAAAGCGTTCAGACTTGTTTACCAATTAAACAATAGTGACAGATGTGTTTACAATCAACAAACGCTGCCATTCTCTGATGAGTTCAATATTCATATACCTGCTCTCCCTGGGGAGAAAAAAAAAAAACGTGTAAAGCAGCAAACTCATTTTGAATACAAAAAAAAAAAAAATTTGTCCAGACTGGACCATGAACATAATGAAATGAGTCGCTTCTGTCATTTTTAGTCGAATGAACTGGTGGCGAGAATGAGCTCCTTCGAGCGCAAGTGTAGTTCATTTTCAGACACTTCATCAGGGAGCGCATGTCATTCTCATTGCATCATTAATCAAAAGTGTGCATAAACAATCATCACACTCACGGTGACACTTTAACAAAGTCTACAACGTATAACGAGCGCATTCAAATTTAAATGCAACACCTCATCTGTCTGCCACGGGTGTACACACGCGCGCGTGTGTGTCTGTGTGTGTGTGTTTTAGTGTTGGTTGCGCCGACTAAAGCGTGTTTGTCAGTTGCGGTTGTTTTTGTATTGTTTTGTCTCTGCAGCAAACGCCTCAATGGGCTGTCTGTCTCTTTGGATGGAGCTTGGCATGACAAATTGACAGCTTCACACACACCGACGACACACATAGAAATACTATATGAACCTGCCGTCTGCGTACTCGGGATGCGAGTAGAGTGTTTAACAGACTGAGTGACAGTTTACTTTCAGAGACAGGCCGAGGCGGGCACTTGATGCTTGAGGATGGAGAAGAGTCCTCTTTAGATAGCATACGCGAGCACACACACACACACACACACAGAGACGCACACGCACACAAGACGGCCTGTGTCCAATGTTGCATTCAACGACTGAGCTGCCGGCAGAGCGCCGCGTAAAACAAAGGAACAAAGGGAGGTAACGGGGGTGCAGCGGTTACCCACACGTCTCTTTGGCTGCGGCGGATTAAGCTGTGGATTCATCATGAAAGCAACACTCACTACATTTTCATGCACGAGCTTTGGCTAGACATTCATTTGGATGCCTCGTGTTTTCCCAATATGTGTGCATGCGATGGGGATATTTGCAGAAGTAAGTCTACCTCCAGTGCATTCCGATACGCGGTGCCTCCTTTTAGCTTCTTTAGCTTCTTCGGTTTTCGAACGTCTCTGTTCTCGAACAAATCGGTTTTCCACCAAAAATGTTGAGTTTTTTATGCCTCGGATGACGACCGAATTTCGGTTCTCGAACAAACTGAGCGCATTTGAATGCACCATTTGACTCCTCTCGCCTTCCTTACACGAGGAAGTGACGCTTCCTCGTATAGCGTATAGCGTTCCAGAGCGTGTTCGGTTTTCAAACAAATCGGTTTTCGAACGGCCTTCTGGAACGGATTATGGTCGAAAACCGAGGTATGACTGTACCGTCTTTTTCACACTAAGAGGCGCACTGGATTATGAGGCGCACCTTCAATGAATGTCCTATTTTGTAATTTTTTTCATATATTGGACGCACCGGAGAGGAAATCACAAAATAAATTCTATAGCCCCCCGACAAAATTTATTTTGGCATTTCCTTGAGCGTAGCTCCAACAGAACGATCAGATGTCAGTAAAATGTAGGAGACTGGACTGTCTCAGAAGTGTTAGTTATTTATTTCTTTGTTGTGTATTGTATTCACAAATGAGGAAATCACAAAATAAATTCTGTAGGGGGGCTATCGAATGTATTTTGTAATTACCTCACTTGATTTTCTGTTTTGATGCATTATTTTCAATTTTCGTAGTTTCATTGAAGCAATCGTTAATTTACGACAAAGTCCTGTATTTGTTGAGACTGTGAAAACCATTAATAAAATGTGCGTTTTAAAAAAACAACACCACAGTTTGTTTTTTCCGAGCTGCAACAAAAACGTATTAATAAAGCAGCGATACAGTTCACTGAACCAACAGCAAGTTATAACATTGTATGCATTTCTCCAGCAAGTAGCCATCTTGGGAGTCGACATATTACCGTAATGACCATACACAAGGCGCACCGGATTTTAAGGCGCTCCGTGAGCTTTTAAGAAATGGGAGACTTTTTAGTGCGCCTTTTAGTGCGGAAAATACGGTACTTACTGGACTGCATTATAATGACACAAAAATCTTTTAAATTGAACTCACGCCGTTGGCTCTCCCCTTTTTCTCCTAAGGGAGGGAAGCATTTTTGTTTTCATTTACAAGCACAAGTATTTTAATACACTGTTGTGCCATATAATTTGTGTAGGGGTATCAATATAATTGACGAGGAGGACTTTTTTTTGTTTTGTTGCTATTTTCGTCAGGCTTTGTGATTGAGAGCATTCAAGAAATCCTGCTGTGCGTCGTCGATATTCTTCAACGCAACGCAAACCAGATTATAAGAACATCGGTGTGGTCATTTCAGATGAACTATGTTTTTCTCCTTAAATAATAAAGGAATACCCTAAAGACACTTTGCGCTTCTCAAAAGCCACGAAAACTGTAATACAGTGCAGAATTGGATTGATTTGTTGTAGAAAAAGCATTCATCTTACGTAGAGGGATGTCAGTTCTTTAAAAAAACTAGCGGGAAAAATAACAAATGTAGTTTTGATCAGGACTTTCATTTTAAAGCAAATCATTTGAATGGAATCAGGAACACCAGGGGCAGAAAAGCGGTTAATTAAGATCAATAGGATCTTGCAACATGTTCCAGTTTGTGAGCATGAAGAACACAGCACTATAATTTGAATGAGCGAGGAGGAAGAAAACTCACTGCCTTTTTATTCCGGGCTCACACTGATGCTTTTTCGCAAGCCTTTTTCAATTCGCTTGTGCAGCAGTAGGTGGTCCACTTAATCCAATCTTTAGCAACACTGGACCTTTGTTTGGAAGGAGGGAGTTAATTACATTTGATTCATAGAATAGTTCACATGGAGAGGAGACCAGTGTGGTGGAATGGAGAGTGGGATTTTTTTATTTTTTTATTTTAGGAGTGCTGCAATAGTGCAGCAGGTGGTACAGTGGTGGAGAGTTGTCTTTTGTTCCAATATGTAATTTATATTCAATACAGAGTAGTGATATGACCTCCACCTATCTATTTTCTCAAGTCAATTGTGGGGGGTGAAAACAAGCATTCAGAAAACACATTCACACGGATTGGGCGATTTTCTGTAGCGACCTAACAGGAATGCTTTTGGAGTGTATAGGAGAACATGCTAGCTTCCTCCCACATTCCCAAAAGTGGGAATACCCCCACAAGCACGGGCAAAGCAAAGAGACTGAGGGGAGATTCGAACCCGCAACCTCAGAAGTGTGAGACACACAATAGCCCACCCTTTTCAGAACTAAACAAACCCAACATAAACCCTGTCGTTGATTACTGAGGTTCTAACTACCGTATTTTCTGGACTATAAATCGCAGTTTTTTGTAGTTTGGTTGGGTGTGCGACTTATACTCCAGAGCGATTTATGGGTGAAATTATTAACACATTATTATATCATTTCACACGTTATTTTCACATTGACCTGCATTGATAAAACCACGATGAGTCTGACGTAAGCGACATAGAAGAGGAAGCGCTGCATCTTCTACCTCCCGAGTTGGTGGAGTTGCTTTAAAGTGACACAGAGGATGAAGATTTCATTGGATTTAGTTATTTGGAGTGACATTGAAGGTTTGGTGAACTTGTTAGCATGTTCTTTATTCTATAGTTATCTGAATAACTCTTCATATGTTACTTGAACATACCAGGCACGTTCTCAGTTCGTCGTTTATGCGTCATGTAACGTTAGCATATCGTACACTTACTCAGCGTGTTGTTTTCTATTTTTAATTTTATTTTAAATTGTATGTTCTTGGTGTTGGATTTTATCAAATAAATTTCTCCTCAAAATGCGACTTATACTCCAGTGCGACTTATATATGATTTTTCCTTCTTAATTATGCATTTTTTGGCTGGTGCGATTTCTAATCCGGAGTGATGTATAATCCGAAAAATACGGTAAATTCATTAAGTACCGGTCTTCTTTTCCAGCAAGCGGGAAACAATTAAAATCAGACTTTCAGGAAAAATAAAAGTTCTCACTCATGAGCTGCTTGCTGATTGAACATATATACCGGAAAAAAAAAATTGTTATATCACCCTTTCATTGTCCTTTCTATTCCCTGTGACCAATTTCCTTGGGAACAAATTCTGCCTTGGGGACTGTAGCCAGGCACCTTGAGTGGCATGACGCTAAAAAATAAATAAATAAATAAATCGGACTAATTCTGCTCATTTATGTTGCTCCACCTACCAGATAGCGCAAAATTGATATCGATTGCCAATCCGCATATAGGCAACTTAATGTTCGCCAGGCTGGAAATACAGTCAAACCTCGGTTTTCGTCCATAATCCGTTCCAGAAAGCGGTTTGAAAACCGAAATTGTTCGAAAACCGAAATCATGCTCTTTTCAAACTAAAAATGTTTATTGAACACGTCTGCTCACAATGGAAAGCAACACGAGGAAGCGTTACTTCCTCGTCTACACGAGGAAGCGTCACATCCTCATGTAAGGAAGGCGAGAGTAGTCAAATGGTGCATTCAAGTGCGCTCAGTTTGTTCGAGAACCGAATTTGTTCGTCATCCGAGGCATAAAAAACTCGAAATTTTAGGTCGAAAACCGAATTGGTCGAGAACCGAGACGTTCGAAAACCGAGGTTTGACTGTAAAACATACCGGAAAGTACGTCAAGTACGTTCTTGATATGTAGCCTAATTCACATGTTTTGTTTTGTTTGTTTTTTCCTAACCATAAAAAAACAGGAAATGGATAAAGACTTCCCATTTTTCACCAGCACAATACGAGTGACCCTGAGCACCAGCGACAAGTCTTGCTAAAATAAAATATCAGCACCGGAGCCAAGGTCTGAAAAGGTTCAGACAACCAAAACAATTGGATTCTCACCGCTGCTCTCACATAGCCACGGCTGCATTTACATTAGCTTGTCAAAAACCCGACGCAACAATGTCCTGACCTCCCAGCACGCCGTGCACATTGCAACTGCCTTCCCCCATGAGGGCTGCTGTGACGACCTTAGATGAGAGAAGAAGAGCAAAGAGAAGAGCTGACTTGGAGCTTTTCTCTTGCGCTGCTATCGATCCTCGCAGTGACAGAAGAAGAGGAAAGCGTAGAGGTGGAGGAGGATCACGCTCTGACCTTCACCTTGCGCTCATGTTTGTCCCACCTTGGACCAAGGTTTCTCTGGGCGAGATGTCGTTTACGCTCAGTTTTCTGCTTCGTTTCCCCTCCCGCTTTTATTCCACTCGCCCCACCCCATTTTATTTTTCCCTCCTCCTCAGGCTACATATCACATACATTACCCTGCTTCTCCTCTAAACACACTTCCTCTCATCATCGCCCCCGCCCCCCGCCCCTCCATATGACCGGTTGCCCTCCATGCAACTCGCTACTTTTTTGCCTTCTCCGGCTCCTTTCTCAAATCAGAACCCTCTTTTCCAGCATGTCCTCTAGCTCACTTCTCCTCCCTCCCTCCCTCCCTCGCTCCCTCGTCGCCCTCTCCTTCCCAGTCCCAGGGCTCGTTTAACAATGTCCACATTCACCTTACATGATCCTCAGAGACGAGCCAATAAAGGTAACGGTTGCACGTGGATCGTCGCAGGCTCGTATAAGATTGAATATTCAGTCTATCCACTGCTTTGGGAGATTAATAATAAGCGAGTGTAACAAGACACACACCGATGCACACATATGGTGCAGTGATTCATTTTTTTTTTCAGTTTATTGCAGTATTGTCGTCTTTCCCTGCAGATAAATTGCTATACAAGCTGTTGGTGTAGTGCCATCTCTCCAACAGTCACCAACTTTTCCCTTCACTTTCCTCCTAATTCCTTTTTTTGGGTCTGTTTGTTTACAGATCTGTCGCTGCCATTTTTTTTTTTGCTCTCTCCCAATCTCACTCCGGCTGCTTTGAAGTCAGCTCATACCTGCTGTCACGTACCACCTGTTTCTTTCCCAGCCGGTCAGCGCCAGATTAAAGTATGCTACGATGGACGTGGGACAGAGCTCGAGTGAGCGGGACCGGGCCTGTAGAAATGATGAAAATTTTATTGACGTGATTATTTGGGTGCCTGGTGTGAAGATAAACTGGATTTATGGGTCGCAGGGGTAACTTCAGGTTCAGCTTGAGACTTTTTTGGAGCATCAAGAGAGGTGGTTTACTTTGCAGAAGACCATATCACGAAGAATAATAATATCCATTCATCCATCAATTTTCTGATCCGCTTTATCCTCACAAGGGTCGCGGGCATGCTGGAGCCTATTCAGCTGTCTTTGGGCAGAGAACACCCTGAAATGGTTGCCAAGCATTCACAAGGCACACATAGACGAACAACCATCCGCGCTCATCTCACACCTGGGACAATTTAGAGAGTTCACTCAGCCTGCCGTGCATGTTTTTGGAATGTGGGAGGAAACCGTAGTACCCGGAGAAAACCCACACAGGCACCGGTAGAACATGCAAACTCCATACAGGAAGGCCTGAGCCGGGATCGACCCCATGACCTCTGCACTGTGAGGTTGACACGCTAATCACTGGAACACCGTGCACCCAAATAATAATAATAATAACAACAATAATAATAATAATAATAATCACATTCAAGTCATTATATAAAACAATTTTTTATTAATGTTATTAATGTTTAATAACCAATCATCACGATATCAAAACATGAACCTCACAATTCAACAACTATCAGACTTGAGGTTGAAGCGAAAGAAAAGCTCACGATTCTGGATAAACATTCACAATATTATTATTATTATTTTATTTAAAGCCCATGATATTGAAAAGAAAAGCACAATATTGTGTTTTTGTACATAAGAATGTTGGCAACGAAATAAGCTTGGCCAGTCATTTTATTGTCGTGCTTTCCGATTGGCTCAGCGGCGTAAAGTATCATGGCTATGTTCAAGGTAGTTCTCAATGCTGTGTTCGGATCAAGCAGGCGAAAAGGTTTTGGTTTTTTTGTTAGTTTTTTTTAACGCCAATGTGCCACTTTTAACGTAACGTGATGATGATGATATCGTGGCAATTTTCATATCGCGATATTGCCGTTATTGTTACATCCATAATACCGAGTCTAGAAGAAAATAATGCTTGGTTTTGATTCACACTGTCAGGTAATCATAATCAATAAAGTATCTACCGATCCATCTTGCTAATATATTTTAACATTAATGTTTATTAATGGGGATGTTTGAACTGAATTGTATTTTTCTCAATATTTGAGAGCCTCCTTTTGTTACAAGAGAATATTATACACAACACTAATGATGACACCACTTTTTTTTCTTTAGTGTTCATAGGTTATTTTTGAAGAGTTGGAATCGATTTCAGTCGTTTCAATTTTCATTTCATCCTGTCTGACATCATTCGACTTTGCTCTTCTCCGGTTTCCTTTCCTCTCCTCTCCGCCTCCTGTTTCCTCTGATCCAAAGCCATCGGCGAGTTGAAAGGTTAGATCCTACTTTGACCGGGACAACTCAAGAATCCCGAGCAAAAAAACATGAACATCGCAACACACTCAAGTAAAGGCCAGCGGGTGAATGTGTGTTTTCTCCCAGGTGATGCAGCATGGGCAAGAGAGAGAAAGTGAGATACTTGTTTGATCCTGAGAACAAAGTGAGAAAGGGAGGGAAGAAGAGGAAGCCAGCAGGAGGGCGGCAAAGAGGAAACGGAGAGGAAAGACAGTGATGGTTAGCGAAAGGTGGGCGAGAGGCAGGTAGGACACGGAGAGCGAGCGGGCGAAAAGGCTCGGGGGGGGGGGGGGGATCAGGCCTCATAAGAGGAGCTTTGCCGAAGGGACTTTGAAGATCACCAGTGGCTTTGTCAAACCAAGCCAGGAGGAAAGGAACCATCTGGGGCGCCTGCAACACGTGGATCATCTTCAAGGCTTTTTCTGTCTCGATTCGTGTTCAACGGCAAACCGTCTATCCAATCGCTATTCTACCCTGAATAATCATTCATTAGGCGAATAGGCTTAGGCAAAGTAAGCCCCTCATTCCACAAGGAGAACGCTTATTGGAATGACAGAATGTTTGTCGTCCGTCGTTCCGCCAGCGGTAAACTTTAGCTTCCGTAATTGTCTTCGCAATGTCACATTATGATTTTGTCCTGAACAATGTGGCAAAAAGCTGACAACAGCAGATCATTTTTGGGAGACGGGATTGAATTAATTCAGTTAGATTGGACTGCGTGGCTGTGTAGGAAGCAGTGATAGACGCAAATATAAAAAAAATATATATATATATTTAAGCTAGGATATCTGCCACAGTGGTAATTACAGGACACGGGTGCATTATGCTCCTTTTCTAGAATAGGGATGCACCATGTGCATAATGCAATATTGACTGCGAGGAAGTCCCACTATCTAACTTGGAGTTTACAAGGACAAATGGATTTGTATCATATTATTACCGTATTGGCCCGAATATAAGTCGGTGTTTTTTGCATTGAAATAAGACTGAAAAAGTGGGGGTCGTCTTATATTTGGGGTCTAGACATTATACCCATTCACGACGCAAGATGGCGCCAGATATTATTGAAGCGAATGCTGAACTTGACTCCCAGGCCAAAGTGAACCCCTGTCACGAACAATAAAAATAAAAATAGCGGTAGCGCGAAGAAGAAAAATTAAAAAAAGAAAGAAAAGAGAAGAAAATAATAGAAGAGATAACAGAAAATGGAGAAACGTAGCTCGGCCAGGTTAACCGGCAGCTGAGGAGAAGTTATGATGTCATTTACATTTCAAAAACCAGAAGCCATTCATTTACGAATGTGATTGCACTTTAGTTTACATATTTAAATGTTCAGATATTAAGATTTGAATGAGCCAAAATAACATGCTTTTCCTCTCAAATATATTGTTATAATCATTTGTTTCAGATGTACTGTTATTATTTTCTGTATAAAAATTAATTTGGTGTTCAAAAAGTCTTTTTTTAAACTTGAGTCTTGAAAAAGAGGCGGTCGTCTTATAATCAGGGCCGTCTTATATTCGGGCCAGTACGGTATTTCTGTGGGCGGCATGATGATGGACTGGTTAGTACGTCTGCCTCGCAGTGCAGAGGTCCGTGGTTTGAGTCCGGGCTCCGGCCTTCCTGTGTGGGATTTGCATATTCTCCCCGTGCCTGCGTGGCTTTTCTCCGGGTACTTCGGTCTCCTCCCACATTCCAAAAAGATCCATTGTAGGGAAATTGAACACTGTAAATTGTCCCAAGGTGGAAGAGTGAGCGCCAATTGTTTGTCTCTGTGTGGTCAGCGATTGGCTGGCAACTTGTTCAAGGTGTACCCCGCCTACTGTCCACTATAGTAACCGCTGCCCCTGAAAGGGTTCATATTTCAATTGAATTAAATGTGGAAAAAAAATTAGCAACATCCTGTATGCTATGAGTATTCGTGAATGTTTTCGGCTTTTTTACAACAGTTCAGACGTAAGATTAATTTTCCAAGGCCTTTCATGGGCCACGGGTCGTAGTTTCCTCAGCCTTGCCTTTTTGTATTTGAAGAACCCGTTGCCCCATCTTTGTTTCCATTTCCGACGCCTGTAATTGCAAATTGCTTATCTGAGTTTGTCAGAAACGACTGACAACAAACTGTACACCTGCAGGGCCTCCGATGCGGAATAAGCAGTTTGGATAACGGATGGATGCGTACTCGCGTCATAATTAATGTATCGCACAACTATTATTTGCAGTTGTCATCAATCATGCCGCGTGACGACTGCATTGAATTCTTTCATTCTCACAACACAGTGTGCATGACATTTTACTGATGCAAGTGAAATTCATTTTACACGGAGGTCTGTGATCAGTAGGTCCTGCTGCGAAAAGCTCTTGAAAAGTGCTGAAACAAATGCAAGGAGGCAGCGGGAGGAGACGAGAATGCGGGAAAAGAAGGAATCAGAAAACCAGGGGTGGAAGGAGCCACCTCAAAAAAAATACATTTAATCTTTCGAAAGCGCAATTATATTTACCTTCTCGAAAGTGCCGTCTGTGAACATTACATACTGTTGATGCTGTAATCTAAAATGACAGTATTTTTTGTGTGTGTGTGTGTGTGTGTGTGTGTGTGTGCAATTAAAATTGCAGTTAGTCAGGTGTCCACTTGAAATGTATCCCGTCCAAGGCTTCAGCACATTCAAATGTGACTGGATCACCTTCATGCACTCTTGCACATGATATAGATGTACTTTGTATACAGAAGAGCAGCCCCCTTCTTAGACTCCTCTTTTTCTCTCTCTCTCTCTCTCTCTTCCGCCCTCTATCTCTCTCTCTCTTTCTCTCTTCCTCCTTCTCTCTTCCACCCTCTCTCTTGCTCCCTCTCTCTCTCTCTCTCTCCCTCTTTCTTCCACCCTCTCTCTCTCTCTCTTGATCTCTCTCTCTCTCTCTCTCTAACTCCCCCCTCCCTCTCTCTCTCTCCCTCTTTCTTCCACCCTCTCTCTTTCTTCCACCTTCTCTCTTGCTCCCTCTCTCTCCCTCTCTCTCTCTCTCTTGCTCCCTCTCTCTCTCTCTTTTCTTCCGCCCTCTCTCTCTCTTTCTTCCGCCCTCTCTCGCTCTCTAACTCCCCCCTCCCTCTCTCTCTCTCCCTCTTTCTTCCGCCCTCTCTCTCTCTTTCTTCCACCCTCTTTCTCTCACCTTCTCTCTCTCTCCCTCTTTCTTCCGCCCTCTCTCTCTCTCTAACTCCCCCCTCCCTCTCTCTCCCTCTTTCTTTCACCCTCTCTTTCTCTCTCTCTCTCTCTCCCTCTTTCTTCCACCCTCTCTCTCTCTCTCTCTCTCAATCTCTCTCCCCTCCCTCCCTCCCTCCCTCTCCCTCTTTCTTCTACCCTCTCTCTCTCTCTTTCCCTCTCCATCTTTCTTCCGCCCTCTCTCTCTCACTCTCTCCCTCCCTCTTTCTTCCACCCTCTCCCTCTCTCTCTCTCTCTCTCCCTCTTTCTTCCATTCTCTCTCTCTCTCTCTCAATCTCTCCCCTCCCTCCCTCCCTCTCTCTCCGTCCCTCTTTCTTCCACCCTCTCTCTCTCTTTCTCTCTCTTCATCTTTCTTCCACCCTCTCTCTCTCACTCTCTCTCTCTCACTCTTTCTTCCACCCTCTCTCTGTCTCTCTCTCTCCCCCTCTTCCTCTCCCTCTCTTTCTCTCCTTTGCCCTTTAATTTCATCACATTTGTTGTTAAGCCCACGGATTTTAATGTCGAAACATCCGTGTTCATGCTGGAGGTATCTAATTATTAGATGAAAAACAATAAGGGCAAACGAATCCATGATTAACCCACACACGGAAAACTAGAGAGGCTTTAAGTGAGTATGAGGGAAAAAAAATCCCACAGTGATACAATGAATCCTCACTGAATCCTTACCAACCAAACCCTCAACAAGCCGCGTTTCACCTGGCATACATCTGTACATGGTAAACCGCTTGTTCAAAGAGAGTCTCAAAACAGCAGGAAAGCATTGTAGCACATGTCTTTCATGTATAAACCCGCATTGGGATATGAAACCATTTCCCCCTTAAATTTAAACCTCCGTGACTACAAACCCAACCCCCATCACCAATCACTACCTTTTTCTTCCCTTCTACTAACATGTGTTTTGTTTTGATCCACAAAACATGTCCAAGAGAGAAGTGTGGTCTCTCAGCTTATTCCCAGCAAGCATCAAAAATGATTTCGGTCAAAAGTGCAAAACTGACATACTATAACGGTCCTTCCTCGAAAATATTTAGTCACTGTCATTTTTTTTTTTTAACGTCAGACAATTTTTTCTTTGGAATGAAATCTGACAATTACTTTAAAGAAATTATTAGAAAAAGAAATATGTTTTTTTTCCTGACAAAAATCAGACTGAAATAAATAAATATATATATATATATATATATATATATATATATATAGCGAGAGAGAGAGAGAGGCCATTTTTGTGAGACTACATTTTCTTTAACCCTTTCACGTACAGCGGTTACAACAGTGGACAGTTTATCATGTTATCAGGTTAAAGGGTGAACGAAAGGGATAATGCAGTGATGATCATGACACTGAAAAATTATTTTCTGAGTCTTGTTGCCCTACACAAATTTCAGAATTGGATATCCAACCCTCAAATGAGCCGTATACAAAATGAACGTAAGGTAGGCATATAGCTTTAAATTGCGTAATCCATTCCAGCTCTATGTGGTAGGAAAACTGTCATTTTTTAAAATAACAGGAATATAAGAAGACATTTTTCTTGTCGGATTTGACTCATCTGAGCTTAAAAGTTCTCCTTTCCTCATTCTCTTTTTTTTTTTTTACTTTTGAGAAACAAGATTACATCACTGTATTCAAACAAGCAATCCCGTTGCTATTAATTCGGCGGCCTTGCAGTGCTTTTAGCTGTCTAGACTGGTTATCTGCCTATGGTTCAATCTTTATTCTAATTGACTTTTCTGGTCCAGAATGCTTTGGTAAGCTCACAAGAAAAGAAAACTACCTCCGTCTCCATTTGCGACAGAAATATCTCTGTAGATTTCAGTTTTTATAGCACAAATTAGCATATATTCTATCATCACAATGGGGCATTCACTAGCCAACTAAATTAACCCAAGGTGGTTGTTGTCTTTTCTTCCCACTGTGCTTTCCATCAGGAGGCGATGGGGAACAAACTGATGACCCGAGAAGTGCATGCAGGATGAATCGGATTGAATATTTTGTTGTTAATATAAGCAACCCAGACTCACTACAGGCTTATTCCAACAGTTTCAGGATATCGTCCTGTCCGTTTGGGAAGCAATAACATTTATGAATGAACGTGATGGTTATTAAAGAGACACACAACAGGTAGACAGGAGATGCAATTCCAACAACAACTTTGATTAAAGATGGTTTTGCCCTTGGCGGTCGTTTACGTTTGATTCCCGGCTAGTTTTCCCACGTCTCTCACCCCTAGTGGTAATTTAAGGCGGTATCTGTTGCCTAGATCGTTGACTACATCTTACAGTGCAGTGTCAGGAGGATGGAAGAGATACCATAGAGACAGATCAGTCCACTAGGAGACATGGAGAGGAAAGGGAACAAGAAAAATGCAGGCTATCTGCTGATTTTGGAGGTAGAATGATTTTGCCCGTTGCCGGTGTGATGGAAATCAACTACTCCTTCGATTTTAGCTTTGGGCTAATTGAAGGCTCTTAAAGGATTGTGACATACCATCACATAGATCAGGAATAAGCTGCAGTTTTTCATCAGTCCTACTTGGTGGGGGCGGGGTCGCCACATAGGACCACACACTTCCGAACCAAATTTATGACAAAAGTGCTCTTTTAAATATGGACAAAATGAGTGCATAGATGCAAAATATTATACTTTACATGCTCTAAATATATTCAATTTTTGATCATTCATTTTTCAATTCATGTATAAAGTTTCCTTTATTCTAACCCCAAAACAAAGGCCTTCAAGCAAACAGCAAAATAACGACCGGTACATACTGCAATTAAAAAAAAATTCCCAGTGCAAAGGGATGCTGGCAAGTATTTAACGCTCAGTGAGATACTAGTTTTGAAAAACACAAGAATAAATGCAGCATTTCCACAATCAAAGGTAAATGCTGAGCCACATTATGAGTTCAAGTTCAGTCCAGTATGATACTGCTTCTGTAATGGTGAAAATAAAACATATTACAGTTTGTTTGTACAGTATTTTACATATTACCTGCTCTCTTATTACATGTGTAGAGTTTATGGTGTAAAATTGTAAAAAAAAAAAAAAGTGGTTTAAAAAAAGTTGTTTTCTTGACTTGGAACGGATAGGAAAATTTTACATTGATTCCAATGGGAAACATGGTTTCGGTTTTCGAACAATTCGGTTTTCGAACAGCCTTCTGGAACAGATTATGGACGAAAACCAAGGTTTGACTGTATATGTTTTCTGTTTTAAATTCTCTTGTTAACATATGACGTTCTTCCATTCTTTTACTTTTATTTTAACATCATAATATTACGACTTCATCTTATATTGAGATGAAGATATTGACAAAATATCTTTGGTCATGAAAAGATTGCACCTTTTTTTCTTCTTAAAAATATGAATTTTCAAAATATCAATTCGCTATTATCATTTTACAACTTTTTTTTTAATTGAAAATGGGGGAAGTAATTGTCATGACATATTAAAAGAGGTACATTTGATTTACGAGATGTCTCGTTCTCTTGACCGATGAGAACGGGTTCACGCTGACCGATGTGAGCGAATCAGAAGTGGCAAACTTCATGCCGCCGACAGCATCCTCCAGCAGGACCACTTTGGTGGATAGGCCTCCATGTGTCAAAGGTCCTCCAAATACTGTTTGGTGTAGTGATAAGATCCTCGCAGCCACTGCGACACTACACCCTGATACAGCACGTCCTGTGATCCTTCCTTCCCTCACGTTGCTGGAGTGTATCAAGAGTGGCTCCCCAGATCTGAATCCAATCAAACACCTCAAGCACGTCATGCATCGCTTGCATTCACTGCCACCACATTGCGCAACTGAAATTCCGGATCCTTGTGGGAGAGCATCCGTTGCATCATCAGGACTATGCCAAAATGTTATCGGGAGCCCATTCAGGCACACCGCTGAGCCACATTACGAGTTCAAGTTGTCTTCAGCTTTTTATGTAAAGTTCAGTCCAGCATGATACTGCTTCTGTAAAAGGAGCAGGAGAAGGAAAGGAAGATGATCATTAGAAGGGGGCTTCCATCAGCGAGTGCCTCCCTGTCAGACAAAAGCAGTCGAGTGCAGAATACGATCTGGGAGCGTGGCGAGTCAGCCAGCAGCTTTACATTTAGCACATGCCAACGCTAGCGGGACTGAACAGCAGCGCGGTGGGGGTGCTTTCTGTCCCGAGCTTTCTCTGCTGGTTGTCTCTCCTCTCCCCTCTCATTCTCCTCTTCTTATTTCAACCAATTACTCATTATTCCCCCGCACCCCCCCACCCCAAACTCTCTATTCTTGCCCTCCATCCCTCCCGCCCTTGTTCTCTCTCACTCTGTAGTCTCCCAGTGGTCTTGCTGAGGGGCATATGCTGTTGCATGGAGAGGGGGGGGGATGTCAGCTTGGATTTCAGCACTGTCACAACAGGGGAACACACGCTCGCACACGCACGCAAGCGCACACTGGCAAAGGAAGCAAATGGCCGTTAATAAATACTCTGTCACACACACATACACACAAGTGCACAATCACAAACACGAGCGAGAAACATGAATCACACAGCCACTTGTACAAGACGAACACATACTGCGAAAAGAGTCTCTCCGGGGTATAAAACGATGCTTCTCAGTAAACTGCTGGACAGGCAAAAAACAGTCCTTTTCTAAGCGGGTGAGAGGGGAGGAGAAGGAGGGATAAATTGGGGAGAGGGAAATGGAAGAGCACCTTTTTGACCTTTAAAAAACACTATTGGTTCTATTTTTGTTGAAGGGAAGTCATAGAGTCAGTAAGTACACATTTACAGACCCTCTGCACCTTTACATTAGGGATGGAGGGGGTGGGGGGACAGTGGGGGGCATAGCAGGAGAGATAAGCCTGACTTTTAACAAACACTTGGAAATAAACCTTTTAAAAAATGAAAAACTGATGAGGTTTTAAGTTCTTACCCCACTGGGATTAAAAACCTTGTGTGTGTGTGTGTGTAAATAACTGAAAATAGGAACCATATATTGTATGTATATGCCATGACATTAGAAACACAAAGCAACATATTCAACAACAAAATATACAGCTTCCTCAGTGCATCTAATAAAAAAGAAACTCTTGAAGCGTTCATGTCATCCTGCCCAAGAGGAAGAGTAACCAGAGCAGATACGTGAAAGATAGGAGCAATTGGAGGAAGGAAGAGCAGAGAAGTACTCTAGTCATTTGTAACATGAGTAGAGTTCTTTGAAGGGTAAAAGGAACAATAAGTGATGGAAAAAGAAAATGGGTGACCCCTTGTGAGTACCAATGAGTTATAATTGGATCAGTTAACAGAGGAAACGCTAAGGTTGAGCGGAATCGGTTCCCGCGATGTGGGTTGATCTAAGCTGAAACAATGTTCTGCATAGGAAATAATGAAAATAGAAATAATCCGTTCCACGGTCAAACTATCACTTTCACTTTTAATTAACGGAGCAGGTGTTTTTGGGAGAGATGGTCATAAGATTCTGTGACACAGAAAATTCTGACATGCCAGACTTTCGTCGGCGTGATCTTGAAGCTTCCCAGATGCCTCACAAGACAATCGTTGACGACGATGCATCAAGCTATCATCTCAAAATCCGCGAAAAGACATTACGTTTGTCTGCAAGACGTCTATTTGCTCAAAATCGGGCTACATCCGTGTCGTATAACGTCGGCATTAGGCAATAAAGCTAACAAAAGAGCATGTGAGTAACCTCATTTACTCCCCACCCCACCCACCTATTTTTAAACATTTTGAAGTGAATTCAAATTTCCCCAAATTTCAAATGTAAAACCTTCATACGTTCCACTGTATTTTGGTACTCTTTAGAACTTATAGCAGTGAAATTCAGAAAAAAAGAACTTCATAAATAAATGGATCCTAGAAAATAAATGGATACTTAAATACATCCAAAATAAAAAGTATAGTATTTGGTTCAAATTATGCTCTAAGGAAAGAGCCAGAGCTCAAATGATTAATAAATAAAATACCCATTCAGCAAATAGACGAAACTAAGCTCTTGGTATCATCCTTGACAGTAAACTGTCCTGGTCAAAACACATAGCTTTGCCTTTTTGTTGACCGTGATATTCTTATGTAGTTTATTGTGCACCATTCTCAAAACGTCAATTGGAAGCAAATGTGCAAAAATAATAATAATAATAATTAATAGCAGCACTGTTTATGTTTTTCTCCCCTAGTGCCCCAAGATCCAAATTCTGCCTCTCTCCCCAGACATGCGAACAATGACCTTAGCCCAGTGCAGCGTGATCACATGGGCCTCAGCGGAATCCCATTACTGACACCCTTCATGTGTAACGTTACAGCACTGTGTATGCATATGAGGATGCTTGGATTCACGCGTGACATTGCCCTTTCCGCCATTTTGACAAAAAGTGCAAAGGAGACAAGCACAAACAACTCAAATTTACACAGTAACGATTCTCTTTGCATGCCGTACACACGGCAGAATTATTCCGTCGTTATTGTTAATCCCCAACATCATTTTTTTTGTTTGTTAACTTTTTCATCAGGGAACAAAGCTGATTAAAACAGCACTTGTACGGGTATATTGGGGTAGGGGGAGTTGGGGAGCTGGGAGTGGGGGTGGGGGAGCAGCCTCTGAAGCAATCTGCAGCTTGAGTTGAAAGCAGCGCCAACATTTTTATGAAGTATGTATTTCTGTCTTCCATCACACATGAGGTTTTAAAACCCACAGATGGAAGTACAGTAACAACATTTGCTGTAGTTTAAAGACATTTATTGCCGCCGAGCAGCTTCTGCTCCGATGCTACTCGGGGCTGCGGAGGGATGCTTGACTTCTAATATTGGAATGATGAATTATGTTAATCAATAGAAAAGCTCTGCCTTGGAAAAAAAAAAAAAAAAAGCAAAGTTTCACAAAGATCAAAATGATTACACTTTTGACTTTTCGGAAGCCTACTATGCGAACACTGCCGACGAGAACCACTATGTTGTATCGGAGCTGAAAACTGGACAAATTGAGCTCCATTTGCATTTTAGTCCAAATAAGTGTCCACGGTGCATGTAATGAACTTTGTAGTCTTAATAAAGTTAACCAGGAAGCTGGAATATTTCAAGATCGTACATTGACACGTTTATTATGATGATATATGAGCACGTCAGGAGACTTAATGACTGCAACGTTGACTTTAATAGAAGAATGATTGTGATTTCATAAGCTGCTGATAAAAACCTGAATCAGCCCTATGGCGGCCATCTGGGTTGTTTTAGAGCGCTAGACAGGATGATGATTTAGGTTGTGGGAAGCAAATTCAGTAGCGAAGGAAGTCAACGCTAAGGTTATAATGAGGAATGTAAAGTCAGAATATTTTCACTTTACATTTTGGTTGAACTACAAATTGTTGGGCTTCGGGGAGATTTGATGTTAAATGCTGCGCTACAATGCAGCACTACATCGCAAATTTAGCCACAACATGCTAACGTCCGAAAAATGTGACACTCGTTGGTGCTCCACAAAGAGGCGGTTCATTCCAGGTAACAGCAGATTTGCCATTGTGTGATGATGGGATGCATCGTTTTCACGGTTTGCTGGGCACAAACTTCCTTGTAATTGCTTCGCTTCTCAAGAAATCATGTTGGGAGTCGAAGCCACTGATAGAAAAATGCCCTTTTTTTAATTAAGATTTTAAAAATATATTTATACAAACCATGGGACCAATTATTCTGAAGGTGATATTTATGAATTGCACTTGAATTAATCAAAAAAGGGGCTTATAATAATTTTCAAGGATGTCTCATACTTTTAACTCACCATTTTGTCACAAGGTCATTCGGAATGTTTCTTTTTTTTCCATTGTTCCACTAAAATATGGTAAAATTCAACATATTACATTTGATCTGACCCGTCCGAACAAATACAAATGATGAGCAGTCCGAGCTAATGTAAAATTAGCAATCAAAATAATTACGCTCATTAGGAAAAGTGCAGAAACAAGCAACTCTCTGTTTGTCTTTATCACAGCAGCTCAAGAACAGCGACGCACATTTGTCCTCTGCGTGTCCAATGAAAAACATTTCATTTGGGCTGAATGTTTTTTTTTTTCCTCCCCACAATTAATAGGCTTAGTTTTGGCCAAATGTTAAACATTGATAGAGAGCACATAAAAGTAAGACATCTGCAAACATATCTTCCAAGGACTAATTCATCCTAGATTTGCTCAATGCAAAGTCATTTCATGTTTATGTTCCTAACACCACATCTGCTTGCGGCTTTTTAATTCTGTGAGTCGTCAGACCGAAGAGCAGTATTTTATTAACATTTTGGACGATGTGTGTGACATTGCATGGCTTGTGTTCTCTTAACCTTGTGTGAGTGTCAATGTCATAAAATGTGGACATGGAAATGATGGCAAGAAGTCCTGCGCATGCAGTCTGAATATATTTTGTCTCGTTAACTCATTCAGTACCAGCCAATTCTAGACCAAGTCTGAAAAGACGTTGAAAAACGTCTTTGGGAGTGAATGAGTTCAAGGCATGGTGGCTTCAAGGCATGGTGATTGAGTAACATAGCTTTGAAAAACAGCACCATCCAGTCAAAACGCGTCAAATAAATACACATTTGCTTGATTTAACCGCATTTTCTCATAGATTTTTGTATCCCATACAAATGCTATATTTGGACACCATGGCGGTCTACAGCAGGGGTCTGCAACCACCCGGTCCATGTGTGTGTGTGTGTGTGGACACACACACACACACACACACACACACACACACACAAAGTTCAAGAGTGTTTGATGCAATTAGGTTGTTGTCATTTTATTTTATAATATGAACTTGTCAGTAGACTCCAACAAATGTGGCACTTCCTTCAAAATTATATCGCCGCAATAAAATATGATTCAATATATTTGTAAGTTGAGTGTTCAGTATGTCCCCCGAGCACCCCCCACACCCATTTTCTTCAGGTAGTGTAGGTTCCCACTCAGTGACTGTGTCAATAGGAGTGTGGATGGCTGTATTGTCTTTTCGGAACCTTCAACTGACAACCATTTACCGTAATTTCCGGACTATAGAGCGCACCTGATTATAAGCCGCACCACAAAATTTTTAAAGGAAAAAACATAAGCCGCACCTGTCTATAAGCCGCAGGTGCCCATGTTGTAACATGAGATATTTACAAAGAAAGACGGTACACAGGCGGCCGTTAGAAAAGTCTTTATTAAATAAGACGCAGAGTTGAAAGCGTGTGATATAAGTCGCGGCTTACAGTCCGGAAATTACGGTAAATTATAATTTTATTGACTTTCACCCTTCAGGTTTGAAAAAGACATTTTCACCTATGGGAATCGAGTATGGAAAGAAGTGAGCAAGAAAGCAACAGTAGAAAGGATGGATAATAAAAACAAAAAACAAAAAAAACACAAAGAGGGCGGGCCCAGTTCGACGGGGAGGGAGCAGAAAGGTGTGATGAAAGAGGCAGGATGAGTCTCTAATGAGTTTTTTCAGCTCAAACTTTCAGTGGCTCGCAGTGACCTTAATAAACCGATGGCGCGCGCGCGCGCACACACACACACACACACACACACACACACACACACACACACACAGCATGATGAAAGTGTTACCTCAGCATTTTCTCGCTAAATGTACTCATTAGCCTAGTTGCACATGGCTGCCTGGGAAAACAACAAAGTCAGCGGCAGAGAGCAGCGAGCATTCATCTGAGAGTCTGTCAGAGATTGTGACAGAGAGCAGAGGTCTCATGGCTGCATTATTTTCTCCAAGACTGACTTGCGTTGAAAAAAAAAAAAATCTCCTTCCCTGTTATTATTCATGTAGAGGCAACTTTACATTTATCGTGGTATCTTTGGATCCACAGGCTAGCTTGAGAACCTGGACCATGTCAACATATGTATTAAAATGAGGTGTGGAACCATTTTTGAAAAATAGGGACAGCATTAGCTAATATCCATCACAGCAGTTGTATCAAAACAGTGATGGATCATCATATTTATGAAGGTAGAGGGGCTCTGTTGCAGCTCTTGCAGTTAATACAATTAGAATCTGCCAGGGCATTTTGTGAGGTGGTCAATGCGTTTGTATATAAATAATGACCCGTTGGATTTCATCTAAATGACTCGTGCGCCGCAATTAACAATTAGTCGCAGCTTATTGCAGCGTTAGTGTAGCCGAGTGCAAGCTTATAATGAGGGTCGCGCGCTTGTTGGCCTCGAGGCAAAGTCGCAGTTAAGGCAGGAAGTGACCCGAGCAGCACGATGATTACAGTTCATTTCAAGCAAGAACCTCGGGGAACAAAGCCATCCAATCCTAATGGTTCCTTCAGCGAGCTGAATGAGCAATGTCATGTACTATAGATACCCCCAAAAAATATTCAATGGCCGTATTGTGCTAACTATGCAACAGCCCCTTGGAAAGTTAAGCAATATGCCAATGTATATTTATATATACAGTCAAACCTCGGTTTTCGTCCATAATTGGTTCCAGAAGGCTGTTCGAAAACCGAAATTGTTCGAAAACCGAAACCACGCTCTTTTCAAAATAAAAATGTTTACTGAATACGTCTGCTCACAATGGAAAGCAACACGAGGAAGCGTCACTTCCTCGTCTACCAGAGGAAGCGTCACTTCCTCGTGTAAGGAAGGCGAGAGGAGTCAAATGGTGCATTCAATGCGCTCAGTTTGTTCGAGAACCGAAATTTGTTCGTCATCCGAGGCATAAAAAAATCGCAATTTTTGGTCGAAAACCGAATTGGTCGAGAACCGAGACGTTCGAAAACCGAGGTTTGACTGTACAGACATATCAATTTTATCATAGATAAATGGTCAACTGAAGTAGACCGTTTCTCTAACAGCAGTGAGATTTAATTATGAAATTGTGACTGTGATGGTATTTTATTTTTCAAGACACTGCTCTTGTCAGTGTAACCATTTTTATCTGCATTGGCCCTGAGTGACCATGAGTAGATCATTGGCGATCATTGAAAAAAAAATCCTCAACTCAACTGAATTCATAGAACACTTTAAAACAACCACCCCTGTAACCAAAGTGCTGTACATGGAGCAAATATCATATATACAATAAAAACAATAAAACAATAAACTAATAATGAAGACAGGAGAAAGCACAAAAACAGTCAAACTAAGATCAAATCTGAGTCATGCTGAGTCAAAAGTCAAAGAATACAAATGAGTTTTGAGATAAGTTTTGAAGATGGGCAGCAAGGGTGCTTGCCGAATGTTCAGTGAAAGGTCATTCCATAGAGAGGGACCAGCAACGGAAAAGGCTCGGTCCCCTCTGAGCCTCCGCATAGTTCTTAGTACTTCTAATAATGTCTGGTGGGCAGACCTGAGGCACCCAGGCAGGTGTGTAGGGGCGGAGGAGCTCAGAGAGGTAAGGTGGAACGAGGCCATTTAAAGATTTGGAAACAAATAATAGAGTCTTAAAAAGAACTCTAAAATGTATAGGGAGCCAGTTAAGGGATGCCAGAGTAGGAGTGATGTGCTCCCTCTTACGAGTACCAGTCAAGAGGCGAGCAGCAGCATTCTGGACCAACTGGAGACACTTAATGGAGGATTGGCTGATTCCAAAGTAAAGTGTGTTACAGTAATCCAGCCGGGATGTGACGTAGGCATGAATTACTGTTTCAAAGTGCTCATGTGTCATGTGTGTCAAACAGATGATGCACTGCCTAAGATGAAAGAAGCTGGATTTAACAACGGCACCTAATACTAGTGACCTGATTTACAGGAGTGTTCTGAGATGCGAAATTCAGATGATTTTTCGATTCTAGATTTCTAGACACGAGTTCTGTTAGGTGACAGTGAATCAAAGAACGAAACTAGACGCTTCGAGATTTTCAACGGCACCTCCAATTTGCGATTAGATCATATTATAAACCTTTTTTCGTATCAATATCGAAATGTTAAAAATATATACTTTTACATTAATTATCTGTATTCATTTGTTTATTTCTATTCCACAGCTGTACTATGATCAACAAGAACAGAACTAATCGGGCACCCTCAATACCGCAAGCAGTCATTCTTGTTCATGTGATGTGTCACGAGAAGGCGATGCTATTGCAACATGTCCCGCTCCGGGGTACATGTAAGAACACAGCAGAGCTGTTTGAACTGCCCTCTCCCCGCAATGTGTCATCCACTCACCCAAGTCCAAAGGCCACAGAGAAGATGACAAAATCAAAGGCAGAATGGAGAGGGTGGAGATCTTCACGAGGTTCTCAAAGCTTCAGGCTCACATTAGGAGTCACGACCCGCACGCTTTTCAAAAGGAGACAGAAAGAGAAAACACAGGAGAGTGAACAGGGAGAAACAAAGATGGTGCTCGCCGACAAGCTTCATTATATCTGCTACGGTTTCACCCGCTTGGAGTGAAGGTGCAGTAGAGCATCGCATGACAGCAAATGAGGTCCTGGGAGATTCATTGTCCTTCAGTGTGTTAGCGAAAGGCTGAGGTGATTTGGGCAACAGGGGGTTCGCTCATCCAACTCGTGGCTGAAGGCTTCAATGACTTTAGGGCTGGACCAATGTAGACTGGGAACACTTACAGGTAGACTTTGAAAAGTTGAAATCCTGCGGGGGATGAATGCGAACATAATTCAGCTTCACAGCGAGACACTTTTGATGTAAAAATAGGAGGAGGAAGCGAGGCGAGTGCAACACAAACTGGCCTGGATGTGAAGACAGACATGCTGTATAATCACTTTGGCTGTTTGTGTTGTCTGCAACCTGCTCTCCTTCTGTTTCAACAGCAATGACACAAGCCTCCTCCACAAACATTTCTGTTCAAGCTGCATCCCACTTTGGGAAATCATTGCCAGTCAGTTTAAACTTCCCTTTCCGTGACAATTTTCTGGCTTTTAAGGGGAAGTCAACCCGGAAAATTCTTTACAGTAAAATGTGTTGATGAAATTTAAAACCACGGGTGTCAAAGTCAAGGTCCGGGGGCCAGATCTGGCCCGCCACATTATTTTATGCGGCCCGTGACAGCAAATCACGCATGTCAAGTTCCATGATGCTTGCTGAAGTCTGAATTAAAATTTAAAATTGTCATATGTAATCCATAATAACAGTCTTTATTTTTGACTTCTGATTTGAAAACTAGTTATTCATCAATTTGTTGTGCGCTGTGGATGTAATATGTCGAGGGGATTAATATTACAGTCAAACCTCGGTTTTCCGAAAGTCTCGGTTCTCGACCAATTCGGTTTTCGACCAAAAATGTCAAGTTTTTTATGCCTCGGATGACGAACAGATTTCGGTTCTCGAACAAACTGAGCGCACTCGAACGCACCATTTTGACTCCTCTCGCCTTCCTTACACGAGGAAGTGACGCTTCCTCGTGTTGCTTTCCATTGTGAGTAAGACGTGTTCGGTTTTCGAACAATTTCGGTTTTTGAACAGCCTTCTGGAATGGATTATGGACGAAAACCGAGGTTTGTCTGTATATGGTTTCCCAAGATTCATAACAGCCCCCCAAGGGAAACCGTAACTTCAATGCGGCCCGCGACAAAAATGAGTTTGACACCCTTGTTTTAAACCATTTGAAACCAAGCATTGAGGCAAAAACTATTTTCATCAGATACCATCGTGTGAGTGTTCGGCCTAGCACAGGGAAGTTTGATTCTGTCTTGCAAGCGAAGAGGAAAAAGCTGAAGAAAATTGCCTTGACTCGAACCAACTTTAATTATTGTGTACACGCCTGGTTTCAATTTAGATCAGTCACCGATCAAGATTGACACCCCATTTTAACAACCTATCAGGGTGACAATTTGGACTACACAGGCTCTTTTATTACTGTGGTGTTCATGCAACACTGACATTCTGTTTTTAACACCGTCTACGAACTTTTAACACTGGCCGATTTGCACTGCACAGTTGATACCATTCCTGATAGGCTTGTTTGGTAATATGCTGTAAAATTACGTTAAACTTGTGGGGAAGGAAGGGTGGACTGTTAAACGGCTCGTTTCAGTTCACTTTCTGTATAAAACACTTGTTGAATTGTTGATTTAGTAGAGCTTATGTGAATGTCATTCTTATATAGGGTGACTTTGAACATTCGGAGTGAGAAATACATTTATACAGTTTTTCGTTGCGACTGAGGAGCAAAAGGACATTCGCAGACTCCGAATATGAGTGGTAACTCAGAAGTTGAGTTGATACATATTCATTTTGTCATAATGTGCTGTATATATCATCTAGGAGAGCTGGCGATACAAACAAGCTCCTTGTGAATTTTTTTTAATTGGCTCGTTCTATTTCCATTTCAATAAGATAGGCCCTCCTCTTCCTTCATAACTTCTTCTCCTTCCCTTGCTGTCCCCTCTACCTTTCTCACGCGTTCCTGTCCCATATTTGACGTGTTGCTTCTTTTATCTCTTTATGTCATGGGGACCATTAACTTGAGAATTTGAATCAGTATATGAAGACATTAGACTCGTAGTGTGTGTGTGTGTGTGTGTGTGTGTGCACGCGTGTGTCAAAAAGACAAAGTGAAGGCACAAGGACAAAGCAGAAAACTGAAAAAGAAGTACAAGATGAGGATGATGAAGAGGGTGAATAGAAGTAATGATGTCGAAGGCTAATATTAGCCGCTAGCTCTGGCCGCCAATTGGCATGCTGCTACTGTTACGAATGGCCTTGTCAAACTACTGGCTACCAGATAAATATCGCTCTGTGTCTTGGATCGGGCGAGATGTCACAAGATAAGTCCGTCAACGACCAGATCTCGACCAATCGTTGCATGTTTGCGTCAAGATTCAGTCAGTTAGCGCTGGGGAGGCGGGACAAGCAGCTTTCAAAGTCATGTCGACAGAGACATTGTCTACATGTGTATTGTTTCTATGTTCAGCAAAGGCAAAACAGAGAGAGAGCGAGAGAGAGAAAGAGAGAGAGAGAGAGAGAGAGAGAGAAAGAGAGAAAGAAAGGGTGTTATGGACTGTTTATTCTCCAACAAGAACTGGAGGTAACAAATTTGTTTAAGTAGCCACTAAATGTAAGCGGCAGTCATGTTTTTGAATAGATCGGAAACACTTGCATGTAGCAATGATGCTAACACCATATGTGCGATAATCTTGTAAAAATGTACATTTTAATGTATAGTCATTATTCCTGAGTGGTACAATTTTCAGTAGTTCACTGTGTTATTTTATATTGTTTTACATTTGTCATATTGCTGAAAAATGTTTAAAAAATACTAATGAAAAAAATATATGTTAAAGTTTTTAATGATCCAAACTCTCCTAGCTCCATTGGAACGTTTACATTTTTATGATGGTGAGAGTTTGACTCTGGAACAGTTTAATACAATTTCCAGTTCGCCATATAGTTGTACCTTGAATTGCAAGTGACCCAACTTGGGAGGTTTTCAAGAAATAAACCATGGCTTGGCTAATCTTTTGGTTTGACTTGCAAGAAAAATTTGTAGCACAAAGGCTGGATGGTGGCAGCAAACGCAAATCATTTACTTCACAACAAGCAACAGTTTGGTAGATAGTGAATAATTCCGAGAGGCTAAGCTAGTGTAAACTTGTAACACATTTAACTCATTCACTCCCAAAGACGTTTTTAAACGTCTTTTCAGAGTCGGTCTAGAATTGGCTGGTACTGAATAATTGAGCATGTTTACATGAAAAAAAAAAATCATGCCAATAAAATTGAATTCCATTTTGGCTTCGTAATACTAATAACAATGCAAGTCGATTGAAATCAGAAACAAGTGACCGATCATAATAGTTGGATGCAAATGATGAGGAAGAGGGAAAATAAAATCCGGAAACAAGTGATTCTAGGTTTTAATTATTTCCTTTGTCTTCTTTCCCTTCATTTTTGTTTCTCTCATTTTCAGTCATCTCCCACTTGATTTATCTCTTCCTCGCTCCCTGTGAATGTTGTTCACCGGCGCTTCAACTGCCTCCTGCCCCCCCTCCCTCATTTCCCCTTCCTTCATATTTCTGCTTTCTATCCTCCTTTCTTTCCTTGTATTTTCTCCCACTCTCTCATTCATTCCCCCTTGTCTTTGTTCGCCTTTTGTGCGCTCTGCCACTCTCCGTGCCGCCCCAGGCTCAGACATATGGCGCTCTCCTCTCTGCTATTGTCATCCATTAACACCGTTGTCAGTGGGAATTACCCACACATAGCGCAACATGCGAGCCTGTGCTCTGGCTTCTGATGTCAGACAGAAGAGAGAACAAGGCGGGGGGGAAGAAGCGTGGCGTCTGAAAAAGGGGGCAAGAAAAGAGCTGTGATATGCCTCGCGTTGCATATTACCTCAGACAAGAGTTCCCTTTCAAAATGTGTGGAGAGGAATTAGGATTACATAATTTTCATGCATATAATGGGTACTTTTGGGGGATTTTTTTTTTTTGCTCCTCAACACTGGGAAGGGAATCACAGGACACGCTCAGGCAGACAAACGCTTGCACACAAACTTGTGCTCTGTTCTAATTAAAGTGGTTGTGATGACGGAGATTTGGGTGTGATGTGCGGTACAGCAGACATTCAATGTGCAAGTGCGTGTGTGTGTGTGTGTGTGCGTGTTAGCGCAAGAGCGAGATAACAGCTCTATAATAATCAGTCCATGGGGACTTGCAGAGCAGGCGACTGTGACAGCTTGTCCGCCAGTAAAGCGTCAGAAACACAAACACATCAGCGCTGATCAAACCTCATTGTGGTTCCATCCGATCCGATCTTAAAAGTACTATTTTAAGAATTTTTTTTTTCCCCCGCTGCACTATTGTTGCCACGCAATGGGAAGTGCGTGGATACGGGAATGGCGGCACTAATGTGGAGTGAGTTGGGAATGAAGAGAGGCATTTTGTGACGGGACAACCACAGAAGGGGAAACGATAGCACGTTTTTGCAGCAATGATGATGATGCGGGATAAATGCCACTTTTTACAGGAAAAAAAGGAATTCATGGTAGATGTAAAGACAGATTGACAGTCGGCTACGGAGGCAGACATCCAGCCTGAGGTGCTACATTTGCATCTTTCCTTCACCGTCTGCACGTTTTGATTCTGTTTGAAGTTTCCTTTTTCAGTGATGGGTTTTGTTAAGTCTTTTCAAGTTTGTTCTCCCTTTTTTCTTACTTGTCAAGACAAGATTTCTTTAATCTTCCTTACCCACTCTATCAGCAAGGGGAAAAAAAGTATAATATATATATATATATATATATATCCATCCATCCATTTTCCGAACCGCTTCATCCTCACTAGGGTCGCGGGGGGTGCTGGAGCCTATCCCAGCAGTCTTCGGGCAGTAGGCGGGGGACACCCAGAATTGGTTGCCAGCCAATCGCAGGGCACACAGAGACGAACAACCATCCACGCCCACACTCATACCTAGGGACACGTGCCCAACGGCAGGGAGGCCGGAGCTGGGATCGAAACCACGACCTCTGCACTGTGAAGCCGACGTGCTAACCACTGGACTACCGGGCCGCCCTATATATATATATATATATATATATAAAAAAACGTTCCTTCACATAACAAGAAATGTGGAAGGTATAACTGTATTGCAATACAGTAATCCCTCGTTTATCGCGGTTAATGGGGACCAAAACCACCCGCGATAAACGAAAATCCGCGAAGTAGCGACCAATTAACATATACAGGTAAAAATGTATTTATTTATTTTTAAAGTCCGCAAAAAGTCCGCAAACGGTCCGCGAGAAGCTTGCAGTTGTTTTGCAGCTTCTCGCGGACCGTTTGCGGACATTTTGTGGACTTTGAAAAAAAAAAAAAAGTTCTTTTGTTTTTTAAATTAATTAATTAATTTATTTTTTAATGAATATGTTTGAAAAAAATCCGCGATGCACCGAAGCCGCGATAAACGAACCGCGAAATAGCGAGGGATCACTGTAATGGGAGTTTGTGTTGATTGGATAGTGGGGCAGTAGAGAAAAAAATATTTTTTTTTTCTCAATTATTCACAGCAAAATGGAAAGGGTGTATTTTTGTTTTTTTCCACTTACTGTTTTCTCCCTCAGGTGGGTTTACACGGGGATAGCTCGGACAATTTCAGGTTTCGAATTGAAGACTCGAAACTAAAGGTGATTGCTTTGTCTCTGGGTGAGAGGATGGGTGCATCCTGGGCTGATCACCTGTCAATCACACACCAAGACAGCCTGGGATAGGCTCCAGATCCGGCGACCCTGAACAAGCAATAGAGAAAAATGGATGGATGGACCAAAGGTATCACAATTTTGGTGGAAGCAGGTTCAGATCCATGACGATCATTTGATTCATGATATCACTATGACCTCTTGTCAGCAGATCAACGAGTAGTTAACTTCTTGATGCGCTTGACCAGTTCTCCTCTGGTTGTCGGGCATTGCCAAATGGAACAAAACACGTCCATGTACCAAAGCCCAAATGAGTAAATGCCCGGACTCATTGGGGGAACCCAAGTTGGCCAAACCAAACACCCAGAAACACCTTGGCATGTGTAAAGAGACACAAAAGAGAGTTCATATTTGAAAGACCGCGAGAAATAAACAAAATGACCCTAAAATGTCCACTTCAATTCAATTCCGCAGACGGCATGTGTGCTTTTTTTTACGTGAGTCTACTGATGACAGACATATCTACCAAATGCTTGTGTGCTATACGAAATTAGCTATGTTGGTTGCTAAAAAAATAAATAAAAATAGATACACACACACACACACACAAATTTGTGACGTTGGTGTGATTCAGTTGTGGCCTGAACATGTTTACACACGCCTGGGTAAACGTGCGAACAGTGATAAATGTTCCAATCCAGATGATGTTCCACATTACTTTGACAGGCTTTGTTCACTGTACCGACTGCATTGCAACAAACCGGTGCAGCACTGCTACAAATACAGGTATACTTGACCCTCGAGTAATGTTCTCCCAAGAATCCGCTTTCTCTTTCAGCTTGTTGGATCTAAAAATGTGAAATTAAATGTCATGACTAAAGCTTGTATCCCACTAGCGGCGAAGGTTTGAGCGCGAATGTTGATTTTTCGTCAGGGTTGCGACCTTGAACAAACCCAGACAAAAAAAAAATCAACATTCACTATATTCGCAAAGCTTCGCCGCTCAGTGGAATACGGGTTTAGATGTTCTTGATTACTGTCATCAAAGTAGGAGTCGTAACGGTAAAGAGATACTTTCAGTAATTGAATCTCCAAGTGGTTAGAATTGTCCATTCACTTCATCATTTCTTGTCTGAAGATGATCCGACTGAGGAGGTTTTTCCTCGCCCTTTCAAGACCCCCCCCCCCCCCCCCCAAAGTTGACCCATTTTTTTTGGCTTTTTTGGCTTTCAATGTAGTATCTAGGCTGTTACTATAGAATAATTTTAGAATCAATTATTCCCTCAATTGTGTTTCGAGTTCCACCTATTTTTAGACAGCAAAAAAAAAAAAAAAACGGTTTTAATCATCTTTCAGTTTCGTGAGGAGAGCTTTGAATCCTTGACCACTTGAGTGAATTTCATAATAATGGAGGTCTATTTTCCAGCTCGTGGTTTGCTGACAGAGGGGAATCATCATGCTGGGGGGGAAGGGGGCAAGCATTGACACATCAAATTAGCGGTGCCCCCGCTGCACACACCACACAGGATATAAAAATAACAGGAATGTCACAAAAACACATGGGCAATCACAGCGATGCAAGGAAGGAAGGGCACGTCAAGGAAGACACTTTGGAAACACTGGAATTCACATTATCATTAAATCACTGCCAAGGCTTATTATCACCCTATATTAGTTAAAAACCTAAATGACATGGCGAATGGAGCCGCATGATCACTTGTACTCTAATTGATGAACCGCCATTAAAGAGGTAATGAAATAAATCTTAAATCCTTTCCGGACAGATGAAATCAGATGGTAGTGGAAAAATTAATGAGAGCGCTGAAGGCTGACAAATGAAAAATGTCCTTCGAAAAAGAATAAATCTAATTTTGATTGATATTGATTTTACAGAGGAAAAAAAATGTCTACACCTCTTATGATTAGTATTCGTAAAGCTTTATGCTGAACATGAAGACCCAGTATTCTTGAGACCATGAGCAGGACTTTCAGCCGCCATTGCTAAATGCCCATTTACTATATTGTTTTCTATTTACTGGGCCCGATTCATATCGAACATGTTCACTGATTTAGACAGTAAAGGGTGAACATATCCAACAGCCAACGACAGCACACTTACATTGCGTGTACAGCTGAGGAAGTGGGCAAAGGCAGCGTAAATGCTCCATAAGTCTAGTACAATTTAGAGAGCTTCTTAGTCAAGGTCAGTCTTTGCATTTGGTTGTTCATGCAAATGCATATACTGAGTGTGCGTGTGTGTGTGTGTGTGTGTGTGTGTGTGTGTGTGTGTGTGCGAATGTCAAATACAAAACTGCAGCCGCACCACAGCACAGTAAAACCATTAAGCTTCAGACAGAAGTGCTGACTGTAGATTAGTGTGGCGCTAAATCTCAGTCAGGCATTAACAAGTCAGTGCGCTTCCAAAACAACATACGTAGATGTCAATGTCTGAGACTTTTAATGCAGCACCGATTATCTGTAGAATGCAACATGTTGATTAAAAAAAATAATTGAATAACTGAGTAATTATATACAGTACTTTCAAATACTATTTTTCCTGTCCTTTAAGTCAGAGGGGCATTTGGGACAAGCCGTATCCAAGTGTCCTTCGGCTGTTCTAACTTTACACATAATAGATATTTGATTAAAAAATTTCCCTACTCCATAAAGTGGTCCAAAAATGTTATTTTGGGAGAACAATATACAGTAATATCTGATCATATTTGTAAGAAAAAACAATTAATGTTCAAGTAGACATGACTCTCATTCACAAGACTGGCAAATATCTTTTGCTTTTGGCATTTTACATTCTTAAGAAGGCAGTGTAGTAATTTGTATCCAAAAAATAAAAAAGCAACACTTTTCCCATCATAGTTTAAAATAACCTACTTCTATCCTCCATATTGTTGCTGTTGAGTGGAAACCTCGAAGTTCAAGTTTGGTTAATGTATTTTTTTTCCCCAGAAATTTTAAAAGTACAACATTGAAAAGCGTTGACATGATTTTCGAAATGCTTTGAAATACCTTAATCAGAGGTATGAGAAAAGATGGTGGTTTTTAACGTGTATCTAAAAGAATTTCCACCTGGGGCTGAACTCACTTCTATTGGCGGCTTATTCATTAGCGTGCAGCATAATAGCTTCCTGCTGCGTCACCATGTTTGCTTTGAATTCAAGGTTCCACAAATGGACCCAAGTCTGCACACCTCAGAGCACTTGTGGATTTATTTTCATTCATATTTACATACATTCTGATTTTTTTAATACAATCAGGACCTACACCATTTTGAAATTCATACTCAAGTAGCAGAATTTTAAATTCTACTCTCCAGCTGAGTGGGAGCCAGTGTAAAACCTTCGGTAATATGTTCTGATCTCTTTGTTTTGGTCAGAACCCGAGCTGCAGTGTTCTGAATGAGCTACAGCTGTTTGATGCCCTTTTTAGGGGGACCAGTCCGAAGACCATTACAATAATCAAATCTACTGGAGATAAAAGCATGAGGTAAGCTACTCCTGGTCTCCTTGGAGCATGCGGCCCTTCAATCCTGATTTGTTATTTAGCCGGTAAAAGTCTGTCTGTGATTGATTTAATATGACTGCTGAAATTCCGATCCGAATCAATCAGCATGTCAAGTTTTCGGACCCGGTCTGTGGCGTTCAAAGACAGTGACACCAAATGTTTAAAACAATGACCTTAGTTTAGTTTTCGGTTCGAATTTTTGGTTCATCCAGTCATTTGTTTGTTTTAGACTGTAATACAACTACTTAATCTAACTACAGTCAAACCTCGGTTTTCGAAAGTCTCGGTTCTCGTCCAATTCGGTTTTCGACCAAAAAGTTCGCGTTTTTTATGCCTCGGATGACGAATAACTTTCGGTTCTCGAACAAACTGAGCGCACTTGAATGCACCATTTGACTCCTCTCGCCTTCCTTACACGAGGAAGTGACGCTTCCTCGTGTTGCTTTCCATTGTGAGCAGACATGTTCAGTAAACATTTTTATTTTAAAAAGAGCGTGGTTTCAGTTTTCCAACAATTCGGTTTTCGAACAGCCTTCTGGAATGGATTATGGACGAAAACCGAGGTTTGACTGTATATGGCCCTGCCTTATAAACTTGAAATACAGTCAAACCTCGGTTTTCGAATGTCTCGGTTCTCGTCCAATTCGGTTTTCGACCAAAAAGTTTGCGTTTTTTATGCCTCGGATGACGAATAACTTTCGGTTCTCGGACAAACTGAGCGCACTTGAATGCACCATTTGACTCCTCTCGCCTTCCTTACACGAGGAAGCGTCACTTCCTCATGTTGCTTTCCATTGTGAGCAGACGTGTTCAGTAAACATTTTTATTTTAAAAAGAGCGAGGTTTCGGTTTTCGAACAATTTCGGTTTTCCAACAGCCTTCTGGAACGGATTATGGACGAAAACAGAGGTTTGACGGTATTTTCATTTCGAGACATTGATAAATCGAGCTGTATATTAGTAACAGCTGTAATACACCTCAAAATCAATCAGACCTTCATAAATATCTCTCATGAATCAATTTGGCTATTTCGAGTGGTTAGTTCAACAGGCACCTCGCTTTGGAAAGGGCCTGTATACAGTTTCCTACAAGTATCTGTGTGGCAGTGGTTCAACTGCTGAGGCTCTACATCCTGCCTGGCAATTTTCTGTTAGTGATCAGATGTTTGGCGGATCATTCATCTCAAGTTCACTCCGACAGCTCAGCCAGGAGGGAGGGAAGACGTGCAAAACAAAAGAGGGAGTGAGAGAGCATGTTGGAAGGCATTTGGGGAGAAAGCGGCAGATAAGCAGCGCGCGTGAGCCTCCTAACCACCAGCTGACACTCTTCATCTGTTGTTGCTGTGCCTGTTTAACCGTCGGAGCACTGTGGGTTTGTCTGAATACATCAAAAAATAAAAAATAAAAGGCCAGAAGGAGGGGTAACAAAGCATTTTCTTAGAGAGACGTCGCCATCAGCTTTCTGTCTCACGTCCTCTCATTTCTCCCCGTGTAATATTATTTCCCCGCTCTCGCCCGCTTTCATCACACAGACACACACGCACACGCTCATCACCGTCAACACACAACAAGCCCACACCCTACAGTTTCTGTCTCGCTCTCAGATGCAGAGTTGGGAGTTGGGAGCAAAAGGCAGGAGACAGACAAGATAAAAGCTGTTTCCTGATTCTTCATCTCTCAGCTACTCTGCTGTCAGCCGAGAAGACAGCTAGTCAAGATGCAGAATTTCCTGCCCAAAGTATCCCGCGCGGGAGCTGTCGCTAACAGGCACAGGAAAAAGGTGGCGATAGGGAGATGGACAGGTAAGCACATACATGATAAATACACGGGAAGGAAGGTAATCCGACATCCTGTTGACCCTTTGGGGCACGGCGTTATTATCGGGCATCAGGGGGGGAAATTCAACTTCCACTGTGTTGGGTAGTTTGTGTTGCACAATACACAGAGGCACGAACCACACGCATGCGGCCACGCGGGGATCCATGTGAGAGTGAAATGGGGCACGCAAACAGCGCTGCACCAGCGTTTGCCTTGCTCACGGGCACCTTGGCAGAAGCAGACTAGCACCTCTGTGTTTCTGATCGTGTTTTGGGCCGGCAGAAAAGGGCCTTGAAGGCCCCGATGGCACACCCCTGTGCTATTCACACACATTTTTGTCTGTCTTGAAATGTATATCATTTTATTCATGTAAACTTACAACACACACTGCTGCAATTACTCCGCTGTTTTATTGCCTGTTGTTATAAGCACGCAATGAGATATTTTTGGATGCGTTGGTATGATTTTTGTGTTTACAGGCCACTTTGCTGCCGTAAAATACCAAATTTCCCCATTGCGGGACGAACAGTGAGTTAATCTTCACAAGAGCAGAAACGATGGTAAATTGTAGCAGTTTCAGCTCACTATGGCTTATAAAGTACAGTCAAACCTCGGTTTTCGTCCATAATCCGTTCCAGAAGGCTGTTCGAAAACCGAAATTGTTCGAAAACCGAAACCACGCTCTTTTTAAAATAAAAATATTTACTGAACACGTCTGCTCACAATGGAAAGCAACACGAGGAAGCGTCACTTCCTCGTGTAAGGAAGGCGGGAGGAGTCAAATGGTGCATTCAAGTGCGCTCAGTTTGTTCGAGAACCGACATTTGTTCGTCATCCGAGGCATAAAAAACTCAAACTTTTTGGTCAAAAATCGAATTGGTCGAGAACCGAGACATTCGAAAACCGAGGTTTGACTGTATGTCAAGTTTATAAGGCCGGGCCATATACAGTCAAACCTCGGTTTTCGTCCATAATCCGTTCCAGAAGGCTGTTCGAAAACCGAAATTGTTCGAAAACCGAAACCACGCTCTTTTTAAAATAAAAATGTTTATTGAACAAGTCTGCTCACAATGGAAAGCAACACGAGGGAGCGTCACTTCCTCGTCTACCTGAGGAAGCGTCACTTCCTCGTGTAAGGAAGGCGAGAGGAGTCAAATGGTGCATTCAAGTGCGCTCAGTTTGTTCGAGAACCGAAATTTGTTCGTCATCCGAGGCATTAAAAAACTCGAAATATTTGGTCGAAAACCGAATTGGTCGAGAACCGAGACGTTCGAAAACCGAGGTTTGACTGTATAGCATAATATAGCGCTAAAGCTTTTGTAGAACTTCCTACTAAATTCTCATAAAACGACCACAAACGTAGTCTAGCCTTCCCCCCAGTGAATAAGATGATGAGCCAGTGGCTTTATGTGTAAATGTAGAAGGCCACAACAGGAACCAACGTAATCCTCACGCTCTTTCTTTCTGGCATTATCTTTAGAAGACGTGTCACACCTTGCACTATATTGCCCTGCCAATTGCCTTATTTTCAGAAAGTGTCTCCTTGCAGACATCAAGCAGATAGTGAAGTGTTGTTCTTTATTAACTTATGCGGCACCGGCAAATATTCACAAAGCCAGACACCAGACGGGTGGTCTCATGGCTGTCTGGCTGAAATGTCACTACTTCACTTTAATACCATACATATCACTTGTAGCATCAATTCTTAGTGACTCTCCCCGAGGGCGAATCTCTTTATGGATGAAAGTGTTTGACAATGTGAGATTCCCGGCCATCAGATCAGTCATACTAAGCCATTATTCTGATAATTATGTCAAATAACGTTCTTAACCTCTTCCCTCATACTTGGTCCGCCTCAACAGTGTGCTCGAGATGATTAACCGGTTTCGTCTTTCCTCCTTTGAACTTTCAAGTAGCGTATGCTGTGCTAGGGCTACGGCAGTTCTGTTTATGAAAGACAAAATGCTGCCATGTAGCTTGAGTCAAATGTTACTGGCAAGCTCATTTGATGAAGTTACTCATACAGATAATTTTAGACCTTGTAATTGGGGGTTTTTCTATATCAGATTACATTTATAGCTTTTAATAACAAAATGGCAACGTCATAGCCTAAGGCCACATTCTAAAGAAGCTGCAGTCTGACTTTTATTTGTGTTGCTTAGCTTATCTTGGTGGCTAAGTTGGCAAACTTTGTATGAGATGCCAGGTTTGCGTCTTTTAAGTATGAACATTTAAAATGGTTGTAATAGAGATTTTTTTTTTTAAACTGACTACCGGACAATTTTTCCTACTGATGTCCAAAAACTACCTCCTGTGACTGACCGCCGGCATTGCACAAGTCTCAAAGTCGAGCATAACTGTGTCGCAATAGAAGTTCCGAGGATTTGTAATCTGTAAAAGTGCATTGTATGTATTTTCTGTCCTGACCTGTTTTTGCTGTTTGGATTACATTTAGTTCTGTTTCATGGACTATCTTATCTACTTGTGTGGCTTTTTCATGTCATGCTCATTGGTATTCTATTCTTCTGCCTGCCACTATTATATACGTTGTTGACTATAACATTTTTGACCCAACTGTTGTGAAATTGTATAATTTCACACAAATGTACCTGGTGATCTCTCACGATCATATTCCTGTACTGCGTCTTGGAAATCATTCGACTATGCTAATACTGTCCCTATTACTGTGCTGTTTCTAATATGTGCAAACTTGGCAAGTGCAGTTAACTTGTCTTGGAAAAAAGAACATTCTGGGCCTGCTTCTTATCTCATTGTTCTAATCCTTAAGTGATTTTGTACTTTAGAACTAACATGCATCTTGAGAACGCACCGGAGTACACACAAAGTCTGTATATCGCACACCCAAAAAACACGTCACGCATTGGGCTGCCCTTCCTACATGCTTCCCTTAAATTATTCAGCAAAAGATCTCAGTTTGATCATGTATTGAGAACAGACAGTGAACCATGACGTGCTAAGTGATTTATCTTGTATTTTCACCAAACAGAAATGAGCATGTCAGGTATGATACAAAACTGCACATTCTCTCCATGATAACACTGGTCAACACATATTTTTGGTGCCAAAAAAGTTTCATGGTATTTGGTGTTGCTGAATCCGAAAATGACATTGTTTTTCCAAACTGGCTGTAGTATTTGAGATATTCTAATGTTATGAAATTGGTATTGTCTTGATGCTACAACTTTGATGATGTTACTTACAACTTTTAGCAATGATTAAAAGCACATTTTGTAAAATATGCAAGCACACTGATGATCAATCAATTAGTTGTTAAAAATATCCATATCTCAAAAACCAGAGCCAATTCAAAGAGATGGGTGTAATTTTCGGACTCAGCAGCCCCAAAACTACACAGAAATCACTCAAATATCTATGACATTCGAAAAAAAAACACAACAAAACATTTCAGCCAGTGTAATTGAGGTTGAGGAAACTTTGTGTGCGTGTGTGTGTGTGTACATATCTGTGGGTGTGCATACTGGCTTTTGAGAAAAAAAGTCAGTTTGTGGCAATACTTGCTGAGCTTGCAAGCTTTGTTCAAGCTGTCCTTTATCCCTTCCCCTTCCCCCAACATGTGGTTTATCTATTTCTATAAGCGACCGCCACTGCAGTAATTTATTTGCATTGGAATAGATTACTTCAGTGCGGTGACTGTTGTTTTAGGGTGATGCGGTTTTCTATGGCCTACTTCAGGGCTTTCTAACTTTGCGGTCTCATGGGTTGTACGATGGGATACATTGTTAAGTGTGGTGTGACGTGCTGGTCATCTGCAGTACACCGCACACTATAAGGATGCCAATTACATACAAAAAGGATAAGTTGTTAAAAAAAAAAAGTTTTTGTGGGTACCCTGCTAAATTTGTTTCAGAGAAAGCGCAAGGTGAGGTCGAAGGAGAAATGTGAATAACGGTGCAAAGGATTAGAGATCGGGCAGTCCGAGCCCGACGGTCGGGTCGGAAAAAAAAAAGACAGCGAGAGAGAAGCCCGGCCCGATCCGAACCCGAAGCAATGATTGACGTTTTAGGCCTGACCCGAAATTCGTGCATAAAAAAAAACATTTTTTTTTTTCCCAGGCCGTCAATAGTTTTGGCGCACGAGAGACCGTGGTTCGCAAAAAAACAGAAGTCGCCTCATCACAACACGTACTTTACTAAACTCTTGCAATGACAATTTAAAGAACTCCTTCCCGTCTCTGTCTATTATCCAGCCGTCATTGTTTTTCTTTGTCTCCCTGCTTTTCTCTCTTAAAGTGCCCCGCTAGATTCTTAAGGACGTACTGCTGCTGTGGTTTACGCCCCAATTTTCAACCCGTCAAAATGACGGACGGCCTTACATTTTTCCTACAACTCTTAAAAAAAAATCCGTCAAAAAATTGTCGGTTAATGTACCCTCTGCAGAAACAGAAATACATGTTTAAAATATGTCAATATTTATTCAGACTTGTTTAACTTAGATTTCATGTCAAAAGACAGGCTTTAATTTGTTATCACAAATCACCTCTCCTCCTCCCGAGTCATCACAAATAAAATAGGAAATGTCGGGTTTGCTTCGGGCTCGAGCCTGCAAATCAAATTAATTGGTCGGGCTCGGGCCGGGTCGGGCTTAAATACCAGCGGGTCAGGCTGGATTTTTTTGGTCCGATCTTACTTCTACAAAGGATACAAGGCCGACTGGACACTTAACGATAGAATTTGCCAGCATACAGTACATACTGAATATGAAGAATCCTTTCCCATCAAACAGTTGCACTTGTATCATTGTTCCCTTCTTTCTACTCCACATCAACGTTATTTTCTTCATTTGATGCGATCCCTTGGCTGAGGAAGCCCTCTCCCTGCATCTCTCGTCTCAGCCTTGAGGATGTGGGCTCCAGAATTATGTTGTGTGCAACGTGTATATGTGTGTGTCCATCCTAACCCCCGCAGGGCTTGTATAGGAGCCTGGCCCCCTCTGCTTTTGTTGCGCCAGCTTTTTTTTTTTTTTTTGCCTCTGAGCCCCCGCGAGTGTGCGTGAGCATGTGTGCGCCATAGGTGAGTTTGTGCATGTGTTAATTGTGGCTCTACGCAGCTTGCTTGTGCCAAGACTCTGCTTCTGCCATTGTTCGTCCATTGTGTCTGCTCTGGTGTTTGGTGGCTGCGGGCATCTGGCCGCTTTAGAGGACAATGCGGAGCAAGACAATGCTTGGAGAATTGATGAGATACTCTGCAGTAGAAGAGGGATAAGGCAGCTAGCGTGGACTTAGCGCTCCATGACTCGGAATATCCGCAATGCTTTTGCGCCATGTTCCATGGTGCGCAAGATGAGAGCTCTTTATCGCGACATAACGCTGGATAGTTGGTGTAAGTGCTGAAATAGCAACAGATCCCAATCTCACAAGCACAAGCAATCCCGCTGCAGTAAACGTCCAGCTAATTTCCAATGACCTCCCTCCATTCAACAGGAGCTAAGTGGCAACTTGAGGTATCCCAAATCTATTAGTCATTCTTTCTTTGTCACTCCATCCATCTCTATGTCTCCATAAGCCATCAGTGTTTTTGGTTAGGATCCAAATCAATCCTGTTCTGACATATGACCTGAATCATTCATCTCTCCCCGCTGTCTCTCTCTATTTTTTCACCTCTCTAACAGTGGGAGTGTGTAGCCAGCTGCCAGCCAGCATCAGTCACATTGTCAGCGCCTGCCTGGCTCTGGGGCTGCTCTTGGCTTAGAGGGCAAGCTCTGGCTCAAGACTTTCCCCTCAGAGTCCGACCCGAAATTGCCTCGATGCAGCGACGACGTTTAGCATATTTAGCCCTGTCACGTTTTTGGAGCGGTTCGAAAAACTTGAGTACATGTTCACACAACATGATGTGTTTTGGGCCGGACCTTAACTTTATTGTAGTGCTACAGTCTTATTACAAAAAAAAAAGAATAGCAACCAAATGGCATGCGCTGTCACCTCTGTCGCCAGCACCCCCCCCAAAAATCCACATTTCTGTCTAGATAAATGAACTTGTGATAACATTGCGGTTTTCTATGTATTCTCTTCCGAGGGAGTTCCATTGTGCTGTTGCACGAGTGTAGACAAAGGATGTTAATGTAACACAATTTCTTGTGCATTGCACATTCATATTATATATTTTTTATGACTTGCTCTAATTCGGGGGCCGGCAACACACGGCTCTAGAGCCGCATTCGGCTCTTTAGCGACATCTAATGGCTCCCTGGAGCTTTATAAAAAATGTTTGAAAATTGAAAAATATTTTGATAGTAGGCTAATATAGCTCAAATAGATATAGATACATGTTGCAGATCCAAAAAAGGAGAGCTGTGGTGTTGTTTTTTTTAAAAACGTACACTTTATGCTTTTAACAGCCTCGACAAACACAGACATGTCTGCGTCCCACTCGGTGCCTTCTCTTTTCTCGTTCAACTCGAGAGGTGTTCAAAGACAGCCTCCGAAAAACGGAAATTCATGATCACTTCACTGACACTAAGAAAAGCGAAAACAATGCACCGAAACAAAAAATCAAGCGAGGAAATCACAAAATTCTGAGACAGTCCAGTCTCCTACATACATACAGCATGTGTTTCCTTCATTGTACGTTTTATAGAAGGCTTTTATTTTTTTGCGGCTCCAGACATAATTGTTTTTGGGGGGTTTTTGTCCTATACGGCTCTTTCAACATTTTGGGTTGCCGACCCTGCTCTAATTAATAAAACAAAAAAGAAAAAAAATACGAGTAGTTTTGTTTTCTTCACTAATTACTATCTAAGTAATTGTTTGGGGGCTACTTTTTAGTTCACTTGAGTGATATTGTTCTACATTAACAGTGCTCTTACAGGTGTTTTTAGGCTACACTACCCACACAGAAGTCACCTTTTTCCAGCAGTCTTTGAAATTGGAATATTGTATGCTGATTGATTTTATGTATGTGGAAAAATGTCACCAAAAGCCAGCATAACTTCAGAGATGAATGCATGTTTGTCGGCGTGAGATCGAAACAAAGAGGAATCATTGGCGTGCGGGGTGTTGCTTCAACGGGGATGTGCAGTAACATGCTGCCTAATTAAGAGTGTCCTCTCCTTGGTGAGGCGGGTTCCCAAAAGCCCCGGCAGCCATGATTAAAAGACAAGCTCTCAAAGGACTGCGCGCTCTTCCAATCCAATCCGGATACTTCCTGGATAGCATCCATACGCAATCAAGCGTCTCATCTTGACCAGAACGGACGCTCTTTCAACTCTGCGTCTCACTCCGGGTCCTTCTCAAGTGTGCTCACTTTTCTCTTTCGCTTCCTTCATCTGTTTACAGCCTCCACCCCCCCACTCCTCTCTTAACTCTACTTCCCCCCCAAACAGCCGTTCTCTTCCCTCCCCTTTCACTTCTCCTACCCTTCGTCTGCCAAGGCTTCACATCAAAGCCACTGATTGGTTTCTGACTGTTCAGCAGGCAGCATTTAATCCCGCTTTGTGTGAAAAGACCAAAAATAATCAGCATGAATATGGAAAAACCTGCTTCGGTGGTAATATCCAGCCCAGTAATATCCATATCAGTCAAACTAACTTGGCTTCATTTGACTTGCACACAAAGGGAAGGCCGCACTTTTCCACCAAAGTCCCCTTGGCTCAGTGTCACATTGTGTGGATAAATACACCGACTTGACAAGGTTGTTGATTCAGGGCTGACATTGAGTCATGCCCACAAAGCAACAATTTAATACTTTAATTCTCTTGTTTCCGTGGTACTATCACCACCTTCTGATGTACAGTCCCTTCACCTTGGCTTGACTGTTCCATACAACATTGCTGCCCAAGGTTGTTTTAGTGCTTTTAAGAGTTTTCATGAGAAAGTTTCACTCATTACTGCCTTGTCCTTGAGTTCGAGCATTAACTTCAGAAAGCGGTATTCAAACACTGCATTATTGGTCAAAATGTATTTGTGAGGCATTTTTACCACGGGTGTGTGCAGATTCGCAACAACCGGGGGGAAACTGACCAGCGGATAGTGACAACAACCTTTGAAACAAACAGAAAAGGTGAACGATTGAAACTATCTGCAAGCTATCTAATGTTCAGTAATCAGAGTCAAATAGGCTAAATCAGTGGTTCTCCTCTCAGGCTCAAATTAAGTTCTCGTAACAGGTAAAGTCTAGGTACCGTACTTGGTTGTTGCAAATCCGCAACACCTACCCTGAGAGGGGTTAACCTTCTTAGAGGTACCGAACCCAACTAGTTAATATGCACATTCTCCGAACCCTTCATTAGTGTAAAAAAAATAATATATATATATATTATTTCATGTGTCGCTAACCTTCATTGAATAGCACAAACAACAAACATATTGGAAATACTGTATTTGTATTTGATTGCACAACAGATATAGGAAATACATTGAAATTGCTTACTTTGCCGGAAGAAAAAATATATTTCTTTCATTCAAGAATAAAAATGTAATGTCTTTGGATATACAGTATCGCAATAATATCAATATTGCTATATGCAAAACCCATGTCGCGGGTTTTTCCAGTATTGCACAGCCCTAAAATGCTAGTGGTGGTTTGGCTCAAAACACTGCAACAACAAAATAAATAGGACCGGTTTCACCCAGATTCGCCGAGATCTGACTATCATCCAGCGTTTCGGGTTTTCAACATTTCCCACATTGTTTCCTGTTGCTCGTGAAATGAATTAAACATCAACGCTTTTACGAAGCGTACAATGGAAGATGTACAGAAAGACTTTTACAGATTGGGAGAGGACAAGTGGGAGGGTGCAAAGATATATTTCCCTCTCAAAGATTGATAAAAGGGAGATATTTCTGTAACTCCGGGCTAATTCTGTGAGTAGCGCCAGATCTCGCCAGGGATTTACAAGGCTGGCTTCAAAACAATTAGTTGCAGAATGGGAGCCATTTAAAAGACAAGGAGACAGATCTTAATACAGCTGTGGGCATTTCCCCGCGGAGGACTCATTTTTACAACCTCCTTACTGAATCTCTCTCTCTCCCTCTCTGGCACTAATACTCCAAGCCAATCTCTTCTGTCTCATTTCACGCAGAAGAGCATATTATGAAAGCTACCATCGGAGGAACGAAAGAGGTGGTGGTGGTGGTGGTGGTGGGGGGACCGAAAAAGAGTCAGGTTTTACAGACAAAAACATTAGAGGGGAGAGAAGGGGGGGACAAACAACAACACATAAGAGACAGAGGACCAAACACACATCCAGGGAGCTACAAGATATTAAACATCCATCTCTCTTTATGAGGACTGTCCGCCTGCTGCCCTGTGTATACCGTGGACCAATCAGTGAGTCCATGTGTCCACGGGGACCAATCAGTGTTCAGAGAAAGACTTACTCAGCATGTCTTAGTATACAGGTAAACGACACTGCTAAGCCTTCCTACAGTATGCTACGCAGGCACTCAAAGGAGAGGCTGCGCCCACTTACGGGGGAACAACCCAGTTCTTGTTAATTAATGTGCTTTGTCAACCCTGAATTTAATCTTGGCCTCATATTACGCTCATTAAGAGGCTTTTCAGAAGAGCCGATCCTGACATGGCACCGTTCACATTACACTGTCTCACAGGAACGTAATTGTAAGTAAGAAATGAGAACTCATTCACGTTCACACGCACACATATTAGATCCCAAATAAAACTAAACAGAAAATCTGCATGTTTGTATGTATGTATGTATATACAAGCATAAGTCAGAGTTTAGGCGAGTAACGCATTCCATACAACAGAACCACTTCTTAGCAATCCAACATTCCATAGTTATGCTTTGCCTCTAAAATAAAATGCATTCCTAATGGTATATAATCCGGCAAAAGTCTCCCCATAATAGGCTGCCCATTATTGTTAACGATACAAACTTATTTTCTCGAAAGGCTGCGATCCGAGGCTCGCCGCAGACTCATCAACACGCATGACATTTGTAGAGTCTCACTTAAAAGCCTGTATGTCACTTTTGCTATCGGCTTGAAGAAAATTGAAAAGGCTGGAAGCAAAGAGGGCCGCAGTTGTCAACCACTCACAAATGCCCCATTCAAGTCTCTGTATTCGGATTTTAATTCAGAATTTCTGTATTATTTGCATGTTAAGGTGTCTCTTACACTGGGGAGCAATTAAATGATAAAGCGCCGCTGTTACAGGTTTATGTAAATTCCCTCTGCTTGCGGCTTGTATTGAGCGAAGGCATGGAATTACGGCAAAGCAAATAACTTCAGGTGGTGCACATTATTCTTCGCTTTTAATTCTTTTCTTCATTTTAACCTTTATTTATTCATGGATGTTCAGTGGAGAGCAAACTCTACTTTCCATTGACACCCTGATTACAACGTAAACAAGTGAAACAATTTTGAGGCAAGGTACAACCACAAAACAAAACGGTGACAAAGAAATTCAACAGGTACGTGTAGATTGCATATGAAAATAAATCAAAACAATGAAAAGGAATCAAGGCATCCCCCTGGATTTGTAACATGTTCAACATGTATTTAATGGAATACTGTACACTACAAAGACAGGATATTTCATGTTCAAACTGCTAAACTTGATTGTTTTTAGCAAATAGTCATTAAATTTGAATTGTAAGGCTGCAGCACGGTCCAAAAAAGCTGGGACAGGTGGCAAAAAAAAATAAAAAATTGAGAAAGTTGAGCTATGCTCATCAAACACCTGTTTGGAAAATCCCACAGGTGAGCAGGCTAACCGGGGAACAGGTGGCTGTCATGATTGGGTAGAAAAGGAATTGCTCAGTCATTCACAAACAAAGATGGGGTGAGGTTCACCTCTTTGTGAACAACTGTATGTGAAAATAGTCGCACAGTTTAAGGACAATGTTCCTCAACGTAAGATTGCAAGAAATATAGGGATTTCATCATCTATGGTCCATAATATCATCAAAAAGTTCAAAGAATCTGGAGAAATTACTGCATGTAAGCGATAAGCAGTAAATTGATATTGAATGCCCGTGACCTTTGATCCCTCAGGCGGCACTGCATCAAAAACCAACATCAATGTGTAAAGGATATCACCGCATGGGCTCAGGAAAAAGCGCTATATTTGTAAGTGCAACTTAAAACGCTACCATGCAAAGCAAAAGCCAAACCACATTCTGCATGTGTTATAAAAGCGTGCCTTCGTAGTAAAAGAGTGCAGGTACTAAACTGGCCTGCCTGCAGTCCAGACCTGTCTGCCATTGAAAATGAGTGGGGCATTATGAAGCTTGAAATATGACAACGGAGACCGCAGACTGTTGATTTGAAACCCAAAAGTCTTCAGTACACTATTAGGGATATAACAATATCCAAACATCACGATACAATATTGTCACGATATGAACTTCTCAATACAATAATTATCACGATATTGTGGGGAAGTTGGCGGTATAAAAGCTCGTGATACTGTAAAAATGCATGAGATTGTTAAAAAAAAAAGCAAGTTTTTGTATGAAACAGCAATCACAAATAAATAGGATTAGCCAGTCATTTTATTGTCAAGTACTCCTATTGGCTCGGCGGTGTAAAGTATCATGGTCTGCTGATAACACTAATAACACTTCAAAATCGAGGCACTTACTAGCTAATGCAAACACACATTGTGAATCAAGACAATTTGTGGAGGAACTCAAACGCGTTACGCTCCCCTTCCTCTGACGATGAGTGTGCATCTTAAACGGAGTTGGCCAAAACATGCCTCATTCAAATTAAACTGCACAAATAAACTAACCACCAGAAGTTGCTGGAACTGCACACATGGAAAATAATTCGCTTTTTTATTTTATTTCTTTTTTTTTTTAATATCACGACATGACAATGTACTATATGCAAAATAGTTTTTTGGTAATATTAAACAGAAAATGATGCACATCTGTACGAGAGGATAACAGATACTTAGAGGAACAATAGCAGACCAAGTGTCAGAGCAGTGTGAAATATATTGCCCGTGACACAAATGCCAAAGTGCTTGTGCTACAGGTGGGCACTTTTCTCCCACTCGCCCTGCGAAGGCCCTGTGTGCGCTTTCAACCTTCATCTTTCCAGCTCATCAACTCCGATAGGAGGGCTTGGTATTTCGCTTTCAAGTCACCTCGGAAACACAAATGAGAAAGAAGGTGATGCAGCCTGTGACGCACACTAAAACGGAGAGGCAGCGGTGTTCTCTGACAACTTTAAACTGGCTTAAGATCAATAATGCAACCCGAGCTCTAGTAGAGCGATGCAGTGAGCTGACAGCACCGACTGACTTAATTGGGGGAGACTGTCATCGCTCACTCTGTAGATGTTCACCGGGCGGTCTGTCCTACAGGTTTGTCCTCTTAGCATGTTCCTCGGGACACAGCGCGTGTCGATTAGTTTGGAAGGAAGTCTGCGAAATGCTTATGCCTCCCCAAAATTTGAATTGTTGCGCTTGTGACTAATATTGATCATGAAAAATCCTTCTCCCTGCCTGGCAAATCAATTTTCCCAATTTGCTGGAAATTCTATTGTGGAGCTATTGAACGCTGCTCGCAGCACTGCCAATACGTGCTGTAGTGGAGCTTTATACAGTACATTGAAGGAATAATATGCATCAAGAAGTGTATTTGCCTGAGGCTATATGACTGATATCAATGATATAAAGAGTGAAAAAGATGTGCTTATCCCCACCCACATCCCCTTTTAAATCAATGACAGCGCTACGGTGAGAGTCAGGGCTGGAATTAAAGTCATAGAAATCTATTTTCCAGACACCTTTCTTCACATGAGAAAAGTTGCATATACAGTAGATCCTGGAATGCCACTGTGATTTTATAATCTGGTACAGTCAAACATCGGTTTTCGTCCATAATCTATTCCAGATGGCTGTTCGAAAACTGAATTGTTCGAAAACCGAAACCACATTTTTTAAAAAAATAAAAATGTTCACTGAACACGTCTGCTCACAATGGAAAGCAACACGAGGAAGCGTCACTTCCTCGTGTAAGGAAGGCGAGAGAAGTCAAATGGTGCATTCAAGTGCGCTCAGTTTGTTCGAGATCCGAAATTTATTCGTCATCCGAGGCATAAAAAACTCAAAATTTTTGCTCAAAAAACGAATTGGTCGAGAACCGAGATGTTCGAAAACCGAGGTTTGACTGTATTTGTTGCGCAATTTTGCGAAGATTGTCATATAAAATTGAACAAGAGGTTAACGCCTCAACGGATCTTGTGAGAGTTCTGTTCGGTGAGCAACTAAAGGATTAACTTCACTCGTCTGAATTGTCTTTCATCGGAAATGCTTCTACTTTGTCAAGTGATGCACGCACTTCCGTCTTGGCTGGTCACCGTTGGCTTCAGTAAATGTATGGAGGTATGTGCTCTCTATCTCTGATTTTACTCCCACCGTTTATACAGCATTGGCAGGCAAATAACAGTCATGCTGTCTAAGATTCAGAAAGTTGGTCATCTCAATGTTTTCACAACTGCTGACATGCTCTTTAAAATATGAGCATCTGTCTAGCGGCGGAGCAAGCTGAAGGAAGCAATTGGTACCACCGCGTCAAACACCCAGCGGTGAAGTATTGATTTGCTGCTTCACTATAGCTTTTATTTCCAACTCTCCATCATCGGTTTTTATATCACTCATTCTGCTTTGTCCACCCAATGGTTTCCTTTTAATACCTATGCCCAAGAGATAATGTTTTTGGTTGCGTGAAAACGAAGAAACTCCGCTCTAATCCCCCAAGGAACGATCCATTAAATTTGGGGGCTGATCCAGAATGTTTTTGTTTATTTGATTTCGCCAAAGTTCCTTAACCAAAAATTGGATGGGCAGGCCATGGGCCATGAAATAACACATTCAAAAAATATTTCTAAACACAAAGTTTTACCGCTACTGTTCACCTTATAAACGTATATCAGCCCTTGCCGAAAGGTTGGATGTCCCGCATTGCAACAAATGTTTCCCTCAATAGCTCAGGTTGTTTCCTCAGGTTGGAGAAACAGAGTGAAAAAAGAAAGAAAACAGAGCTCAATACCTCCACCTTCGGGTGATGACCTGAATCTGCTCACAGCTTGACAAATAAAATCTAACCTTGAAATTTGGTACGGACATACACAGACATCGTAGCAGCAGATAGAAACATCATTCTGCTCCATAAGCTAGTTTGGTAACCTTGGAAAAAGGAGGAGGGAAGAAGAAAAAACTGTATGTGTGTGAAGCAGACAGAGGGCAGGGGGTGGAAAGCAAGTGAAAAAGTGTGTGTTGTCAATCTTATTGCAGTTTCAGCACCCTGGTTGTCAGCCTGTTAAAGTTTTGAAATTGACATTCGGGACGACGATGAACACAAAGAAACCCATATACCAAAAAAAACCAAAAAAACAAAAACAAAGAAAAAATTGACAAAACTACAACAGGAGAGAGTCACAACAAAATGCATACAAAGGTTAGCCCGGGGGTCGGCAATATGCGGCTCGAGAGCCACATGAGGCTCTTTAGCGCCGCCCTAGTGGCTCCCTGGAGCTTTTTCAAAAATGTTTGACAATGGAAAAAGAATGGCTGAGGGAAATATATTTCTTGGTTTCTGTATGAGGACAAACAAACATGACAAAAACATTCTTAACGTTGTCCAATGCTAAATATTAAATTTCAACATTTCAGTCGACGAAGAAATGACATACGTTTCTATTAGCAGGGCCAGATGCCGGACAGGTGTAAAAAAAAGTATTATTTTTTAAACAACTAAAAAAAAACGGCATTTCATGTACAATGCACCAAGGGCACTGGCAAAAAATGGGAATCTGGAGGGCCGAGAGAAGCATTTTTAAACAATACACGTGAACTACGATAGTTAACACGCTGCAAAAGTGCCTCCCATGGCTCGTTCATCTTTGCGGCCGTTATGGCTGTTGCTCATTCTGGCAAGCGTGTGTAAGTGCGTGTGTATGCGCGCGTGTGCGGGAACGGATTGATCGTGGGAGGTTGGTTGATCGATAAGTAGATCTTCGGTCAAAAAGGTTGGGGAACCTCTGCGCTCCAGATGCACTGCAGGGGAAAAAAACCTTTTAATCATGAAGGCTCATTGTGTATTGGTAGTCAACTTAGTCATTTTGATAGTAGGCTAATATAGCTAATATAGATACATACATCTTGTGTCGCCTTCATTATAAGGCGTTTAATTTTTTTGCGGCTCCAGACATATTTGTTTTTGGGGTCCAATATGGCTCTTTCAACATTTTGGGTTGAAGGCCCCTAGGTTAGCTAAACAATGTGCTCTTGCATCTATATTATTTGGCCAACACAAGTACAGTACACCGTTTGAACTATTGCTACAATAACATCTGATTAGAGTGACTCTTCTGACAAACACGGTGGGTTCAAATGAGCTGACCCGTGACCCGTGACTTCACGTGACTTTCGACAGCAATTAAAATGACTGCTGTGTGTCACTCCGGATCAAGATTCTTCAGCGCCACTGTTTACCTTACTTAGTCTGATTTGACTGTAACACTGCAGACACAAATCCCCTTTGGTGCTAGTTTAATTGGCAATTTAAAGAGGATGAAAATAATCAAGAAATTTAATTCCTGCAGATTTGAGGCCGTTAGCAACAACACCTCTATGATCAAGTAGCCCCTCGTACAAAACAGAAAATAATCTCGAGAAGCTTTGCTTTAAGCTGCAAAAGGCACACACACACACACACGCACACACACACACACACAACACACACACACACACGTGCATGCGCGCACACGTATGTATTTGAATACTGAAGCAAAAACAAACACGTGCATAATGCTCACACATAGGGTGAGGTGTCTGCTCGCGTACCTTTTCTGGCAGCAGATCAACAAACGGAGGCTTGTGTGCGTGTGTGTGTGTACAAAGTAAAAAGAACAGCTTCTTGGACAAATCCAGTCTAAATAATCATGCCGTCCTGGCTGTTCAGACATCAACACTGTCCCATGCGGCTTCATTACTGTTGCTGCTAATTAAGCAGCTCCAAATAAACACCATCTTCAGCCTTCATTACCACAAACACAGCAGCATCAACACATGCTTCAACCGGATAGCTCTGTCCATGCTGGCATGGATAAATATGCAAATGTATTCTATATTGTTGAAAATGCAGAGCATGAATATATAATAGAATGCAGATTTAAAATGCAATGGACATTCTATTCACAGTTTTACTTCAATGGGTCAGTTCGCGTGAACTTGTTGAATATGTTCTTATTGCAGGGAGCATTTTTGAATAATATTGTAGAATTCTATTGTATTAACAAAAAAAAAACTTAGTGAAGGTGAAACCTAATATGTCGGCATTATTGTTCATCCACTGTTGTTATTCTAAAGTTGCATTTCTTTTTTGCAAAAAATTAAATAAAAATACTGGAAGCCCTTATACTGATTGATATTTTAAGAGCTAGCAAGAATGATATAAAGGGATCTAATGGTATTGTTACCCACACACAATATAATGCACCTGTGTCAAACTAGAGGCCTGGGGGCCAGATATGGTCCACTGCATCATTTTATGTGGCTGCGGAAAGCAAATTATGTTGTGTATTAACATCAGGTTCTTTGCTAAAAACACCAAAAATGCAAATTGTCTTTACTTTTAAAAATGTTAAAATATTGCCAACATTGTTTTTCTTACCAACCCCTCTTTTAAAATGGTTTTAATTATTATTTTTGATGGTTTTTATTGTACACTGAAAGAAATGGTGTGTTGAATTTGCTCAGTTTTATTTCATCAAGTGGTTGCATGAAATTAAATTATCTGGACCCAGATACCCATCCATCCATTTTCCGAACCGCTTCATCCTCACTAGGGTCGCGGGGGGTGCTGGAGCCTATCCCAGCAGTCTTCGAGCAGTAGGCGGGGGACACCCTGAATTGGTTGCCAGCCAATCGCAGGGCACACAGAGACGAACAACCATCCACGCCCACACTCATTCCTAGGGACAATTTAGAGTGCCCAACGAGCCTGCCATGCATGTTTTTGGAATGTGGGAGGAAACCGGAGCACCCGGAGAAAACCCACGCAAGCCCGGGGAGAACATGCAAACTCCACACAGGGAGGCCGGAGCTGGGATCGAACCCGGTACCTCTGCACTGTGAAGCCGACGTGCTAACCACTGGACTACCGGGCCGCCCGGACCCAGATACATTTTTCTTAAATAGACTATACATCTACTTTAAAAAAAATGTGTCTCCAGAGGACCTTATTTGTGTGCAATCACCTGACAAAACCAAATGGAGTGAATTTAACACACCATTTTTTCCCCGATGCATTATTTATTTCAAACCAAGGTATTTATTTTATTTTATTATGAATTGCACTGAGTGGCACCCATATTTTGTTGTATGCAATACAATGACAATAAAGGCGATTCTGATTCTGATCAATTTATTGTGTATGTCGTGTATACTGGTAATATGAGGTCATTATTTATTTGGGTTCATAGTCATGTGAAGTCCTGTGTGGGAAACTACAAAAACCACAACGTGGCCCTTGACAACATTTAATTTGACTTCTCTGACTACTGGAAACAGGTGCAGAGTACCAACCCCAACAATCACGTATGAATATGTTATACTCTATATACTGGATAGTGTAAAGCAGTCATATTGTAATCTATGAACGACATCAAATAATGAATGATAAACAATGGCTCTGAAAGGTTATTTTCACTTATTTAATTATATTGTGCAATGACTTTTTTTATCACACACTTGGCGTGATTCCTTTAGAATGAACCTCAGTGAGTTGAAGTCTTGCAAGTTTTGTACGAATCTAATGTGACAACCTCATGATAGTCCGACTTTTGGAGGGCTTATATTTCACAAGAATGTGGTCAGTTTGCAGTCAGTTGCAAGGACGTTCAAATTGTGAGATTTGGCTTCAGCATCACTTGATTTCACCATATTGCGACACAGATGATTAGCAATATCTGCACTACTGTGTCAATAAATGAATTGTGATTTTTGTAGCAGCCGGCAAAAGAGGGCAGACAACAACAGAGATCTGCTTTAATTAATGGGAGTCGGCAGGTACAGTGTAATGACAAAACCGCCGAGTTTGACTGGATTGGGCTGCATTACATCAGAATTATGGAAGCAGAATGCTTTGAAGTTCCTGTAAAGACAACGAACACATTCTTTGCAAAATGTGTCTGCCAACACGTGTCTGTGTGTGAAATAATGAGCAGCATATAAAACACAATAGTACGGAAGAGGCCTTGTTTTTTTTTTTCTTCAGTGGCCCTAATCCTCTTCCGTACAATAGTATGCTGAATCCCAGAAACTTCAATTTATTCCTCCATTAAGACTCCGAGTTCAACACAAACCCGAGTGGGGCGGGGGGTGGGGGGGAAGCTTTTGATTATGAAGCTGTTAAAAACTGGAGCGCAGTGTAAACAACAGGAGCTCGCCAGACTGAACTTGTACATTTCCCTCCATCAAAATGGATTTGATTCTAGATGTGCATACAAAGACATTTGGGCTACAAAATGCTTAGGATGTGCAAATGTTTGAAGACTGCAGTATGGCAGTTTTTGCACCAGGTTTAGCTTTCACAAGGCGGGAGGGAAGATAATGTCAGAGGAGATTTGATAAAATGCTGCATAACCTTGTGGCTTAAAGGACACAACACCTCCTTTTTCCTGTTCCTCTTTGAACCTCAATCCTAGCTCATCTTTTTCTTTCCAGTTTCTCCTTGAGCGCCCACTGAAATAATAACAAAAATTCCTATTTGTATTTTTAGTCATAGTCTGAACACTGTGTTTGAGATTAAAAAAAGAAAAGAAAACAAGCGATGTTCTCTGGGTTGCAAAGGTCAAGTCAAATTATGTTTAAAATTCTCCTTTTCACAAGGAAGAAAAGTTATTTGATCAATTTGATGAAATTAAAACTCACCAGGTGTTAAAAGATAAGAAATGTTTCAATGGTAATTACATTTGATCCTTCGGCAGATTGCATTGTGGGTGCACGCTGCATATCAAGCTTCATTAAAACGAGGGGAGCACCGATCGCAATTTTCTGGCTGATCTTTACAAAGTCCGACCTGCCGATCCCGATTTTGTTTTTCATAACCAACAGCATACACCTTCAATGTCCCAGCCCTGTTTTATTATAAAACATTGAACGATAGCTACGAAACAAGACAAGCTAGTTTTTTTAATTGCACATGAGAGTAGTTCTCGAAATAAAAAAAGAAAAGACTTGGTCATCTCACAGCAGAAGAGGACAGTGGATGACTTTTTCAGACCTCTGCGGAGGGAGATGAGATCTGTGGACAAGATCGGCTTTATTTGAAGGTATCGGCCGATTCCAAAAAGGAAATGAGCACCAATCCCAATACAGTCAAACCTCGGTTTTCGAACGTCTCGGTTCTCGACCAATTCGGTTTCCGACCAAAAATGTAAATTTTTTTATGCCTCGGATGACGAACAAATTTCGGTTCTCGAACAAACAGAGCGCACTGGAATGCACCATTTGACTCCTCTCGCTTTCCTTACACGAAGAAGTGACGCTTCCTCAGTAGACGAGGAAGTGACGCTTCCTCGTGTTGCTTTCCATTGTGAGCAGACGTGTTCAGTAAACATTTTTATTTTAGAAAGAGCGTGGTTTCGGTTTTCGAACAGCCTTCTGGAATGGATTATGGACGAAAACCGAGGTTTGACTGTACCGGCTGATCGGTCGGCATACCCCTAATTAAAACTCAGAACCCCCATGATGAATAATACATATGGCAATATGTATCTCTTGCCCAATCACCAGGCCCCACTCTGGAGCCAGGCCTAGCTGTGTGACTCGATGGCGAGTGTTTAGTGGCCCCTATGGGTCCACCCGGGCGCAGCCTGAAAAGGCGGTGTGGGTCCACCTTTACCATGAGCTCTCAACCCATGGGAGAGGCCAAGGGGATTGGGTGCGAGTTTGAGCTGGGCAGCGGATGAAAGCAGGGACAATGGCGATCCGATCCACGGATATAGAAGCTAGTTCTTGGGGAATTGGGAATGTCACCTCTCTGGAAGGAAAAGAGCCTGAGTTGGTGTGTGAGGTTGAGAGGTTTGGGCTCCTGCACCAGTCTTCTTGAGAGGAGTTGCACTCTCATGCTTTCTCGAATTGCCCATTGTGAGCTCCCGCTGGGGACTCCCCCGTTCTGCTGGGTGACTTGTGGGCATGTGGGCAATGACAGTGAGACCCAGAAGGGCTTGATTGGGAAGGAACCTCACTCGGAATAATCATTATTATGTTCCATAGTCATTCAGCCCTAACATAGGGCCTGATTTATTATTAGAAACTTGATGGCTCACACAAATATAATAATGAAAATAAAGAAATGAAAATAAACACGTTCAACATTAAAAGTGGCACGGTGAAGCTTAGGCCACTATGTGATTGCGCACATTTTTTTTGCGCATCAAGTTAAATCTTTCCATAAGAAATGGCTTGAACAAGATATAGAGTAATTCCTAGAAAATGTAGATTGTTTTTTAACGCAAAAAAAAGAAAAGAAAAAGCAAAGCAGCAGTGAGTCGATCTCACGAGTTGTGTGTTTGAAGACAAAGACTAGCGACGATGGCTATTGTGACAGTGGGTTAAAGACGGGGCTCCAAACGGATAGAAAGCTTCTCCGTGGACCTCAATGCAAAGTCATTTACCTTCTACATCCCAAAAATTCACCAAGTGAGTGGTGAAGGACATTTCCCCGGGCCCACTCTTGGCTTGACACGCAGAGTAAAGGCCTGTGCGTGGAAACACATGCAATTTTGTCCATCTCTGTCTCGCTCTCGGTTTCTCTCTCTCGCTCTCTCAGTTCAACTCCCACTTGTGCCCTTTAATATTCTGAAGCAAGTCAAACTATTTTAGGTGGCCTTCCATTCTACTTGCTCCTCGAATCGCCGTAAGTCTCCAAAGGACATCAGGACATGACTGGGAGCCTTTCAACATGAGATGCTAATCTTTGAGTTCAACTTCAATATTTTGTCACCTTTTTACTTGAAACTTAGCGAGTGGAGTCAAGCGAGGTAATGAGGCAAGAGAAAAGAGGAGGGGAATGTCATGTGACAGGTTTGATTCATACTCAGTGTGACAACATTGTCAACATGTAGCATGTGGTTGCAGCCAATGTGACACGGACATTTATCGTCAAAACGCACCGTGCATGACAGTAAGAGGTTCACGTTGGCATAGGTTTTCAGGCACTATGATGACCTTTTTCTCAAATAGGCCCCCGAACATGCCAGGCCTGTCATGTGAATTAACTTTTAAAATGAGCAACAACAAAAATCAATATGCGATCGTAAAAAGTCTGCCCTGACTTTGCAAGGTCAGTTTAACATATACCGGTACTTCTCCCTGACAATGGCACTTTCCCACTCACTCTTTCGACTGTTGGCAATGATATTCCCGTTAGGCCTCTTATAGGAAATGATATAACTGCAGTTTAGATCAGATAAAATTTCTTTGTATGTATTATGTGTACAGTTCTTTTTTCTGAAACATTTATTTTGTGCATGCTTACTTTGTTTTTCTTTTCTCCCCCCAGTTACCCACCCCCTTCAATTCTGCTGCTGTAGATTGCAAATTTCCCCAGTGTGGGACAAATAAAGGTGTTTTTTTTTTAAATCTTATATTATCTTATCTTATCTTATATTCTTAGTCCAAATCAAATAGGGTGGAAATTCTTAAGTTGAATACGTAGATCTTTTTTCCCCATAGGAAATAATGGAAACAATCTCTCATGAAATTAAAACCTTAATTATTTACATGGTCATTTGAAGTAAAATTGTGATGCCCTCAACGATCATAAAACTAGAAAAATCAGTTAATAACTATTGATATTAGGATGCAAAAATAATAAATTATGACTGGACTAACAATTGGCCCCTCATGGCTGAAGGGCAGCCATCTTACGTTGCAAATATTATGGACAACTTATGTTATTTATTTATTAATGTATTTATTCATTTATTTATTTCCTTAAAACATTGTTATCAGTGCGTGTTTTACACTAGGGCCCCTGTATGAAGTCATGAAAGCCTCTCAAAGAACAAACTTCACTCTTTGCATCGATGATTCAGAGTGCCGCATGTTATCTCAGCTGTTAATAACTGCGCAGGACTTACTGTGCAAGACATTTATTCCATCTACCGTGGTGTCAAAAGGCCTATTTTAGGAGGGCTTCAGTATATGTGTTTATATGTAGTACATCAATATTTTTACACAGTATGGTAGGTACATTAAATCTGTCCAAAAAGAATGAAAAGCAACTTCTCAGGACCTTTGCTCACATCCTGCATCTATGATTTGGTAGGCACCATCCTGTTCATAAATAGTGAGGCCCCTGCCGTCTAACATTTCTCATCCTTATTTGAGCCAAGTCACAGGCAATGCATCTGCCCGTCTCCCTTTCCCTGGGTGAAAGATGGATAGACAAAGCGTGCAAGAGTCCTTGGCTGAACTGTAGAAGTGCTGATGTGGCGCCAGGCCCACTAACAGCATGATGACGTCTCTATCTGTCCGTGTGATGCACCCTGCCTCACACAACTTGAGAAAAAAAAAAATCTCCAAGCAATATGCTGGTCAACGCAATGTATATAAAATTTGTCTTCTCACAAGGGAAAATAATTTTAACAAATATAAATGCTGTATACAGTCAAACCTCGGTTTTCGTCCACAATCCGTTCCAGAAGGCTGTTTGAAAACCGAAATTATTCGAAAACCGAAACCACGCTCTTTTTAAAATAAAAATGTTTACTGAAAACGTCTGCTCACAATGGAAAGCAACACGAGGAAGCTTCACTTCCTCGTCTACTCGAGGAAGCATCACTTCCTCGTGTAAGGAGGGCGAGAGGAGTCAAATGGTGCATTCAAGTGCGCTCAGTTTGTTCAAGAATTTGTCCGTCATCCGAGGCGTAAAAAACTCAAAATTTTTGGTCGAAAACCGAATTGGACGAGAACCGACATGTTTGAAAACCGAGGTTTGACTGTACTGTATACATATAAATTTCTTTTTACGCTTGTATGATGGTTTAAGAAAAAGGTATGGATTTTGGACAAATTTGCCTGCTCATAATTAACAGTCACTTGATCGATTGCTTTTTTGTTGTTGTTGTTGTTGTTTTTAACCAAATATTTTTAATGAGTTTTGAGCGTCATGTTGTTTTCAGCAGAATAATGATGTCTGGAGGTCAGAGTAGATTGCGCTCAAGTTCTCATAGCTGACTGTGTTACTTCTTTAGTAGAAATGTGGGTGTGAGTGATTGTTTGTCACTATGGTGTGCCCTGTGATTGTCTGCCGACGAGTTCAGGGTGTAGGCCGCCTTTCAACCAAAATTAGCTGGGATAGACCCCCGCCCTTTCCAGACATGACTTGAAGAAAGACATGACTTTGGTGGATAGACAGGGTTACATTCTGCCATCGAACGGAAGGGCACATAATTGTTCTCTCTGTCATGATATATTGCTAGCATAGCGATATGGGCATTTAGAGTTATAAATAATCATGGTGAGACAAATTAAGAGGAATGTGATCATGTTCCCACAGATCATTCACGGACACTTAATGCGGAAAACCACGACAGAAAGAATCGAGCTAGGATTCGAAGCACATGCTAAACACATGCCTCTCTGTGCGCAATGGATATTCCTTTTGAGTTCAAAAATAGTGCCGCACCAAATTTTGCTGTCTTTATGGAGCATTAGCATTTCGAGTTGGAACCACCACCAAAAACGGAATCTACTTCAACTTCCCAGTTTGGTTTCATCTTCAGTTCATTTCGTCAACAGCATGGTCTCAGCTGGCTGCAGCCCAGTAACATCATTCATTAGGCTTTGATTGCTTTTCAAGACAAAAATGCCTTTGCATGTAACAGCACGGATCACATCGTCCTTTATCACAGACTACTTATCTTGCGGCATCTTTATAACTCCATCCTATATAATCAGCATCTGTCTTAGTTGCCCCTCACACGAACACCAAACCTTCAGCCATCACTGACTCACGCGCGCACACACACACACACGCTCTTGTTCAGATCCACACCCACACACCAACACGAGTTCATGCAGCATCACTCAGCTGACCTGAATGATGTTGGAGTGTGGATTTCTCCTGTGCCCGTGTTCAAGTGACTCATCTATCCTTCCACTGCTTCATTACAGCCTGCAAGGGCAAATGCTATCTCCTGCTCCGTCTGCCGCCCCAGGTGGAGGCAGAGAGATGGAGATATACAGTAGGTACAAAGTGTGATATCGCTGTCTTCAGAATCATCTCCCCCACCTTCATCTTGCGGTTCTCTATATTTATCACCTGTCTCCACATCTATTGCTTTATAATGTGTATCTATGTTTTTAATCACGCTTGCTGTCCTCCTCTTTCAACAAACCTTGAGTGAGTGTTGGGATGTTTAAGGAGCTAAATGTCAATATTTCAACCCTTAAAGCAGAATCGACTGTAATGCAAATAGCTCTAATCGAAAGCACACAACCAAGTCCTTTGGAGTTGCAAGGTTAGGGCTCAATGTCCTGTATTTCTGATTTAGCTGAAGGAATCTAAATACCTCCACACAGTCCCAAAATGTGAGGAAGAGAGGTTTCCAAGAAAGATGTAAGCTAGAACCAGAGGAGTTTTAATCAGTTAGGGATGACATGAGTAAAGCTTAACGAAGAGATGAAAGATGAAAGTATACAATAAGACTTAGATTTTCTAAAGGCAGAGAGCTAGATTGTGTTCTGCTCGGAGGCACAGCTTTTTGGAGAAAAAAAAATGTCTTGAGGCCCTAGGGTAAGGCATAAATAATGGATTGCTAAAACCTCTTATTCTCTCAATTTTATATGGCTAGCTGTTATCAAAAATAACTGGATCTGCAGCGCATTAGCAGACTTGCACGCAACAGAGTGGTTTCTCGTCTGAGGAGGACTTGGGGAAGAAGTACGACTACAGACTCAACTTTCTAACTTTCTCTGTCATCGTAATGTAATGCCGTCACAGAACTACGCCAACAAAAACAATAAAATGGATCTCAGTCACACATAAACTTGAATATCAAACAATCTTTGGACCGAGACATCAGTCTATCACTTGAGCCTACGGCAAATCTTGTGAGACTTCGGATCAGATGTGTTGAGGACTAAAAGGTTTAACTCCAAAAGTGTATTTTGCATTTTTGGCTATTTTCAGAAAGTGGAAAAGTGTGAAGCGGCATGGTGATTGACTGGTTAGCAAGTCCGCCTCACAATGCAGAGGTCCTGGGTTCAATTCCAGGGTCTGGCCTTCCTATGTGGAGTCTGCATGTTCTCCCCGTGCCGTCATGGGTTTTCTCCGAGTATTCCGGTTTCCTCCCACATTCCAAAAACATTAACTGAACAGTCTAAATTGTCCAGAGGTGTGATTGTGAGTGTGAATGGTTGGTTGTCTATTTGTGCCCTGCAATTGGCTGGCAATCAGTTGTGGGTGTACCCCGCCTACTGCTCGAAGACAACTGGGATAAACTCCAGCATGCCCACGACCCGCGTGAGGATAAGCGGATTAGAAAATTAATAAATGGATGGATAGATGGATGGATGTTTCCAAGCAGAAATTTTGTGTCAAAATCTGAACAAATCAGAAGGCAACCATAATGTGTTCTAAGTTGCACTTTAGAGTTGAAGAGTTTCATGTGACTTATAAAGTTACAATTGATCTGTGATCTTGGATCTCTTATCCCAACAACCACAGGCACCGAAACCTCATTACTCTTAAAGACAACCATTTCGACAGAGAAGACTGATAAAGCTGAATCAATGCCCGTGATCACTTGCCACCTTGATATGTAAAAGCGCACTGAAGAAGAAACGACAGAAGGGCCAGTCTCATTGAAGGAACCGTTTCAAGTAGTTTCATCATAATGAGGACAATGGAGATTGGACTCTAACTTTTCCAATGAAATAGTTATTAATTAAGAATATATCGTACTTTCATCATGCTACTGTAGTTGAATTTGAGGTTCTATTCCTCGTTTTTGACTCTTAATTCAATCCAATTCATTTACAGCTTGTTCTCAATCCAAAGCAGCCAATGGATATATAAACTTGTTTTGATGGTTACATTCAGATGTTGTGGCTTTTAATCAAGTGTGTTTTGTATTCTGGAAATTAGGGTACTTCTTTGGGCGTGAGCGTGTCCGCCATATTTGATGTGGCATGCCCCCCGGTAAACGAGCCAGATTTCACACTAAGTACATTTGTGGGCAAATTTCGACGAGATGGTCACTATTTTCGTATTCATACTTTTTAGATGTAAAATTGGTGACTTGGCTCACCAAATGTTGCGGGGAAAACTGCTTAGTCTGACTGTCTACTGTGAATACTCCCTCAGAAACATTCAGTGGGTTACAGTGTCAGATTACAGTCCTGCCTTCTACTTGCGTCACATATCCAGTGACGTCACGTCACTCCTACCTGTTTTGGGACAGTAAGGAAGTTCCACTTTTGGGTGGATTTGTTTGACAGCTGGCGTATACTACCCGCTTTCATTTGGCTTCCACTGCATGCAGAATCAAGCATGCTACTTCTCGAAGTGAAGTGAACAAGCGAAGAGAACTTGCGTCTTAAAACTTTTTGGTGTTGCTTTTCTCGAACACCATGGCAGATATGGACACTACCGGGGCCTTCAGTCGCAAGAGAAGGGCCACGTTAGCGGCGGGGAGAGGAGCGAGTCTAAAGCCGATGAATGAGGAGAGTATGTCGGCGAGTCTGTCTTCAGCGGCCGCTGGCCGAAAAACGGACAGCGAGGCAGGCAAAGTTGACCGCTTGTGGGAGACAACCCGGTCCACCACAAAGTGTGACAAAAAGAAACGTAACAATGACATAAACGACAGATTGAGGTGAGTTATATAGAGTATTTCAAAAAAGAAAAGAAAAAAAACTTACCGAAAGTTTGTTATGGTGTTTTTGATCCAGCATCGGACACATATGTTCATGTTAGCTCGTTTGCTTGCTGGAGTCCCAATTCCTCATCATTACTGGAACTGCACTTGTAATATTTCACACCAAAAAAATGCGAAGGTTGAACTCTGATGTACGTGCTTCAAGAAATAAAGCGTGTAAACCAGTTCTAAATACCAAATGGTAACGAGTGGCATAAAATGTTCAGGTGCACTCTGCAAAATCATTTGGGCAACTCGGTGATGGCCATGTTAACATGATTGGCTTAGCGATGTGGCATTCAAGGACCTCAATAAACTGTGTTGTTTGAATAGAGTTCGTTCAGGAGTTGCACCAACATTTTTGTTTACAATCAACGTCATAGTTCCAGTCAAACCACACCTAAATGACAACTGATTCATTCAACTGTCGTTTTTATTCTTACCCCATCAAGCTGTCACAAGACACAAGAGTCCCTGCTGTCTTCATCCAGTGGTTTCAGTAACTACAGAGGCATTCTAAACTGGTGCGTGGTCATGCTGGTAAGAGAACGCTTTTTAGGATATTCACATCATGCCATGGATACATTTATTCACGTATTGTCAATATAGCTTGCCCTTATTAGGGGTTATTAGTTACTTTGAATGAGAGGAGGGACACAACCTCGACTCTTGTCGCAAAGACATTTTGAACATTTTCAAAATTGGATGATGACAAGAAAAACTGTTTGCATCAATGAAGACAGTTTGGGAATATCTGGCGAACTGAACCCTGACAAAATAAAACCAACAGTCACACGAGCGTACACACACGTGCAAACCTCTGCCGCTCAGTGAGATACCAGTTGATACCAGGTGTTTCTCGCCTCCTGCCCAAAGTGAGCAGGGACAGGCTCCAGCTCACCCATGACCCAAATGAGGACATACTCTACTATACTGTATATGTGTGAATGAATAAATCTAACATGCATGATGTTGGAATGTGGAAGGAAACTGCAGTACCTGGAGAAAACCCACACAAGGCCGCTGCTCATCACGTTCCATTTGTTGAAATGTCTGATGACAAGCAACGTTAATATTCAATATTAAACAAAGGACAGCCATTTAAATATACGTGTAATCTCTCATCTCAGACCCCCTCAGCACACTGCTGTCTCCAAATCTGCAGCTGGGGATTGAAAAAAAACCTAGTGCAACAAAATATTGACAAATTAGGCATTACCACCCAAAAAATAATTTACTAACCATGTTGAGGTTAACAACTTTAAATATTGTACTCCAGTGGTTAGTGTGTCGACCTCGCAGTGCAGAGGTACCGGGTTCGATTCCAGCTCCGGCCTCCCTGTGTGGAGTTTGCATGTTCTCCCCGTGTCTGCGTGGGTTTTCTCCGGGTACTCCGGTTTTCTCCCATATTCCAAAAAAAAAGCAGGGTGTCCCCCGCCTACTGCCCATAGACAGCCAGGTTAGGCTCCAGTGACCCTTGTGAGAATAAAGCGGTTCAGAAAATGGATGGATGGATGGACTGTACTCTATATTTTAAGACCAAAAGTATTATGCTCTGAGTAGTAGCAGTAGTAGTAGTAGTAGCAGTAGTAAAAAAAAAAAAGATTGCTTGGAGTTTTATTAACATTTGCATCTAAGAACACTCACTTTGTCTTATTCATTGTCAGAATTGGTCTTTTGCCAGCTTGAACACTGTATAAATATACATCTTGGCAAGGCGTTTTGTTTTCGATCGATAGTCCCTTTAATGTGCTCTGAGTAAGTTTGACAGTGCGGTCGGATCTACCTCAGTCCAGATAAAATGCACTTTATGTACTCACAACCCAGATTATTTCAAGGTATGCCACAATGTTAGGTTAACACAATTTCCAGATAACTGAATTTTGTCTTCTCTGTTCAGATAAGAGACTGAATGTGAGCGAATAGGAGCAGGGATGCGGCTGTAGCAAAGCCTGCCTGCTACTAATCCAGCCTTTGAACACAGATCGTTGTGTTCATCGCGAGAGGTTTTCTCTTCATTCCTACTGAACTTCTGTCCCATCCCCAGGCATGGAGCCTTTGTGTGGGGTAATGAGATATCACCATCCATTCACAAATAGAAAGAGTGAGCCAGAGAGTTAAAAAAAAGACTGATGAGAAAAAAAAGTAGGATAAAGTGGAAGAAAAATTTTAGGCAAGGAAGAAAGATGAAGAAAATAGAAAATATATCCCGATGATGAAAAAAGTGACCATGAGCAAGTGAAAAGTGCCATTTTGCAAAAGAAAAATCTGTAACTGTAACCTGCAACTATTGTTTTTGTTACAGATACTTAGTAATGCCCGACTCTTCCTAGAAAACCTGTTAAGGTAAGAATGCTTAGCTTTTAAATCCCGTCTGCCTTTTATACAACTCTTATTGAGTAATCTTTTTATTCCATGACATTTATTTTACTGGGTCAAAGAACTTTGCTCACGGTGACACTTTAAGTATTTCCCATGGAAAGGTCAACTGGTTTAACACTTTCCACAGTCAATAATGTTACAAGTTACTGAAATGTCAGCAGACTGAAAAATAACCGCTGTTGTTAAACGTCTGATAAACAGAGATTCGCTCATATTTTAAGTGCAAAGTGTGACTTTTTCAGGACAGTCTGGAGCCCTCTCTTTTGCCAAATTTATCAGGGAGATAATTAAAAGAAAAATATTTATTCAACTGGTTTCCTTTTTTTGAAGAGGAACTGCTATCCTAAGCGGGTGGAGTTGTGTGATTTCAGTTCATCACTTTCTGAATCTTTTTGTAATCTGTTTAAACAGATATGGGGTTCTGGTGGACCCTATCCAAGTGATTTCCTTATTCTTGAAGGACCCCTACAGCTGGCCAGCAGTGTGCCTGGTAATTGGTAGGTACAAAACACATACAGCTCTTTCTTTTGATTCCAAAGGCAAATATCATTGTAAAATGATCCTTGATAACGCTTACAGCATATTAATGTCCTCAAAAATATGAACCCTGATTCAGTAAATTTTTTAGCATGGAGAATTATACATAGGAAAATTTACAGTAGATTTGTGAAATTAACTCATTCACTCCCAAAGACGTTTTTAAACGTCTTTTCAGACTTGGTCCAGAATTGGCTGGTACTGAATGAGTTAATGAGTTCATTATTATATTAGATTCCATGTACAGTAAAATTAACTCGACCACAGACCATGAGAAAATTACTTCACTTGCCTTAGTTTAAGACACACAGAAGCTCATACACACACACACACACACACACACACACACATTTGTTTGTCATACATAGAGTGAGGTAAAGTCTGCAGTGCATGGTGCAGCTGACTTTGTCTCCTGAGGGATGCCCTCTTGGCCTATATACTGATATACCGCATAGGTATTGTGCAACATATGCTGCTTTCATACCATCTGATCATCCTGCCATTACTCATCACTCCCATTGCCAAACTATTGCCGTTTGTCACAGAAACCCCCCCCCCCCCCCACACAAATATACTTGAACTCTCCATACTTTTAAATGCACGTTAGGTTAATCATCCTTGATGAGAATGAAGACAATAGAATGCAATAGAGCAAGTCCTCTATGTACAGTATTTCAGGATTTTGCGCAAAACCTGATGGAATGCGTACCTGATCTGTGATGTATCACATTTTACACACCAGTGATAAGAGCAGCTATTATTATAAATGTCAACATTTAATAAACCTTCTCCAGTGAAGCAAAACAGTGGACATTAATTACTTGTATCACTTGTGTATGCCTGCATGGCAATCCGTATGGTCTGTTAGTGCAAGCTCATTTCTTTTGGCAGGATTGCTATTAAATTGAGTGTGATCGTATATTTCTTTGCGAGACCAAAGCCAAGAGGGTTTATGTGCTTGCTTTAAGAGAGGACCGTTTGCTGGTAAAAATTGTAATAGACTTTCTTGTAAAGATAAAAAAAGTTAGTCCGTAGCTCTCATTCCTTTGGACACCAAATTTGTTGCTGAAATAATTTTGTTGCCTCGAGTATAGTATATATTGTGTGATTTCTGTGAAGGTAAAACTTATGCATTATGTTATGCTATACTTGCTACGATGGACAAATGACATTTTCCAAGAAAATACATTGTCATTTGTTGACTCATTGTTTTCAACAGCGTCCAATGCCTTTATCCTGGTGGCTCTTTATACAGAGAGACAGTTGTCAAAGGTAAGTCGCACAAACCCAGCGTTTTTGGATTATTTTTCTAAGACCATCCTTTAATACTGACTCAGCATCCCAGTCGCCAGCAAAACAAAGTTTGTTCCACCATCTACATTTCGGACATTCAGTCATACTCTAGCTGTTACAAAACATAACCTTTTAAAATTTTACCTCCATAAAGTCATCATGTACTTGTTATGCTCCAATAATCGAATCAATCGCACAATATATAGGTACCTGTGACATCAGTGGCAACACAATATGTTTGACCTTGGTGGCTTATTTAGTCCAACCAAATACGCTTACCGTGTGTGTCTTTCTTGCTCCTCCTAGGGTTCATTCAGTGAGCGTGTGGGCTTTCTTGTCCACAGTGTTAATTTGGCTGTCATGCTAACATTCCCTGCCGCAGTGGTACTCATGATGCCCTCCACGACCCCAGGTAAAATGTTTTATTCTTCTTTACCGTTATTAAAATGCCATTTCTCATGGCTCTCAATTAGGTGCTAACGCAATAGCATTGCTGTGGGCTAGCTGACTGGAGTACTACCTTGTCATCTATTCTCACTGAGCGCCTGCGAAACGTAGCTATGTGCCAGATTGAAAAAAATGTCAATGCAGTAAAGATTAAGAGGGCATTCCTATCTTTGTCCTTCGAAGAATCAGTCGATCCGTTTGATTGTGCAATAAAAGACGTCTCCTATAAGCCTGTCATAATTGGAGTCGGTTAGTGCTAATGGACCAGTTGGTCATGACTGGATCGTATCCAGCTGGCGGAGGAAGAGAAGGCAAGTATAGGAGGAGGCTAGTCTTGCCATAAAGAGAGTATGCTTTGCAGGAAAGGGTCATCTTGGGTTCACAGTCTTCTGTCTGATGGAAACTATGGCGCACACACGCTGGAAACTATATAATTAATGTACGCACGCCAGGCTTTACAATGCACTAACAATGAGTGTACATGGTCAGGTTTTATGTTAAGATGACATTTTGAGTACACTGCTATCGTGAAAATTGAAAAGAAGTCATGAAAGCTAGTGCAATTTTCAACACGAGCAAAAAATACATTCCTAAAGTCACACCAAAACCTAAAACGTCATCATGAGTGACTTCAGTATACTCAGAAAAGTTCAGACGGTTCTCACAAAAGGTATATTTCAAATCCAAACTTCCAAGTTTTTCATTTCAAAATGGTTCCCCAGGAGTGGAACACACTTGCTCAGCTTTCTCTACCACGCCTGCAGTGTCATGGCGCACTGGACATTCAACTCATGAATGAAGCAGCAGTCACAGAATGAGACAAGGAACACAATTTATTCCATTCAGTTTTAAAAAATGTTCATTCCACTTGTTGATAATGATGGAATGTTAAAATGTGACTTAAAGTGTTGTCTCTGCATTTAAAAAAACGTTTGCAGATGAGAACAGTTTTACTCTGGAACACTGGATGTAGATTCGTTCTTATTTCCATTATTTCCCAAGAGAAAACAAAATCTCAGCATCCCTTAACAGGTTACACTGTAAAGTCGTTTACAAGCCACCTGTCCGTTTACGTCCATGTTTAGATGTTGGTAGACTACTCGATTATCACCTGCTAGATAGACAACTTGGCCTTCTCATGAGGTCATGACTGCAATGTCCTTACTTAGCAGTTCTTTTGTCTCCAGGAGGTCCAAGTCTGTGCTTCCCTTACTGCATTGGACTGCAAACATTCATTTGCAGTTTAGTGTGTGCGCGCGTGTGTGTGTCCATGCTTGCAATGTACTATGGAGAGTAGAGTCCTCTCGGAAACCTGTGCACAGAGCGCCCCTTCCTCAGGCTGGTTGCTAATGCCTTAAACGTTGTTTTGCCCTCCTCCATAATCAACAGGCTGATGTAAATAAAATCCCCGTCAAGGTCAATGTTGTCAGCTAACCCCCAAAAGTTTCACACTATTAACATAATGCAGTATGGGGAGTACAGAGTCTTGACATTGCTTCTGTCCTTTAGTCATCAGTCTACTGCAGCCATGGATCATTTTATGAGACACATTATGAGGCTGATAATGGGTTTCTTGCAAATACATGATAATTTGGTTGTTCTGTTGCATGCATTACGCTAAAATGTTGACTTTGGCATTGAGATTAATTTCCATGTCCAAACATCACAAGAGGCAGAAAGTGTCGCTGCTGCTTTTTGTCGTCCCCGCTGCCTTCGCCTCTGACTGGGAGCTGAATGAGTAAAGGAGTCAGCCCATCTGTCTGTTCTCCTCCTAGCTCTGCTGTTCACACCGGAAGGGCAGTACAAGAGGGCAGGTGTGTGTGTATATAAGACCACCAAGTGTGTGTGCAAACACACACAGCGGCCAATATAAAAAGGGGAAGAACAAAACCGCAGTCATTGCTATCTTGAACACATACACCTCAACATTTCTTAGGTTTCTTTTTCCCTTGAATTACCATTTGTCTTTGTGTTATGGAAAGACTTGAGCATATTATGGTCCAGAAAAGGGGAGCTTGGCAATATATTCTGTTTTGTAATATATATATATATATTCTACATAATATATTGCAGCCATTTTATGTAGAATACAGTCAAACCTCGGTTTTCGTCCATAAGCCGTTCCAGAAGGCTGTTCGAAAACCGAAATTGTTCGAAAACCGAAACCACGCTCTTTTTAAAATAAAAATGTTTACTGAACACGTCTGCTCACAATGAAACGCAACACGAGGAAGCGTCACTTCCTCGTCTACCCGAAGAAACGTCACTTCCTCGTGTAAGGAAGGCGAGAGGAGTCAAATGGTGCATTCAAGTGTGCTCAGTTTGTTTGAGAACCAAAATTTGTTCGTCATCCGAGGCATAAAAAACTCGAAATTTTTGGTCGAAAACCGAATTGGACGAGAACCAAGATGTTCGAAAACCGAGGTTTGACTGTACCTCAATTTCCTGCAGTGCAGAAGTATTTGGAAAAAATGTGTCCTTGTAAATATAAGAAAATGTTTAACTTGAACCCTCGGGGTGTCACTCTTACCATAAGGTGCCTTTGAGACGTCCCAAATTCTCCACCAAAATTGTCATTTTCCGTTGAACTTCATAGTCGTATGAAGTTATGGTCTTCGAAATCCATTTTGATCAAGCTGCCACACTTTCAATTCGACAGTATACATATACCTGCCAACAGCAAAATATGTCAGCTTGCTGAGAGGGTGGACATTTTTGTTAACATTCCATGAGCGCAACAAGTCTGATCAAGATACAAATTGTCTTACTGTAACTCGAAAGACTCCCATTGTCATTTTGTTGTTTTTATATGAATGTATTAATTGTTTTTAGTGAAGGACACATCAGAGATATAGTTTGTGAACTTAATGGCAGTTTTATGTCTTGGATGGAAAGTTTATGTCATCATCGCGTGTGCCACTATGATCACCAGTAGCTTGTCTGAAGGCTACGTTAGCCAGAGAGACAGATGGCATACGACTAGGATCGGGTGTGATTCGACGCCAGTCGTTCTGACCTGCACCTTACTCTGCTGGCACAGCAGTCTTCATGTGTGTGCCTGCCGCACGTGTTCAATTATATTAGTGCGATAAAATGTGTGAGTGTGACCCTCTGCCGGCAAACTACCGCTCCTGTTTCAATAGCACATCATTGTGCATGTTGACATGCCATCCTCTTCTCTCCCCTTTCAGTCGGAGGTGCCTTTGCACTCGGTACCTACACCATTCTCTTCCTAAAGCTCTACTCCTTCAAGGACGTCAACATGTGGTGTCGGCAGCTGAGCACCATGAAGGCCAAGAAACTGGCGAGGTCTCTGTCTTGTAAGTGATACACAAACTTGCCAGTGGCCTTTGCTCGTGTGCTTACAGTGACATCTATAGGCAAACATGTGTTACCGCAGCATTACTGGTTTTCCCAATTGATCTGTGGCAGACCTTCATCTATTGTTGTTTTGTCCATAGGTCCATCATCCAAGTACTTCAATGGAGATGACCATAAAGTTTGTTACCCTGGCAACCTTACCATCCGAAGTACTTTTATTTTGTTTGTGTGATCAGAATTTTTTTTTCTGTTATTGATTACTCCTGTAAAAAAAAAAAAAAAATGTCACATGTAACTTCTCTTTTGGTATCTGTAGACCTTTACTACTTTGCCTTTGCTCCGACTCTATGCTACGAGCTCAACTTTCCTCGCTCTCCTACGATCCGCATGAGTTTCCTCCTGAGGAGACTTTTTGAGATGGTAAGAAGATTTTTAATCCATCTATTACTGATCGTTTTTTAAAAAAAAGTCAAATTAGCCCGCATCCACATTAGGACATGAATTACTTATTTGAGGGAAAACAATTAATAATTCAAAGTCTCTACTGTTCTTGGGAATCGTTTTCAAACTGTTGTCCAACAAGTCGGAGTACTAACACATTGACATTTTAATTGTGTGTGTATATCTCCAGCTCTTCCTCATCCAGATGTTAGTGGGTCTAACTCAACAGGTACAATTTTTCTGAAATCACTTCAGTGTCTCTTTTGAAGATGAAATGATGGTGCATATTTGAGAATATCCTTCCACATTTTTTTCCCCCTCTCTCCTCTAGTGGATGATTCCCATCATTGAAAGCTCCATGAAGCCGCTCGAGGTGAGAATCGAAAATTACAGGCAGTTACAGAATTGTTTTGAATGTGTAACAGTTTTTTCTCTTTCCTCACTTGGATCGGAGGACATGGATCTATCTCGGATGACTGAGAGACTCTTAAGATTGGCTGTGAGTAAAAAAAAAAGAAAAATAGCAACATGGGCTAGGCGTTATACTGGGCTGATAACAGATGGCAAGATCTTATTATTTTTGAAATATTATTTCATGCGGTATAGCCTTCTCGTGTTAAATGGATCCCTGTCTCTCTATAGGTTCCCAACCACTTGCTTTGGTTGATGTTTTTCTACTGGTTCTTCCACACTTCTTTGAACTTCACAGCAGAGCTTCTGCGCTTCGGAGACCGACAGTTCTACAAAGACTGGTGGTAAATATTTTGTTTCTGCGAGTTTTCGCTGTTGTCGTTGGCACTTTTCATTTTCATGAGGTTTTCAGTGGACCGGTTACTGTAATTCATGGCTGTGAATGTGCTGAGTGACAGTTGATCATTTTGAAAAGCCTCAGGGGTATCAGAGGGTATTAAAAGTGTCTGATAAAGTTTTTTTCCATCAGTATTAATGAAAGTGTCATCTCCACTGATCCATTATTTAGACTCTGTAAAGCCTCAGTATCCTTTTTTTTCCTGACTCATCTTTCAGGAACTCTGAGTCTGTGACATATTTCTGGCAGAACTGGAACATCCCCGTTCACAAGTGGTGTCTCCGGTGAGTTATTCACACACTTAAACTTGGAGACGTAGCAGTGAAATTCCTTGAAGAAAACCCAGGGGAGCATTTGGTTTGATGCAAGCAGACTGTACATGACAATATGATGTGTTTGGAAAACGACTCGAAAGAAAGTGCAAGTCACGAGTATACCACATGAAGCAAGAAAAAACAAACACAGCAGAGAAAATGCTGCATCGTTATCCAAAGTCGTCTTTTGCAGCTTTTAATGAATAGCGGTATTTCATATCAGTTATTGAAGATACTGTAATTAACAATTTGAATGATTATAACATTGACAGTACATCCAAGAACCTACTGCAAAAGCCATATTTTGTCCTTTTCTTGCCTTCCTTTTTCCATCAGGAAAGAAAAAAGGTCAATCGTGATTTCACTTCAGAAACAATATTGTTCACACACTGACGTTAAACAGTCAACCGTCTCTTCCTATTGCACATTCAGAGATCAAGTATCAATCAATACGTTATTCGAGATCCTCTCAGAAAACCACGAGTACCAATATGTCTGTATTATAGTGCCCCCAGGTGGCCAAGGCACACACACCAGAAAGGGCTGTTGAGAAAAACGATTTGAGATTTTTGCATCACAAACATGGTCACAAATGAATTCAACTTGTATATCAAAGCACCACTAGCTACAGATATAGACTACTGCTTGATAGCTGTGTCTTGGTATTATCCATGGCAAAATGTCAAGGGAATATTCTCTGGCAAGTAGCGTGACTCTGTGATTTTATCGATGTATGTATTGAAATTTCAAGCTCCGTGACGTGTTCATGTTGCAGGCACTTTTACAAACCGTTGCTGAGGAGAGGTTTTAGTCAGATCGTCAGCCGGTCAGCAGTCTTCTTCTTGTCGGCGTTCTTTCACGAGGTACAGCTGAGTCAATGAAATCACCCTGTGCTCATGCAAACCTGTAGAAACGGACATAAAGTTTCAAGTGTTCAATTGCCATCTGTTGGTGCCCCCCCACCCCACCCCCCTGTCTGTGTGTTAGTATCTGGTGAGTGTTCCTCTGAAGATGTTCCGACTGTGGGCTTTTATGGGCATGATGGCTCAGGTAAGCTGATTTGGAATCTGAATGCTGTGAATGTGTTTATTAAAATGCTTATTGTGCTATTGTTTTGTGATATTGTTACAAATAGTAAAAAAAAAATGAACAAAAATTCAAGTATAAAGTAATGATTGCTTAATATTGAATTTAGTTGTGCACATAATCATAAATGTAAAATAAAACTATATAGTCAAACCTCGGTTTTCGTCCATAATCCGTTCCAGAAGGCTGTTTGAAAACCGAAATTGTTCGAAACGTCTGCTCACAATGGAAAGCAACACGAGGAAGCGTCACTTCCTCGTGTAAGGAAGGCGAGAGGAGTCAAATGGTGCATTCAAGTGCGCTCAGTTTGTTCGAGAACCGAAATGTGTTCATCATCCGAGGCATAAAAAACTCAAAATCTTTGGTCGAAAATCGAATTGGTCGAGAACCGAGACGTTCGAAAACCGAGGTTTGACTGTACTTGCATAGCAGTACTCATAACAGCAAATTACATTATGTTTTATAATAATATATAATAATAATTTACCATTTTCTTTCCTCATTGGTTGTCTTGGAGAAATGTTATATTGGCTTCAACTTAAAGTTTCATCGCCAAATATGGTTCTCTGTCCACCTTTTGAGCATAGCAGCACATGTTTGATCTCGAATGGGATCACAATACAATTTCTTCTCTCCCGCTCCTAATAAACATCAATGTTGATGTCTTTATTTTTCATTAGCTTCCGTTAGCCTGGTTTGTTGGCCATCACCTGCGTGGTAACTACGGCAACGCCGCAGTGTGGATTTCACTCATAATTGGTCAACCCTTTGCCATCCTGATGTACGTCCACGACTACTACGTCTTGCATTACCGACAAGAGACTCACTGATCTCAATTTGATGCTTCGCCTCTCTGAGTGTTAGACATGCAAGCAGACACTCAAGTCTATTATGCCATGGCAGCCATAAACCTTACCTTAACTTTAATGTTGGTGACCAACTCATTTTTTGCAATGAGGAGTTTTAATAATGTCACAGTTGATAAATATTTTGGTTGTGAAATGTCCACTCATTTATTTAGAAATTTCCTGACACAGCCGCTTATAAGTTTGATCCAAATAATTGTTTGTATGCTGGGAAAGGGATTTTTTTTTTCTTTCTCTTGTCCTTGGTATGTCAAAATTATCTTCAGGAGACTTTTTTTTTTTTGCCAGTGTCCTTGCGCAACTTGTTCTCACTATAACTTATTTGAAAATGGTACATCGAAAATGAAAACTGTTTTTCCATTTACTGCACACCTCAAACTCTGAACATGCTGCACCAAAACACCAGATTTTGCTACGAAACCAGTTTTTAATTCCGTTAATGCACTTACGTCTATACATTTCCATAAGAACGGACTTCTCAAAAAAAACACTTCAGCCTCATGTTTTCTTCCCCGCCGTCCTTTTCCTTTCCGGTAATGCATTTGTAAAAAAGTGAATAATGGAAAATGTTAATGCTGACTGTGTTTGAAGTGCCTTCATAAACATCATCATAGTGGACTCGTCATCAGGTTTTGTCAAAATGTTACTGTGAAATAAGTGCAAAAAAAAGGTATGCGGTGAGATTGTTTTGTGGTACAGTTGTATTTCCTGTTATATTTTCAATGTTCGTGCAAAAAAAAAATCATGTTGCTGTGGTCTCAATAAATATTTTTTAAATGACAGCTTTCTTTGGTGGTTTCTTTTATTTGAATAAATATTTGTATTTCAAGTTTTTGACGAAGAATCAGACTCCAATAACGTACAGTAAATTGTGTTGAATAGTGGGTCGACAAACACGTGGATGTAGACCTCCTCGAAAACCAACCACCCTTTTGGATTCGCTGCTGACCTCAAGTTTGTACAAATGTTCCGTGTTCTTATCATCACCACGACATGAGGACAAGTCTGTGAGTCTGCTTTTCTTCACTGTGACATTGAATTCAATAGAAGGCCTTCAGCAATCACAAAGTGTCTGTACATGTGTGATTTGTTGATTTATTTATATATATATATATATATATATATATATATATATATATATATATTATATATATATATATTTTTTACTTTTTTTTTTACAGTACATAAATCGATTATCTGTGCAAATATGACTAGATAGGTAACAGCAGACTACGTACGTCATAGTGGTAATCAGCCCAAATTGCTTTTACTCTAAATTTGAATATTTCTCCAAAGCATGTGCTGCACTGTAATATAGAGTTGGGTTGTATGAGGCAAAGAAATAATAATTCATATAATGTATGTCGTTGCCAGCACAATAAAAAATATATATATATAAAGGACAACAGACAGTTTTGGGTGCATGCGGTCCTTTCACAAACATCTGAACATTCCATCAAATTTGGGGGTAAAAAACAAATGTCAACATGCTGCAAAAGGAGCCTAGTGAAGGACAGACCCCTCCATCTATCGGCCCCTCATCCCTGACAAATGTATCACTTCATGCATCATGAGAAAAGAGGGAGCGACGTAAAAGGTGCAGAAACTTTGCCGTCTGGCATCCATCATCTGCTAATTCCTGACAGGAACAGTCTTTCAGTTCTCCTTGCTTGACTCACACTCTGGAACGTCATCGTTGACCCTCACACCCCCCGCAAACAAAAACACATCATTCTCTGATCCTCCTGTCATTTCTGTCGTAATGCATTCAAATACAGATAAACCCCTCGCTCAATTTTTGACTGCATTCGCTTGCTTTAGCAATTTTTTTTGGGGGGGGGGGGGTTGAGACATCACCCTTCACTTCTTTTCTGTCTCCTGTATCCTGTGTCTTTTCTTTGTGTCGTTTCTCAGTAACAGGTTGATCCATGGCCCCTTGTCCAGACATCCGTTATTCCGGATGTTTCCAAGGAAGATTGCCAAGCTGTGAGTGATGATGATCCTCTCGACAGGAAACCAGGAGACACAAACCTGTCTCAGTCTGTCACATGGGATGTAGCAGAGGCCTGGGGGTGAGGTATAAAAAGACTTTTGATGCAAGATATTTGTAAATCTATACATGTTTGGCAAATACGTAAAGTTTTTTTTTTGGTTTTCTTGCTATGGTGGGAAAGTAATTTGATTGACTTTGATTGCAAGAATCGACCGTTCTACTGCTGTGACAGTATTTTTATTTAATTATTTATTTAAATAAAATTAATATCCCCATTAAGTGTAAATTTGTTCTTGTTTGGTGGAAATGACAAGAAGATCAGAGGTATCAACATTTTCCCCTTGATGTGGGGTGGCCAAGGAGTGACGAGGGTTGGCTATTGCCGCCCCTGGCTGAAGCAAGGCAGGAACCCAGATTTGAACCTCCAACCTCAGAACTAGGAAGCAAAAGTGCTCACACCTAGTTTACCATTTGCCCATTTGTTTACGAGACATGTGATATTCGCGTACAGTTCACATAAGCATGCTTGTCTGATCAAAATGTAAACAAACACTCGGACTTCCTGCCCGAGGACCAAACAGAGGGTATATTTAAAGTCAGGGAAAGGGAGGGAGGGATGTTGGAAGACATTGAAGGGGAAAGATGGGAACTTAAGAGGCCCGTTAATAGGCGGAGAAAGACAAACTAGAGCCACTGAGAGGCAGGATGGCACACAAAAGAAGGCTTTGGTGAATTTAAAGCGGAAGCTGCGCATGGGGCAGCAGTACGACAGAAGCTGCAGGGACACAAGATGATGATGATGATATTTTGTCTGAACTCAGAGGGCAAGTTGAGCAGAAACAATGACTGCAAAGCCCTGCTTGGAAAACTTCACTGCATCAAGGATTTGAACCCATCTGATCGACTGAGTCTCCTGCTGGGCTTATAGTGTTTTCTCTCAAGGTACGTTTAAAGAAGATCCTCTCTATTCTTGTCTGATAGCTTTACACCTGATCTGGGTTGCCTCAACAAAAAAAAATCTTGCACTGAGCATTAACTACTTGTTTACTGCTTTTACTCTTACAGTACAATCCTCCCTTTGAAATACAAAGTTTATTTGCGATTTGAGTTTGTACGGAAATGTACACCGTTGAGACAAATCTACAGGGTTGTATTGCCATCCTGCAACCAGAAAAGTTATGACACTTAAATCAAAGTTATTGCGGAAACAAAAGGTGGCAATTGCCTTGAGGGGCTCTCTAAAATGCAATAAGATGATGCTGGACTTAGTAGATATGTGTTACATCACTCCCTTGCTACGGTCCTCTGAGGCTCACACAACACAACACACACACACACAAACACACACACACACACACACAAGCTTATAGAGACTCTCACGCTGCTGGAATTTATTTGTGATGTGCCTGGGAGCCCTCCGGACTCTTCTCTGTGTCTTGCATCACCACTGTGTATGATGTATTATATAGCAACATGCTGACAGTATGCATTGATATATTGGTTGGAAATATGCGCTAAATAAATGTAGAGTCCATTAAGAGGCCACACAAACATGTTTGCACAAAAAAAAAAAATGTTTTTTTTTTAATGGGATTGTATATTTAGAGAGGGTGTCTAATGGTCAAACTGGCCATGTTTACACTGTATTTTCATGATCTGTCAAGGGAAATAAGAGCTCAAATGATCGATTACAATCAAACCTCCAAATTCTCTCACAGTTTGTTCTGTGATGCTGGTTGACTTCCAAGCTGTTTGTAGTAGAAGCCAATTTTTGCCATTGAATTAAAAATGACTTTATTTGTCCCTGCCACCAACCGTGGCTATCTTAACACCTTAATTAAGGGTTGAATCAAGGTTTTACTTTCAACATTCTCCTTCAGGGGGAGCATCACAAAAATAACATGCCAAAAAAGTGATAAAATAAGAAAAAACAGATGTGGAATGAAACCATTCAATGCTCACTGAAACAGAAAATGAAGTAAATGAGTTTTTAACCCTTTGAGGGACAGCGGTTGCTACAGTGGACAGCTGATCATGTTATCTGGTTACAGGTTATCATTCTTGGTGCATGAAAGGGTGAAAGACCCACTGACACCAAGCATCGTTTTCTCCTGTGGAAAAATGTAGAGCTTAACAAATGCGATATTATAATATGCTATATGATATTATAACAACCATTCACGCTCACTCGCACCTCGGACCAATTTTTTAGAAGGGGTTTATTAGGTTCTATTTTGATGCTTCATTTTAGTTGAGTTAGTATTCGTTTTACCCTAGTTTTTTTTTTATTCATGCATGGCGTATTTGTCAAGTACAAGATTTAAAAAAAAAAAAATAATAATAATAATTGAAAGGATTGTGCAATCAAGTGAACTACAATTCCCAAATGACTGTTACTTTTTCCAGTTTGACTGAACAGTAATCACACTCCAAAGGTTCATATATAAAATGATTTGACAAAGATGAAACCTACAAGGTCATTTTCGCTATAATAATAGTTACCTTTAGTTCATTTAGTTAGCTTTTTAAGTACTATTGTTTTTGTTTCACCATTTAATGAAAATGTTTCTTTTGGTTTTAGTTTGACTTATTTCGTTAGTTTTTATTAACTGTAATAACACAAGTCGCTCACGGGGCGCATCTCGAGACACCGTGACAGACAAAGATTCACGGCACAAACACGTTCAGTTATGTTTTGACCAGAGAAACATGTGCAAAATGAATGTAAGACAACCGTTCTCATACTGTATGCATGTCCTTTTGAACTCATGTATGTGATTTGCACAATGTTCTTGTCATCGTCCTTCAGGTGCTCACCACCATCAGCAACCTTCATCCTCCTCCTCTAGGGCAATCGACCCCCGTCAGGGACTTTCCCCCCCCGCCCCCTGAGTCCCACACCTGGTACGACTCTCGCTGGTGCCTCGCGAGGTTCACACCCAGTGCGGGCCCCAGGAGGGCCCTCGCCTGATTATTATTTAAGGAGGGTTGTGGGGTTGCTACTCCCACTCCCCTCCGTTCCGGTGGGGCGAGCGCTGGGTGCCTCACCTTCTGGTGAGACCCCACCTCCTTCCCCGCCGGCTGGTGGGCATTTTGCCGCGTCTGGGGCCCAAGAGCCCCGGCGTTCCCACCATGTGAGGAGCAACCTTAATCATCATCATCATCATCATCATCATCATCCGTGTCCATCATGAGCACCATGAGTGCAAACAGCACGGCATCCTGGGCTTTTATCAACACTTCCTTTGGCAGCCATGCAGACGTGTCCAGTGTCAGCAACACGAGTGGCATCGAAGCATACCTTCAAAAATTAGCTCACTTGGACGAGGGACTTTACAATGACTTCTATGGACTTTGGATAGCACTCATGATCATAAACTCCCTCATTTTCCTGGTATGTAAGTCCTGGTTTTTTTTTCAATGGAATGTTTTGCATATTTGTTCACTCTCATGTTGACGAGCCCGCCTCCTATTTCAGGTGGGCATGGTGCTCAACACGTTGGCTCTTTACGTGTTCTGTTTCCGCACCAAGCAGAAGAGCACCTCGGTGATCTACACCATCAATCTGGCCGTGACAGACCTGCTGGTCAATCTCTCACTGCCGACGCGCATCCTGCTTTACTACAGTGGAGGAGCTTGCCTCACCTGCTCCTACTTACACATCTTCAGCTACTTTGTCAACATGTATTGCAGCATCCTTTTCCTCACCTGCATATGTGTCGACCGCTACCTCGCCATCGTGCAGGCGAGTCTGGTGGCAATACTTGTAGTTGGGGAAGCATCTTCTTCACCCTATCAAGTCTGAACTAGGAGATATTAGACAGAAAGTTACTATTTCTATTTATAAATGTTCTATTTATAAAATTGCATTGTTAATGTGCAAACCGTACTTCGTGTTGAAGTGACTTACAATAACTCTGGTCCACAAATTTGTACAAATGCTTTTCATAAGAACACAAGTAATCTCTTCTTCTTTTTTTTAGTACTGATTTTTTGAAACCAACATCAAAATATGTTTTATGATGTTGGTGACTGTAATTTTCATGTCCCTACAGGTTGAAGCATCTCGCCGATGGCGCAACTCCGGCGTGGCCAAATGTGTGTGTATCTCTGTGTGGCTGTTCGCCATTGTGGTTACCTACTCCTTCCTGTCCACGGCTTTCCAACATACCGGCTGCTGCCTCTCCAAGCTCCTCTTCCTCACCCTCACCGAGTTTTTTCTACCCCTTGTCGTCATCGTTGTGTTCACACTGCGGATTGTATGGGCGCTTGCCGATCATCGCCTGATGCAGCAAAGCAGGTACAACCAACATTATGAATTAATGGTTATTTTCATTGGTTTCTGTTTTTATTAAGTGTTAGCATATTTAGTGTGCATTTGCATTGTTTTCCATTTAATTTTAAAAAATCACATGGCGATAACACGGCCTTGCATTGAAAAACAATGCTGTAATATACATGCCAGGCCAGTAGATGGCAATGCCACAGTGGCTGAGCAAATCATTTTCAATTCAAAATGTTCGTGAAACAACTAGAATGGAGGTTAATGATAGGCACTTTTGCTGGCAACATCACACATGTAAGAAATATATAGAAAGGGCATTTAGCTTCAGAACAAATATGCAGGGCACATCAGCTTTCTAAAGCATGTACCATGCCAGTACTTAGGCCTCATGGTCAGCGTTACTGCATGAAAATCTGGGTTGCAGCTGGCAAATGGTGTCATGTCCATTGCATGTCCAACTGGAAGACTGGTATCTAGATGATGACCAGATGTACAAACAAAACAAAACCAAAAAAAAAAAAAAGCTACAGCAGGGTGATTCTTGTTGAGAAGCTTAGCTCAAGTTGGTAAGATGTGACTGAAAACACCAGCTCCATTTTCTTGGAGAAACTGGCAGCGCAATGTATGAGTTGTATGAACGTCTTGCCAAAAGGTTCTGTGTTTCAAACTGTATTCCACCCACTTTCCCAAAGCATGAATTTAAGGTTAACTGAAGACTCTTTAATTGCCAACGCGTTTGTCTACAAGCGGACAGCAGGTGATCGACCAGTCGAGGGAGGACCTTGTCTAAAGACTAAGCTTACAATGCAATGACATCTTCCAATCCAAGTCACAGCCGAAGGAAATTACAGAAAAGTGAGCGGAAAAGTGCACAAGTAGATCCTTAGTTCTTGTTTACCCGTGCAGGAAGAGACGCAGGAGGGCCGTCCAGCTACTGACCACAGTCTTAATCATCTTCACCGTCTGCTTCACACCGTTCCACGTACGACAGGTGGGTGTGAAGAGCTGGCGCGCTCTTATCAATTGCAACTGCCAAGCAGTGACTTTGCGTTACGCATCCGCCATGCAGGTGGTGGTGTATTTCTACCCTGATATGCCTCACCACGCGATCGTCTACCATTTGACCGTCACGCTCAGCAGTCTGAATAGCTGCATGGATCCTGTGGTTTACTGCTTTGTGACTAACAACTTCCAGGTAGGATTGCAGTTTGTTGATTATACAATACTGTAGAAAAATAATTCCCTAAATTGGAAAAACACTTAAAAGCCACAGCGTATGGAATTTAGTGGCATCTAGTGGTAAACTAATAGAATGCAATGACCTAAGCTCAACGTGAATGCATTTTGAAGGACACGCACTCTGGCGCCAGACCACAAATCGCAAGCCTAGTGCGAAGTTCCCCCGCAATGGTGCAAGTAATATATCATTCTAAAAACCTTCTAGTTCTCGGTCAAAGGACGGAGTCAGTGCATGGCATGTATTACCTATGCTGTAGTCATGATGTTGAGGAAATATGTTCGATAAGAGTTTCTCCTTCGGGCATCCGTAGCAGAAAGATGGCGGCAAAACATGGCGGCCTCGCCTTCATTTCACCTAGAATTACAGTACCTTTAAAAAACTATGTTGATGGGATAGAACATATTTCTTTTGCATATCATTGAAATTAGTGGTAATTTTTGTCATAATGAATATTGAAAAATTAACCATTTTTACACTGACCCTTTAACTGACATTTTGTAAAATAGTAATATTATGACAGTAGATATAAAAATTCTACGCACCTGTTCAAATGCCAGGTTTTTGTGACATAAGGAAAAAGCAAGACTGGAATGATTAGGAAAAAAATAGAACAGAATAGAATAGAGGGCTGCACAGTGCTCAACTCAACTGTATTTATAGAGCACTTTCAAACAGCCATCGCTGCATACAAATTGCTGTACATGGAACAACTAACATGGAACAACAGTAAAGCAACAAATCGGTAACAAAGACGGTAGAAAGCACCGAACAGCAAAACCAAGAACAAATCTGAGTCATGCTGAGTCAAATGCCAACTGGTTAGCAAATATGCCTCACAGTGCAGAGGTGCAGGTTTCGATTCCGGCTCCGACCTTCCCGTGTGAAGTGTATGTTCTCCCGGTGCCTGTGTGGGTTTTCTCCGGATACAATGTTAATGAGGCACTCTAAATTGTCCCTAGGAGTGAGTGTGATTCTAGATGGTTGTCTACGTGTGCCCAGTGATTGGCTGGCAACTAGTTCAGGGTGTACTGCCCGGCATACCCCGCGACCCTTGTGAGGATAAGCGGATCGGGAAATAAATGGAAGGTTGGATGGTATTGCACATAAAAACTGTTCCAGCCTGAAAAGGCTTTCTGATCCACCTTTTTGCATCACTATGAAGCTGAACAAGACAGGTTTTAAAAAATTAAGCACTATTTATTGAGTCATTCAGTCATAACAGACTGTTATTTTCCTGCACAGGCAACTATGAGGAATATTTTCCGGCGTGCAGAGGCAGAGCAAAGCAGCGGTGATATCATCAGCATGCAGCACAGTTCCAAGGCCTCGGGAGGGGAGGCTGCCACGGCCGTCCCTAGTAATGTGATCATGATGAGCATGATTCCCCCATCGCCACAGAAAAGCACTCAGAGGATTCACAAATTGTAACTCACTTGTGGAATTTGCAGCATCAACTGTGGGACAGGCGCCAATTGGACATCAATGAAAAGCATTGATATAACAAATACAATTAATCACAAGAATGTTGAAGACTCACTTCTGGGCTGACATTTTGCATTGCAGAAGGAAGTAAAGCGGCACAAGGACTTGCATGGTCACAAGTAAAATGATGCCATTCACAAAGGATCTTAACGGAAGGATTTAAGGGGGATGAAAGACAGCAATTTAAAAAAAAAGAGGTGGTGACGACACCTTTTTGTAGTTGGATGAATGTATAAATATTTTATGGCTTGGATTACCTCAGAAGAGAAAGACAACGTCAAGGAACGATGACACCCTTTGTAGGCGGCAGCAATGCTGTGAGAACAATTCAGTTCACCATTTTAATGTATTGTACAGTGTGCAGCACTTTAATAAACCACCTGTCCAAGAATCAGCTTTTAGAGGGTCCACTAAGCCCGCGACCCTGTGAGGATAAAATGGTTCAGAAAATGGAAAGATTGACATATTATTAACAGACTTCAAATAAACAATTAAAGTACAGTATAAGACAAAAATCTTTTTACCTTTTTTGGTTGTCTACAAATTTGAAAGATTTCATGTCACACTCAATATTAATTAGAAATACCATAAAACATTAACATTTTCCAACCAAATAAAAGAACACGAACAATATTGCAAATTTTGGTATCTTCATACACGTGTTGTATTTATCCTCAGTCATTATAGTATGACCAGTCTTTTCCGATCATTTATGTAGATTTTTTCTACGTCTTTATTGAATGATGCAAATTAGTATAAGGAGAATCATACTCTGCATTTATAAACCGAGAACGTAATGCTTGGGGGGATAAAAAAATAATTACTGTATATACATTCAAAAACATTGGACTCTAGCAGAAATAGTTGTAATTGCTTAATGTCCGAAGAATACCAAATTGAAAACAAATGTACTGTTCTTCATGTAAACAAAAAGGTATGGCGTTCATTTATGTACATTTGATTCGTGCTACGTTACAATTTTTTTCGTCATCTTCCGGAAATGTACGTATGATGACGCAACCCGCTATCCTGGCCACGCCTCTCTTTGTTACTGTGGAAACCGATGAGGTTGAGGGGGGTGTACTGTAGTTGCAAGTGGCGCGTTAAAAGGGTACGTATTTAGCTGCCAAAGGTTAGCCAAGCTCGCTAGCCCAAACTGAGAGCTTCGCTGTCCGCGGTATCGAAGACGCTTCGCGACGAAGAAGTGCGTTGTTTCTGGAGTAACATTTTCAGGTCTGTTTCTGCATCTTCATTATTCATTTCTCTACAAATGCAATTAATACTTAAGTCACCGTTGAACGGCACGTTAGCGCTTCAAGTTTAACGCTAGCCAACCAGTGAAATAGTAGTAACCGGCGCAGCTGGACTTGACACATGACGTATTGAATGCACACGGGAGAGTCAGGAGAGGGCGGAGCAACCTTCTAAAAACATGTCCCGACCGGCTCAGCAATCTCCACTAATACCATTCATTCCAAGGTAGGAAACATTAATTTCCACGCTGCTTACCGATAAATAGAAGAGTCTGTCAGCGAATGCATTGCTCTTTACACATTAATGCTTGATGCAACCGTGTAAAATCTTAATTGCTGCATCCGAGCCAAGCTTTTTTATTTTTATTTTGAGCCTTGAATAAATCGCCAATGGCGTTTTGCCAAAAGTGCATCATCAAAGTCATGTCTTATTCAGACTTGATGTCATCGCTTTTGGCATACAGTCAGATAGATTGCTGTGATTGCTTCTCATGGGGGAGAGCTCTTAATTTGTTCGCCATATTTCGCAGAACATTTTTGCCTCATCAGTTGCTCAGGAAAATTTAAGGTAGAACTGTAGCAGAAAAAAAAGTAATGATGGCCGAGGGAGTGTCAGATGTCTTCTCAACAATGTTATTAAACGAACTGAATATACAGAGCACAAAGTAGTCGTGACGGCGGTCACTTTGCTTACCAGCGGTTTTTGAGACAATTACTTGTTGACCTTTACCGTAAATGGCAAGGGTTCGGTTTGCTACAAGCAAGTGCCGCATTGCCTAGTTCACAAAAAGTCGTATTCAGTTAGCTTTATTTCCAAGGCCATTTCAAGCTATTTCTAAAACTGTTATGTTATGCCAATTATCTTGAGCTATATATCTCCCGCCCTTCTGAAATGTTGACACCAAGAATGAGAAATGTTGTGGCTTCAACAGAAGATCTTCGCATCATCATATTGCTTGTCATCACCCCGATTTTCAAAGCTCCTCAGGGGCATATTTGTGTGGTTGTTTTGGGATTGCTATATTATTACACTGTAGTTTCATGAATTCATTTCTTTCTTAGACAGACAAACTGCATCATTGAGCAGTCGCACACAAGAGTGTCATTTCTAGTGGAGATCTAAACATGAGATTCTCTTTCACTGCATTATATTTGCTCAAAGGTTGATTGTTTATTCAGATAAATGTGATATGCAATCTTGCCTGCAGAAAAATGCTACGGTGTGCACATGGAAGATAGTCTCAAATAAAATGTCAAATGGTCTGTGCAATACTGGATTTAACCCCGTTTTTCTGCAGGTTGCCGTATTTGTCGAGGAACCGGCACACGTTTTGGCTCCAAGTGGCCTTTGCTGCTGATGGACAAGCTCTGCTGACAAGGATGCTCAAATCTTGCACAGTCCAAAAGCTTCCACTACCCCACGCTGTCACTGTAACCACAGTTACAAAGTAAAACTCCAAACCTCTACCTAGAACACCCCTTCCAATTTGTATCCTACTGAGAAACACTGCTGCTTCCCTGCTGAGCGACGGGATCCTTTTCGGTTATCAAATCCTTTAGAAAACAGGATGAATGGGATAAGATTTTCATCATTGGCCATTTTCAGGTAAGTGGTATAATTTATTGATGGTGTTAGACCAGCGGTGGCCCGCCATCCATTTTCCAACGGCCTGCGACATGACGCCCCCTCCCCCCCCCAAAAAAAAACAATTCTAAAAATGACATTTGACATGGGCCGCAAAACGAGATAAAAAAAGTGAAGGTGGGCAAAGTTAGAAGGGAATGTGGAAGACCTCTTCTTATATTCCAAGATACAAATGAACCATTTATGATTCAAGGAATAACACAATTCATCTTCAAAGCACTGTAGCGAATAAAGATAAGCGTGTTTCAAAATGTTGAAGAATTTTGAAGTGGCCCTTTCATCCTTCCATTCGGCTGTGTGCGGCCCTCAAACGAAAAAGTTAGGACAGCAGGAACAGAAGTAAATGCACTTTAATTCTGTGATGTACACAGGGGCTGTGCTGCAGAGGACTCAGTAGGTGGTTGTGAATGTTTTGAATCGACTAAACGCTCCCTCTGCTTGTGAAAATGAACTCATGGATGTTGCTTGTATCTCTTGTAGAGTGACAGCCACAATATAACGGGACAAAGAAGCACATATGAAAGCACTGATGGGAGAACTGGCAGCCTCAGATCCTGATGACAAGAGGAGGCCGATGGGAGAAGAACGCGAAAGTGAGACAGAGGATGCAGAGGAAGCATCGGGCCAAAGCAGAGGCATGCCGATCCCCACGCACCGCTGGGTAATGCACGGAGCAGTCATGTTTGGTCGAGAATTCTGCTATGCTATGGAAACTGCCCTGGTCACACCAGTGTTGCTGCAGATAGGTAAGAAAACAGTCAACAGTCACAAACCTTCATTTGAATGAATTGCCTGGCCTATGGCAATAAAGTAGTTTCATGATTCCAGTTTTAAAAATCAAATATTAACACTTTGAGGCTGTCAAGTTGTTTGTACTAAAGTTACTTTATTACAATGTGAGGTTTGAGATGAATTTTTAACCCTTAATGCTGGAAACCGTCCATTTTAGGCCCATGTACACATTTTGAGCACCCGTGACCGCTTACACAATGGGATACCCAATATAATAGCAACAAAGATGAGAAGTAACATCATAATTGATCTTGCCAATAATAACGCGTGACTGAATTCCATCATAATGATCTAATATTTTGGGGACCTGACTTGGTCTTATGAGAGACTCCACAATTTTAGGACATACCATACTCAGACTGTGTCAATCAAAACTGAAAGTTAAGAGTCAACCCCTGCTCTTCGCGGAGGATAAGACCGGGCTTGCCTCCAAATCGTCAAAATCCGGGTAGCATTGACGTCCATTGAAATGCATTGGCGAGGTGAAAATAAAAAACACATTTTTTTTAAACCTAAGAAATCGCTGATGAATATTTGCTGTTTTCGATGAAAAACGAGAGAAATGCGGGAAAATAACCCTGGAGGAAATATGAAAATATTTTTTAAATTGAGAACAAAAACAAAAAATCGACAAATGTGTGAAGATGCAATTGCCGCACCATGATGGCTGTACTATCTTCTATAATAGCAACATATTTAAAAGAATTATTATATTACAATATTATATGGTATAATTTTACATGGTTTAATATTGTGGCTGGTCAGTGTAGTAGTAAAATTCCCCTCCATTATTCATCCACCCATCATTTAACTAAGGGGTAGGGAACTCCAATTCCTCGAGAGCCATATCCTGCCTGTTTTAGGTCCCTCCCTACTCCAACACACCTGATTCAATTGTTCAGGCCTCGACAGAGCTTGCTGATGAGCTGATCATTTGAATTAGGTGTGTTGGAGTAGGGAGGGACCTAAAACAGGCCGGATATGGCTCTCGAGGAACTGGAGTTCCCTACCCCTGATTTAACTGAACTGCTTATCCTCACGGTCCCGGGCATGATGGAACCTATTCCAGCTGTCTTCTGAATGCAGGCGGGGTAGATGCTGAACTGGTTGCCAGCCAATCGCAGGGCACACCGAGACAAACAACCATTCACGTTCACTCTTACACCTAGGGACAATTTAGAGCATAGGTGTCAAACTCAGGTCCTGGTGGGCCGCTGTCCTGCATGTTTTCCAAGTCTCCCTGTTGCAACACACCTGATTCAAATGAGCAGATTCAATGTCAGGCTTCTGCAGAGCTTGCTGGTGATCTGATCATTTGAATCAGGTGTGTTGCAACAGGGAGACTTGGAAAACATGCAGGACAGCGGCCCTCCAGGACCTGAGTTTGACACCTATGATTTAGAGTGTTCAATTTACCTGCCATTCATGTTTTTGGAATGCGGGAGAAAACCATTGCAGACACGGACGGGGAGAACATGCAAACTCCACACAAGAAGGCCAGTGCTGAAATCAAACTAGGAACATCTGCACTGTGAGGCAGATGTGCTAACCAGTCGACCACTATCTATCTATCTATCTATCTATCTATCTATCTATCTATCTATCTATCTATCTATATATGTACACATATTTATATGTGTGTGTTTTTAGGGTGCGCTACAGCAACATTTGCCTTGTGATCTGATTGTGGTCACTAGCCTCTAAAGTGCGAAAATTGATGCTGCATTTACTAGTTTCCTGTTTTTCTTCTTTTTCCCCTCTCAAATTTGCCTTATTTGTCTCCAACATTTGTGTTATCAACTAGAGTCAAACCTCGGTTTTCGAACGTCTCGGTTCTCGACCAAATCGGTTTTCGACCAAAAAGTTTTAGTTTTTTATGCATCGGATGATGAACAAATTTCGGTTCTCGAACAAACTGAGCGCACTTGAATGCACCATTTGACTCCTCTCCCCTTCCTTACACGAGGAAGTGACGCTTCCTCGGGTAGACGAGGAAGTGACACTTCCTCATGTTGCTTTCCATTGTGAGCAGACGTGTTCAATAAACATTTTTATTTTAAAAAGAGCATGCATTCGGTTTTCGAACAATTCGGTTTTCGAACAGCCTTCTGGAACGGATTATGGACGAAAACCGAGGTTTGACTGTACAGTACTTTCTAAAAGCCTCAGCCTAGGATTCATGAAAGAATGTGATCGATAACAAGTCAGTGCGACAGCATCTTTATACTTTCGCAATATTGTTTTTGACCATTAGAACAAAATCTGAGCCCTCGTTATAATGTTAACCGAGCACTCTGGCAGTCTATCATTTAACTGCAGGTATTGTATTGACTCTTGCTTCAACTCATGTGAGAACCTTCCGCTGCATTTCAGGTAGCTTAGTAAAAGTCATAAATTGGCTCAGCCTCATTGTCAATTCAGCAAGCGTAAACATTTGTCGCATGATTAATTTATTGCATTAATGCTTTTAGAAATGCCGGACTCAGCATACCAATAAAAATAAATAAAAATCCCTGCAGCAATTATGGGAGAATGGGAGAACTGTTTGGGAACTGGACTGGCATAGCGGATGTGTTGCACCATAGTGTCACGTAACCTGCATGCCCAGCAATAGCTATCGGCAATGTCAATGGCAAATGGAACAAAGGCACTTTTTCCTGGTATGTCAAGAATGTCCAACACAGCACATTTCAGCTTCACCGTCTTTCTCCGCCTTTGCAATATTGAGAGAAAGATTAGTTTGAAAACCCTATTCAGGGTGTTATGGAGGCTTTTACGTTATCTAAGCATCCGGCTTTGCGGTGCTGTTTCCCATCCGTTGAAAATGCACATGCCGCTAGTTTTCATTTCGTCCTCTTTTTCTTGGGCCTATCATACAGTTGTGCAATTTGCCTTCAACACTGGGTGGCTATACAACTTCCCAGTGGTAAAAAAAATGCTTTTGTAAACGGGTCAGAAGTATGGATTTCATTGGTCGACTTTGGAGAAAATGAACCCTTACGTAATCGACTGTTCATGTTCAATATATTTTGTGTCTCAACTTACCATAGTTAATGTCAAAATGAATTTCGAGAGCAAAATCGTGAAGAGTTAATCACCAGCACGTCTGCCGGTTGCAGCCAAGTACTGTGCTCCATTTTGTTGAAAGTCTTCAAGATGGATTTATCAGCAGACCAGCCAACACAGTTGACAGAATTATTAACTCGTAAACACTCAATAATTATGCCCACCCCTTGTCAGAAGCTTAAAAAGCCAAGCCAGATACACGGCTAACATGAATATAAGTCACCTGTTTTAATTTTACGCTTTCCCGCTCTCTAGCGCTGTGACTTCAAAAGTAACAGTGATTGCGCTTTAACTTCACCGTCATGGGGAATGTACCTCCTTTCCCTTTCCACTTCTCTTTTCTGTGCATGTTAGCTATTAGAAAATTCACTTTGGTTATTTTTACGGTTTAACGTGGTCCGTCAGCAAACAGCTGTTTTGGCGAGATGTGCTGGGTGATGCCTCGTTTGCTTTCATTTCTTTTCAATAATTAGCTACAGCCCAATGTTACATCGGAACCTTGGATTGAAAGAATATTCCATGCTTAAAAAAAAAGTTAGTTTTTTTATTTTGCTATAAAATAATATTGTTAAATAATAACTGAAAAACCCAGAATTTAAATATATATATATATATATATATATATATATATATATATTTAAGAAAAAAAGAGGATATATATTTTTATTTATTTATATATATATATATATATATATATATATATATATATAAGAAAAGGAGGATATATATATATATATATATATATTTATATATATATAATATATATATATATTTATATTTAAATTCTGGGTTTTTCAGTTATTATTTAACAATACAAAACTAACTTTTTATATATATGTGATATATATTATATCATATATATATATGTGATATAAACAGCTGATTGTATATATACAAACTGCATGAGCGTCTTTGCTCGCCCCCTTTCATGCTTTGCAAGTGCAGCCGCCGCAATTGTGTTGACTTAAGAGGGTATTGAAGACCTCGGCAGCGGACGGCGGCGTGGGTAACATGTTCTTCCCGTGAGAACCAGCCAGCTGACTGGCTCGGAATCCAATGGAGACAAAAACAAAGCTCTGCTTCTCTATAGGTCATGGGAAAATCTTGGCTGTTGTTTTGCAAACCAGGCTAACATGAATATGTGTTCTGTAATGGAACAAAACGTGTACGCTGCACAAGTTCACATGAAAATGTCATTTTGGTTGACTGGTTGGTATTTCTGTGCAAGATGCCGTCATTTATGCATCGACTGGTATCCCCTTCGCTATTTAGAAACCAAGTCTTAGGAAATACAGGGAGACCAAAAAACCCCAAACAAAACCGTACACATCACAAAGTGTTTGCGCAGTGCCAAAGCGAAAAATGAAATGTAAATCAGTGCATGACCAATATATGAATGGTGTCATTTAAGAGCATTCGTTCCAAAAAGGCAGCACAAAGCTGCCTTATAAAGAAGCATTTCATGGAAGTGAATAATTTTACAAACGCTCACAACCCTCAACTGTTTCTGCCATGCGTTTGAGATTAAAGTTAGAAAGTTCTTTTGTCAAAGTGAACTGTTGAGTATCCTGTGATCTCCCCTTGAATAGCAAGTTATTCAATGAATTGACTCTATTTTTTGTGTGTGTGTGTGTGTGTTTTTCCAAGGCTTGCCAGAACAATATTACAGTCTAACATGGTTCCTCAGTCCTATCTTTGGTCTCATCTTCACACCTGTGATGGGCTCGGCCAGCGACCGCTGTACGCTGCGCTGGGGTCGGAGGAGGCCTTTCATCCTGGCTTTGTGTGTTGGTGTACTGCTCGGCATGGCCTTGTTCTTAAATGGCTCCTTAATTGGTGAGATCAAAGTTAATTGCTAGAAAATGTCACTTCCCTGCGGATGACTCCCACCAAATGATTTTTAAATTTTTTTTTATTGCAAATATGTTCCAGGCCTTTCCATTGGTGACCGTCCCGGTAGTCAGCCAATGGGCATCATCCTCACAGTTTTGGGAGTGGTGGTGCTGGACTTCTGTGCCGATGCGTGCGATGGACCCATCAGAGCTTACCTTCTTGATGTTGCGGACACAGAGGAGCAAGATATGGCCCTTAATATCCACGCCTTTTCGGCAGGTAGTGATTTCAGCATGACTTCACAGATTGTGCTTTTGAATAGATTATGCTCATGAATCTGAACTCGCGGACCTGTAACGAGTCATGGACAAGTTGGCAAAAATGACAGGGAGTCATCGGTTTATGGTGTCATCAACATTATGAATGGTAGCTTGTGAAGCGGCATAAGAATGTTATGAATGCAGTCCAGCCATGGCAATGTCCAATCTAGTGGAACAGGCACATAAAAACATGATTTGGCATCCAAACAATGATGCTATTTTGTTATGTGTGTGTATGTGTGTGTGTGTCCTCTGCAGGACTAGGTGGCGCTTTGGGCTACATGCTAGGCGGTCTCGACTGGACTGGCACAGCTCTGGGCCAAGCGTTTAAGTCACAGCAGCAAGTGCTCTTCCTTTTTGCGGCCATCATCTTCTTTATCTCCGTCATACTGCACATGTTCAGTATCCCCGAGAAGCAATTTGTGGCATCCCAGCAGCTTAATATCACAGGAAGAAGGGATTCAACCAGTCAATCAACTTACCGACTGGTTAGCCATACACCACCGCTCCTTGAAGTCATCGCAGAAGAGGACCCCCCTTGCCGAGAAAACGACCGATCAGATTCCGAGGCCAAGTTAATGGACTTTATGGCTATGGAGCGAATGCGGAGTAAAAGCGATTCAGTCTTGGCCATGCCAGACATGAAAATCAAACTGGATCCTGACCTTGACCTGGAGGTGCATCTTTTCTTGCCAGAGGTACATCAGGCTTTACCCGAAATCCAGGAAGGTCTAGAAGATGTTTTCAAGCCTTCAAACCAGAGTATTGGGGTTTTAAATCCCGGTGGACCGCCCAAATTTACAGATGAAATCGTATTTGTGGAATCTGGAGATTCTGCCTTATTTGATTTTAATGGTCAGATTAATGGTCCCCCCGAAGTTAGTCCTGTCTCTGACGGCTCAAATATGAAATCAAAGGTAAAGGATACGTAGCGCTCCTATTATGTGATTTATTGTTTGCTCAAATTGGGGGAGGCATTTTGTTCATGACTATTGCTTTTGTTTCTCCGCTGTTAAACAGACTAAGCTGGCTAATGGTGTTGGCGTCAATGCTGACCTGTCCCCCACCGAGCACTGCAACGCAAACAAAAACCACACCTCCAACAAAGCCGGTACTCGGCTCCTCAGTGCCACGGCTTCTCCACGGCCACGCAAGCATACATTCTACCGACAAGTAAAGCACGTTTTTGAATGTCTTGTATGAAAAACGATGAATACTGTGTTCCCTCGCTACCAAGTGGCCTCTCTGTTTCACGGATTACAGTCAAACCTCGGTTTTCGTCCATAATCCATTCCAGAAGGCTGTTTGAAAACCGAAACCACGCTCTTTTTAAAATAAAAATGTTTACTGAACACGTCTGCTCACAATAAAAAGCAGCACGAGGAAGCGTCACTTCCTCGTGGAAGGAAGGCGAGAGGAGTCAAATGGTGCATTCAAGTGTGCTCAGTTTGTTCGAGAACTGAAATTTGTTCGTCATTCGAGGCATACAAATTTTTACATTTTTGGTTGAAAACTGAATTGGGCGAGAACCAAGACGTCCGAAAACCGACGTTTGACTGTATTTTTGTCAACATATCACGCCCCCAGCCCCACACCCTCATAAAATCCAGTACTCTAAATGGAAAAAGATACAGTATAATAATGACAAAACATGCATGCATCCATCCATTTTCCGAACCGCTTTATTCTCACAAGGGTCGCGGGGGGTGCTGGAGCCTACCCCAGCCATCGGTCGGGCAGTCGGCGGGCGACACCCTGAACGGGTTGCCAGTCAATCAATCGCAGGGCATACAGAGACGAACAACCATGCGCGCTCACACTGACACCTAGCGATAAATTGGAGTGTTCTGTTTTGGAGTTTTTGGAATGTGAGAGGAAACTGGAGTACCCAGAGAAAACCCACACAGGCCCGGGGAGAGCATGCAAACTCCACACAGGACATAACAAAACATAATAAATGAAAAATCTGTTTTTGACAGACAAAGAAGCATTTAAGCAAAAAACATCCTGTAAGCAAAAAAAAATAAAAATATTCCATACATAATCAATGAAAAAAACATAAAATAAATCAACCTTTACTTCACGGATTTCACTTATTGGAGCATAACTCTTGCAATGAATAATGGAACACTGCACTTTAAAAAAAAAAACCTGCAGGTCCAAATTAATGTTCCCTGTTTCTTCAGCCCTCTTTCACATTCTCGTATTATGGACGAGTGGGATCGCAGCGTCACCGACTGCGACGGACAACCACCTCAAGCCCTCCGCCAATCACCACTTCCCGCAGTCTGAATGATCTGAGCGATCTGCAGCTGCATGCAGACAGGAGGGAGTTTCAGTTGTCTGAAAGCAGTCTATCTTCAGAAGATTCCAGCAGCGATGGCGGGCACAGCCGGGGCACAACCGCACGACTGCTGTGGTTGTCAATGCTGAAGGTGAAAGATAATTGCAATCTTTTTTTGAAGCACAAATCGCAAACACATTCATTTGCTCTGTTTGCGTATGAAATGACACTAGTTCCTGGTATCTTCTGGTTCTGCACTGCGCAGATGCCAAAGCAGCTGTGGAGGCTGTGTGTATGCCACCTGGTCACATGGTTCTCCTACATAGCTCAAGCCGTCTTTTACACAGATTTCATGGGACAAGTCATCTTCCATGGTGACCCCAAGGTACAGACACACGCACGCACACACACACATACACACTCTGGAAATCCATCCATCCCACCATTTTCCGAACCGCTTGATCCTCACTAGGATCGCGGGGGGTGCTGGAGCCTATCCCAGCTGTCTTCGGGCAGTAGGCGGGGGACACCCTGAACAGTTGTCAGCCAATCGCAGGACACACAGAGACGAACAACCATCCTCGCCCACACTCACACCTAGGGACAATTTAGAGTGTCCAATCAGCCTGCCATGCATGTTTTTGGAATGTGGGAGGAAACCGGAGCTCCCGGAGAAAACCCACGCAGGCCTGGGGAGAACATGCAAACTCCACACAGGGAGGCCGGAGCTGGAATCGAACCCGGTACCTCTGCACTGTGAAGCCGACGTGCTAACCACTGGACTACCGGGCCACTCTTGATGGAAATGTGGCACTCAAATAATCAATAGACAGTATTAGAAATGCATGCATTTAGGATTATGCAAAGCTATTGTTCAATGAATATGTCCTCTCTTTTTTTCCCACCCAGGCACCATTCAATTCCACAGAGTTTCTGAATTATAACAGTGGAGTCCAAATGGGATGTTGGGGGCTTGTAGTCAATGCGGCAACTGCTGCTCTCTGCTCAGGTATAAATGCACGAGTCCAAATGAGCATTTCAAGACACTTCCTGACTCAGTTCTCTCCAAAATGACTGGTCAGCGGTAGAATCACCCATCTCTTCTTTTTTTTTTTTTTCAAACCAGCCATCCTTCAGAAGTACCTGGATAACTTTGACCTCAGCATCAAGGTCATCTATATTATGGGGACTCTGTGTTTTGCAATAGGTGAGAATACATGCATGACACAATGAACAGCAGCAATACGCTAGAATCTCCTACATATTTCATGTATCTGTTCACTATTTTGCCTTTCCAACCTTAGGAACCGTGGTGATGGCTATCTTTCCAAATGTGTACGTTGCCATGGTAATGATCAGCACCATGGGCATCATCTCTATGAGCATGTCCTACTGTCCTTATGCCTTATTAGGACAGTATCATGAAATTAAAGAGGTACTGATGCAATCCGAGAACAGAGTTATGAATATTGATGTACAAAGGTGCCTTGAGGTATGAGTGACCCAACTTTTTCGAAATACAAGCCAACGATTCGCCGATTTATTTATTTTTTTTGCTTTGCAAGTTCAAATTTGGGATCTGGCACTACATGATGGAAGGTGACTCAACTCCCTTCACAACATTCGGCAGATATAATTAGTAAATATTGTTCAAAAGGAGTCTTAAAGCTGTTTACTAAAGTCAAGTGCAGGTGACTGTCAAACTAAACATAATACAAAGAGAATTCCATCTGACAACCACAGCCTCCACTACCTGAATGCTAACATAAAATGGGAAACTCTAGTCACACAGGCTAACAATTACCGTCTATGTGCTGGTGTTGATCTTCTTTCAGTCACTGATATCTCTGTTACAATTGTCGCTACAAAACATGTAGGCGAGTTATTATAACAATACACACAGGCTTAATCATTTACAACAAATTTTAGTGCCGTACTGATAGCTGAGAGGAAATTAAAAGTCTCAATGACCAGTCTGTCTACGCACCAGCATGAGCATCTGGACTGAAAGAGGAAGTTTGACAAAAATCGATTATTTTACGTCATTTAAATGGCATAATTACTGTATGTATTAAGTATAAAAATTGTGGAGGTTTTTTTTGGGATGCTAGAACGGATTAATGACATTTCCATTCATTTCAATGGGGAAGGATGATTTAAGATACAGGTATTTCGAGTTATGAGTGTGAGCCATGACCGAATAGAACTTGTATCTCGAGGCACCACTGTACTAATGAGCAGAAAAACTGAATTGGTATTGAAGTTGCATTCTCTGCTATCTTTGGTTTCCCCAGTTCGTCCACCATAGTCCAGGCAACACTAGAAGAGGTTTTGGCATTGACTGCGCTATCCTATCATGCCAAGTGAGTCAATTTACCCAACCCATCTTTGTTTATACCAAAACAAAACAAAAAACCTGACAGCATGTGAAAAATCATTTGAAATACCAATTAGCTCTACATGCTCTAACACGGTTTACTAGTGGTGAGCACAACTACCTCACAGTTCTAAGGTTCTGGGTTGCAAATCTTGAGTTAAATTGACTTTTTTTGCAGGTACTCCATCTTTCTCCCATGGTGGTTAATTGAAGACTCAAAATTGTCCATAGGTGTAATATTGAGTGTGAATGGTTAGTCGTCTATATGCGCCCAGGTGACCAGTCCAGGGTGTAGTCCACCTGTCAGCAAAAACCAGCTCTACTGCAGTTCACCCATGACCCCAATGAGGACAAATGCTAGAAAGTGGTATGCTCAAATCCATATAATCTTTGTATATTTCCAGGTCTATATAAGCCAGATTCTGGTCGCATCAGCGCTGGGAGCGGTCATCAAGGCCGTCGGCAGCGTGCGAGTCATTCCGATGGTGGCCTCTGGCAGCTCCTTCCTCGGCTTCCTTGCCGCCTGTTTCCTCGTTATTTATCCTGACGAGGATTCGGAAAAGGATTCCAGCGATCAGGAGTTGGCTTGTTTGTCAGTTGAGCTGGGCCACAATGGAGAAGATGGTGGCGAGACATTGGCTTTGCAGAAGCTAGCCGAGAGAGAAGGCCTTGAGAATACCGAGAAGCACCCAGTCGCATGAGCACAAACAATTCTTAAGTGTTGAAGGAGGAATGAGATGAGACGAGGCAGAGATGGAAATGTGTGGCAAAAAAAACAACCAAATAATAATAATAACCACAGGAATATAGTGGGGTTGGAGTTGCACAGATATGTCTCCTTTGTGTGAGGAGTTTTCTGCACGTCCCTTTACTACCTCAGCCTAAACAGGCTAAAGTGGACTAGATGGACCGAACGAGGTTGGAAGAAAGTTTTACGAGATGTTTATCGGAAACCTCAAAATGAGAAGGCACACACAAGCACTTTGTGTCTCATTCCTGAGCTGGTGATCCTGCAGAATTACGTAATGGCTTCCAGCTGCTTTACAGATGATCACGATGCTGTCGGCTAAGAGATGTAAATTTGTGTTCCGGTCAGGTTCATGAAAATGGCAAACCTCTAGATTTCAATTATCAGCAGGTTTGTCTGGTGTGCTTTACACACGGACAGACTGATGTGATTTATTCACTGTGATCTCAAGGTAAACATTCACATAAGCGGCTTCGGTGCCATTAGTTAGAGCCTACATTTTTGTTTGGTGATGAGAGCACTGTGCTCTCTTATGCTGTGACCACATTGGCATTGCATTGCATTGTGAAATGATACATTATGCCAGTCGCGCTAAGTTTTCAACCACAGGTACATTTTCATTTCCTGGCTCACATCCAAGAGAACCCCCTTGTTTCGGATTTTTGTGGGGCTGGGGTTATAAACTGCCCCCCCCCCCTTTTTTTTTTTTTTGTACCTACCATTAGCACCACGAAATATGCAATGCTATTCAGGAGTTGTAATTCTACTATGCAGTCCGATAAGTTACTGTAAGTGCCTTTAAGTGCAGGAGAGTCAAAGTGGGCAAAGCGGTTATGATTTGGGTTGTGCAACAATTTACTCGGCAAGCCTCAGGACATGATGCAGATTAATATTTACAAAGGCCCTTTGCTCTGAGCAACCAAAGGACTTTGGTTTGTTATCCTACTGGTGACATATTGAAGCCCAAAACAGGGTGTGTTTGTGTTCGTGTAGCTATGTGTGTGAAAAAGTTTGGATTTTATGTAAATGTCAAGACCTTTTAAGATTTGAACCCGTATTTTGTTCCGTTCTGAGTTGAAAGTTAATTACCAATGTTTGGGGTGGTTGTTTCCTTTTGCTGCTGTACAGATTTTTTTTTTTTTTTTTTATAAAAGGTTCTAACTTTTCAAAGCAAATACTTTGAAGAGAAGGCTAAATCCACCTACAGTTGCCTGTCATTCATTGACAACACCTTCCATCTGCACACATATCGAACCCTTTGTTGGTTTGACTTTTTGGAATGATATACCTGTACTGTACTGTATAAGGGGTTTTAGTTCAGGATGTCAATAGCCTTTTCTTTGTAAAGCTCATTTCACATGCAAGGCTAACTGTTTTACAATGTTTAAAAAAATTATAATACAATAAAACAAAATACAACACAAGCATAACCAAATTATGTATTTAGGTACAAGTTCATGTAACTGTACACCAGTCGTAGGATTTAAAAATCAATTATCGTTCTTTCGTGTAACAAGTGAAATTATTTTAGAACATTTGTGAAATGGTGCAAGTTCTTCACGCCAGTAATAATACAGGCGGCTGTGTACAGTATTTAATCCCCACAACTAGTACCTGAATGCTTGATTCAGGAAACCCGAGTACCTGGAGAAAACCCACGCAGGCACGGGCCAAACATACAAACTCCACCAGACCGCCTATAAAAATGAATGTATTGTTTTTACACCTAGGTGCTGAATCTGTTTATGAATGTAAATGCGCGATTTTTTTTAAGGGTAATAATTACTTCAAATAATTACTTCAAACACACAATTTCACCGATGTCAATACATGACTGTTAACAATGTTTAAATTAAACTAACACAATACAGTAAATAAAAAAAATTACAATGAAAAAAAAAACCCACGTAAAATCCTTAGCAGAACGACTTTTAAGACGTTCCAGAGACCCGGCAAATGTGTGCTCTTTTATTCATGCCCGCCCTCTGCTGCTGAATTAGGGAACAGCGTCAAAATTGTCGCATGGTTTAATCCGCTTGAGTTGTGTACACTTGTTTCTTGAAACATGGATGTTCCCCAAAGAACTTTTCATTTCTCTTCAAAAGCATTTTAGCTTAAAATGAAGTGTAAATGCCATCATAAGGCGCGTTATGTAAAGCCGTAGTCGAGCAACTGCTCCTGTCAGTGCGCATGATTGCCCAGACTCGGAAGAGGCTTCTTTTTCTTTTTTAGTGTATGCCAGTTTGATGAAGAACTGCATTGGTCTTGATGTTTGATGAAGAGGAAACGGTGAGTGATGCACGTACACACACAACAACGCAAAAACGCACAGTTTCAATTTAGAACATCAGTTTTATTTATTTTATTTTATTTTTGACGGCATTTTATACTCTGGCATCTAAACATTGTATAAATATGCATCAATAGCTTATCGTGTTTTATATTGTCATGTATTTAATACCCCCCGCGACCCTAGTGAGGATAAAGCGGTTCGGAAAATGGATGGATGGACTGTATGCAATACAGTAGTAATTTATTATTAGAGTCCTTTATTATTAGAGTCCGCTATTCTCATTTTAAAAAATTGTTTTTAGATGTAGTAAAGTGATTGTGGTCGACTGCTCAGCACTGACGGCTCACAGTGCAGAGGTGCGGGTTCGACTCCAGCTCTCACCTTCCTGTGTGGAGTTTGCATGTTCTCGGCGTGTCTGCGCAGGTTTTCTCCAGGTACTCCTGCTTCCTCCTATATTCCAAAAACATGGACCTTTGAAGCGTTTATATTACGTTTTTGGATTATTACAGCGTTTTTGATCAGCAACTGTCCCCAAACTGTTGCTCTATGATTGTGCATATAATGTACTAATTATTTTTGGGGATATATGTTGAATAGTGACGGTACTCAATATTACAGGTTAACCTATTCAACAGCATTGGGATATGTACACTAGTGCAAATACATATTTTGTAACTTTGCTTAAAATTATGGTTGTCTTCGAGTATTTCACATCACATATTATCTTTAATTACATTCTGCTGTGATGTGTTTCAGTGCATTTTAATTGTTCAGAAAGTGTCCATTGAAAGTACGAGTCACAGTTTTGCTGTTCGAGACCATCAAATGTGCTGTGGGAAATGATCCAATTCATTTGTCAATTTCCTTTTCATGACAAAAAATATTGGTTAGTTACTGCACGTCGTGAATAAACATCTTTCTAGGCCACTGACATATCATGATAAATTCTGTTCACTTGATACCAGAAGGTACGTTGAACCTGTGTATGCACCTGTTGCCATTCATACAACAGAGCAGGAGCTTTCCGGTCGCTGATGGTGTGGTGATTCCTTTTGCTTCACTTGAATGCAAACAATTTGGCTTCATTTCCCACTCAGTGGGTGCAAATGTTGATGTGAATGTGTATCGGTCTCTAATAGCGCCCTGTGATTGACATGCGACCAGTCCAGGGTCGAGTTTGTCTTTCTCCTTAAATCAGCTGGGCTCCAGTCCCCCCCTTGACCCTGAAGTGACCTAGAAAAGGAATATGCAGAAGCTCTATCCATATATCCACTATGCCAACCTCCAAAAAGGATTAGACATCGAAATGTGTTCAACAAAGAGCACATTGCAGCAGTCCAGCTGTGCTGTGCAGTGCAATTAACACAGTCACGCGCGTCTGTTAAGGGACATTGTTGTATAAGAACAGTTAATGTAGCGATGACGTCTTCCGGATGTTATGGGAAAAGAATAATTTGTACGTCCTGCATCTTTGAAAAAGGCGTTGCAAAGACAGGCATTGAAAGTGTCCCACGAAAAACAACTTGGGACTTTCTGAAGGATTCCAAATTTTCAAGACACTGGAGCATGATTTTCACATAATGGAGATGGCAAGAAACACAAAAAACAAAGCAACTGAATGTGACTGGATGCAGGAAACGTCTGGCTCAGAATCTGGAGGATTTGTTATAAACGCTTCATACATTCTGGTACATTTTTCAAATAATTTGGAGCCCCTTTAAATCTGCATAGAATTTAAAAAGGGGAAAATCTAAAAATATTTCATTCTGATGTGGTAAAAAGCAAGAAAGTCCTCAGATGTTAATCCGATTCAACTAAAAATAACTCCTTTGAATGTTCTTCATCTGGAGTTAACACAAGAACTTATTTGTGTCTAATTTGCGTGTCATCCCCCTCCTACTTCTTTTTTCCCCCTTTCTGTTAGTTCAATGCTTGCATTGCAGCAGATGTGAGGACTTGGTTCAGGATCTGAATCCGTGTCAGCAATGTCGCACCCTCTTCCTTCTCTTCTGGAGGCCTGTGTAGTGGTCGGAGCGTCCAGTGAAAAACTACAGGAGTTCTGCCAGGTACTTTCCACATCAAAAACATCAACTAATGATTCGATAAACTGATGAAGAAACTTAGGACAACTTTGCTTGAAGGCTGTGAACTTTCACGGATGTCTGGAGCACGACGTTTTGGAGCCGGAGGTCCTGCATGTGCTGGCGCCTCCCTTTGTCTGCCGGCCGGAAGCTGAGAGTGAAGCGGTGAGATCACATGCGAGGAAGCATCGCTCCCTGCTGAGGAAGAAGAGGAAGCAATCTTCTGCATCCACCACACCCATCCAAGGTGGGAGGGAGTTCATTTTTCATGTCAGATAAAAATAAAAAAAAATGCATATCACCGGCATCGGGCAGAATCTTCGCAGAATGATCTCTCTTCAGGAGACCCCCGAAATGCATGTTTGTTCAAATATTAACTTGATATCATCAAAGACCGAAAGCCATTTTAGACACTTTTAATGCGTACAAAGATGATAAAAACAAGGTTTAGACTGACCAATAATATAAAAAGGTGAAAAAATATTCACCCTTTTAGGGACAGCGGTTACTACAGTTATCATGATTTGTGCATGAAAGGGTTAAATTGACCAAACTGTGACATATAGAAGGTTACCGCCCGACACCAGCAGTATACTGCACACAAAAAGATGGAAATATTGGGCTTCAATTTCAGCATGAACCAAAAATGCACTAGAACCTTCACCGGCAAACATAATTTGACCTTCTCGAATCTTTTGAATGCACATATCCAACTGTACAAAATTTCAGAAAATTTTGCACAACTTTTTGTTCCATGTCTGATGCAGGACTCAAATTTCGAGAGAGTTTGTTGTCATTTTTCATACTGGTGTCCTGTTGCTGTAGGCTGTCACAACTGCGCGGGTGAACTTGCAGCCAGTGGAAGAAAAGGCAGTGATGACATGACTGTTCCCAAAGACATCGACCTCACTGCATTGCCTCAACTGTGCTTTCCTGGTATTGAACATTATTACACACACAACAAAAGATAGAATATACTCTATGCAACTTTATTTCAAGAGCCCTTAAAAACACACACACACATCTGTAACAAATGGCTGTACACAATAATAATATAAGATAAGATAACCTTTATTTGACCCATACTGGGGAAATTTGCAGTCTACAGCAGCAAAAAAATAATAATAATATATCAAACATAAAATATAATAATAGTAATAAAAAATATATTAACACAGTAAAATAATCGATAAATATAATATTCTTTTCTAAATTCAATGTAAAAAAATTCCAGCGGTGCCTTCTCAATGTCTTGGACTCAGGGTTGTCATAGTTTAGGATTTTTCATTCTAGTGAACTTTTTTTTTGTTTGTTTTTGGTCACTTAGTTTTAATTAGTTTTTAGAGCAGGTTGGATCGTTTTTATTAATTTTTATTTTTTTTCAAAAACACTGTTAAAGTTCAGTTTTTTTAGTTTTAGCATTAGTTTTAGGTTTTCTTGTTTTTAAATACCTGTACATGGAGTATTTTTTGAGTGAAAGATAAAAAAAAGAAAAATGGCACTCAATATTGCGTACCAAAGTCAACTAAACAACTGTTTGACTTTCCTTCTCCTATGTGGACGAACAGCAAGACCAAAATAACTACATTTAAAAATGCACACCGAAAGCTGATGGAGGATAATGACTGACAACGATGAATACGAAAGATTGTTTTACAAACACATGTAATTTCAGTTACAAAAAACCTCCAAAAACGTAATTTTTGTGCCAGCTAATGTGATGATCTGATTTAATTTCCCTTATTTCCCCAGGCGGGCTCCGAGTGACCAACGTCAAGTCAGAGGAACAGTTTCACTTCCTGGTTTTCACTGATGTCTTTGGCAACAAGTCCCATGGAGTCGTCATGCAGTGTTCTCGTCCCATTCAAGTTGTCAACGCTAAATACAACTCAACACACATGTGGCCTGAGATGAAGTCAAGTTGCATTGCCGTGTGTTACAGGAGTGGGCGTCGCCCTGTCAGAGTGGAGCCGCCTCCAAACTGTTCTGTGACTACAGTTTCTGTGTGATATCCAAGCATCCATACTTGACTGCACTAAAAGACTGTCTGTCAATGTAAGTGAGAATGAAGGAGGATAAATCTACAGTTGTGTCTGAATGCCAGTAAAAAGAGAGTAAAGTTAATCATCCTTCTAATGCTTTATTTCCATTCAACCCAAATGCACGACTGTACAGTTAAATCATTTATCACATAAAGAAGTATGAGTTGCTTTATCAACCCAGAACGATTAGACAACATTCTACAATTTTCCCGTCTCAATCTAATTTTGGCATTTTGAGACGGGTCGTGTGCCAAACGTACAGCCTCTCCTTATGTCATTGTACCATAACACAGAATAATATTTCATCCTTATATTTGGCATCAGCCTAAACCAATATATAACTTGTCAGAGTCCAAAGCACACACAGAGTGCCCTATTTATTTTGCACTTGGGTGGACTTTTCTTTCTTTTTGTATTTTCGTATGCACACCATTTTCGAAATGGGCGTTTGCGCCGTTGTGAGAGTGAACTCAGCCGACTTGCAGCTCCTCTCATTCCTTTTAAATTCAGCGCAGGGTTGGAAAGCGTCAACTGAGTCCATGAAGGTGACCGTCACTTGCAAAGTAAGTTTCGAAGGAAATGCAAAAAGATCTCCACTTGTGGATGGTATAAAGTTGGTCGGGGTGTTCACAGATCACCCCTGTGACGTACGCATTTGGACACTGCAATCCAGATACATTTATTAAGTAGACTATATTTATACTGTATAGTCAAACCTCGGTTTTCGTCCATAATCCGTTCCAGAAGGCTGTTCGAAAACCGAAATTGTTCAAAAACCGAAACCACGCTCTTTTTAAAATAAAAATGTTTATTGAACACGTCTGCTCACAATGGAAAGCAACACAAGGAAGCGTCATTTCCTTGTCTACCCGAGGAAGCGTCACTTCCTCGTGTAAGGAAGGCGAGAGGAGTCAAATGGCGCATTCAAGTGCGCTCAGTTTGTTCGAGAACCGAAATTTGTTCGTCATCCGAGGCATAAAAAACTTGACATTTTTGGTCGAAATCCGAATTGGTCGAGAACCAAGATGTTCGAAAACCGAGGTTTGACTGTACTGTATTAAAAATTCATCCGGATTTAAATGTTATTTAGATTTTATTTTTTTTATACAACCATTCGACGAAATAAAATTGTGTAGTTCAACACAACTTTCGGTGCACTCTTAAAAACAAATCTGAAAAACGAAAGTCGAAACAGAAAATCAAAAGGAACTCTACTGAAAAATCCAAAAAATACTTTCAACTTGGCACGAGGTGTCCTTTGAGTTATACCAAGTCTTCTTCCTGTTTTCCTGTCAGTCTTCTGATAGAGCTCACAGCTTGTCATTTTTCGGACGTTAAGGAGAAGGCGAAGGAGTTTGCAGCCAAATTGGCGCTGGTGCCCATCCCTCCTCCTGGGCAACTCCATTTGGTACCTGTGACAGTCATATTTTAAAAAGTAAATTGCTTAACTCGCCTGCGATGCACCTCATTAAATGCTGCGTTTGCCCCCCTAGATTTTTACCATGCACTCACTGACCATCGAATTGCCATCCAGAGAAGATCAAGATTCCCCAGCTGTAGATTTAGACCTTCATCTGCCTTTTGTCTGCTTCCGTCCACATCGTCTCCTGCAGGTACCGCACACATAACGACCTCCTCGATGCCCGTCCTTTCCGGAAGCATGCTGAGCTGGAAATGTCACCTTCACTCTTCTACGCAGGTGTTATCTTGCCTCCTCCAGGAGCAAAGGGTGGTGCTCTTTTCCGCCAGCTGGGCCCGACTGACGCTGGTGGCAGAAAGCGTGCTGATTTTTCTGCACGTACGCTCACCACTGTGCATACAATGGAATCCATTTGATGAATTACTTTTTTTTTTTTTTGCATGTGGGCATGTTAAAAGAAAGAACTTCACGTACTGTAGGACACAAACTGTAGAATGGAGGGAATGAGTGAGAGATTTGAGGATGCAGCAGACACAACAGCTGATATTTTTTATCCCTTTTGCTGTTGACAATTTAAGTGTTCCATCCTTTATGTTGAATGATAAAGTAGAAACTACCCCGAAATGTGTTTTACTATAAATGCCTTGAAGATACAAAATACAAGAATTCTAAATTTTTGTAACTCTCCCTTTTTTTTCCTTCCAAATATTGTGCTAGTTCCTTCAAAAGTTCCTCTTTCAAAGATTCAAAGATATTTCCTGATCGAATGACGGATGAATAAATTACAGAATTTTGCAACTGTTGGTTTACTTTATATGCATGCTCGTTTTTTTGTTGTTGCAAGTGCCAATTCATAATCTTCGTAATTCATTCATAAATCATGAAAACAAATATTAATAAAACAATTCATAAAAGCAAATGTAGCCTATTCTGTTTCACTCTCTGTCCATACACTTTGATCACAGATTGGTTATTCTTTTGCTTATGTGTGTTTATGTTGGAGTAAGAACATGTATTTATTTATAGAAGAAAAATCTCCCCGGAACGAATTCAATCAAAAATAACTGAATTGCAGTTTCCGCTGCTCAAACGAGCGGGCGCTCCAATCCGACAGGTGGCGATAGTCTACCGTTTTTTTTCCAAGAGCAATATGCGGCAGCAAAAAAATACCAATAGTCGGCTTTTTTTAAACTTCATTTTTCAGTCAAATACTTAATATAAAATATTTCAGAAGGAATTACTTAAAATTAGAAAAAAATGTATTAGAAAAACGGAGGCGCTGTGACGTAGTTCACGGTACGTGCATTAGTGACGTAGAATTCCTGCGACTGGCGACTTCCTGAATAGCCATGTGAAGCACCACATCCAAAAGTATTTAATATTATGTGTGTGTGATATGCGCATTGTTTATGACAACCAGTTGTGCTTTGGCTCATGCCGGCCTGCTACTGTTTGCAAAGAGACCTGTGAGAGGGGAAGAAACTGCTGATTTAGACGTCTTCAAGCTCCTCGACAAGGTCAGCATTTCACATTTCTTGGCAGCCCAACAACCACTGCCTACTTACTTTGCCCGTCCTGTCTGCAGGACTACGTCTTAGATGGGGACAATTGTCGCTTGCTGCACGGCTATTATACAACCAATCGTTGATAAAAATAATGAGTGTTTGCCTTTCACCAACTACCGTTTTCTAGCCATGCTAGTGACATACTGAGGAATCATGATGGCATGACCTGTGTGAGTGTCAGAGGTGGAAGTAGTAATTAATAATTTAACTGTGTAAAAAAATGAAGGTAAAAGTCGAAGATCTGACTGTACTTGAGCAAAACAAAATACAAACGATGTAATGTCGTTTGGTACTAAAGTAAAATATATTTTTACCGTCAATTATATGCTGAACTCGTGATAACGTATGTACACGAAATACGTGCACTATTATATTAATTTTAAAAATATTTGTACTGAAATAACTATTTTATTCCATCAAAACTACCACGGTGTTTCTATTCAGAATTTCGTATTCAGATTCTGACAAAAACATACAATAATTTATTTTTTAAATTTATTCATTTCTAAAATGTAATTTATTTTTATTAATTACACTGGTCAACATAATTTTACAAACCTTTCATAAATCATAGCCATAAATTACAATTCACCATAAAATCCATACTGCGCAATCTTCTATCAGTCAGACTTAAAAAGTAAAAAAGTCAAGGCATTTTGTAAATTTGCATCAAAATATGTTTAGGGACACATAAACCCATCTCTGATTAAAACTTGTCGTTGATCAGTGTGGTTTTAACTCAAATGTATTGTCCAATGTCATTTTAGGACAACTGTGGAATGGTGCACTGGGCTACTGACAAGTGAAACTTATTCTCATCTTTCTGCGGCGGCCTCGCCTCTCGAGCCCCATGGCCACTCGTTTTTTGGGCAGATATGTCCGCCTGCTATGCAGGGCCTCCCCTCAAACCACGGCCGCCTGCTTGCCTACGTCAGCGGCCGGCCTGGCTCATCTGCAGAAGAATCGGTGCCAGTCGTGGACTTCAGCGAGGTCAATGTGTGAGAGGCGGGTGCTGGCAAAGGACGATGTGTTTTCAAACACGCCGACTCGCACCGAGCTGGATGAGATGGTGGAAAAGGCTGCGCTGCCTGAGGACATCCTGCAAGCCTGGGAACAGCACGGAGGAAATGGTAATCAAGCAGCTTCTACTCTGTTGGCTTGGACGAGGATGATGCAGAAGACGCGGGGCAGGTTTGAGCAACAGCATGCCAAGGACTCAAGATTGCAGGATCTGATGGCTATTATAACTCAGCAGGTGAGAAAGCCAAGTGCCCAGATGTGAAAGTCGTGAAGACGAATGACTCATTTATGTATCTTCCAGATATCAACAGTGTGGAACGGCACTCTTGTGTCCGTCTTGCGGGCTTTCTGGGTGATGGGCGTCCCCGCTACGGATCCGGTGTTGGTGTCTATCCAAACGGAGGTCCTGTGGCGAATCCGCCGGTTAAGCTACAAAAACCTGGGCTTCCTGGCAGAGTGGGGGACCGGGAGGAAAGTACCGCAGGATGTGGCCATCGTGACCGCTGCTCTAAAACAGCTGGAACTGCGCTGGACTGAAATCGCTGATGCCAAAACTGTCAGTGCGCTCATTTCCAAAGGACAACACGTGTCGCCTGTACTAATGGAGAGACTGGAGGACAAGGTATGACAATGAGTTCTGTCATCACTTTTGCTGTAAATACTAAACTTGGTGGTTCTGATACACAAAGTAAACCCTGGCATTGCATTTGTAGTATTCTCTTGCGTTATAAACAAGAAACTAAAGTTCCAATCCGTTGTTATTTAATTACATAAAATGAATCCAACTGAATTTGGGGGAGACGTGGGCTAAAGTAAACAGGACTGTTCGTCAGCCAATCACTGGGCATATTTAGACAAACATTTCTGGACAATTTAGCATCTTCATTTAACCTAACTAGGATGTTTTTTTGGAATGTGGGAGGAATCCCTCACACGGTCATTCATAATCAATAAGATATCAAGTATCAAGTTTTCTCAACTACCTAATGGTCTCCATTCTAATAGATGCCATACCTCGGGGTGTCATTGAAAAAAAATTTGACCATAAAGTTGTACAGGCATACCTCGGTTTTCACCCATCATCTGTTCCAGAAAGCTGTTCGAAAACCGATTTGTTGAAAAAATGAAACCACGCTCTTAAAAAAAAAAAAAAAAAACTATTGAACACGTCTGCTCACAATGGAACGCTACACGAGGAAGCGTCACTTCCTCGTGTAAGGAAGGCGAGAGGAGTCAAATGGTGCATTCAAGTGCGCTCAGTTTGTTCGAGAACCGAAATTTGTTCGTCATCCGAGGCATAGAAAACTCGAAATTTTGGGTCGAAAACCGAATTGGTCGAGAACAGAGACGTTCGAAAACCGAGGTTTGACTGTACTTGACATGACTTGAAATACCAAATGTTGCCACTGGATGGCTGTAATTAGCTTCAGAATGACTTCTGATAGCACCTGTCACAGCACAGCCCAACTGATATGGCATCTCTCAAGTTATCATTTGTATTCGAGCTTAAAGAGAAAGTGCTGTTGTGTACAGCATGGAGCATTTAAGAGTAAAATGATTTATTGCATGAGGGACAAACACAACCAAGTTGTTACAATACTGAGTCATCTAATCTGTATTATTATATGTCATTTTTAATTCTCTTCTTGCGATGATGTATTACACCGCCCCCTAACGGCAAGTCTAAAAGTACAGTTCAGTAAATGAATGCCCCAGAAACTTCATGAAAGTTATTTGGTTCACTTGAGTTTCTTCTGCTGGAGGCGCTGACAGTGTAGTTGAAGTCATTAAATTGGAGAAAAACATGATGATGGGTAGCACTGATCTTGTCTTCTTATTAGTTGAAATAGGTTGAAGATTTCTTCTTCTCAATGTTTTTTTGGGGTTTTTTTTTTTTTTTAGTGAAGAAAAAAAAAACTTACAGAGCTGACAGTTTCGGCTGTCACTTCAGCCTTCGCCTGAGCTGTCAGTCAGAGTCACTGCTTCCTTTTGACGTGTCTGCTGACCAGGTCGGGAAACCTTCAAAATAAATGCTTTGGTGGCGGGGTTGGAGCGCAGCTATTTAGGCGTGCAGGGAAACTCGCCGCATCAACACGAAACAACGCGTCTATCCGCAATATGGGTGCCAATATGGCTGCATTATATATTAAAAAAAATAAAAAATTGAAAAAAACACACCGAAGTGGCGAGGGATCACTGTATATGGTAAAAATCCAACGCTTACCCTGCTAACCCTTCTCCCATGTCCCGCTTGAAGGCTTTGGAGCTTGCTGAAGTCTTTTCAGCAGAAGAGATTCGCAAAGTGTGCGTGTCTTTAGCTGGGCTGGGCCGCAGGTCCGTGCCCCTCCTCAGGGCTCTGTCCTACCATCTCCTCCAGAGACCGTCTGCAGAATTCACCACTCCGCTCATACTCGATATGGCCTTTGCATATGGTAATGGCACTCGAAGCGTTCTAAGCTCCAATACAATGAGCTGTGTCAAAAAGTCTGCCTGTACAACAATGTTTCATTTAACAAAATGTTTATTATTGGTTTTGTAGTTGACCAAGACTATATCATGTTTGATACTACTCTTGTACAGTCAAACCTCGGTTTTCGTACATAATCTGTTCCAGAAGACTGTTCGAAAACCGAAATGTTTGAAAACCAAAACCATGTTTCCCATTGGAATCAATGTAAAAAAAATTAATCCGTTCCAAGTCAAGAACACAACTTTTTTTTAACCACTTTTTTTTTTACAATTTCACATCATAAACTGTACACATGTAATATGAGAGCAGGTAATATGTAAAATACTGTACAAACAAACTAATATATTTTATTGTCAACAATTTTAACATTAACATAGTAACATAAAAATTAAAGGAACATCTCTCTCTCTCTCTCTCTCTCTCTATCCGTCGTGGGGCGTACGCCTATCCCAGCTGTCATCAAGCAGTAGGCGGGGCATTTCGGCATCCCAAACTCCTTAGCCAACACAGACACACGCATACCTGACTCACATTTCGCGATCAAATCTTTCTTAAATTCTATAATTTTGCGCACTATTTTCCTCTTTTCTTCACCAGGTTTACCACTACCACTTGCTTTCTTTGGTGCCATGATTAGGGGCTGATACACGATGCAAAAATAACAGTCCGATATTACATAGTTCTCACCAAACACGTCTGCTTTTTTCAACAACAAAAAATCTTTATTCAACAATACAAACTCGTCTGCTCACAATGGAGGCTACACGAGGAAGCAACGCCGAGAGGAGTGAAATGACGCATTCAAGTGCGCTCAGTTAGCTCGAGAACCGAAATTTGTTCGTCATCCGAGGCATAAAAAACTCGAAATATTTGTTCGAAAACCGAATTGTACGAGAACTGAGACGTTCGAAAACCGAGGTTTGACTATTAGATTTTTAGAAGTCTAATAATTCTATCATCTGGAAGGTATGTTTGGCTTTTAATACTCTCAAGGAATGGTGGCTCACTCACCAGCAAAGCCTTCATTGTGCTTTTCCAGGCAAACTGAGTTTCCACCAAACCCAAGTGTTTCAGCGAATGGCGTCCGAGTTGATGCCCAGAGTCTCTGTGCTGACGTCCGCCGACGTCACGCGCTTTGCAAAATCAATGGCCTTCCTAAAATGGCTTCACATCCCCCTCTTTGAGGCCTTTGCGGAGGTCAGTCCTTTGAACTTCACACCTCACAGACAGAACTCTTGAACTCATTCAGTACCAGCCAATTCTAGACCACGTCTGAAAAGACGTTGAAAAACGTCTTTGGGAGTGAATGAGTTAAGGCGTTTCCTCATGCCTGAACATGATAACTTTCTGAGTCCTAACTTTCTTTTTATCTGCAACTCTTTTTTTTTTTCTCTAGCACTATGTGGAGCACAGTGAAAAATACAGCACCTTGCAGCTGTGTAACATGCTCATGACGTTCGCCAGACTCAACTTTCAGCCTAGCAAAGGAGACGAGTTCTTTGAAAAGGTACTCGTGATGTTCCTGCACCTATTTGGTACCTCTCCTCTGTGTGAGCCAACTACGAATGAAAGCCCTTTATTACACATATACATTTAGCAACTCCCTCAAGATTAAAAAAACATCGCTCGATTATGATACTGTACAGTACATCCTGCACGAGGTTGCGTTCGACGCCGTTTTTTTGTGTTGTGTTCAGGTTCATCCTGTGCTGGAGGACTCCCTCTCAGGCTAGAGCCTTTCCTTCGGACAGATGTTGCATGGTCCCTGTGCGTGTTACAGCAGGCCAGGCCACACTATCTCAACCCACTCCTCCAGCAGGAACATGTTGCTCAGCTGTCAGGTGAGAAGCACATCTCCAAAGTGAATACCGTATTTTCCGGACTATAAGTCGCAGTTTTTTTCATAGTTTGGCCGGGGGTGCGACTTATACTCTGGAGCGACTTATGTGTGAAATTATTAACACATGATTGTCATTTCACGTGTTGTTTTTACATTAAACCACAAGAGGGCGCTCTCGGCCTGTGTTGATAAATCGACGATGAGTCTGTAGTAAGCGACGTAGAAGAGGAAGCGGCGCATCGTCTACGTCCCGAGTTGGGGGAGTTGTTTAAAATTGACACCGAGGATGAAGATTTCATTGGATTTAGTGAATTGGAGTGAAACTGATAGTTTGAACTTGTTAGCATGTTCTTTATGCTAGAGTTATCCGAATAACTCTTGATATGTTGCGCCGTTACTGACATTAGCAGGCATGTCAGTCATGTAACGTTAGCATACCGGACACTTATTCAGCCTGTTGTTCTCTATTTTATTTTAATTTTAAATTGCCTTTCAAGATGACAGGTATGTTTTTGGTGTGGGATTTTATCAAATAAATGTCCCCCAAAAATGCGACTTATACTCCAGTGCGACTTATATACCGCAATTTCTGGACTATAGACCGCACCTGATTATAAGCCGCACCACTACATTTTTAAAGGGAAAAAACATTTTGTACACACATAAGCCGCAGGTGCCCATATTGTTACATGAGATATTTACAAAGAAAGACGGTACACAGGCGGCCGCTAAAAAAGTCTTTACATAGGCTGCTTCATTAAATAAGCCGCAGAGTTGAAAGCGTGTGACAAAAGTCGCGACGTATAGTCTGGAAATTACGGTATGTTTTTTCCTTCTTAATTATGCTTTTTTTGGCTGGTGCGACTTATAATCGGGAGTGACGTACAATCCGAAAAATGTGGTAGTACCAAAACATTTTACCATGTTTCATTTGTATTCCCCCCCCCCCGCAGATGGCAGTCCAATTCGAGCAGAGAACTACAGGCAAAAGCTCCTCCATGTCGCCGCCACACTGCGCTTGGAGCATCCCGAATCATCCCCGTCCTTCACGGATGCTTTGCCCATCCCGGCTAGTACCTCCCCCATTACCCCACTGCAGAGCAGCCTGAGAGAGTCTCTGGGCACTTTGGAGCGGAGGAATGGCATGCATCGCATTGGGGTCAGCACTGTGTATGGATGGACTATTGGTAAGAGGGCCGTGGAGAGGGATGATTACATTTATCATACAGAAAGCATGCGCACCACAGTATATTGATTGAACACATGGTCACTGGGGGGAGGGTGTGTATACACCTTGCCCGGATGGATAGATGGCGTTTACCACTGATTAGTTGATCTTGAATTCTCTCGCGGCTCCTCGATTCCCACAGTCCTCGGCGTAACTGATAGCTTGCCGTTTAAACTGTGCTTCGTAAGCGTGTCTCTTCGTAGGTGCCAATGTTTGTTGTTTTGCACAATGCACGTCCTAGTGGGGCGGGGCTTTAGTGTCTTCTTTCACGCCCACCCTTCCCACTTTAAAGTCCGCATGCTGTCTTCAGTTATGTCCGCCTTTCCTCGATATAAGCAACGTGTCGGCATAACAAGAGTCTGGACATGCGGGCCCGTTATCATCGTCATACAACAGCATTCACAGATTTTGGAACGTAAGGTTTTATTAGGAGTCATGTCCATTTTGGGGAATGTAAAATTTTGATGCGCGTCTTATGGTCGGGAAAATCAGTAATTGACAGATTTCACAATTACCCGTAGTTTGTTGTGTACAAGTCATAATTTTGTGGCTTCATTGTCATAACGGCTCTCCGTGGGAACATCCGGGAGTGGCCCGTGACAAAAATGAGTTTGACACCCTTGCTCAAAATGAAAGATAAAGAACTGAGGGATTCACCCTTAACCCCCCTGCCCCAAAAAAACGTAATTCTTATTTGAATATATAATTTGAGCAATTATTTGTTTTCAATTACTGTATTTCACTTAAAGGAGAAAAAAAAACATTGTTTGTTGAGCCTTTAACATTGCAGCATCAAAGAGAGGAAGTGAATTTCAACACTTTATATTGGTCAATAATTTGTAAAAAAAATAACATTGATTTGTGTGTGTGTCTGTAGGGCGGGGTTTGTTAAAGTTATCACATTTGGACATAGCAGATATGGGCCAGATTCCAGCAAGATGTTGCGTGAACCGGATGGAATGTTTCATGTTTCACAAGTCCACCGTAATGTCTTTTTGCTCTTCAGAGGGTGAAGTGGTAGTCGATAGCGACAACAAGCCCGTTGACTTATCCCAGCTGAGAGCTCCTCATCTTCCAGATGGAGGCGGAAAGCACCCTTTACCTGAAGGGGCACGACGGTGGGTTCGAAAAAAATCACACGAAACAGATTCTCCTTTTGCATTCAATTTATTCTTGTCGTCTTTACTTTCCGAAGTCATTGTGCTCTTGGCGTGTTGTGCTTCAGAATTGCTTTTGTAGCGTGGGAATTCCCCAACTTTGTCTCCAAGAGTAAAGACCTTCTGGGACGATTCGCCATGATGAAGCGACACTTGCAACTTGCCGGCTTCATCGTCGTGGAGGTAAGAGATTTGATCGGCTTGAAATGATGACACACTGACATTGACGGACACGATGGCTCGGCCGCTGGCAAATGACGCACTCACCTCTTGACCATCATGTACCCACCATTAACATTGATGCGCTAGCAAACAAGAAGAGGGAACTTTGCTGTGACTTTCATTCTTCATCATTATTGAGGGCAACTTCTGGTAGCTTTCGCCAGGAAAGAGACGTGTGTACCACTTTCTTCCATTGCAACTTGTTAAGTTTTGGTTCTATGGTGATCATCGTACTTTTCCTTTGTCCCTCCACCGGTACCCTTCCTGTGGCGCCATCAAAAATAATTGCGTAATTGTGCGTTACTGTTCCAGGTTCCTTATTACGAGTGGTTGGAGTTGAAGACGGAGCATCAGAGGCTGGCCTATTTAAAGGACAAGATGGGCAAGGCTGTGGCCGAGGACATGGCCAAGTGAACTGGCTCGTCTTGATCACAATTGCAAAATCAACTCAATCACAAGCTTTTCTCATACAAATTGTATCACAGGGAATACAGTAAACACACACACACTGACGCATGCTCATACAGACGAGTGCAGCATTGCAGAGGAGTGCTGCCGCACCGAAAAACAAGAAATATAGATCATATATATATTGGCTGTTGTTCCCATGGCAACGCGTGGGGCTTTCCCTGTTTCCATGGAAACGGCGAGCAAGCGTTCCGGAGTCAGAAACCCAACAGCGGAGGGCTTCGCATCTTGTTGCGGTCAGTTTCAAGTTGCAACATCTGCGAGGAATACTCAATCAATACAGAACATTTGGTCAGGATGTTGCTATATGGAAGCATTCAGTTGATGGGTCATAATTTAACCTATTTGTGTGAGTCATCATGTGATGGAATAAAAATATTTTATTGTTAATTGTTTCTGTGTGTTATGTGGATAGACAGATCCAGATAATCTGGAGTTGATACTGTACAGTCTAAACCCAACGCCAAGGCCAAACAATCATTACTTGGATTAGCACCAAATTTTGCACTTTACGCCTTCTCATGTCATGAAGGATTATATAATTCACTCAATATAAGGAACATCCATCCATCCATTTTCTGATCCACTCATCCTCACAGGGGTCTGGGGCATGCTAGGGCCTATCCCAGCCTCTTTGGGCAGTAGGCGGGGTACACCCCGAACCGGTTGCCAGCCAATCGCAGGGCACACAGACGAACAACCACTCATGCTCACAATATTCCATTAACCTGCTGTGCATACTTTTGGAATGTGGGAGGAAACCAGAGTTCCTGGAGAAAACCCACTAAGGCACTGGGGAAAACATGCAAACTCCACATAGGAAGGTCAGGGCCGGGATTGAACCCACGACCTCTGCACTGTCAGGCGGATGTGCTAACCAGTCAACCACCGCCTTTAATAAACATATTTTAAATGATTATTATTCATGGAATGTGCGTCCCACAAGCACGCAATCTTGTTACCAAAACATTGTTAGCACACGATACGCTGAGATTTGACATCATCAAACACTTTTCCAAAAGAAGCACAGGTATGTGCTCTTTTCTCTTTCTCATATTTGTATTAGTTAGCCTTGATTGAATGGCTCTACCTCATGTAACCCTGTTATGCATATCATCAGAATAAGGCAATGTTTTTTCTTCTTTACAAAAATAAGTATGTCCTCTTGGTCAGCAACAAAAACTAGCTATAAATACCAAATAAATATTTCCAGGCGATATACCTCGAATTGGTTCCCGGCCAATCACAGGGCACACATAGATGTACAGTCAAACCTCGGGTTTCGAACATCTCTGTTTTTGAACAAATCGGTTTTTGACTAAAATATTTGAGTTTTTTATGCCTCGGATTACGAGCGAAAATCGGTTCTCGACCAAACTGAGCGCACTTGAATGCACCACTTGACTCCTCTCGCCTTCCTTACACAGGAAGTGACGCTTCCTCGTGTAGTGTTCCATTGTGAGCAAACGTGTTCAATAAAGTTTTTTTTTTAAATGTTTTAGTTTTTTAAAGAGCGCGGTTTTGGTTTTCGAACAGCCTTCTGGAACGGATTATGGTCGAAAAACGAGGTATGACTGTATAACCATTCACACTCACACCTAAAGGCAATTTAGAGGAATCAATTCACCTACCATGCTTGTTTTTGTTATATGGGAGGAAACCGGAGTTCCTGGGAAAAAAAACACAGGCGTGGGGAGAACATGGAAACTACACAGGAAGGCCGTGGCTCAGAATCGAACCCATGCCCTCTATACTATGAGGCAGACATGCTAACCAGTCCTGCACCGTGCTGCCCCAAATTAATTGTATAATTGATTGAAGCAGAGTTAATCAAGTCTTGGATTGTTTATTACCTTATCGATGAATATTCAGCAGAAAATCTGAAACATGATGGTTTATTTTTCAAGAATTTTGACGCTCAAATGTCCTCCAATTCTGGAATCACCCTGAATGTAATTGTATTGTGAGCCGTATGTTGTGTAAGACACATTTGTATGGTCGGCATGACTTCGGCTCTGCTCCGAAACACTAAGTGTGTCGTGGGAAGTTTTGGGTTGCCATAGAAACTGCCCTTCCTGCTCATGCGGCTCAGCCTCTGTCTTTCTCTTTCCATTAGCGCTTATGCATTCTGCACTTGTTATCTGCCACAGTATATAAAAAAAGGAGGAGGCAGATACTGTCAGGTCGGAGAAGATAAACAGATGCTCTGACTGGCCTTAGGGGGCTCATTAGAGAAGCAATTCATGCAGGGAGGGGGGGAGGGGGCGGCAGAAGGGGTGTAATTAGATAGATTCGAGGTCGCTCCTTACGAGTTTCTCTTTCCTCGGTTTGTTTCAAATTTCGCCGGGTCGTCGTCTTGTTTTTGCAGTATCTTCCTTCACAGTTGAGGGCAGCACTGAGATGGATGCATGAAATCTGCTGACATCACCTCCCCAAGATCCAGTCAGAGCTTGGCTGGCACAGAGGCGGATAGAGAGGGGAAGGGAGGGAGGAGTGGAAGAATTGGACATGAGACTGCGGATTCGACATGCGTATAAACACGCGCATCAGACACGGATAAGAGTTTGAGTCCATCATCCCTGGTACAGACGAAAGCAGCATCGTGCGCTGCGCCAGAGAAGAAAACAATTTACTCATCCACAACCACGTGCTGCGGGGAAGATGAGAATGTTGGGTCGCTAAGCACTCCGCTCCCTCCCTCCCACTCTCCTCTTCCTCCATCGCCATTCCTCCCCCCACCCCCTCGTTCACCTTGTCTATTCTGGCTTTTATTGTTGCGTCAGAGCCAAAGGGAGGCAGCCACGAGAGAAGCATGCCGGGGGAGAGCGCTCACAGATCCGTCCCCGCCAATGAGCATCCGGGGCAGGGGAAGGACGACACCGGGCTCCCTGGACCAGGACCAGGTAGGACCTCTGGGGCTTATGGGATAGAAACAGGGGCACTGCTATGAGTTTCAATACAAAGCAAGGCTGTGATAGCATATAAAAACACAATGTTTACTATCTGTTAATAGGCGCTCTCGTGCTGTGATGCATTTGCACGTCATCTTAGGGCATTAATACAAATGGCAGCTTAGGACTGTGACTTGCAGAAATCAGACTTCCAAAGCATCTGTGTGACCGTCCCGTTTTTCTTGCTTCCCTGCTCCTTCCGAAACCCCTCCCCGCCCTAACCCTGTCCTCGGCCCACTGCCTCATCCTCTGCTCCAGTGCCTCCATGTCATCCTGCGCATGCAGCCTCATTGTCGCCCTTCATGCAGTATTGTGAACTGTCGGATTGAATGTACGAATGTGACTCCGCCCTTCCCTGACTACCTTAGCTGGATCATGACATAGCAGCATGGCAGAAATTACACACACACACACACACACACACTGGCAACAGTGGTCCTGACTGCTGGAGATTAAAACTTTGTAACATTGTAAAAGGTTGATGAACTGTTGACAAGAGTTACGACCAGAGGTGTAGCTAGAAATTTTCAGTGGGGTGGGCCGTGGCCAGGGGTAACACAAAACCTCAATCAGGGGTGGAAGTGCACCCTTCATTCTTTGTCATACCTTCCACAGTCAGGATTTCATGATATGAAATTCACACATATCTAGAACAATCCCCATCACATTCAAAATCAGGGGTGCACAAAAGTAAAAGGGGTGCGCCGGTGCGCATGAGCACTAGAAATTGAATATTGCGCTCCAGTTCAAATCTGTCACTGTGCTTTTGCGTCCTAAAAAATAGGTCAGGCCAGCCTCGATTCAAAATCTAGTTAGCCGCCCCGATTGCCTCTGAGGACTAACTTCAAAATAAAAGATAGGTAAGGGATTACTATCCATGTGCAGTATTACTTGTTTCACTTTTATTTTGAAGACCCTCGCGGTACGTTACATAGTAGTCTATCAACAACCATTGTAGTGCTGGTTAGACTAGGCTGGCTTCCAAGCTAATGCTAATGCTACATTGGCCGTGGTGGCCGAAAGCGTACATTTGAGAATAGGCCATTTTTTAAAAAAGCATTTTTTTAATAAGCACCCCTGCTCATAATCAAGCATGAACAAGTCTAAGTCAAGAGCAACATTTGTGTAATGTGCTATAAAATGCCATTTCCTTTGCCATGGCTCTCCTAGTCTACTTCTATCTCATGCACTGATTTGTTTGATAACAGCCAGTACCAAGAGGTCCAAGAAGACTGCATCCATGTGAAAATGGCAGAAACATTCGATATTCAAACTTTCCTGTAGGTGTGGAAGTGGCCAGAGAGTGACAAGGGGTGGCTTTGTCCATCCTTGGCAACCACATAGCTCCAGTCAGATAGAGCGCACTACATATGGCGATAGAAGGACGTACGTGACCTATGAATAATAAAAGAGAGGCTTTCAGCATGACGATCCAGATTTTTTGAACAATTAAATATGCTGCTTTTGTGCTGGTTTTTTTTTTGTTCCTTCATATTTTCGAATTGACCTCTATTAATTATAAAAACAAATCCAATTTTAAGATCAGTGGATTCATGTATTTTAAATGCTGACATAATAAATCATCATCTTTAGTATATTTGAAAGCAACAGACAGTTAAGGAGTGAAAGTCAATGGTGTTTTTTTTTTTTTTCCCTTCGTCGGAGCACTAGCTGACTCCCCTCAGGCCTGTTGAGGAGGCGCTGCAGCCTGAGTGATTCTGCTCCACTTATTGTTTCACTGCCTTCCCCCAAAGGAGCAGCACACAGCTATTCAAGGAAAGACAGCTGAGCTATTGTAGCTCACATTTAAGCTAACAGTTACCTCGTTGCCTTTTAGTAATTCGTGCATGGAAATACAACGGCATGGTGACCATTCCTTGCCCTCAGTTGTGATCATGCTTTGCAGGGTATCACGCTCGTTTGAGCCAAGTCTGCAAAGCATGACTCAGCTCACACACCAACAAACTTCAGAGCTTATTGTTGGGGTGGAGATGAAGCCGAGATGTTAAGTGCTGATGCTTGCACCCGCCACAGCCATGAGGAGTTCTCGCGAAGCAGGGTGACAATAATAACTGGCAGGGTGACGTGTGGATGTGTGTTTGTGTGTGTGTGTGTGTGTGTTGGCGTTTGTCAGTGGCTGGCACAGAGCAGTGCCACTTGTGTGTCAAAATGGCCAATCAGCATGCGGATTGAGGTCATGGTGACAATGGCCTAGTTAAAATGAAGCCTCTGTTCCTTCTATGTGACAGAAAGGGACTCACATCACATCTACTCGGGATATATTGATGTGAAGCTGAATTAATGTAGCCTAATATATTACTGCATTAAAACCAATCAATAAACAAAGAGGTAAAGGAAGTGTTATTTGTCCACATGCGTGTTTCGTTGACCAAAACTATGGACTCATCAGTTCAATATTATCATCAAAGAATCTCTCTACAAAGATTTTTATGAAGTTTATGATGGATGGATGGATGGATATGTTTTCCTTAATGTTATGAGGCAAAAGAAAAGTGGACAGATTGGTTCCAAGCTTTTAAGTGTGTAAAATAATTTTGTTTTCCAGGAAAAAGCAGACATCCATCCACAGCGTCTACACCCAGTGACAGTGGCTCTTCTCCTTCTGACAGTGGCTCAAGCCCTTCTCCCAGCACTCCTCAGAAGCTGCTACCATCACACACATCCCCATTTGGACCCAGAATATTTCATGCAACATCGAACTCCACTGGGACTCCAAGACCTCAACCTGAAGGGTCTGACCATCGGCAAAATAACCTGCCAAGACTGTCCGGGAAACTAGGCGGTCATGGACCTTGTGGCCGTCTCGTCCCCGGTAAAATGGAAAGAATCAAAGTCGGTGTCAGACTTGGAAGATATATTTTTCATATCCTTGCAGCAGATGCACAAATTTAATATGTGTTATGTGTATCACCCTCAGGTGCTGACTGGTTCTGAGGTGGAGAGTGATTATCCAGAGCCGCAGACCATGGACACAAGGGTGGTGATGGGCCAGGAGACACTCCTTAAACCATCAGGGATCCTGAAAGGAACACGCTTGCAAGGCCGCTGTGATCAGGCAAGCCCATCGTCAGTTATCCAACGTTTTGCTGAAACTCAGACAAAAGCAAACAAGCCCCAGATGGAAACGAGCGAGGAAAAGTGCCAAATTAAAAACCCAGACAAAGAAGATAATCCAACAGAACATGTTCCACCCTCAACCATACACATTTCCCCTGTGAACAGTCTTGCATTACCTTCCTCCTCATGTCTGGAGCCCATCACAAATGATGACAATTTGATGGCAAAGATAGAGGGTCAAAGCCTTGCTAAAGTTGAAGTGCCTTCCCAGTCTGTCCACGAGCAACCCTGTCCAGTGACTCTGTCTTTTTCTGAGCCAACTTGTTCTGTAGACCCACTCCGAGTGGGCGTGCCCTCGTCAATCGACCCTGACTTCTACTATACAGCCCCTTCCACTCCAATCAAGATGGCGTCACATGCCTCACATCTTAAACATCATTCATATCCAGGCTCTCCCGCTTTCTCCCCTTCACCAGGCTTACCCTCAGACAGCGATGACCTCTGCTCCCCTGTGACCTCCCCCTCTGGCTCTTATATGACAGCTGAGGGAGGAAGCTGGACCTCCTCCTATGCATCATCCGCCTCCCCCTCCACTTCTCCCAACCTGCTGCTTTCAGAGGACACACAGGAGGCTCGTGCTTGCTTTGTTGGCTCCTTGTCCGAGATTGGAGATGAAGTTGGTGAGGAAAAGGTGCGAACGAGTCCAGAGCGTGAGGTGGAGAGGGCAGGGGAATTAAATACGCACTCTTCGGAGGATGTCATTAATCCACGGCTTGGGATAACAGGTACAACAATACCTGAAGAGGAAGAAGCTCAAAATGATGAAGATGAGCCCAGGATTCCGAGAGAAAGTTGTCGCCCTTGTTGGGTGACTGCACATACACCTCCACCAAGGAGCAGTAGCAGCCACACCAGTGACTCCCAGGAGGATGGTGGTGAGTCCGAGAGCTCCCTCTGTCCGGTAGAAGAGGCCAGTGCAGCGATAGAGGAGCACCTAAGACCCACCCATTCAGTACTCCAACTGCAACTAGACCCATGTTTATCTGCGGTAGATTATGGACACACAGCTGATCAGCGAGAGAAAACATCCAAAGCTGTCACTCCTGATGTAGCCTCATCTCACCCTAGTCCTGACTCACCTGCCGCTCAACTGGATCCTTTCTGTCCTGAAGCCTTTGGTCAGCTTGGCTCCAGTTCTTTTATGTTCTCTCGGGGAGTTTGCGCTGAGGGTATACCAGAAGACGAAAGGATGATTCCTGTCTCTCTGATCCCGTTTCCTCCTCACACAAGCCTTATCTTTCAAGCAGATTCATTTGAAATCACTCTATTTCCCACAGAAGATGACAATGAAATAGTGATGGACAGAAATGAAGGGAAGGATGTGGATGCATATGCAGCAGGAGAGGAGGAAGCAGACATTGAAGATGATGATGATGATGATGACGACAACGACAATGCTGCCGATGATATCAATGGGAATAAAAGTGTGGAAGGTGGGGATGGTGGCAATGATGAGAAGGAGGATTTTAATGATGAGGACACTGACGACAGTGGTGAGGCGGTTGAGGGAGCGAATGTCGAGGTCAAAGTGGTTGAGGAAAACGAAGATGTAGAAGAGCAAGATGATGAAGAGGGAGCGTACGTCAGAGAAGTATTGGAAGGCGCTACCGACGAAGACAGCTCAGCCTCCTTTCTTCATACACTCTCAGAGACATCTATAAATGACGGTCTGGATGACTTATTCTGTTTCCAAGATGATACGGATGACTCATTAGATTCTGCTTCCTATAATGGGGAGGAAGATGAACGCCTGTACAGTACTGAGAGGCATGCACAGTCATTAGAACCGACACTTGATTCTACTGAAATGCAATCAGAATCTGAACAGGGACCTGCCACAACAATCGATCAAGCTGAAAGCTTTCACACACAGCCAAGTCCACATATGATAGTGGATCACCCTGAAACAACTTGTCGTTCTGCAGACATGTTGGCCACGCCCAAATGCAATGAAATAGAACACAAACCTACAGAAGATCCAGGATGTTCCAGTCCATCAGACAAAACCAAAGCTGCACAAGTGGATGAGATCTCAGCAAAGCAATTAACAGCTGTCCATCAATGTGAGCCCTTGAAAAAAGGAAACGCGAAAAAGACTGAAATGAAAGAAGATTTTAGTTTTCTAGAGGAATCTAACCACAGCCCTTGTGATGTTTCTCATAACAACCCATCTGTCCAATCTTACCCCTGCCCTTATTTTGGGAGACTAGAGACTACAAACCCTGGTAATCCAGTTCTTCACAAGGAATCGGCAGATAAAGATGATAGGAACGACGTTAGTTTGAAGCAGCCCACGGAAGGCCGAGAAGAAGATCCCACTCCAGAAAGGGATTCTTATAAATTGCTCATTAAGCATAGTCATAATCTGTCAGAAAGCAATGTAGCTGCAGGAGAAAGTATAATTTTACCATCACAGGGCTCCTCCGGTAGATCTGATAAAGCTGAGAGAGAAGAATGGAACAAGAAGAATGAAAACTGCAGAGTAGATCTTAGAAGTGTGGACTGTAGAGTTACTGATTCGGGTTCCTTGAGTTTGGGTATGACCACTGCAACTAATGACTTGAATAAAGGTGTGCTTCCTCTCTCCTGCCCTAAAGACCCTAGTCCAAACCCCAGTAATATCCCAATCTCTACCTCTCCAGAGGTGATTTTGGGCCTGGCAGACAATCTGACCTTGACTCCTGAACATTGTCCCGGTGACTCCGGTCAGGAGAACTTGAGTACTGACGAGAAGGTACTTGGGGCGTCAGGATCCCCTCACTCTCCTCTAGCCATCTCACCCAAAAGAGACAACTCAGAAACGGATACACGAAGGGAAATTGATCCTGAACCCAGGATTTGGTGTGATGACAAGACTCAATTACATTTAGGATCAGTGTCTGAATTTGGAGTATGGGGAGCAGGAGAGTCTCTTTCCTTGTCACTGGGGAAGAAGTATGAGTTAGAGGCGGAAAGTGTCCTTATGTGTGACACAAGAGGCCGAAGGACACAGACGACTATGATTCCGAACACGAGTAGTGAACCATACCAGAAATATGACAATGGTTTTGGTAATGCTCCGGAGATGAAAGATATCAACAGAAGCGATGGAAAGAGGCATCCGAGAGAAGATAATGAACTGATAGAAGAAGGGACTTCTATGTCCAACTTGGTTTCTTGGAAGTCCATTGAGGAGCTCTCAGAGGCAGGTGGGGGAGAACGATTTCTTAATGATGATGTCAGTAATTTAAATCATAATAATGATGGCGATATCATAGACACACAAATACAATTATCATGGATGGATTCCAACAATAATAATGACACTACATTTGACTCATTGGAAATAGCAATGCGTGAAGGACTGAATGCTCTGTCTGAGGAAGTGAGACCTGAGTTTGTGAATGTCAAAGTCAGAGAATCCGTTTCCAATATTCCACTTGAAGAGTCACCATCAAGGGTTTCTGTTGAAATGCCCAACGATGAACAAGAACCTGCAGGGGCTTCTGTAAACCAAACAACGCACATGATACAGACGCAATTAAATAATACCAGCGTAGGTAAATCTGCAGCAAGCCAACATCTCAAAAGCATACTAGGAAGACGTCCAGGCGATCAGACAATCACCCCAGATAGTAACACAGCACTTAGTTTACTAGATGGTTTCTTTGGTTCCTTTAATCCCAGATGTAAATCTAATGCACCTGCCCCCATTGGAGGTGCAAATTGTGGTTTGCAATCAGAATCAGATGAGATGGTGGTCAAGCCTGCCACTGGAGACCAAAAGACAATTGATGCCAGTCCTGCGACTGACAAACATGCTGATGAACCAAAGACTAAAGATTCCTCTAAAGGACAGCAGTGTGTGCGCTTGAACTCAGGGACGGGCGAGGAAGAAAATACTATTCTATTCAACAAGAGTTGCTCAAAGAATGATAAAAAGAAGAAAGAAACACCCTCTTCCCCACAGACTACCCCGAAAGGTTTTACACAAAACACTGCTAAGGGTGCACTTTGTACAGAGAAAGCTGGCGCTACGAAGAAAGGGCGAAGGCAGAAACAACACAAGGCCTTTAAGGTGATCACTAATTTAGACTCCAGCCTTGACATTCTTGATGCTGAAAAGAAACCTATTGCTCCCAAACATGCTTCCAAAGACGGAAGCTCAAATGCTGAGGGCGTCCTTTCAATAATGAATAAAGACAAAAAGGCTAACAATAAAATGTCATCAGTCGAGCCTCAGCAGAAGAAAAACAAGTCTGGAACACAGATTCAAGTTGAAAAGTGTCAAAATAACTTGAGTCGCAACTGTGACAGTCCTACGCCAGTGAACCTTAATGCCACAGTCGAATCAAACCGAGACTCACACCAGGAAGAAGACGGACTTGACAACAGGGCAGAAATGCTTGACAACAGACCACCGTCAAATAGTGAGAGAAGAATCACAGTGGACATTAATGACAACAACCTAGACAATGACCCGTACTCCTTATCGCAGGCCACCACACTATGCACTCCGTTTCCTTCCTCACCCTCTCCTGCGACCCTTTCCTCATCCATCTCTCGAGCTTCGACAGAGCCACAAAATGAGCTTCCCACACCTGTGCAAGAATCCCAACCTGCGCTTTCAGCCCACCGACTCCCTTCCCTCGCCACATCCGATACGTCCGCCACAATGAACTCCACTTCTCCGACAAGGCAGCAAGTACTTACCCCACAAATGCTTCCCGGTGACAAAAGGGCCGCCATCACCCATCCGACACCGACTAAATCCGACTCAAGTGTTGCTTTACACACAACAACTTTTACGGTGTCCAAGCCAACCCAGGAATCATCCTCCATTCCTTCACCCTATTACACCAAACAAGGCTGCATCAAGAACCTGGCCAAAGGTAAGAATTATGTGTTTTGCAAATCATAACCTATATTCCCAGCACAAAATATGATCGGGTATTGATTATTCAATATTTTTTTTTCCCCATAAGAGTCCAGCCTAGTCGAGAGAGGTACAGACAGTGAGGACGACCGTGAACTCTCTAGTTGTGTGCTCAAAGAAGTAGCAGGAATCAGAAGTGGATCCATGGAGAGAACTTACGAATCAGATCAAAAGGAAAGCCACCCCTTCTCTTCTCATCGGCTAACCGACAAGGAGTCAGGAAGCTATTCAGTCAACCGCAGTCACGCAATTTCTAAAAACTTCAAAAACAACTGTGAGTAAAAGCGCACCCCATTTCGTTTGATTGCAACATGATATTTAGCATTCTATTTGTAGTGTTACGATACATGACAAAATCTCTCAAAAGCCTAAATGAGGTAAGGCATTGCCAGTGATGCCTTACCAATGACTCTCAATGATTCTTATTACTTACCACTGCCAAGGAGTTCATGTTTAATTGAATCAGCGACCTAGATTATTTTTTTGCTAAGATGGGTCAGTACCCTTTGGCGGATGTTTCAATGTATTTTCAATGTATTCCCAACTCTAATATTTTACAATTTAAATAAATTGCCTGTGTAATTTTAACTGATTTCATTAGAATGCATCCAGGTTGTGCATCTGGCAAAAAAATAAAAAAGATTTTGAACATGGAAATTTTACATGCTCCGAAGCTTGTATCTCGGTCATTTTTTTTTCAGATCACACATATACACATTTCCCCTCCCGCTATTTTATCTCGACCCTTGGGGACACACTTCAGGTGGACTTGTTGCCATTGTAGTAATGAGTTATGGCAGCAATCACAAAATCCAAAAAAGAAAACAATAACAACAACAAAAACCTACAAAAAATAAATAAAAGACACCTAATCGTGTGTTTTGTGTATGTACTTGTCCAGGTTCTCTCGTGGCCTCCTGTAATGAGTCTGAGAGCGATGGCTCGGCCCTTGAGCTGGAGGAGGAGCCTATGAGACCTCATCAATCACAGGTGTGTCTGAATGCCATTTTTTTGCCTCTATTGATTGTACAGTGCAAAGAGTTATTCATTTATGAGTATGTTTTTATTGAGGTCGTAGTTTGCAAGTAATGTAGAAGTGCATCGTGTCATAGTAGGAGGCTATTTTGACTCTCTTGAATGTGCAAAATATTGCAAATCCATCCAGTTTGTTGGCACTGTCCAACTGTACCAATCAAAATGGAGCAGAACTAAAAATCTAAAAACCACACACACACACAAACACAGTTATGACCTATTGGCTCTAATGCAGGGGTGTCAAACTCATTTCACATTGTGGGCCACATATGGACTCGGTAGATGTCAAGTGGGCCGAACCATTAACATTATTCCATACTGTGCTATAAATCATCAAAATATCATCTCTTTCCTTTGTTTCGGTATTAAGAAGCATTGATTGGCACGTTCATATCATTTGCTGCGTTAGGTCTATCTCAGTGACAGACTGAGACTGCTGTTTTCTTCCCTGATCAAAACAATGTTGTCTTCTACTGTGATCAAAACAGTGTGCCCCCTAGCGGATAATCCACAAATTGCATTTTATATAATATATTAATAATAAGAATAAGAAAACCTTTATTTGTCCCGCACTGGGGAAATTTGCAGTCTTCAGCAGCAGAATTGGAGGGGGGAGGGGGGTGGGGTAAAAAGAAAAACAAAGTATTGCATGCACAAATAAATGTTCCAGAACAAAATAGAGCTGTACACAGTACAGAATGCAAGATAAAAAATACAAAATATAAGGTGGCTGTGCTATTTACAATGTATGGATGGGTTGAGTCCGTTTTTTTTCTTTCATGTGTGTTTATTGAGCAGCCTGACAGCAGTCGGTAAGAATGAGCGGCGATATCGCTCCTTCTTGCAGCGCGGGTGTAGTAGTCTCTGGTTGAAGGAGCTGCCCAGTGCTGTCAGGGTGGGCTGGAGGGGGTGGGAGGGACTGTCCATCATAGCTTTTAGTTTTGATAGCATCCTCCTGCTGCCCACCTCCTCCACAGTGTCCAGGGAGCAGCCCAGGACAGAACTGGCCCTCCTGACCAGTCGCTCCAGTCTGTTTCTGTCCCGGGCCGAGATGCTGCCTGACCAGCAGACAATGCCATAGTGGATGGCCGAGGCCACCACAGAGTCATAGAAGGTCTTAAGGAGAGACCCCTGAACCCCAAAAGACCTTAGTTCATTCTGTGTCTAATGCATTTTTTTTTTCACTTTTAAATTATCCTGCGGGCCGGATCGAACCTCCTTGGGGGCCGGTTCCGGCCCCCGGGCCGTATGTTTGACACCCCTGCTTTAATGATATAAGCTATCAGTGGGATACTTGATATTAGTAGGTGCATGAAATGTTCTACTTGCTCTTTCCAGACATGACTTGATAATCTGACCTGCCCTACTTGCTTTGCGGCTAATTAATTAGCTTGAGTCATTTTAAGCAATCCTATGAAGGAGGGTGGGCTGATTTTGATGCCATTGCTTCTTCAAATAGTCTCAAATAACACTTGGCCTCCCCCTGCAGTCCTTCTCCTCTCCAGACGAAGGCCTCAACCGACCAAAGCAGAGCCGCAGTGAGAAGAAGGCCCGCAAGGTCACACTAGCAATGCTTCCTTGAATCATTTTGATGCCAGCGTCTCATGACGTTTCTTCTGCTGCTCTGTGCGCGTAGGCCATGTCTAAACTAGGTCTAAAGCCGGTCCATGGTGTGACCCGAATAACCATAAGGAAGTCCAAGAGTATCCTGTTCGTCATTAGCCGACCAGATGTGTTCAAAAGCCCTGCGTCAGATATTTATATCGTATTTGGAGAGGCCAAGGTAAGTCTCCTTTTCCCCCCAAAAAATCTCCGTTGCTCGTTTCCGTTTCTGATTCCTCTCTTTCTCCCTCCCTCCCAGATTGAGGATCTCTCTCAACAGGCTCACAAAGCTGCTGCGGAGAAATTCAAGGTGCCTGTGACCTCCACTCCCTTGGCCCCCCCTATCCCACCCAGCCTGAGCATCAAGGAGGAGAGCGAAGAGGAAGAAGAGGAGGTATGCCCACTTATCTTTAAAACCAGTTGACCTCATGACTATCCCCATGCTGTCGTTCCAGGTGGATGACGGCGGTCTGGAGCAGAGGGACATTGAGCTGGTGATGGCTCAGGCCAATGTGTCTCGAGCAAAGGCCGTGCGTGCGCTGAAACACAACAAGAACGACATCGTGAACGCTATCATGGTGAGGATGGTAGATGGTGAATAGATGAATGAGTCGTAGAGCGAGGCTTGGGGAACAGCAAATCAATTTCTGGACATCGTCCCTGGATTAGTTTTTCACCGCTAGATGGCAGTATAAGCTCAACACCCTGAGTGCAGTCTCACTGAAGGAAGTTGTCACAACTCCTTGGTGCCAAGGTGGCACCAAAGCACTTTTTTAAAACCCTTTTTGGTTTTTTTGGTGCATAAAAATGAACAAATAAATGAGTTTTCAGCTAGGCACGGGATAAGTTAGAAAAAGCTAACCCGTCTGGGTTCATAATACCCCACTTAAGAAGTACAAAAGTACCGGTCCTACCAATTTTGCATGTTACATGTTTCGATCCTTCTTGCTTCCAGGAGCTGACCATGTGATTTGAAGCTTGACCTCCTCCTCTTCCTCCTCGACCCAAAGCCTAAATACCACTCTGTATCGCTGCTACTGTATGTTGCATCTCCAATACCTGCTAAATAAATCAAATAATAAAAGTCTGCTCGGATGCAAGTTTGCTGGAGGCGCTGCATTGATTTCAACGTATGGGACAGTGAATCTCCCTTCATAACATAAAATACCAGGGGGCCTTTGGTTGTCTGTACACCTACCTTCATAAAGGCCTCAGTACAGTTATGGCTCAGCCCCCCCCCCCCGCAAAAATTAGCATACCTTACCTTGCATTGAACACATCAAAAAATTAGCATACCTTACCTTGCATTGAACACATTAATACAATAATCTTTAACAATGAAATACTTTGGGGAAAAAGTTTAAAATTCAATTTTTACGACTTACTGACTATTGCAAAGTGAACTTGCAAATGTATTCACCTTCGATGCAAAACTTGACTGACGATCCACTAGTGCATAAACATTGTCTTTTAAATGTCACTGTACTTCCTGATGGGAGGAAGAACGTTTTCAGCTAATTTAATACCTTTAAGGGTCAAATCGACATGGTGTTGAGATTCAAAGTGAAATTCTTCCACTGTTCTGTGTCCTAACATTTTCTGGTTCGAATAATTGGGAGACAATAACAGCAAAGTACATTATCATTGCAGTCACCTTTGGTATTTCTAAAAATAATTTTGAGCATCCCTAAAAGGGTCTGTATGCTTTATACTTTCCCCTCCCATTACTTTTGACTACCATGTTTTTTTTTTCTGGTACTGAATGAGTTCGTGCATGGTCACTTGGGCTTCCTTAGGTTACTTTTGTGTCGGCCTGCACATGCATGCGTCCATATCACAATGTGTCGGTTGTACGTCACCCCCCAAAAAAGGTCAATATGATGTTAATGTATGAAGTTAACATTTATTAGTGGTTTCATATATTTGACAGAAGCAACCAAAAAAAAAAAAGCGAAAAACAAGCAAAGCCAACTGTGATTTTCTGCTTAACTTTAATTGAGGGATTACAGCAAAATTCAATCATTATTTTACATTTTAATTTTACAATACAGTAAAACAGACACACACACAAGATTCTCAATTCTAGTGGCAACATGTGGAAGCACAAAACATGTTGAATCAGTGACTATGGCAGAACCGATGATGTCAAGTTCAACAGACATTTCTGGTAAATATTACTTTGTTTGGGTTCAAATACACAGACCATGCTGAGTCCCTGTGTATAGTAAACAGTAGTATATCTTTCTCTTCAAACACTACCATTTATAAGAGCTTTTCCAATGAGAATGTGGTTCTCCTTAAGTCCAATGCGAGTTGGTCGTTAGATTTCTCCACAAGTCGAGTCAGTGGCATTTTTAGGAAGGGGAGCCCGGCGTTTTAGCAGGGAGGACATTGTTCTCAAAGTGTCCTTGGTTGGTGATATTCCCAGCTGGAGAGTATCTGGCAACCACAAAGGAGGAACCGTCTGATGCGATGGCCTTACCGACACCCAGCATCGTACTGTTCTTCCACACCATTGCTGTGAAATGGCCTGCAGGTGGAAGGCAAATCAACTCAACTCAAATGTATTTATAGAACACTTTCAAACAGCCATCGCTGCACACAAAGTGCTGTACATACAACAGTAAAGCAAAGCAACAAATCAGTAACAAAGACGGTAGACAGCACCAAACAGTTTAACTAAGATCAAAATTTGGGTCATGCTGAGTCAAATGCCAAAGAATACTAGTGAGTTTTGAGGCGGGTTTTAAAGATGGGCAGCAAGGGGGATTGCCAAATGTTCAGTGGGAGGTCATTCCAGAGAGAAGGACCAGCAACGAAAAAGGCTCGGTCCCCTCTGAGCCTCAGTTTAGTTCTTGGTACTTCTAATAATGTTTGTTCCGCAGACCTGAGGCGCCGGGGCAGGTGTGTAGGAGCGGAGAAGCTCAGAGAGGTAAGGTGGCGTGAGGTCATTTAGAGATTTGGAAACAAATAATAGGATCTTGAATAACTAACTAAACTAAACTAAAAAATAACTAAAAGAACAAAAAGAGAAAAAAGAACAAAAAGAGAGGAAAAAAGAGAAGAGCAAAAAAAGAGAATAAAAAGAGAGAAAAAAGAGAGAAAAAAGGGAGAATAAGAGAAAAAGTGAGAGAATAAAAAATTAAGGAGAGAGAAAAAGAGAGAAAAAAGTGATAGAATAAAAAAGGAAAAAAAGAGAAAAAAAGAATAAAAAGAGAAAAGAGAGAAAGAAAGCGATAGAATAAAGAGAAAAAAGTGAGCGAATAAAGAGAAAGAGAGAGGAAAAGAGAGAAAAAAAGCAATAGAAAAAAATGAAAAATAGAGAAAAATAGAGAGAGAAAAAAGCAATAGAATAAAAAATGAAAAAAAGAGAAAAAGAGAAAGGAGGGAATAAAAAAGAGAGAAAAAAGCGATAGAATAAAAAGAAAAGAGAGAAAAAAGCAATGGAATAAAATATGAAAAAAGAGAAAAACGAGAGGACAAAAGTGATAGAAAAAAATGAAAAAAAGAGAGAAAAAAGCAATAGAATAAAAAACGGGGAAAAGAGAGAAAAAAGCGATAGAATAAAAATGAAAAAGAGAGCAAAAAGCAAGAGTATAAAAATGAAAAAAGAGAGAAAAAGTGATAGAATAAAAAATGAAAAGAGAGAGAGAAAAAAGCAAGAGAATAAAAAGAGAAAAAAGAGAGAGAGAAAAAAAGAGAGAGAGAAAATAAGCGAGAGAATAAAAAGAGGGAAAAAAACATGCTGTAGTAGTAATTTTTTTTTGGGAGGGGGGGGGAGGGGGCTTGCCACAATGAACAGAAATTTCTGGGTGGCATATTAAAAAAAGAAGTCAACTCTCAAAATGCCTGAGTGTCAATCTGGAATTATCAAGCGCTGTAGGGGGTGGGGTGGGGGGGAAAAGATGTTTTGAAGCACTACGATGCCCATTTTTGCCGGAGCTTTTGTACACTGGCGTGGATAATAGACACTGGCGCTTGGGGGCGCGTTTGAGGCCAAGACTTGGACAACCCTTCAATTAATCCAACATGCTTGTTTTTGGTAACGTGTGTCAACAAGATGATGAGCAATGTGGTCGCTTCATCTACCCTGGAGAACCCACGGGGTCAAATTTGACCCCTATAAATTCTGCTCCTCAAATGCTACCCTTAAACCCCAAAGGATCAAATTTGGCCCTAATCCTAAATTAGGATTAAAGCATTAAATATTTGATAAAACATATATTTCGGTGTTCAATGAACATACAGCAGTCATTTAATGTAAAATTCATCATTTTCCAAAGAAGAAAAGGGTTCGTGGGTTCTCCAGGGTTAAGCAACGCAAGCCTGGTAGCTTTTACTATTGGGCAGCGACAGGCAGATGGCGCTATTGATCCACGGTTCTTGCCTACAGAATTTTAAACTAATAATTTGGCTTTCACCCAGAAGTTTCGGGAAGCATCTGTTGAGAAATCATGCGAGACTTGAACGAAGTGAGTATCTAAATTTGGAACTTTTCAAGTGTGTTTTAGCCTTGCAACTGGACCATAACATAAGGACAGTTTTGTTTTTTAGTTTTTTAAACAGCAGTTTATTTGACTTTGTCTTTTTACACTTCAGGTAAGAAGTATACAATGTTATTTAAATGTTACTTGTACAGTTAACACAAGTTTTATGATGCTGTGAGTTTTGACTGGGACAAATTCTTCATTTTTTACACTCGGCTGGCTAAATGAGCACATCGATATGACTGCATTGCCTCATTTTAGGATACCTTGCAAGGAATTGTTTTCAGTTCTCAATCGTCACAAGATTGCTGTTGACATTCTGGGATTTCTCAACAGAAATGAACGGACAAAACTTCCTCTTTTTTTTTTTTTAATTATAGCTGACTTGTGGTAAAGTGGTTCAGGATGGTTTTCTGAGCAGTAAGGTTGGTACCAGTGTTGTTGAAGGACCAAGTAAGTCTTAGTTGAACCCTAAAACAAATGGAAATTCTTTTAAATATTTACACACACAAGAATGTTAACATTGGTCTCTTTCGCTTGGTGAATCTTTTCCCGCATTAGCTGAGGATGAATCAGCAGGCCGCGCTGTTAGGGCCCGACCCATTGCTAGGAGTGTGTTCAACAGCGATCGACTCATGCAAACTGATGTTTAACTCATTCAGTACCAGTCAATTCTAGACCAAGTCTGAAAAGACGTTTAAACACGTCTTTGGGAGTGAATGAGTTCAAAGAAAGCATCTGAAACAATCGCGCCACGCTGGAAGTGACACAAAGGTTGGGAATGTGATTTTTTTTTCCATGGCGGGTGTCTGAGTCAGTTCTGACTGCGGCGTGCAATCAGCACGACAACAACAACCTGATGCGTGCCTCGGCTAATGGACGAGGAATTTACAGGCAAAATGAAAAGGTCACAAATAATTGAAGTAGATAAGACTGAGCGTTCTCAGAATATAAAGAAGGAAAACTGCACATTTTAATGTCAATAAATCTAATTCCTTCAACAAATCATGATATTCAGTTGGGCCTACACTTCATTTTTATGTTTTTTTCTACTGTGGTGAGCAGTCTGGGCCAGCAAGGTTTTATCTGCTGGCCAGAACAGTCCCAAGAGCATTGACTTACAGTTACAATTTATTTGCTAAATAATTTGTTCCTTCCAAATTTTGCTGCTGTAAATTGCCAATGTCTCCATTTTGAGAGAAATAAAATTGTTCTTATCTTATATTCTGAATTGTTCAAATCAAGCCATATTAACCCCCATGCAGTAATTATCCCAAAATTGGACATTTCGGACACTTTGGACGATTTTGGACTGTTGGACAAATGGACACCACAGACAAAACAGTGAAAAATAACTCCACGAAGCTGAAATTTTGCATCGGATGTATATCTATGTCTTGGCCAATTCCCACTGAACATTTTGAGGGGTTGAAAGTGAAAAATAATTAAAAGTGAAAAAAGTTGTTGCACATTGGAAGAGGGACATTCTTGGGACGTAATACCCTTCATGCAGCCGCTTAAAAATACTGCATGAGGGTTAATTACCCCAGCCGTCTTCGAGCAGTAGGCCATAGGCAACACCCTGAACAGGTTGCCAGCCAATGACATGGCACACAAAGATAGACAGACATCCACGCTCACACTCACACTTAGGGACAGTTTATAGTGTTCAATCGGAGTACCCAGAGAAAACCCACGTACGCACAGGGAAACCATTCAACCTCCACACAAGGTGTTCATTTCACGTTAAATTCTAATCAGATAAGTATGAGTAATGCATGAGAGCCTCACCGGTGCCAGAGGAAAATCCAGGAGAGTTGAAGTTGTACTGTTTCACTTCATTGTACCAGCGGTCGGCCACATCCTTTCCTGCACGCAGAGTAACCTTCATTTCAGCGCCATCAAATCACTTTTCTGTCACACGCCATAATCACAATGACAGCATTGTCATGGAATCTTTTTTTTTTTTTTTGATCAGCACATATCCCTACGGGACACATTTTTATTTACAACGCTGCACTTTTCGTCACCCCGTGCGAGTCCATTGGAGATGCTTTATGACTCACAGTGATTCATTTTTCAGCGCTGAATCATGCGTTCTGAGCTCTAAAATGGAAGAGAATAAAAAGGATCCACGCTTTTCAAATCGAAGAATGGGCATTAGCCCTTCACTTCAAACGTCACACGAAACAGTTTTGACCAAAGCAGCACTGACAGAAACTATTGGATTGGGTGCTTCTCATCCATCAGAGGTTACAGTACTAAAACAAACAAACAAACCAAAAAAAAAACATTGTGTAACCTTGTATTGCCCCATTATTATCACGTTAGCACATCGTTAATGTACCTGATTGGTCATAGGAAGCCCAGGCCAGGTTCTCTCCACAGCTTCCTCTACTGGACTGCTCGCTGTGTTTTAGGATGCGCGTGCTAGCCAAACTCTCAGCGTAACTTTAAGGAGATAAAACACAGTCAATTACACCTGGAATTTATTTTTTTTTAAAAAGAAAGTAGACAACATAGCAACCAAAACACAGACAAAACACCTATTAAGAGATTAAAGGAGATAATGGAGGAGAAAGAGTTCTTAGCTAATGTGGCCTATTAGCATCTTAGTCCTCTCTTCTTGATGTTGTCATCTCTCATAAAAAGAAAAAGCGCCTGTATATTAATCCAAACAAGCGGTTTTGATCTAAACAAAAAGCACACTAATGAGAATTTGCAAAACCTTGTTCGCCACTTACGACCCACGAGTTAGCCTGAGTTAGCATCTAAAGTACATTAGGTTGTAAAGTGACTCATGAGTCAAACACAAGTTTGCTTGTTGTTGTTATTAAAACAAAACACTAAATTGTAAATGACGGACCATTATATTAATATCACACTGTAGACGATATATAGAATATGTTGAGGCCAGACAAAATAATTTAGCTGTTTTTTCAATGTGCCACACATGAGTGACGGAAGCACAATAATTTGTGTGTAAAGTTCTGGACCATAAAAATGAAAGAGAGAAATGCATTGCAGTATATATTTAAAGTACTGTAGTAGCATTCCAAGTCAATTTACTCTCGATATGAGAGCTTTCATCTTTCCACGTGCTGTGATTTATGTCCCGTTTTATTCTGTAACAAGGTCGTAATGACGTGTTGAGCATGACAATCTCGTCCAAGTTCTATAAACGTATCTTAAAATGTCGTTCCAAGTGTCGCTGACAGAATAAAACATGCTCGAGGAAATGGAATGACTCGGATGCAAGATGTGCTTGTTTTGGCAAAGAAACAATGCACATGAATCAACACAGTCTGTTTTTTTTTTTTAGCTGTGTACTTGCAACATCAACTTCAAAGACACAAGGATCTCTCATAACAGTTTGCGGCAATTTGTCGATGTGGTCCAAATGAGTTTTGACAGCTTTCCATTCTGTGAGAGCATGAATCGAGTTTGTGTGCGGACCCACCGGGCAGCCTCTTTGCTCAGTTTGCTGCTCAGCTTGAGTGCTGGAGCCTGGTGCGTCTTCCTGTACTCGTTATGGCACTGCAGCACCTCCTCTGCAAATTGCTTTGAGGCTGAGAGACAAGGATCAAGGAGAGAGACGGCGGAGAATGTCAGACATCAGCTTCCAAAAAGGGAGACACGACTATTGAAGACCCGAGTTCAATAAATGTTATTGCAGAATCCATACTGGAGCTTCAGTGTGTCGTTAAAGAGGCCAGACAGAGATTACCACTGATTGTCGCCCCCAAGTGTGGTGCCATCACTCACTGCTCTTTTCTCCACTACTCCCAACACAATGGGCACATTCAGACAGTAATGCGCAGCCACACAAATGTCACAGCCAGCATGGAACACAATAAAAATGCAGCTCGACTCCGAAAGGAAACGACTATTTTGATTTACATCTTGCACAATTTGGCGAGGCTTGATACTTACCTGACTTCCCCATCTTGCAGTGGCAGGAAATGTACAGTCAGTTCACTAACGCGCTTCCTACTTAGAAAAAAAAAGTTGCTTGCTCTTGCACACCCTTGCAGCTGTTTCTAATACAAATACTCCAAACCAGCTGCTAATGCCTCATGTTTCAAGACGAGACAACATTCCAGTCTGATGTCAGTCCTCCTTAAATTCTGCTGGTATGCAAATTCCGCCCTGGGCAGTTTATCTGGTTGAAACACCCAACTTCTTCTTATCGTGTATAACTTCACGTGCCTGTTTGTCAAGTTGCACACATTTGCCTTGAGTGTGTCTTGCATTACCCAAGAGGAACACGCCCTCTGCCTGTCCCTCCATTGATTGAGGAGGCATGACACTACATGACATCATTACTCGAAGACGTATGCCCATATAAGGCTCTAAGATTTGGAGTCACTATCATCTGTTGTGTCCCAATTCATGGTCTGCATTACAGTTATTTATAACAGGTTTATCAAAGGGCATCAAGCGCTCATGTCTATGGTAGGGTTTTTTGTTGTTGTTGTTGTTGTTGCCAAATCCCAGATATGCAAAAGGAACAGTTTTGGTACAAAGATCAAAGATTATTTTTTTCAATTAAGTAGTTTAAAAAAAAAAGATTTTAAAGCACACTAGACCAGGGGTGGCCAACCCGCGGCTCGCGAGCCGTAGGCGGCTCTTTGGCTGGTTCAATGCGGCTCCCGGGCTTTCACATGACAAGTGTCGAAAACGCTTCCACTTGCTTTTTATTTATCGACCTTTTTGGACTTTTGAGGTCTAATTTAGCCCTTTTTAAGGACTTTTTCTCCATTCAGCAGGGGATTCACGGTGGATTTAATGCCTGCTCAGCAATATGCGGGCTGAGCAGAAAGCCGCACATCACTGAGCTGGTGTTCAAATCATTGCTGCCAAAGGAAGGGCACATCTTTATTTTTAGGGGCGATCAGCTAACCCTTTATTTACATACTGTATGTCAGTTTCATTTTCCTACCTGTAATATAGGAAGGAAAATGAAAAAAACTTGAATTCATTCTTAAATAAAGTACACTATGAAAAATTGTAATTTATTTTCGAATAAAAATACATTTTTTAAGGACTTTTATTGATTTTAGAAGCTTTCCCTGAAAATGTAGGACAATTAAGGACATAATTTCACAACTTCTTTTTTAATGGATTTTTATGAACTTTAAGGACCCGTGGGAACCTGGTGGGGTATGTCTGTGTGTTTCGATTTTGTTAGTGTTCAGTGAAGTTCTCGCTCATCTTGGTGTCTGTGTGTGCCAGCGTATGCACGTGTGTGCGTGCCTCCGTGTGTGTGTGTGTGTGTGTGTGTGTGTGTGTGCGCGTGCGCGCGGATGATGTGGCTCTTTGCAGTAACACAGTAAAAAAATTGGCTCTTAGTCTCTGACTGGTTGGCCACCCCTGCACTAGACACTCCCGGCGGACACAAAAATCAAATTAAATTGTACCTTTCCAATTTTTTTTCCAAGTTGCTTTAAAAAAATACACAAAAATGAAAGAAAACACCTCCTTGAGCCTTGGGAAACTAACTCCACACCAGAGGCTCTGGCCAGATGCACACTTTTCTGCAGAGGACATTTCTCATTTTTAAAAGTTGCCGTCGATGACAGGTTTAGGTCCAGGAGTTCCGGGAAAAAAGCACACTTTTCTGCATGACAATTTTGCAGACATTGAAAAATGTCAGGTAAATTTTTTTAAAGGACTCAGTTAGCAGTAAATGTAACAGGTAGTTGTTGAAACGTAAAGTAATTAAAACTGGCCTAGGTCACGATCAAGCAGAAGCAGAAAAATAATCAGAAAAATGTTCGGCCCTCCACCCATTTTCTGAACCGTTTTATCCTCACAAGGGTCGCGGGGCCGATCCCAGCTGTCTTTGGGCAATAGGCGGGGGACACCCTGAACCGGTTGCCAGCCAATTGCAGGGCACACATAGAGGAACAACCACCCGCGCTCACACTCACACCTAGGGACAATTTAAAGTGTTCATCAGCCTGCCACCTGGGAGGAAACCGGAGTACCCGGAGAAAACCCACGCAGGCCCGAGGAGAACTGCAAACTCCACACAGGGAGGCCAGTCATGGGATCGAACCCATGACCTCTGCACTGTGAGGGCCAACCACTGGACCACAGGGCCGTCTAAGAGTGTTCAGTGTTTGTTTAATTTATTTATTCATTAATTATATAAACCCCTAAATTAAATACAGGAAAAACAGCATCCATCCATTCATGCATCCTTTTCCAACTGAGAACATTATCTCAGACTTGAAGCTGATGGTTCTCACCCCAACTGCTTCACACTCATCTGCGAACCTCTCCGGTAAGAGTTCAAGATCACAGTTGGACCAACCATATCACCTGCAATAGAGCAAAAAGGCCACAATGAGTTCATGAAACCGGACATGCCTCCGCTGTGCTCAGAAATGAGGTCTAGAAGGGTTATGAACAGATATTTGTGTCAAAACACTGTCACAAGTAGGCTATAATAGCATGAAAAGGTGTTGCCTTCGGGGGAACCGTACATTCCAACATCAGAGAATTTTTGTTTCCAGCTGTTAAGACTGCCAAATGAAAGTTCTTAGCATATTCATGCGTTCTTGCCTGCCCACCGAGACCTTCGAGACATTGAATTCCTAATGAAGTCATCACAGCAAGGTGCTGCACAAATCAAATGTAACCTTTTTTTTTTTGTGTCAAGCAGCTTGCCATGCTGTCGAGATGGGGACAACACATTTCACATGAGTCACACAAATTGGCATCTCTCTCTTGTTTGACCGCACGTATACTGTATTACCATTTGCGTGTAGGGAGGCAAATATATATGAGCTTATAAATATTTAAGTTGCGAGTATCTAGAAGAAAACGTGTCTGTCAGTAGATCCGTTTAAAAATGAAAATGCATTACTTTAACGGCGGGAAAAAAATCTATACGTTAAACATAGCTTCAATGTCATTTGGGCCATACTACTGAATACAAAAAGATGTATTGAGCCTGTTTAGCCCAAGCGGATTTGTACACAAATAGTATTTATTTGTGTTCTTTGTTGCTTAAAATAGAGGACAATTAACGAAAGAAATGGTCTGTTGATTTTACTCAATTTTATTTTGTCATGTGGTTGATTCAAGTCAATTGAAAGTCTATTTATCTGGATCCACCTCATAGTTCTGAGGTTGGGGGTTCGAATCCTGGTACTGGCGTTCCTCTGTGATATTTATATGCTCTTCGTGTACTGTGGCTTCCTCTCACATTCCAAAAACATGCACCTTAGTTTAATTGAAGACTCCACATTGTCCTTATGAGTGTGAATGATTGTTTGACTAAATGTGCCTTGCCAATAGGCAAGGCAGTCCAGGATGTACCTCAACGTCAGCTCCCCCCAGCAGCTATAGTGAGGAAAAGCTGAATAGAAAATGCCAACTTCGTGGAAACAGTTTGGGAAGGCTCTTTTCTCTGCTCCGGCACACACGACAACGTTCACAAAGGCATGCTGGAGAAGTTTGGCGGGGAAGCACTCAGGAGCCCTGAACTCAACCCCTTCAGATAGATCTGGGGGAATCGAGGGGAAATCACACGGAAACTCTCCATAATCTTTGTAGTCAGTATTCCCAGAAGTGAGATCTTCCTTAGTGTCTATGTGCTTTTGTCCTTATTGTGTTCTTCAGATTCATGGTTTTATCGCAGTTCTTGCATTTGCCGCTAGATGGGGCTGGTTACAAATACACTAAAGAGGGGAGGCGATTTGAAACGTGAGTCCCTCTAGCATCGCTAATGACATCTCGGTGTCATCCATTGAGCGGACATGATGGTCTCCGTGTTAAAAGTCAAGCCTCTTGATTTCTCATTAGCATGGCGTTATTGTAATACATTGTTAGGCCCCAGCCACCCTCCATTACTTGCATGGTGCATAGTGATTAGACTGGACAGCTGGAAGAAGACATTTTAAAGCGTGACGTTCTTTCCCCGTACGGTTTAATTAAGGCAATTGTGATAAGTGTTTGTGTGTCATGTGTGCTGGGCTTGTGTACACAAGTTGTAATTATAAAGGAAAAAAAAATGTCATGCGAGGAATACAGTATATGGATCGCTGGATATATTTGATTCCTTCTGTAGGAGAATGTTTATGTTATTCACTTGATTTTCTGTTTTGTTGCATTATTTTCGCTTTTCTGAGTGTCAGTGAAGTAATCATTCATTTACGGGGTTTCAGAGGCGGCCCTTAAACGTCTCTCGAATTGGACGGCAGTTAAAAAAGTCACGTCGTCCAACACAGAAACGTCTGTATTTTCTTGGGTGTTTTTAATTTACGAATTAATAAAGTCCATATTTTAAAAACCAACACTTCATCTGTGCACATATCTTCTCATTGTCTTGTTTGTCACTATACATCGACCATCTCTTCCTAACCATCCCATCCTTGATGCCTCACAATCTAATTTCAAATTTTTCCATTAGCCCAAAGCCTTTAATGAAAATCTCCCACAGCAAATCCTTTATAGGGCGGTTGGGGGGTAGGTTAAACCAACCAAAAAAGGGCCAGAAATGATTTTGTCCTTCTGCCATCACTGCAGAGAATGTGGATTTATGAAGACAGAAATGTGAAATAACTCCTAACAGTGACTATAAGTGCACGTAGTTGCATATAATTCGTCTTTAGCAGTCCCGGGAGGAAGGTGAAGACTTTTTAATAACTCCTTCCATTCACCTTCATCCTCATTAAGGGGTCCAGCTGAGTGAAAATGCAGTTTTGTGTGAGGATTGATCTCAGTAGAATCCTGTTCGTATCCAGAAAATTGAGAAGGCTGTACTTTTTTTTCCTTTTTTTTTTACACCCCTCCCTTGAACAAAGTGTCGGAAGCTCTTTCTCCAGAACACATCAAGAGGAACTTTAACGCCGTCATTAGCGCGAAAGAGTCGAAGGAGTCTTGTGGGTTAAGAGGAGTTAATCACCTGCCAATCAAACTTCATCACGTCGCATCCACAGATGAAGTGCCTTAATATACAATCCTCATCATATTTATAGAGCCTTCAATTAAACACATCCGGGAAAGGATGGACAGACTACTAAAAGAGGGGTAGCAGAGATTATATTTGGAGAGAAGGATAGAGAGAGAGAGAGAGAGAGAGAGAAAAGCAGAAACATAATGCCTTAAAAGGCCATTGCAGTCAATAAAGTTCCTAATGTGTTTAAAGCAATTAGTGAGTCCGGGGAAGAGCACAGTGCATGCAGGATATTAACCCCAGCCACCTTCTTTATCTGCGCCATAATTAAATTATCCTCACATGCTTCGTCTCCTCAAACACAAACCCGCACATCCATATTTAAAGCAAGGAGGCACTGGGTACAAACCTCAATATTTGGATTGCCGTTTTGCGGAAAATGATGTCGCGCAAAATCTTTGAATCGTCATCATGGTGTGGCAATCATGTGAGATTTCAGAAAAATCTTAAGCGGGCACATTTTTACGTGTTTTGTTTGAGGAGTTTTTCTTGCGGCAAGAAAAACGGTTAGCGAATGTCTTTGCGGCCGTTTGCTACCCTGAACAAACCCTGATTGAAAATCGACATTCGGTGCGATCGCAAACAGTTGCAAACCTTTTGCCGCTCAGTGAGATATGATTTTAAAACTCCTCAAGTTGAAGCTAAGGCTAGCACAAGGTTACGAGGATTTGCGGGTGACACCTCGTCGGTCATGGCTTTTGTCTCTGATTGGTGATTTCTCCTCGAGCACTGTGGTTTCTTGAAAGTCTATTTAGTGGTAGGGCAGACTGGGTCGTGATGTCACACTTTTGACATTCTTCCATATTTTTTCAATATACAGTCAAACCTCTGTTTTGGTCCATAATCCGTTCCAGAAGGCTGTTGGAAAACCGAAAATCGAAACCACGCTCTTTTTAAAATAAAAATGTTTACTGAACACGTCTGCTCACAATGGAAAGCAACACGAGGAAGCGTCACTTCCTCGTGTAAGGAAGGCGAGAGGAGTCAAATGGTGCATTCAACTGCGCTCAGTTTTTTCGAGAATCGAAATTCGTTCGTCATCCGAGGCATCAAAAACTGGAAATTTTTGGTTGAGAACAGAGACGTTTGAAAACCGAGGTTTGACTGTACAGACAAAATGGGAACTTGATTTTATTTATGTATTTTCAAAGATTTTTTGTGAAAGTGAAACTGATAGGATGCTTAGGGTGCAATGCGCACTAACACACAAGTATTTAATATTAACAACATGTACACATTAACAAATGTTTTTAAATTTCCCCCGATCGACTTGGGACCAGTCCGCGGGCAACCATTCGATCGCACCCCCTGCTCTACATGATGGGGCCAGAGCTGGTTGATTGCTCTCATGTATTACTTTCAGATTTATGATGACGGTTATAAAGAAAATTGACAAAACATTTTCATATATAGTGGTTACCTAATGTAATACTTCAGTGAAGAATATTCTAAAGTATATCACGTGAAGTGAACGTCCTCGGCAAACTGGCCTCTCCATCTTCAACAGTCTGTCCTAGTTTAATTTGAAGATGGGGTCCTATTTATAACATTTCAATCTCCTACTAATTGAAGGCATTGCCAAGGGTGTCCGTTTATCCATGCAAATTGTGTTTGTTTTGTTTCCCCTTTTAATTTAATTAACCACTTCCCATCCAATTAAAAAATAGGCTGTGCTCAATGTGAAAGGGGCTCTTAAAGGCTATTTAGCAAAGACGTGTGATAGCTTAGTGTTGCGGTCGGGGCTGACCACGCAAAAGTCATCATTTCATTCTTTCATCCTGTCATTTCTTTACATCACACAAGAACACAATTTCATCCATTTTCAATCAGCTTATTTTTCTCTCCGGTCACATGCATTCATATCTAAGTCTCATCTCACATATGATTCCGCAGCTTTCTGTGCCCAATACTTCTCTTTTTTTCATTCTGCATGTTGCATTTTTTTGAAATGGGAGTTGTTATTTCCAAGTGGCAAAAGTAATAAGCACTTCAAGGCAATTTAATGCTGTTCAATAGATGCCAAACTAAATGTTCTATGCAGAGCCGCTTAGAAATCTGGACACTACGAAGGCTAATTATTGCATCGGAAAATGGATAGTCAGCCTTCCACATTGTCCGCGGGAACCTCTTTAGCACTAGAGGGAGCATTTTTTTGGTTCGAAATGCTCAGCAAGAGTGTTTCTTCTCAGCAGACAGAATGGCCCCTGTTGGCTTAAAATGGCTGTCAAGGTTTCAAATAGAATCGCGAAATGTTATTTTCTGAAGATGCCTCATCAAGTTGCAGGTCAAGATGAAGTTTACATATGGGAAAAAAAATTGTATAAATTAAGTGCATTACATTTTGACATTTTAGGTCATCTAAATTGGTGTGTGTGTGTGTGTGTGCGTGTGTGTGTGTGTGTGTGTTATCTGCGGCAAGCAGCTTCACTTTTACAGATTTACTGGAGTACAAGTACCTCTTCGTCTTTGGAAATGTTGTTTTATTTTTTTTATTTTAGAAGATAAATATTAGCCTCAGGCATGTGGGGGGGGGGAAGAGAATTTTTTGATGCTGCCACAATGGTTTGTCTTGCGGCGAAGCTGAAAGGCACACACGATTTGGATATTTTAATATTGTTGCTGTTTCTGCCAATTCATTCCGACTCAGGAACATTCCCTTGGTGACGGGAACACGCCGCAAACAAAACCAGATGTCTCCATCCTGCTTGCTGTGATGAAAACATACGCAGTAGTCATATTACAACACATATTAAATTGAAGTTGGACAATGTGGTGCATAATGTAGTTATGTAAGGTGGTCGTAGACGCAGCCTGTCCTTTCTTCACACCGCTGAGCATTTTAAACAAGCCTCCTCCTCCTTATGGCATCAGACATAATCAAGTTGGCAGTGGATTTGAATGAAAATATGTCCCAGTAACAGCTTGCTGATTCCATTTACGGTGTACATCTCGGCCAAATTCAATCTAGCGCGATTCGGTCTTTGATAGGGATTGTGTTTGAGATGTATTCATTAGAAAAGCAAACTATTCTCACGCGATAAACACCCAGAACATCTTGGCATTCAATCTTGAGGCCACAAAGCTCCGACGGAAGAAGTGGTGAGGTTCATAAGAGACTTCTCAGACAATTTAAATGCCCAGGAGCATGAATAGATAGATATGTTCACAAGATATTTTCAACACGTTAGAGCGGAGGTCGGCAACACGCGGCTCCAGAGCCGCATGCGGCTCTTTAGCGACATCTAGTGGCTCTCTGGAGCTTTATAAAAAAAAAAATTGAAAAAGGAAAAAGATTTTGATAGTAGGCTATTATAGCTCAAATCGATATAGATACATGTTGCAGCTCCGAAAAAGGGAGAGCTGTGGTGTTGGTTTTTTAAAACGTACTCCTTATTTATGCTTTTTACAGCCTCGACAAACACAGACACGTCTGCGTCCGACTCCGTGCCTTCTCTCTTCTCGTTCGACTCGAGAGGCGTTCAAAGACAGCCTCCGAAAAATGGAAATTCATGATCACTTCACTGACACTAAGAAAAGTGAAAACAATTCACCAAAACTAAAAATCAAGCGAGGAAATCACAAAATAAATTCTATGGGGGCGTTTGTGAACACACAACAAAGGAATGAATAACAAACAATTCTGAGACAGTCCAGTCTCCTACATACTTACAGCATGTGGCTTTTATTTCATTTTTTGCAGCTCCAGCCGTATGTTTTTAATTGTTATTTTTTGTCCTATATGGCTCTTGGAACATTTTGAGTTGCCGACCCCGTGCGTGAGAGTAATTAGCCATTTGTAGACGCCGTGATTTGAGATGTCAGACTGGACGTATTGATTTGTGTGAAAAGATCAAATTAGTCCGCCTGACAGCGACGATATTGATTGATTTTTAAAAAAAAATGTCTGGATCTCATTAAGCTTGTGCCCAATGGGTATAGTTCATGTAGTTCTGGATAAAAAAATTAATTAAAAAAATTGCAACAGTGGAGAAGCAGCACAAGTAATGTGTTTTGAGAAGTCCTGCTGCTGAGCTTCACTAAGCAGGCCTATGCTGCTAATATCCATTTCATTCCACTCAGTGCGCGCTCCCTCTATTTCTCTGGTCATGGATCAGAGGTGGCCAGCGATAACAAACAAACAAACTCAAAAGAAAAAAGTAATCATTTGAAGCAGAAAATGCATGACCATAGCCTTCGGGGAGCCGAAGGACAGCGGTGTAAGGGAGCCTACGCATGTGTGTGTGTGTGTGTGTGTGAAAGAAACTATTTCTCTCTGAGACAAAATGAGGTCGGGGAATTGGACAGGGCGCTGACTCGCCGCACTGATGAAAACGCCTCGTAACATGAGACGAAAAGCCAGCTCAAAGTCCTGAAGTATGAGAGGCGAAAAAGAGAAACGGCGACCAAATGGGGAATCAATCGGAAGGCTTTCTTAGTGAAGTTGAGGTCGGACGCAGTGCAGTTTAAACTTGAGCCGAGTAACTTCCTCACTTTGTCTGATGGGACCGGGCCAAGTGTTTCAAGTCAAACACGGCCATTCTTCCTAAGCCCGGCGTGTTCGAGCGGGAAAGGGCACAACATTCAATGCCCACCTTATTCGCCACTCATCACTTTGGTGCACGCGCAGACACACATACACACACACACACACACACGCAGACAGAGGTGGTAGACATTATGTGCAGATGGATGGGGGCGGTAAATAGGGGTGTCACGGCACTTTGATGGAATGAGGCAGAGGAGAATTCATCCTGTGCTTCCTCCAGCTCGTGCCCTCCCGCTGACAGCATCTGGAAATAAGGCCGCCCGTGTCTGTATATACGACTGAGTGTGCACCTGCGTGTGTGTATGTGTGTGTGTGTGTAGTTGTCGAACTTGCCTTTGTGCCTTTCTCCCTCCCAGTGTTGTGCATCTCCTCGGTTCTGGGAATTGGATGAAAGCGCCCCAATCTGGGGAGAGAAAGAGCGATAAGAGCGAGACGGCGAGAGAAGCCTCGCGGAGAGGAGAAAACATCCTTCCTGTTCAGCTTTATGTTCACATCGGGTCTGAAATCAAATCCTGTCGAGTCGGTGGTCAGTAAAACGGCGTCGGATCCTGCAGGGAAGCAAACGGGGGAATTCTTGTCAAAGGAACAAGTGATTGTTGTTAATGTTCCTTTTTTCCTCCATTGAGAGCAACATTTTTTTGGTCAAAAGAATCGTCAGCAGATGTGAGAACTCGGCCCATATTGCTCATATTTGGGGGAAGATGGTGGTCATAGTCTTGGACCCTACTGTGCAGGTTCGACTGAAGACCTGGTGACCTTTTTCTTGGTAGCTTTATCTCATCACTATGAGTAATTTTTTACCCCCTCTTTGGATCCAAATCCTCAATCCAAAACATTGGTTATAAATAACCCAGCATTGGCCTGGTCTTATTTGGACCCAGTTCTGGATTAGTTATTAGTTCTAGTAAAGAGAAGTCTTTGTTAGTGGGTGGAAATATTGCCTGTCTATTGTTGATTAAAACGGACACAAACCGGACAAAAACTATCACGATTAGGAATGACTAAAATGTGACTAAAACCAACAAGTATTTTTACCCAAAAGACAACCACATAATCTAAAATGGCTGCCAAAAATAACAACACTGAAACCAACCATTCCATTTCACTCCAACCCATGCATTCACATGCAGCACACCAAACATGGCATGAATGTGTTGATGTATCTGTTCAAGGAACTCCCTGTCTAGCTTTGTCAGCTTACGCCGACTTTTCCTCTCGATTAACAATGAATGCAGCCTTCTGCTCCGTGTCATTTGTGGCGCTGCTCCCTCTTTTTTACTGCGATGCCTTCCCCCCCCCCCCACTAAACTTCCTCCATTTTCTGCAGGTCACCTCTATATATCACCTCTCAACACACACACACACACACACACGCAACCACATTTATTGTATGTATGCGTGTGATGGATGTTGTACATGCCCTGATCTATTCTTTTTTCCCCGCTCTTATCGGCCTCCCTATGAGCCACCATTTCTTTTTAAAATCCACATTTCATCAAAGGGTCACTCACAGGTAAAACTCCCAATAACCTCATTAACTCATTCAATCCCAGCCATTTTCACTGGAGCAACCGGCTCAATCCCAGCGTTTTACTGGATTTTGACTGATCTTGCAAGGCCCACAGAATATTTGGTTGTAATGCTATATGAACATGGATCCTACCAAAATAAAGGTTGGGCTCTCTTCTTTCAGCAGAAAAAAAAATGGTTTCTATCTTTTTCCATTCTTCAGCAATCGGCATTACATAATGGCTAAATTTCGTGAAAATGGCGATTCCTGGGCAAAAAACGGAGAAAAAGAGCTTTTTGTAAAACATGCATTTCAAGCACGTGAGGCACCACTGCCACCTACTGGTCGCTTTTTTTACATGATTTACAATGCTTATTCTCATTCACTGATTGCATCAGACTCTCCTCCTCTCTATGACGCAAAAAAAAAAGAGACGTACAAGTACGTCCTTGGTAGGCGGGGCCTAATTTTAAAAAGACGTACAAGTACGTCTTGTGGAATGAAAGAGTTAAGTGCCGCAAAGCACACAAGACTTAAAAGTGCACACTTTTCAAACAGATAAACAGAAAGTCGCACATGCGCGCGCACACGGACGTATGCATACAGTATCGTATTTTCTGCACTATAAGGCGCACCTAAAAGCATTCCATTTTCTCAAAAGCCAACAGTGCGCTTTATAATCCGATGCACCTTCCATCTGGAGCAATATTCTGATTTCTTGGACGTAGTAATTTCAATGGTCTTGTCAAGCGTTTTGTTACAGCTGCACTGGTTGTAAATATTTTATTTAAATAAATAATTTATTTTCATGTATTGTATTTCCTTTAGCATAGCTCCATCTCGTGGATGAATAACACAACTGCAGCCACTATTGTAGCTTCTATTCTACACGCCTTATAATACGGTGCGACCCCATATATGAAGGCAGTTTTAAAATAGGTCATTCATTGAACGTGCGCCTTATACGCCGAAGCGCCTTATAGTGCTTAAAATACGGCCGTTAAAGGACAAAAAAAAAATCAAAGAGAGCATCCCCGCAAAAGTCTCCATGTACAATTTCTAAAACTGGAACAAGATTTCGATCAGACGTAATGATTTCGGGTAATAGGCCTTTATCTTACATCTACTGTATGTGTATGCGTGTGTATGCATGTGTGTTTGTCTCCTCTCTGTCTTCGTCCTGTTAGTCGCTGTATTAACCCAAGGTCTCCCTACTCTCCTGATCAGTGTAACCCCATTAACTCCCATTAAGTCTCATTACCACCCTTGTGAGGATCGTTACTGCTTGCGTTATCTAATTTCTGAAACACCACAGTGTGCGTTTCTGGTCATGGTGGACAAGTACAGCGTAACCACCAGTCGAGAGTCCCTGACATTGCGCGAAAGCACAATTTAAATGGAGATGCCGTCATGCATGGCGTTGAGTGAAAATGCCTCGCAACATGTCGAGCATCAGTGAGGTCCAATGGAGGAATTAAGAGCAAGAAGAAAAGGGAAGACCATGTCCAAAACTGAACTCTAGTAACAGTCATTGTTACCACAGAGCAGAGAGACTACAAGCTAGCGAGTATTGTTGTTGGTTTGTATACGTTGCTGCGTCGTGTGTGTTAAAGCTGAAGATATTTGATGGCTTATTTACTCAACTCAACTGTATTTCAAAAGTCACAGAATAAAAATGAGTTTCAAACGGGTTTTAAAGCTTGGCAGCCAGGGGAGCTTACCACAACGTCAAAGCTAATTTTCAGGCGATGGAGTTAGCATGAAGCTTGCAGATTTTCTTTGAATGAAATAATATAGTTTTGTTGAACATTCTGGTGACATAGCCCTGGCAACACTGTTTACTCCACATTAGCAGTTCCACTCCACCCGTAAGTAACAAATATGCATTTAAAGAATAAAGAATACTTCAAAATGTGTGTTTAAAAAGTGTTTAAATGCGTTTAAAAGGGGTATGCTTATCGTGAGGTGGAAAACTTTATCTGCAGACCGCACCATGTGACTCGTGGTTTTCCAGTAAGCGATCGACAGTAATTATGGCCATGAACTTGCTGGAAAGGAGAGCTGGCAGTTCTCACTGGGGAGCAAATAGTCCTCAGCAGTGGAAGCCAGAGTGACAATTTGACACAGAATCAACTGTGATTCCTCACGACAAAAGGGACAAAAATCAACATTTCGTGGTCGCATGAATGATGATTTGACTGTCACCCTTTTACTGACTTTCAACACTGTGGAGAGATGATGGTAAGACACAATATTGGTCTGAGCATGCTGAATATTTATCTGTCCATCAATCGATCAATATCGAATGCGAACGAGTAGAAGTCAACAACCTCTAAAAAGCACAGATGTTTTCCCCTTCACTGAAAACAGGAAGCTGCACCCAAAAAGTGAAATGAACAAATCCATGCCAAAGTCATAAATCCAAATGATGCGTGGCATCTCCCGATTCACCTCCAAGAAGTTTCGAAACCCAGTAGAGATGGAAAAAACACAAAAAAGCTGACACAAAATGTCAGCTCCACACACAAGACAACAACAAAAACAACAACAACAACAAAAATCACTGTACCATAACTACAAATATGACACAGCCGATGAATATATCAGTTCATGTGAAGCTCTTATTTGCTCCGACGTGCTGCTCTCATATAATCAGTTTTATAATCAGTTCAGGACCCGTGTAAAAACGGAATCTTATCTCGATGCTCCACTTTTACGGTTGCGAGAGTGTGTCGACGTGCGTGCGTGCGTGTGTGTGTGTGTGTGTGTGTGTGTGTATCAGTGCGGATTGAGGTGTGTTATAAGGATAGATTGGATCTGACCCATTAAGTTTATAGCCCACTCATTGAGCACCAGTGCAGTAGGGGTCAGTCATGAGATTTCACTGTAAAGCCCTAAAAAGCATCACGCTGATAAACCGAAGAGACCGAGCACAAGTAGAGCGTCTGGGAGGTGCTTGAACAGTAGCGTGCCTCGATCCCGTTCACCGCCAGGGAAAGCACAGATTGCAACACAGTTCTCAAAACTTGTCCAAAGCCAACAAAGTGGAGGATATCATCTGCTGCCAAGCTGCCAGCTGGACTTTCTTTTTTCTGTAATCCATTTAAAGCTCTCAACAAGAAAAGAGCTTTTCTCTCTCTCTCTTTCTCTCTCTCTTTGTACCAACATGAACATTTTTAGAACAAGGGTGTAAATAGAGTCTGCTTAATATGTCTACCTTGAATAAAAGAAGATTTTGCACATACATCTAACCTCCAGAAGATATGGCCGGAGGAGTAGTTCATGTACGCACACAAGAAAGCGGAGACGTCTGTCACTTTGGTCTCAAACTCCGCTGCATCTTTATTTCTTCCCTGCTGCAGTGAAACTCCCTGCTTGTTCACACCTTGGACCCACTAATCCAGGGGTCGGGAACCTACCTTTTTGACTAAGAGAGCCATAAAAGCAAAGTATTTGGAAATGTATTTCCAAATAAATATATATATGTATGTATGTATGTATGTATATATACACACACAACTGTACTGTATTTTAAAAGTGATTTAGAAGGTCTTGTACTCTGGTCTCAATTTCTGGCTGAGATTTGGGCTTCTCTTCTCCGGCAGAATCACACGTTGTCAAAATTCTGAACAGCTTTCACACAGACACCTTCAGAGCCAACAAAAGATTGACTCGGTTGTTGAATTTCACGCTCGATGGGTCGGAAGGCATTTCAGAGACCCACCAAGCAATTAAAATGTCAATATTCCATCACGTTATATGTGGCCCCCTTTGAAGGAGTACAAAAGCTCAGAGAACCTCCGTCAGTAAAGATCAACACTGCGTGGAGTTTTTGCTTTTTATTTAAATTCACATAGTCTTGCTTTTAATAACAGTGACGCAGAATGACAAAGAATGAGACACATGAGGCACAGCTGTGAAGGGACCCGCCTTCACATTTCACATTCACTCTTTAAATTAAAGTTTTAAATTGACAGTTTTAAAATGTTAACATGAACAGCAGTTTGCTTTTTTAAAATAATTATTGTCTAATCTATTTTCTGATCCGCTTATTCCTCACACGAGTCGTGGGGTGTGCTGGAGCCGATTCCCAGCCGTCTTCGGGCACTAGGCGGGAAACACTCTGAACTGGTTGCCAGCCAATCACAGGGCACACATGGACCAACAACCAATCGCGCTCAGAATCAATTCCGAGAGTCTCATTCACGTGCCACGCATGTTTTTAGAATGTGGAGGAGACCGAAGTACCCGGAGAAAACCCACGCAGGCCCGGGGAGAACATGCAAACTCCACACAGGGAGGCCGGAGCCGGAATCGAACCCTGCACCTCTGCACTGTGAGGCTGACGCGCTAACCAGTTGCCCGCCGGGTCGCCCTTATTATTATTATTATCAGTATTATGATAATTATAATTATGGTTTTATTCCCAAAAAATTTTTACACTCATAGGACTGTTAAAAAAACTACCATGCTTCCTGGTACACTTTCAGAGCCGTTCAAAAAAATGTTTGTCCAGTTTGTCCAGTTTGACCCTGGAAATGATTATTTCAATGCCCGTTTGTCATATGTAAGAATCAAGTTTGAATTTTGTCGGATCTTCAGGCCTTCGCATGGCATTTTTCCTCATCGGAGGCCTGAAATGTCAGTTTTCCCAATGATCTGAAATGCAGCTGCCCCCGCTTCTTTCTCTTTGTCATCAAATCACACTCTACCTCACATAATTTTGTTGTAGACGATTAATATTTAAACCCCCCGCTTCGGCTCTCTAATGAATAATTGCTCCAATTTTGCATGTATTTGCTAGAACATTTATCTCAGGGGGGTGAAGGGGGGCGGGTGATCGTGTGCAGTGTTAGGCCTGTCATCATGGAGAGCTTTTCATCATTGTGCTCACTTCGGCTCGGTCTAACTGCCGCTATGACACCTCACAGCATTCAATTTCGGACGTTACACACGACGAACCAATCGCCAGACGTAACCGAAGTCGGTCATTTCGATGACATTGCTTTCGCGGTGTCAAGTGCAAATGACTGTCAGAGATTTTCTCTTAGCATCTCTAATGTATGTCATTTTGCAGTAAAGCCAATCAGTGTAATGGCCTGTGCACTGTTTGATCAAGTCAACAACTTCCCCCGTTAGGACCGCCGATTTTTCTCCCCCACAATCATTCCGTCATGTAAAATGATGTCTGTAAGTTGACACACACGATTTGCTTTCGCGGGCCACATAAAATAACCCGGCGCCCCGATCTTGCCCCCCTGGGCCTTGAGTTTGACACCTGTGTTTTTGTGGGCCTCAAATTTTCATCAGTGCTAAAAGGAGGCCACATAGGGCAATCCACTTTCTTACCAGATGTATGACAAACATACTATTTTAACTATGGACAAAAAAATATGGATATGTGAAAATGTGCTCTCTTCATTTTTTAAAATTTTTGATCATACATTTTTCAATATATTAAAAGATCCATTACCCTCACCCAACAACAAAGGGTTTCAAGCAAACAACCAAATAACCTCATTTACCATTCAAAATGTCATTTTTTTCCCACAAAAAATTAATTCACTCGGAATTGTAATAATATTTCTGAGGTGATTATATTCGTGTGGGATATCATTCCAAATCGGCAAAAATGATTAAGGTCTACTCACATTGTATAGGGGAGTATAAGACCCAGCGTAAGCGCAGGTGTGATTGTGAGCGTGAATGTTTGTTTGTCTAGGTGTGCCCTGCATGACCAGTTAAGCGCCCGCGACCCTCGTGAGGTTGAACGATTCAGAAAATGGACGGATGGATTTTTCCCGTTTTTTTTTTTTTCATCCACCCCCACCCATTTACTCTCATTCTGTGTGGAAAACATATATTGACTGTGAATTGAAGTGTGTGGCCCCCAGTATTCCATCCCTGGTCCCTGAGACCACAAGTGTCAAACTTAAGGCCCGGGGGGCCAGATCTGGCCCACCACATCATTTTACGTGGCCCGCGAACGCAAATCAAACATGTCAACTTACATGATGCTTGCTAAAATCTGGACCAAAATTCATATTCTCATAAGTAATAAATAAAGATATTGCAAGCGTTTTCTTGTTGCCAAACCCCTCATTACAGGAACTTCAACAACAGTTTAAATTACTTCTTTATATGGTTTCAGTCATAACTGCCCTCCAAGGGAAACGGTAACTAAAACGTGGCCCGTTAACAAAATGGATTTGATACCCCTGCCTGCCCTCAATATTTTGGGACATTCGTGATCCGTGTGCTTGCGATTTAACTGTCACATTCAAACTACGTACTTTTTTTGTCTTTTTCTTGACTCCTCATTGTCCCTTTATTCATCTTACCTTTTTTTTTATATTGTTGTCTTTTTAATCATGATTTTATATGCTGTCAGTTATTTTTCCCTCTGGCTGTTTCATTAATTTATGTCATTCACACTTGCCTTTGTGCAGGAGCTGCGATATATAAATAAAACTGCGCCGCCTAATAGCCAGTTAATTGCTGTTAAGGTCTCAGGCTAATTACAGCGCAGGAAAGCATATCAGCAATCATTTTTGATCCCCTCCACGCTGCTGCTGTGTTTGACACACACACACACACACACACACACCGGTGTCCACCTTGCTAAAGCAACAGAGCGGTGGGAGTAATTACAGCGGAGGACAGGTCACAAGGTCATCGTTTCACCTTAACTCGAGAGCAATGGAGCGTTTTTTTCGGATAAATAAAAGGCTGTCTTCAGCCTTGAGAGTGCAAACCTCATTTGTGAGCAGGCAAACATAAAAGTTCAGATTAACCTACAAATTGGTGGGCTTGCCTGCAAACATTCATTTGTCTGTTGTGACCAGTTGTGAGGATTTGCTTGCCCTTTGCTATGTAAAGGGTTCGTCAAGTCAGAAATGTTCTGTGCCCCCCCCCACTCCGGTAGTCTGAACATGGTATCCTGATTAATATTGAATTGATGGAAGCAGTTAAGCAGCACATGTAAATCCAAATGACATTTTTTGACTTGACTTCTCCTTCAACAGTGTTTTTTTTTTTTTGCCCACATGTGTCAGAGTAGTCAAATGTGTGTGTGTGTGTGTGTGTGTGTGTGTGTTGGGGCTGGGGGGGCGGGAACACTCACTGAAAGAGAGGAGGGGGTTGGGAGCATTCCAGTTTGTGTGCATATTACACAGGTCAATGTTTGCTAATGTTCAGGACAACGTTTTCTCGAGGAGTTTCTGATATGAAGCAATTTGAAAAACCACAGCGTGACTGGAACAGGCGGGAAATGGTTCTGGGGTTTTTTCCAAGTGATTTCGCAAAACCCAAAAAAACCCCAACCAGAATGTGGTTTCCTCCAAGAAATTTGAAACCAGACGTACACATGCAAAGGGAACTTACCAGTGGAGTTCTTTTGGGTTCAGGACGCACATGCGCCTCCCACCTTTTGCCACTGAGTATCCCAGTTGGGAAATATTTCACCCGAAGCCCATCCTGAAATGGAAGGGGGTGGGGGGAAGCAAATACAAAAACTCCACTACCAAAATCTGTCAACAGAGTGATGAGGTAGATAGAACAAGACGTGCACAGAGAACGGATTTGTCTTTTTTTTGCCGCCCTGAAGAGAAGCGATTTTTTTTTTTCAGGGGAATTACGTTTATTTTGCTTAGAATCCGTTTTTGAACTTCAGCAAATCCCCCCTCGGAGTTTGTGGGACTTTAGACACACTCGGCCAATGTCAAAAGAGGCAAAACTAGAGAGCATGTCTCTGCATCCTCTGGGAGGAGCAGCAGAGGTCACCTCGGAGCAAGAACCCTTGTGCGTTTTTGGGACGGGAGACATGGGACGCTCTCTGGGCCAGCGCCTGCTGCAGACGGGCTACAAGGTCGCCTACGGGAGCCGCAGACCTCTCGGCTGCGGCCCTGTGCCTCAAGGAGCTCAGGTAACACACATGGCGCGGCTGCTGCACGCGGTGAGCCGCGTGACGGTTGTGGAGTTCAAAAGGAAGGTTGAAATTATGCTCGATCTTCCTGGGCAACACCAAAAAAAAACAAACAACCAAACAAACAAACAAAAAAAGACGAAACAGCTCAAAAAAATAAATAAAAAGAAACCTTATCAGAGGAGTTGAAGGTCAGTGATAAAATCAATGTTTGTCTGCATGCCTGTTTGTTGAGCATTGTGTTTGCCTCTTTTTACGTTGGGCAATGTGCGTGGTTGCATAATTCTGAAAATTTGACGCTTGTTGGAAATTTACAGGAACTACGCAAAACAATTTCTATTTTTTTGTTGTTGTTGTCAATTTACTCCATCTTTCCGTTCAGCGCAACTTTAATGCTGACTCATAAACTCGTACGGTTAGGCTGAACGTTGCAAAACAAAAAGCTCATGATGCCATTTCTGTGTGACAGTTTGTGGTCCATCCTACCAAACCATTTGCTCGTCGCGACGCTCAAAATATATCTTGGCTGGGCTCAGGCAAACCACATTTTCTATGTCATTGTTTTATCCCCTTTACACAATGAAGGTAACTACTATGTGGCGAGATTCGAAATCAGATGTAATACCAACAACTATACAGAATATTGACTTACTTTAGACCTTACCGTGGCCTGCAGAGGTTCTGAACGATGCAAGTTCCTGTGGACCATGTGGAAGATTCCAAGTTCTTCAGAGGGGGTAATTTCAATCATTTGGGTAACACAACTGGGTGAATAAAAACACTTCAAGTAAAGTTGGGATAAGGAGTAACATATGTAAAAAAATCCATCCATCCATCTATTTTCCAATCCGCTTATCATCACATGGGCCGCGGGGGTAGCTGGAGCCTATCTCAGCCGCCTTCGGGCAGTAGGCGGGGGACACCCTGAACCGGTCACCAGCCAATCGCAGGGCACAGAGAGACGAACAACCATGCACGCCCACACTCACCCCTCGGGACAATTTAGAGTGTTCAATCAGCCTGCCGTGCATGTTTTTGGAATGTGGGAGGAAACCGAAGTACCCGGAGAAAACCCACGCAGGCCCGGGGAGAACATGCAAACTCCACACAGGGAGGCCGGAGCGGGGAATTGAACCCGGTACCTTTGCACTGTGAGGTCGACGTGCTAACCACTGGGCCACCGGGCTGCCCTATGTAAAAATATAACATTTCTTAATAATTCTAAATCTGACATTGTCATGGGAAAGTCACATTTTAGGAGGCAGGTACAAGACAAATGTGATTTTTTTTTAATGTATATATATTGAATTACTTTTAACGTACATTTCCATATTTATTGGACTTTCAAATGGCACAGTAGAATGCCGCTGTATCCATTTACGGTTGCTCCCCATTGATAATATGTCATAATGATCAATTAATATTGTCCGGAATTCTTCAGCTAACCCTTCCATGGAAATTTAATGACGTTTGAAATGTGAGTATGTGTATTTGTGTGTGTATTTGTGTGTGTGTGTGTGTGTGTGTGTGTGTGTGTGTGTGTGTGTGTGTGTGTGTGTGTGATTCAACCCGAACGAGTGGGAGTGTTACCATGTGTAATACTGGACTACTGTGTTGTGTGTGCATCGTAGGTGATGAGCTATGCAGACGCAGCCCAGTTGGCCAGCGTGGTCTTCGTGTGCATACACAGAGAACACTACGGCTTGATGGAGCAACTCAGCTCACAACTGAAGGGGAAGGTATTCATCTTGACTGACTCTGCTTTTGAAGAAAAAAAAACCTGAAATAACGAAAGAAAAAGTAGCAGTATTTTAGAAGGGAATGCTTTTTGAAAGCAGGCTTTGAAAAATTATTTTTTTCTAAAAAAAAACAAACAAACAAAAACAAAAAAAACAAACAAAAAAAAACTTTAGGGCATAGAACTACTTAATCAAAGGCAAATATTTTCATACATATTTTTCCCGTCATTTTAGTGCCAGAGTTCCCAGGATACAAGTAAAAACAATTTCTAAACTTTCAAAGGCCCAAGGGATTTTAATGTCTTCCCAACTGATTTTTACACGTGACATGGGATGAAATTTGATACCTGCGGTCCCAGTCAGTCCAAAAACAGATGAGATTAAAAATAGAATCCAAAAATAAGATTGAATAAATCACGATATCAAGAAATAAAAGCTAGTGCTTACCTACCGTTTGAACGTGCGGCAATATGCAAATGCGGCAATGATGCGGAATGCAGCAGAAATAAAGAGAAAGTCGAATTGTAGGACAACTGTTTACCGCATCTCTTCCTTTTCGTTACACTTTAGTTGGTGAGGTTATTCGGGAAGTAAGCATTTTTCATTATTATTACTATACCATGAAATCCCACGAATAGCAACAGGAATGGCTTTAAGAAGATGATCAACCGGTCGTTTTGCGATCATACAATTCGCATCTGCAGACCTCTGCCCGAGGCGAAAGAAAAAAACTGAAGAATCTCTTCAAACAGAACCTATGTGGAGGCAGGGGGTAATGAATACTCCCCACACGGCTTCTAAACATCCAGCGCTATATTCCTCAAAGATGTTACCTCATCGTTTTTTCATTCTTGAACTCTATCTGGCATCTATTTGCTTATCCTCCACTTCATCTTTGGTCCTAAGGTGCTGGTGGATGTCAGCAACAACCCTGAGCAGAATCTGTACCCGGAGGCCAACGCTGTATATCTGCAGAGGTGAGAGCCACTCAAGCGAGCCGTCTTTCATATGCCCCCCCCCCCCCCCCCCCTGTTTTTGAATGATCAACAATGTTTGCCGCGCAGACTACTTCCTGGATCGCATGTGGTGAAAGCCTTCAACACCTTATCTGCCTGGGCTCTTCAGAATGGGCCTTCTGACGCTTGTAGACAGGTAAGTGGGAAATTATACACCATCAATAAATCACGATAGACACCTGATCAATATCAGTACAAATTGCACTCAGTATAGCAGTGGTAAAAAAACAAACAAATAAAAATAAGGAATCAAACTGCATGGATGATTTTCTGTCAGTCAGTCGTGGAAATTTTGGCACCAGATATTTTGATTGGCGTTTTTACTTTGGGTCGTTGTATTCTATTTAATTTTAAAAAATGTATAAACTTACGGATAGACTAATATGAAATGCAAATCTTGGGATTTTAAAAGTAAGCACATTATGTTTAAAAAGGCATTTAATGGGAGTTTTTTTTAATCACTTATTTATGGTTGAATATGATTTCAAAAACAAACCAATACAAAACTTTGCCTTTTTTCCTTAGGGGCCTTACTTTGAAGAGTTAATTAATTTCTTTTAACAATATATGTCGATATCAAATGATATGAAACACTGATATCATGATACACATTTCAGGCATATTGCTCAGCCTTTTGTATGATTAAAGTTTAGAAAACAGTAATATGATTAATTTGTCAAAATTACAGTCTCACAACCTAAAAAAAAATTCTTAGACGTCTTTACAATTTAAAATACCATTTTAAAATGTTAATGGTGTTGATTTATTCCGCCATTGCAGTGGCGCCACAGAGCGACAAGCCTTTGGCAAGTGTCTGATGTGTTCCCGCAGTGGGGTGCTGACCAACAAGTTAAAAATAATGGAAAAATTCTCCGGCCAAATTATATTATTAACTCATTTTGAAGTTCGCATCAAACCAATTCCGTGCGACAGCAGCCAAATTCGGCGCGTCGGCCTTGTGGCTTTTCTGCGAGTGCCACGTCTGATGTATCCTTGAATCAATTAACTCAAAGTCACTCTTGGATCTGAGCGTCCCATCACACGTTTCGCTTTAACGCTCGGTACTGAAAAACTGCAGCATATGTGGGTATTTTTTTTTCCCCTCGTTTGTTTCATTCTGATCTGTTTGAACACTCCCAGAGGACTATGAGGCACATATGTGTTTGTGTGTGTTTGTGAGCGTGCGTTTTGTGCATGAGTATACATGTTTGTTGGCATTTGCGGACCATCGCTGGCCGATTGCTGTTCAGTCACTAGCGCTTTTCGACCAAAAGTATTATTTTATCCTTGAAGATGTATCAATGAATTTACGTTTTGTGCACAAAAAGGACAAGGGCACGGTATTGTAATTAAACATGATATTATTATACAATGCCCGCAACCATAATTCAACATTGGGAACAGTGTGGCTGTAGCGTGCAGGGCCTTTGAAAAGAGAATCACGAGAAAGTTTTGATGGACGCTGTCAGAGAGGAATAAATCGGACCACATTTGTTTTTCGTGGTGGTAATTTGCATTGCTGTACAACTGTACTCAATCGGACCGAGAGATCGTTCTTATATTTGGAAATTCTTAAATTAACTCACTTCGTATCACTGAATGCATGTGTGCCTCACTGCAAGATACAACTAAGTTGGAGCATGCTGGATTGTTCATTTAAGACTTCGGCAAGAGTGTCGATTGAAATTGAATTTTATTTTGTTATTTTTATATTGTTGCGCATGTGTTTTGTAATTGAATTTTATTTTGTTGTTTTTATATTGTTGCGCATGTATTGGATCCCATTAGATTTGATAAGATTTAAGAATTGCATTGCTCAGGGCTGCTGTTGTGTTTTCCTGTGCGTATGACCAGTCGACATCTGGAATCAAAAGTTGCAACAAAAAACAAAAGAAATATAGAGTATACCTGTGATACCTGTGAAAAAATAGTGTCAGTGCTGGTAGTAAATCTAATAAAATACTTGTGGGGGTTTTTTTTGGTTTGTTTTTACTAAAAAGTTGACTTGCAAAAAAAAAACCAACCTCTTAGTTATGGTTATATTAGGACCAAACATTTAAACGTTAATTATTATTTTAAACTCCAGCTGTACGCAAAGTGTGCAAGAAGGCTACAGCTCTAAATGTTCTCTAATTCAGACACCTTAATATCAAAATTTACTATAGACCCTCCTTCCAAACTATCGATTACTGCACAGTGATTTGCTGATGACATTATGAAGTATGAGAGCCACACTTACAAGACAAAAAAAATGCTGGATGGAAAAGATATGAGAATAAAGTTGCGCTTGAAAAAAATGTAATCCTTCAACGCACAGAAATAGAGTTCATTTTCACTCATCAATAGCACTTCACAACAAAGGTAACAGCACTTTAAACCAAGCACTCTTCTCATTTGCACACTTGTGTGGATGGTCGTCGACCACTCAAAAATATTTTGTGGACTTGTATTTTGCGCGTCTTGATTTTACTGTATTCAAATGTGATATAAACTAGCCACTGGCTATAACCTAGTAAATTTAGATGAAAATCTTCCTTTTTTCCTTTTTAAACAAATAAAACAAAGTCAGATGTATCATAAAAAAAGCCTATGAGGCTCAGAACACAATTTTATGGGGACTAAGCAGTTTGTCTCAAGCGTAAAGATAGCAATGCATCTCTCATAAGCTGTAGTTTTGTGTATTTTAGTATACAGGTTGGTTTAAAAAAATGTTTAAAATACCTTTTTACACGTTAATATCAAGCAATGGCTTTATGTATTCAAATTTTTTTCCCCCAAGCACACATTTTCATTTCTTTTAGTTTGACCTATAAAATCTTGCGCAATACGGACTTTACCATGCGTTGGAGGTTTCAACTTTTAATTGGTAAATATTACAACATGCATTGCTACATTCCCTCCCAACACAACATGCAACAAGAGGAGCCGCTGCGGGTGCCCGGGCCGCCATCAAAAGAAGCGATTGCTACGCTATTAAAAAGTATCTTACCTACTTCCTGGATTTTGCAGGTTTACGTGTGTGGCAACAGTGCAGAGGCCAAGCAGGCTGTTGCAGAGGTGGCCACCAAGATGGGCTTGGCAGTTTTGGACAGGGGGTCTCTGTCAGCAGCCCAAGAGCTGGAGGACTTCCCCCTACAGCTGTTCCCCGAGTGGAGGCTGCCTCTCCAAATTGCCGTCGGCCTGACCGCCTTCTTCTTCTTCTACGTGCTTATCACAGATGTCATCTACTCTTACGTGGATAAGGGCAAAGACACCTCCTTCAGAATCATGGTGTCCCTGGCCAACAAGGTCCACATTTTCTTTCAAAGTAACCTTTGAGTGTAAAATCGTGTAACTGACGTGCGGTTGCGTGTCTTTCAGGTGTTTCCAATCGTGTCGCTGATCATGTTATCCTTGTGTTACCTGCCTGGTGTTATAGCTGCCTTCCTTCAGCTATACAGGGGTACCAAGTACAGGTAAGATATCGGAATAGGATGGATGTCTTATTGATTTATAAAAAATGTATTGTTGTTCAACGAACTGAATCGTAAAAAAAATATTGAAAACAAAAACGCAAAGTATAAACAGAAATCGTTGATCGAAAGAATCAAGAAAACGATACTTGAACCGAAAGCGCTTGCAAAAAGGTAAGGCAAGTAACGCGGACAATAAAAACAAAATGACTAATGTCTAATTTCACGAAAACAAAAACATGAGCAAGATCAACGACAAAAAATATCAATACTTACAAAGCGGGAGAATGGAGCGCAAAAAAATGACTATTACGCAATGGAGAGGTCTAGAAAACAACACTTGAGCAATAGCAGCAACAAGGTCAATAATCCGACAAGAGACTTGGGATCTTGGCAGTCCTGAAGTATTTGACTTACTAATGAACACGTCGGCAGCAGGTGTGCATGCTGGAAGAAAGGCCCTCCACTGACACCTGCTGGAGACACACAAGAACTGGATCATGATATTTATATGGTTTTTTTTCCAGGCGCTTCCCTGATTGGCTGGATCGCTGGATGCTGTGCAGGAAGCAGCTGGGGCTGCTGGCACTCGCCCTTGCCTTTCTTCACGTGCTCTACACACTAGTCATCCCAATAAGGTGCTTTAGAGTATAAACGGTTAACATTTTTGCTATACATTTCTGATGTATTACTCTTGCATTTAAGCTAGTTCCAAATACAGTCAAACCTCGGTTTTGGTCCATAATCTGTTCCAGAAGGCTGTTCGAAAACCGAAAATTGTCCGAAAACCGAAACCACGCTCTTTTTAAAATAAAAATGTTTACTGAACACGTCTGCTCACAATGGAAAAGCAACACGAGGAAGCGTCACTTCCTCGTCTACCCGAGGAAGCGTCACTTCCTTGTGTAAGGAAGGCGAGAGGAGTCAAATGGTGCATTCAAGTGCGCTCATTTTGTTCGTGAACCGAAATTTGTTCATCATCCAAGGCATAAAAAACTCTTTGTTGAAAATTTTTGGTCGAAAACCGAATTGGTCGAAAAGAGAGACGTCCGAAAACCGAGGTCTGACTGTAATAAGAAAAAAAAACAACAAAACTCCATATTTAAAAAGAATAAATCGGGTAAATTGTATGAGGTGGTGTAGAAAGGTATAATAATGGAGATTTAAAAAAAAGGTGTATTGTATGTGCCACTGTGCAATTAGTAAAAGATGTTAGACGTGTGGATATAATAATTATAACAGTAATAATACAAATAATAATAAAATAAAACACCCACAAATGACTGACCAAGTACAAGGATACCTTTTTGAAAAAAGATTAAAGTTAGCAAATTGTGACACTGAAGGTTCCAGCCCGACGGCGGTGAGAAAAGCCAAAAAAAATAACATTACATCTAAAAAAACCATGTCAATTATTAATCTAATTTGATTTCACTGTTAAAATGATTTGAAATGTAGCTTTTGATAAGCGTGCAATTATTATGGCATTTCATCATTTAATTAAATGTTTCCTGTCCATTTCGGTTGGAATCCCCCAGTTTTATAAAACCCCTTTTGAATTTAACATAAATACATTTCTCTGGTGACTTAATATGAAGCTTATGATTTGGGGTGCACGTCTTTTTACCAGAGTATTGGTGTCAGCCGATACCAGCTTGTATTTTTACTCGGGAAGGAAATCGGAACTTTTGAAAAAAGCGACTGCAAAATAGAATAATCATATAGTTTCTTGTCTTGAAAACTTTCAGATATTATGTGAGATTCAAGAGTCGGGAATACATTATCACACAGGTAAGATGCGTTTTTGAAGCCTGGTTGTGGGTTGTGTGAAGCACAGTCAGATGTATTTATTGATTTATTATGTCAGTATTCAAAGCCCTGTCGTATTCATTTATTTATTTAGTCATTCTTGTTTAGGTCAAGGAGAACCAAACGGAAAAGTTTGACACAACCGTGGCCTGGCGAGCCGACTCCTACTACTCTGTGGGCATTCTGGGATTTGGCCTGTACGTCCTGCTGGGAATCACATCCTTGCCTTCGGTCAGCAACGCTCTCAGCTGGAGAGAATTCAGCTATGTCCAGGTAGTCACTTAGCGCGCGTGTGTGTACACTGCATTTGAATGTGTGTTGACTGTGAATACAAAGGTCCAGTGTGCCAGTGTGTACTGGCGCTGCGCAATGACTGGGCAAAATCCTGGCACCGTGTTTACCGTCAACATTGGCAATCATAACTGGAGGAATATGTCTGTGGATTTTTCCCACCCGTGCTCAAGCTGTTCCTTCGCTCAGCAGCTCCCCGACAGACTTTTCATTATGCAACTGTCTGTAGCTGCTTGTGTGTGTGTGTGTGTGTGTGTGTGTGTGGGTGTGTGTGTGTGTGGAGTGACATAATTTCATTTTGTGCGTCTGCGAGTTTTTCACGAGTTCAGTTGGAAGTTTTCCTCATGAACGAAACAGATCTCACAGGCTCGCTTCATTAGACATGCGTTGACTCAGAAATGAACCAGTGGAAATACAATTTCAAATTAATATTGAGTTTTAATCATAAGACATATTATTTATTCTAATATTTACCTTGATAGATTGAAAGAGATTTCTTATTCAATTGGCTGGGGAAAAAAACAATCATGCGGCCTAGTGTTCCTCATCATTTATTACAGCCTGGGTAGCCAATGCTTTATATTACTGTATCATTATTATTATTTTTTATATTGTCATCATCAATAATGATATTGCTGTTCTTTATTGTTTCTTTTGGTTGTAGTTTTATTGGGGTTGTTTTCCAATTCCATTCACCTTTTCTCTATATTTACAAACAATTACATAATCAAAACTAAAACAAAGCGTTTTAGGATGATTTAGATTAGCAATCGCCCCTTTAATAATTTTTTTGGGGGTCATCTTTTTTTTCCTTTTACACAGTCTCTTGGGCTGCCTGATTGATGACAGTTTTCTGACATTGATGTCCTTTTCCTTGTGATTCCAGCTGTCATCTCAGAAGATGTGTGGGTGTTTGCCTGTTTGTGTGTTGTTGTGCGAAGCACTTTGGGCCACAATTTCAGGATGAAAAGCCTGATATACTGCAAAGTCGGATTGGTTGATTAACTATGGGGTATTTCAGGCCACCACTTACCTTATGAACCTGATAAAGTGCCACAGAGGCGGCGCTCCACTGGGAATTTGCACTCACTTATTAAAAAAGTGAATCAGACAAAATGTTTCACACCTTTCTGTCGCCGAGACATTTGGCAGTCACTGAGATTAAAATAAAGGCGACAAGTACGTCGTTGGATAGTTCAGACAAATTAGCGTGATGGTACGTGAGCAAATTTGGATCCTAGTCTGATGATTCACCAAATGCGACCATGCTGAAAATAATTACAAAAGGTGCTGTTGCTATTCAATTTAAACTTGCCTACTGATGACATTTAAAAATTTTTAAAATGGTCCTATACTGACACATCCCGCTGAGTTTCACATGGTGTGAAAAATTTGAGAAACAATTGGACTTTCAAAAAATGTGGTCACTTGTTGAACATACTCATTACCGTATTGGCCCGAATATAAGACGGTGTCTTTTGCATCGAAATAAGACTGAAAAAGTGGGGGTCGTCTTATATTCGGGGTCTAGACATTATACCCATTCCCGACGCTAGATGGCGCCATATATCATTGAAGCGAATGCTGAACTTGACTCCCCCAGGCCAAAGCGAACCCCTGCCACGAAGAATAAAAATAAAAATAGCGGTAGCACGAAGAGGAAAAATAAAAAATTACGGTAAGAAAGAAAAGAGAAGAAAATAATAGAAGAGATAACAAAAAATGGAGAAACGTAGCGACAATCTGGAGAAAAGTGGGTCGAAGATCGGCCAGGTTAACCGGCAGCTGAGGAGAAGTTATGTCATTTACATTTCAAAATCCAGAAGCCATTAATTTACGAATGTGATTGCACTTTAGTTTACATATTTAAATGTTCAGATATTAAGATTTGAATGAGGCAAAATAACATGCTTTTTCTCTCAAATATATTGTTATAATCATTTGTTTCAGTGTAAAAAAAATTCGGTGTAAAAATTAATTTAGTGTTCAAAAAGTCTTTTTTCAAACTTGAGTCTTGAAAAAGAAGCGGTCGTCTTATAATCAGGGCCGTCTTATATTCGGGCCAATACGGTACTTTCAGTTTTTATATCATGTCAGTAAGCTACGTAATGAGAATGAAAAATCTAAAATGGATTTGCATACCCAAATCACGATTTTAGACATTTTTTTTTCCCTTCACCGTGAGCTGCTGGGACTTTTCCTACTTTGATCAATGTAAAATATAATCCACCTCGCTAACAAAGTCATTCATAAATGTAACTAACTGGGTCACGTGAAGCTCATCTTTGCATTCCACACCCCTTCTCATTATTCCAGCACAAATTAGAGCTGTCGTTTAAATGCTAATGTTATTCATCACTCGCCATTTAGAGGCAACACCTTATCTTTGGTCACTTGGATCTGCACTCACGTTCTGCGTGTGTGTGTGTGTGTGTGTGTGTGTGTGTGTGTGTGTGTGTGTGTGTGTGTGTGTGTGTGTGTGTGTGCGTGTGTAGTTATGCACTGTATGTAAATGTACCTTCACATATCAAAGGTTAAGAGTCTGGTGCTTAACACCGTAGCAAATAGCCCATGAATATGTTTCTGTGTGTGTGATAATTGACTTTCTTGTTCTCCAGTCGAAGCTGGGCCACGTGACCTTATTCCTCTGTACCCTTCACACTTACCTGTACGGCTGGGACCAGTTTCTGCGACCCTCCACGTACAAGTGGTACACACCTCCAGGCTACATGCTCAGTCTGGTGGTTCCCTCAGTGGTGCTGGGGCTCAAGCTGCTGCTCCTCGTGCCGTGCGTGACCGCAGCGTCACTCGAATTCGACGGGGCTGGGAGAGGATGGAACCTGATGAGGAGAAAACACTTCTTACATAAGAGGAGTGTGCCAGAAAATATACAGAAGTTTGAAAAGATGTAAAGCTATGTTGATTGGCTGTGCCTCTTCTTTCTGTCTTATCACGTGGGTTACTCTTTGATCCTTAATCAGTGTCTAAGTGTTGTTTACGATGCTGCTAGATAGATAGATAGATAGATAGATAGAAGAGAGAGAGAGACTTATAAGAACAAAAGCAGGTCTCTTCCAGCCTTAATTGTCTTAACAACCTTAATTGGCTAATCATAAACACGTCTGCTGCACGCAGCGGGATCGCTGGCCTGTGTGTGTGTGTGTGTGTGTGTGTGTGTGTGTTAGTGCGCTCTGCTCAAGCGCAAAGGTCCGCGTGGGGCAAATCGCGGGTGGTTTTGGTCCCCATTAACCGCGATAAACGAGGGATTACTGTAATATTTCTGCTAACTCTCCATGTCCTTTTTTCTGCTTTGTATGGCAGTGGACCCGATGCTAGTCACCATTGAAACAAGCGTAAAAGGTGTATGGCATTTTTTTATTCGCATTCATTTTTTAAAATATTGGCTTTGACTTGATGATTTCTGCCTTGCAACAAGTGGTGGTGGAAAAAGCAAGACATTTTTATTGCATTGATCTACGGTACATTGCCTTCTATCCAGTGGTGGTTTCTGATCTGTGCAATATGTGCAGCCCCGTAGGGCTACCCGGCCAAAAAAATAAATAAAACAATGTGAAATTCTTTTTTTTCTTCCAATGTGCAGTATTTCTCTTTGCCTAATTCACACTGCGCAATTTTCAAGAGTTTCAGAATCTTTTGCTATTTCTGATTCACTGCTTTGTGTAGACGAAATAAAATGAGAGCAGCAGGGGATGGGTGAGCGTGTCGGACTTTGTTAATTCGGTGTGTTCTGGCTCCTCTCAAACATTTACCATGGAAGTACGGAGAACGCAAAAGATTAATCTGCGGAATACTTGTAGTTGCAAAAGTGTTTATACCCCACCCACCACCACCCCTCCCTTACCCCCCAAAATGTGCTCAGTCGTGAAAAGAAAGATTTTCGCAAGGATAGATTGGGACTCAGCCAAGCTATAATGAAGACAAATAAAATTTTTATTATCTATAGCTGATGAGCTGAGTTGCAAATGTACATAAACAGCAGTTTTTTTGTACAGAGGATCCACGTGGTTTATATCCTATACTCACATTCACCATTGATCCATACTGTATTTATTTACTGTATTTACTGCTCAATTTTTATTTCTGCTTCTGTTTTCTTGCAATCATGGTGATTTACCCATTTCTATTCGGGTCTATGCATTTATGCTCTCAGATTTAACTTCTAGTGTTCGCATAGGAATTGAACCAACCAGTGAAATGTATTTGCAATTAAAATACACTATAGTGATAGAACTGCATAGATGTGTCTGCCTTATTACCATGACTCCACGGAATCCGATCCGTGAACTCAAGAAACCTCCCCGAAGACTCTCGCGTGCGTCTGATCCGTCTCCAGAGTTCATCTGAAGTCTTTGTGTGGGAAACATTTGCTCAGAGTCGTCGACTTCTTCTCCCCACTCATTTTTACAACATCTTATCCGATCGCGGCGAGAGAAGCGTGTCAAGTGCGCTATCAAAGGACCCCAGGAAATGTTATATTACTTGTGAGAGTAGGCTATAGGTTCTTGGGAAGTAGCGAAACGGAAGCAGAGGAGCGGGAGAGACATCGTCGGTTGAGTTAGAAATCAAACTTCAATATATATGCACAGCAGGCGTCGGCATTTAGCTCTTACATGCATGAATTCATCAATAGCGTAAGTTAGACACGCACATAGAGTACACCTGTGGGAAATATCAAGCAGGCATCAAACTGGAGCAAAGGATGGAAATATTGATGACTTGAGGAAACATAAAATATTGACATTTAATGTTGGGCATTGTTCTGTTGGAGGAAATTGAATTCTTTCTATTACCTCGGTTCTGTAGAGGAGCAGCGAGCTTTTATTTTATTTAAAGTTTTATAAAAGGCTTTTATTTTTTTGCGGCTCCAGACATTTTTTTTTTTTTTTTTTTGTCCTATGTGGCTCTTTCAACATTTTGGGTTGCCGACCCCTGGGGTAGACTTAGCTGTAGCTATCTTGCTAACTCCGTGTGTTCCATTTTCAGTTGCTTCCATTTGCTTTTTGTTTGATTTGCATGAGAGGCTGTTGTGGCATTGGTCATGTCGTAGGTTCGAGTCCTGGTCAGTGCCCCAATAACCATCCATTGCCTGGATTAAAAAGTGGGTGGGTTGCATTCAAAAGAGCATCCAGCGTACAAACTGTGAAACAAATAATGCGAGTGACTTGCCGCGCGGTGGCCCCTGGCAGAACAAGACAAAAGTCATAACAACAACAATAACACCAAAATAGGACTAAATGTTGATTCTTGCAGCTGCCTGAAGGCACAACATGCTGTCAGCAACAGCTTTCTCCTTGAATGTATTCTAATAAATACACTCAGGCCTCTTGCGATTTGAAAAATAGATTTTAGTCAATTGTTAAGGATGAGATGGAGGGTGTAAAAAAAAAAAAAAATCAAGGTTGTTGTATCTTTTATTAAATTCTTATACATTTCACAGATGAGTCCTAGGTGAATTCCTCATTACAGTACATAACGTGTATCTTTACCCACAATGCAGCAGTTTATTTACTTTTTCCTAGCGGGCCGTAATCACGTTATGCGTATCAAAGTTGTCTAGGTGTGTGAAATTTCAACACGAGTGGAAATTACAATATGTAAGCCAGCTTGTTTCACAGTTTCTCTGGGCGTTATTAGATTCATCGCTTCCCAGGGCAATATTTGAATCTCGTTTAAATCTCGGCACACACCCACACTCACACAAACATGGAGTAGGAAAAAAAAGCTTAAAGTCAACATTAGTTCTCTGGTGAAATGAGGATAATACAAGAGTGGGAGAGGGCGGATGAAAGATTACAGAGAGGAGATAATGTTATTAGATGCTGGATAACAGATAAAGTTTTTTCTCGCATCAATGTTCTGCTCGGGGGCGAGAGGGAATCTGATAATGACAGATGCTCCGTTTCCTCCCTTGCCACCTCTGCTTCTCTTTATCTGATTAAACTTCCCTTTCCTGTCACTCCTCACCTGCCCGCCAGCTGTCGCCGCTGAGCGAAGCGCACTCACCGGACGCTTGATCAAACCGCCCGTTGATCCCACTCGTCTGCTCTTATCAGCCCTTTTTACTACGCAGAGCTTAACATAACAGTTCCTTGAAAGTCGATTCGTCTTATCAGTCCACTTGGGATGACGCGCGTGTCAGCTGTAGGAATGCGGAATGTTATGTAAATTCAAATTTCACTGACAACAATCCTACATTTTGACATGATGTCATGAAATAGAGAGACAATAGCGACCAAATGGGTCATTTATCTGAAAATACTGTATAATATTTCAAATACAGTCTTTCACCTGGGTCCTGTTAATTTACACCATCATCTAGAGCAGAGTTGAGAAAAATTAAAAAATAATACTAAAAAAAAAGCCAGGGGAGGTCAAATCACAGAAAAATCCACCAAAAATGGAAAAGAAGAATTTTTTAATATGCAGGCCTAGGTTTTAAATTGTAATATCACCAATAACCACCAGATGGCAGACATCTCTTACACTGACTCTTATACTGCACAATGTGATTATGCCCATTTTTTTGCATATTTGGAATGATATGCAGGACAAATATAGGACTTCAATCAGATTCAAGTTGATTTTTGTGCAAAAATAAATTCTTGCACTTAATGGTGGTTTGCTATTCAGCAGTTTTTGTGTCATCCTTGAATGGTGATTTTTTTTTTATTCCAGAGAGCCCTTTGCACTTTATTTTTGGGTTAGTATAGTGGATCTTTTACACATGCATTGAAAAAAGTATGATCAAAAATGAAATAAATTAAAGGCATATTAAAGGTGTTTTGCACATATGCATGTATTATGTCCTATTAAAAAAAAGCCTTTTGTAATACATCAAGTTACGTGGTGCTACGTAGCACTGATGAAAAATTGTGACCCCCCCCCCCCCCCCCCGAGCCCCACCAAGCATTTAGTTTGCCCATCCCTGATCGATACAAACATGTCACTAAGAAGAATGCAGTGCAATAGTGTCACCATACCTTAAGATTGTTCAAATATTTTAACAGTTTCCGATTCGCTGCATCCAACCAGCTGATTAATTTGGAGGAGTATGGCATTGGCAGAGAACAGATTTTCTTGAGTTTTTTTTTTTTTAACAGGGTGATGTGTAAATGGTTTTCTGGAAGATAGAACACACATGACTATTTGGGTTCCATCGCATTGAATAATGATGCGTTGCGCAGACAGATTTATGACGCGATGGCGAGAAGACGACAGGGACAGCACTTCTAAAACACTTCACCACGACGCCGCTGATTCGTATAACCACACAGGGTAATGTTTTTACGCTCTGTTCGCTAAACCTGTCTCTCCTCGTCGCACCAATTTATACCGGGTGAAGTGTGTTTAATCAAAGCAGCTGAGGGAGAGCATCGCACTGGGGCGACCACTTTATTCTAATTTTGTGTGTGCAGTGCCCTTGAGAGAGGGAGGACGATTTGGGCAACGAGAACGATGCCGCTTCGAGGCGGCTCCATTTTGAGGAAGGGGGTAATGGAAATGATTGCCTCTGTTTATCAAAAGAATATGTGTCGTCCGGGGATATCGTTCTATTAAATTTGACACATTTGGTGAAAGAGGAACAACAAGCACATAAAATCCCTCAAAGCTTAGAAAAAGAAAACTTCATATCCTCGACGCCCCTGTACATTCGGCTGAATTTCGCTTTTAGAAGAGCCAAAGTTGGACTCCAAATGCTCCAAATGATCGGGTCATGTGCTTTGCCTACCCTGTAGACGCGCTACAATACCAGGAGAATGCGCGAGCAAAACGAATCAACATTACTCCTGAAGAAATTTCACTCAAATGTGCTCCAGTACTGATCGCGCTGAGTTGACCTCAGGTGAACCCCAGAAGTCAGATGCTCACAGGTTTGTGGCCTTGTTCTCGCCCGTCTCCACGCTCGAGGCCCTCTCCCAGCCTGTCGAATCCGGGTGAGAGTTCGATCCACGCACGGCAGCAAGAGCAGCATTTTGAGAACCAGCACCACGGACGGCACGATCAGACACAGCATGTAGCCTGGAGGGGTGTACCACTTGTACGTTGAAGCGCGGAGGAATTTATTCCAGCCGTAAATGTAACCGTGTGCCGTGCATATGAACAGGGTCAGGTGGCCAAGTTTGGACTGTAATAAAAAACAACAACAAAAAATCATAAAAATGTCATTTAATTAGACGACCCCCGCTCCCCCCCCCCCCCAAAAAAAAATCCAGCTTCAGTATTCAGAAAAAAAACATTGATTCTACTTTTCTGTTCACACAGAGACCTTTTTTTTTTGTTTATGAAACCATTCTGACTCAAGAGGGGAAAAACAGGCATACATTTGTGCAAATAACATACTCATGTGTGGCTCATCAGATGTGTTTATGTCGATGGATAAAACTACTCCCCTGCTGACTTCATGAATAGAAATCGTCACATTAAGTTTTATGGTGAAAACATTCTCTTAAGGTTTCTGTTTTTCGTTTTTTTTTGCTTTTTCTTTTGTTTTTTTTCCACAGCTGTTACAGAATAATTGTCGTTGGCGCTCGAGTGTCCTCCTGTTGTTTGTTTATTGTTAATCACTTGGTATAGAGCATCTTGAATATGCTCCTGCACAGAAGCACACTTACTATACGGTGGCCTCCTCCGATAATAATAATAAAGGATTTTATTTTTAATCGCAACCGAGAGCCGCAAAGACTTTTGCATCATGAATATGAAAATCCAATGCATTCCCTGGTTGACAATCTGTGCTCACAACCGATAATCTATGCAAATAGATCTCGGTTGTGTCGTCTCTGTCCCCCTTACTCAAAGGATCAATTATCTTGACCTCCATCGCCGAATATCTTATCCCATCAGTCCATCGGTGCGCGCGACCTTTTCACACACGTGCCCGTGACCTGTACCGGCAAATCTGCTCACGTGGGATGATATCTTCCCTCATAATTCAGTTTAATGAATAACTTAACATTTAAAATGCTGAGCGAAAAGCTACCAGTCATCTACTGTGTGTGCGCCTGTGTTTGGGAGTTACTTAACTAGGCACTTGGGAAGAAAGTGCCCACGACGCATTGCTTTTACAGCACTTTAATAACTCAGATAAAAACTTAATAATACTGACATAATTATGCCGATCAAAAATAAGGCCCTAAAAAGAGATTTTACTGATAGGAAGTACAGGATAAGGACAATGGTAGTGCGGCGTTTTAAAAAAAAAACGAACTTTATTTTCAGTCGACAGTACATTGTCTTTCAGACTGAAAAAAATGATAAGACAATCTTTGCGATCTTTATGTCTTGGTGATGCGTGTCTCTGTCCAAGATAAGATGCCTCATTAAGTACGTCAGTAATTCTGACAATGCCCTTATATCCTGTGAACATATTTTATGTTTCAGATGGTTTTTTTCTTGCGACCGTTGCAATTTGGTGTTCAGGTGAATTGAAAGGCCCATAAATTAAATACGACTACGACTACTATCCATCCATCTATCTATTTTATGATCCGCTTTCTCCTCACAAGGGTCCCGAGACGTGCTAGCCTATCCCAGCTGTCTTCGGCCACCCTGAACCAGTTGCCAGACAACCGCAGGGCACTCAGAGACGAACAACCACCCGCGCTCATGCTCAAGTCTAAGGACAGTTTAGAGTGTTCAATCAGCCTGCCATGCATGTTTTTGGAATGTGGGAGGAAACCGGAGTACCCGGAGAAAACCCACGCAGGCCCGGGGAGAACTTGCAAACACCATACAGGGAGGCCGGAGCCGGGATCGAACCCACGACCTCTGCACTGTGAGGTTGACGCGCTAACCACTGGGCCGCCCCACTGCGACTACTACAGTCAAACCTCGGTTTTCGAACGTCTCGGTTCTCGTCCAATTCGGTTTTCGACCAAAAATTTCCAGTTTTTGATGCCTTGGATGACGAACAAATTTCAGTTCTCGAACAAACTGAGCGCACTTGAATGTACCATTTGACTCCTCTCGCCTTCCTTACACGAGGAAGTGACGCTTCCTCGGGTAGACGAGGAAGTGACACTTCCGGTTTTCGAACAATTTCAGTTTTCGAACAGCCTTTTGGAACAGATTATGGACGAAAACCAACGTTTGACTGTATAACAATAATTACAATAGAAGTGAACACCACACAACTCATTATCAGTCAAATGGAATGTTAAGAATAATAAACATGCTTCAAATATAATACAGCATCCTGAAGTTGAAACATTTTACCAAATGTTTCAATGAGGTCTGAATAGTCGATTCCCCCCCCCATGATTATGACCCATACTCAATTATGAACAGCTTTCGTCATGCTACAGAGTATGATCACAAAAGGCCGTGGCCACAAGATAGGTTCGGTTAAATGGAAAATTCTAGAAACCAAGGAACATATCGTGAAAGGTGCTTGAAGCCCGTGCCGTACAGCACATTAACCCTTTTATGTCATCAAAATAACTCCACCACATGGTGACCAAGCTAAAGGTTCCCACCATTTCTGTTCTAATGAGTTGTGTCTATTATGCACGTCATTATACTTTGATGATTCTTATGCCTCAAACCCACATGCGGCATTTTTATTTAATGACCAGGCAACGAATGAGTCTGTGATGTCTTCAAAACCGCTTCACCACATGTAAACCCACCTCGAGGTTGCCGCTGTTTCTGTGATCGTGAGTTCCGCTTGATTATAATGTTATCACTATTAGGCATTGTTATAAAATGTTCCTATTGTCCATGTCAAATAAAAACATGCACATATTTTTCCATTTTGTGAGTTAAAAAAACAACAATGTGGCCCCCTCACCCCCCACCCTATCCCACTTTTACCATCAAAGATGTGCAAGTGTGCTCTGACCTGAATGAAGCTGAACTCCCTCCAGCTGAGCGAGCCTCCCACAGAGGGCAGCGACGTCAGGCCGAGTAAAACATAAAGAAAGAAGCCCAGGATGCCCAGAACGTAGAAGGAGTCCGTTCCCCACGCTTCTGTATAATTAAAGTCAAAGGGGGTGGTTTTGTTGTTCTTCATCTAAAGGGAGGAAGAGATGGCGGACAAGAGCGTTGAGGAACATTTTTCTTGTACCATAAATGTACAGATCAGCTTGTACTGTGGCTAAAAACAACACTGCGCTGTACCTCGTCCACCACACGGGAGATGAGTTTATGTCTGACGGAGTAGCGAATGGGAATAATGAATGTAAAGATGACGTGGAGAAAAGCAAAGCCCAAAGCAACCAGTCCCATTTGCTTCCTACATAGCATCCAGCGGTCCAGCCAGTTCGGAAAACGCCTGCACAATAAGAGAGGCGTAACTTGAAGCAGTGCACTTTGGACATTAGCAAGTAGCTTTTTTTTTTTTTTCAAATGGACTTGATACTCTACTTGTACTTGGTTCCTCTATTGAGCTGAAAGAAGGCGGCGATGACACCGGGCAGGTAACACAGCGACAACATGACCAGCGATACGATGGGGAACACCTGAAAGAGGGCAAGAAACTTTAGAAGCACATCACAGGGAACTCTCTGCCTGTCCACATATATACAGAATAATTGAGCAAGAATAAGGATTGTTATTCCTGCCTGTGGTTAAGAAGGTTATTCTTCAATGAAATGGCATAGCACCTCCACTTGTCTAAACAAGGCATTCTGATGAATATTTTGTTTGTCAAATATGAATTAAGCATCAATAAATCTGTATTTTTCCACCTCAGGTGGCGGCCATTTTGTCACTTGTTGTCAACTGAAAATGACATCACAGTTACTCAGGGCTCAGGTAACAACCGATCATGGCTCACCTGCCTTGTGTTACGATTTCTAAACTTTTTGTAGATTTTTGCATATTGTCATCTTTAGACAAAACATAAAAATATTCCAATTCATTTTATATATATATATATATATATATATATATATATATATATATATATATATATATATATATATATATACAATAAAAGCGGTACTGTGCTGTGAACAAACCATATATATATATATGGTTTGTTCACAGCACAGTACCGCTTTTATTGTACATAGAGGGCAAAATACAATACAAATTACAATACAAAGAAAAAATAAGAACTATATGTGTATGTATAGCGCTGATGTCACTGAACGTTTTGAGTGGTTGAAAGTAAAATAAATATTCAGGAATAATACTTTTACAATTTTTGTAAATTTTGTATGTTGCGTTATTTAAACTTATTTACATCGACTGCAGCACACCGGTTAACCCTTACTGGTCAGGTGACGTTCACAAGCTGAGCCGTGATTGGTAATGACCATAGAACATTAGTGTAAAGATCATTTTTGGGTTGATTGCTTCTTTAAATGTGAGCTTCACTCTGAGACACAAAGAAGAGTGGAGGTCGTATTCTTGGGCCCAGGCATCAACCAACATGTTTATCCTAACTGCTGAGAAAGCAACAATATGCTGTGGTCATTAGGATTCCGCCAATACAGCCCAAACAGTAAACTGTATAGCCTGAAGGCAAAATGAGGTTTTGTCTGAGTTGATGTCGTAAACAACTAGGCAGCCCGAGTTATTTTTATGACATGCGTAAATCCGTCCTAGCGTTTGGCACATCTATGTGCACATGTCAGACGGGTAGGCTTGAGGAAGGGCTGCGCCGCTGTGGAGGTGGTCAAAGACAATTTCAATCATGGTCAATCAAAACAGCTCCTTACATTAGCTTTAAATGCAATGCACAAGTCATGCATGACTTTCTTATATGGTAGAAGTACATCTGCACCACAGGGTGGACACTTGGAGGCCCCCGTAATTTGTGTGCCCCCCCCCCTCCTTTGGATTTGATTACCGTTGTTCACATATTGATGAATCACATCTGACATCAACCACACATGTCCACAAAGCTCAGAATCTGCCTTCGTGTGCCCCAGCAAATTCACGCTAATCGCATTTGACCACTTGTGCCAATATTTCGATGTGGTTTGGACCGACTTTTTGCTGCCAAATTGTCGTTCCACCGGGTACATCACCAAAAACACAAGAGGTGAGTCGGAATACTCAACTTGGCGGAGACCCATCTGCCAAAGCGGCAAACACAAGTAGCAAGCCCAGCGCTCATATGAAAATCAGTTTACACCGGCATTTGAGCCACAGCGCATGTATGCTGTCTACAAAACAGAGCCCTTAACGCAAAAAAAACAGTCCATATAAGAGGGGAAGGTTAATGGTCCAACACCTCAAAGGGCTTTAGACCAGAAATAAACTAAAGTAATATTGCCACGGTTAGCTTTTCAGCAAATGGTTCTGTCAACAAAGGTTAGCTATGGGGGGTCAACTGTGTCAACAAAGTCGGCCTTCACCATTCCCAACCAGTCTTTGTTTCCAGGAAGAACAGCGAACCCGATCAGATCCACAACATTAACTGTTCTAACTTGAGGGATAAATTGTTGGGTTTCCACATCAACGCTCAGGTTAGTGTCGTCCAATCTATCTCACCGTGCATGTTCGTCTTCTAACACAACCTGAACAGGACAATTTCAGTCCATTCAATGGGCTGATATTACAGCGACTCTGAACCCCCCCCCCCCTCCCCCCGCCCGAAGAAACTCTACATTTTGCAAGCTCATACAGACATTTGTTCACCTTGTTGGCCAGGGACACCATGATTCTGTAGGAAATGTCCTTCCCCTGCTCTACGTAAGCGTAGATGACGTCTCTGATGAGCAGATAGAAATAGAAGAAGGCGGCGAGGCCGACGGCAACTCGGAGAGGCAGCCTCCACTCGGGGAACAGCCTCAGGGGGAAGTCCTCCAGCTCTTGGGCAGCTGAAAGTGACCCCCTGTCCAAAACGGTTAGGCCCATCTTGGTGGCAACTTCCATTACAGCCTGCTTTGCCTCTGCACTGTTGCCACACAGGTAGACCTGGATAAAGATTTGATGTCATATTTAGAAAAAAAATTGAAATCTTAGCTTGCTATTTCATAGCAATGAAAAGAACAAACATCCCGCTTCAAGAGTTGTTGAAATGAATGAACAGAATTCCTCAATTCTGTCAGGATTTCTAATTTGCCCGCAGAACGGTTAATTCAGCCACCCTTGTGTATTTGTTGAGGATTTGTTAAGAGGTGTTTGACTGACTGATGTTATTAGTGACGAGTACTAAGCCAATTACTTCAGTTTGACAAACATGTAAACGTTCGTTTGTGTTTTAACACATTTAGAAAACAAAATAATCTGACGATCAAAGTCGTAGCTTGTTGTAGTCCCAGTCAGGCCATATTCATTAGGACAGTCACCCAGTGTCTCTTTTTTTTTAGCTTCAAAAACAATTTATTCTTACATCAGTTCAATAGAATCCGCTAGAAGATGATGTAAGTTCCCAGGATCCAGGTGAAAGATTTTATTTGACAGATTGCATTTTCTGGGATACGAAACATTTTCCAAATGTAAAATCCGTCATAATGGCGACTACTTTTCATGACTAACTTCAACCCAACGTCTTAGCATCTTGTATCTCAGCGGGATACAATGTCAGGTTAATTCGGGCTAATAAAGAAATACTGTAGATCAAAAAAATCCAAATGCAACTGCGAGCAGCATCTCGTCTTAAAAAACCCACTGCTCAGTCAGTAGAAATAGAATTGTTTTCATGTTGCCGTGAACCTGCCTGTTGTTCTGCACCGGTGCTGATAATTAAAAGATTTCACAGATGAGTCACAAGCTGTTGTCTGCGCCATGACACCGCGATGCACTCTGGCATCAAGGGCTTGTGTGCAAAAATATCGAAATAATTGTGTGATGTTGTAGCCTGAAGCTGAAGAAGAAACTCTTGCGGGGGGTTAAAGTGTTACTGTATGTACGTATCGTGTGCCGCTCATGTCCTCATCGTATTTCTACATCTTGCCATGCTGTCATTATTTTTTTTGTATCAAACTTGCTGTCCCAAGATAAGGCGATTAAACGTGTGTGTGTGTGTGTGTGTGTGTGTGTGTATTGGTTTTGGGGTCGGGTGGGGATGGGGGTGTCCAGCAATTGTGTAGGTAGAGGACACAGAGAGGAAAAGTTTGACAGGCAAGTCAACTGAGCAGTTTTCCCCCAGGTGTGTGTAAGTGGACCAGGCAGCCAGCCATGTCTTCTTACATTACTGCACCATAACAGCAGGGGACAGCCGACAGACTAAATCTCCATCTGAATTTAAATGTGATGCACACACACACACACACACACACACACACACACACACACACACACACACACACACACACACACAAAATAAAAGAAACTGTCCGATCGCACAGCTATTGTTTACTCTTAACCGCATGCATACACATGCCTATTTAGGTGGTACAGATGTGCATAGTAATCGATTCATTGTTCTTTAGATAATTAATCATTGAGTCTTGATTAATAAATAGGTTGCATGACTTGGTTTGGACCAGCAGAGGCACTGTTGAGTCAGTCTCAAATACAGGTAGTTTGCTATCGAACGCGATATTCTCAACCACTATTGTGAGAGTTTGTGTGCCTTTGGAAATTATTATTATTATTATTATTATTATTATTATTATTATTATTATTAAATAATAATTAAGCTATATTATTATTACTATTATTATCATCAATGTTATTATTATTTTATTATTATTATTATTAATAAATCATTAATAATAATAATAATAATAATAATGAACAATATAGTTTGCTACGAATCAGACTGGTCAAGACATTATTAATTTTTTTGGTACACAGGGGTGCAAATCATTTTCCTACATAGATTTCTTTTGAGCTGCTTCTGAACTTTCCTTCATTTTTGTCATCATCACAATAATAGGATAACAATCACAAAATATGTTATGTAGTAATATAGTTAGTAATAATTATGACTTAAGGGTTAGGTTCATCAACTGGTGGAATTATTTTCTGAAAGATTATATGGAGCTATAAATTACAACGCATGGTAAAATCCATATTGTGCAAGTTTTTTGGGGGGTATAACTTAAAGGTAAAAAAAAAATTAACGTATGTCAAAAACCTGGTGTGCTTAGAAAAAAAAAGTGACAGCATTTATTAAATTGTAACAATTATGTCAGCGTCAAAAATAATTTTATGGACTGATAAAGCCATCTATGATTAAAATGTGCTGTTCATTAGTGTAATGTATCTTTGTTCATCGATCTATCTATGCTAATGACTCGTAGTGACAGACATGTCAATTAAGTGATCTTTCAGTACATGCTAGGAAGTGCAGTTAACTTGCATATCTACTTGTTGCCATTCATAAAACAGAACTCAACGGCCCCTGTGAATATATCCCGGTAAGCTTCGTGTTTAACTAAACAGGCCCACAATTCAAACTGTACAAGTAAATCTATGAGTAAATGAATACGAGATCATGATCATGTGACATTTTTTGTTTGGCGGTGTGCTCTCAAATCATACTAAATATGTGCCATGGGAAATACTGGTAAAGACACTGGCTTTGGAGTTCAAAGCAGTCAGAGATTTTTTTCCAACGTAAAATTATAGTCCAGAGGCCACCCTTCCCAACTAGTGATGGATGATCTCACCAATGTTCTTCCTGCTAGGACATCAAGTCAACTAAAAAAAAAAAAAAAAAGTGTTATTATCAGCTGTGGTCAAGTGATATGGATCACCGCATGCGCCTCCAAGACACAGCTTTATTGTGTCCTTGAGCAAGACACTGAAACACCGAGCTGCTCCCTGGCTGCCACCTAAGCTGTCCCCCTGCTGCCGTTTGAGTCACACCAGCGTGTGTGTTTGCCACGATCATTGCTGTGACGGCTTAAATGCGGAGACAATAAAGGAATGAGTAAAAATGCACCTGTGGTCATCGCAAAAATAAAAAGCCTTCCTCACTTGCCCGTGTTCGGTGTATACAAAGAGATAGGCGAGCTTGTTTTTCAGACGTTGCGGTACACTGAAATCGCGACATGTCAATGCTATCTCAGAGGCACGTTTGAATTTGATGAAAACTTGTGGAAGAAGATGCCTCAAAAATCAAACCAGATGTAACACAAGTGACGTGTGACAATATCCCATGAGACCTGAGCATATCTCCACCCTTGAGCATCGAGTATGTTTGGCTGCTTCTTTATTGATTTGTGTTTGCTTGTGATGGAAAAGTGTGATGATAACAAGAGAAACGGAAATTGAATTTACCGTGACTTACATGTTTCTGTCCAGGCGGCTTGGTACGATATGGCGAAAGAGACAATGGGCTTGATAGAAAAATGCAGGTGCGCTCGTCATGAAAATGAGTGCATTTTGATGTTTGTCTAGTTTAGCGCGTTTGGTAATTTGGCAAAGGTCGTTGCCCCCGGAGCACCTAACGATTTGGTGACTGAAAGTAGACTAGACCTTAGACCAGCTTAGAGCAGTTTTGTGAACGCGATTTTCGTGGATTTGATCGAGGTACGGCCAGACAGATTCTGAGTTCTGTGTGGTGGACGCCATGGTATGTTTATCCATAAATACGACAACAGCGCGCATCGCTAAAGTTACTTTGCGCATTTTGATCTTCTGTTTGGGCTCCAGTAAGTCTATTTCTATCAAAGTCTGTGTGCGTGCATCTCCTGTGCCGAGGGAAGCCGTTTACATCGGCCAGAAAAAAAGTCCGCTTTGCTCACTCCCACAATGGCGCACATGTCCTTTTCTACCGTCTACGAAAAAGACGAAAAGAAAGAAAACTCCAACCATGTGCGCAGTTAGACCACACTTTGCACTAGACTTGTGCTAGGCATGAAAAAAGGACCCAATAAGTGGATGAGCAACGGAATGTACAGAACTGCATTTAGTTTTGATGTGACGAGACTCACCTCTCGGGCATTTATCACTGCGTATACAGTAATCCCTCGTTTATTGCGGTTAATGGGGACCAAAACCAGAATCCGCGAAGTAGCGACCCCCCCCCTCCATATAGGTACATGTACATGATATTTATAAGGCCAAATTTTATGGGATACATGCATGTCGAAAAAAATTTGGAAGTAATTAACATGACTTAATGCCGTATACTAATAGATTTAAACATGTATAAATTAGGTTAGTTTATTAATAACAAAATACATATATATTATAATTTTTTTTTATTCCACAAAAGGTCCGCAAACGGCCCGCGAGAAGCTGTGAAAGTCAGCAAAACAGCAGCGAGTCACATAGAGCAACATATACAGTACTGTACTACATGTATATGAAAAAAATATATATCTATATTTATTATAATTTTTTTTTTTTTTATGAATATGTTTGAAAAAATCCGCGATGCACTGAAGCCGCGATAAACGAACCGCGAAATAGATAGATGATGATATGAGTACTGGTATATTGTTTTTAACATTAGTTTGATTTTATTTTGCCTTTATTAAATGTTGACCTGACTTTTCCAAGTGTGTGGTCGTTAGGAATGTCAAAATGCTGCTTAAAACATTGCCCGTCCAGTCAATGACAGTTTTAGAATTGCAACAATGGGAGTCTGGAAGAGATTATTTCTTTTGCCATCCAAAAAATTGAATTGGAAATTACATTATGCGCATTCCAGAATTGACTCGCCCACCGTTAAGTATAATTCCACATGTACTGGTGGAGGGATACTGCTGTTCACATTTTTTGAAAGAAAATGGAGCACTGCAGGGGTACCGGCACGTGAAAGGATATTCGTGGATGTGTGTGTGTGTGTGTGTGTGTGCGCGCATGCGGCTTGTTTGTGTTGCAGAGGATTTGAGGCAGATTCAGGTTTGGTCTCCAGAGGTTCCCACATGTTTGTGTTTCCCTTTGTAGTTGCGAAGCGGAAGCTGCAATAAACACTGGTCTTTCAACTTTGTAACATCATAAAGAGTGTTGACTTGTGTGTTTTTACAAGTTCTGCCCTCGTTTTCTTTAGCATTGATACGGAAACATGGGAAAAAAATCAATAACGTGTACCAGCATCGACGGACTCAATAAGGCATTGCATCCATCCAGCGTTTTCTTCCTACTGGCGGAATTTTGGGCTTGATGAAAACAGATGAAACGCACCGACCGTTTATTGTCATGTTCTAATATGTTTCAAGGACTTGCTGCTCAAGAATCGAATGGAATTGACCTTCCGCTCCCTCCCCTTTACAATACCAACTGCGCCACTGTGTTGCAGCATGCCGCGTCTTGCTTTCCACCATTCAGCTCATACCTTTGAATTTTTTTTTTTTTTTCCCTCTCTCCCAACTCACCTGTTTTCCTGTCAGGAGACCATTCTGCAGAGCCCAGGCAGACAGCGTGTTAAGGCCTTTCACCACAGTTGCTCCAGGGACCAGTCTGGAGAATACACAGCAAAAGCTTTAGTTGACATTTTTCAACACAGTTCTCATAAAAGAGAAAAGAGGAGGGCTCTGAACGTCACAAATCAATATCTCCACTTTGACTAAATCGAAACTCGGTTGGGTTTCCTGCTGAAGGAGGCGCTTTGGTTTCTTCAGGATTCAGTGGGTGGGTGCCTTTTTGATTATCTTACATTCTAAGTTGGCTTTCAAGACACTTCCGCCCTCAAATTTTGAAATGTTTTATTTTTCCTTCAAATGTACGCATTTGACTGAAATATTCAACACATTAAAAAAAATTAGAATATAGTTACAGATGATAGATATAGATAGACTTGTAACAAAGGAGGATGGCCGCCACATTGAAAAAAAATATGAAGGGGGAAAAATATTTTTTTTTTTCAGGGAAAGGTCACAATGTCAACACTTAAATGCTATTATACTAACCATGCACTAAAAGAACTTTTTGTTGGCTTTGTTGCATCATCAACCACGGCTGTTTTTTATCGTCACTTTTTCACTGTTCATTTATTGCAGGTTGGGTGCATCGTTTTTAATTTTGCAGTGCAGTACAGTGCAATAGTTACTCAACCGAATGTCTCCGTCGATGTAAAGATTGCTAATTGAATATAGCCTACCGCGGCTTGTTAGAACAATGTTTTATCCATAAAAATTGGTATCGAAAGAGCAGGGGGGGGTCCAAATTCGGTCTTCAAAACCCGATGTCCTGCCTTTTTCCAACTCGCCCTGCTCCAACACACTTGATTCAACTGAGCAGGATCGTTAATCTGGCTCCTTCACAGTTTGCTGATGAGTCCTCCAAATCAGGAGTGTGAGAGAGCAAGAGAGACAGTGGCAGCCGCTTGAGTTGTTGACTTTCATCCATCCATCCATTTTCCGAACCGCTTGATCCTCACTAGGGTCACGGGGGGTGCTGGAGCCTATCCCAGCTGTCTTCGGGCAGTAGGCGGGAGACACCCTGAATCATTTGCCAGCCAATCGCAGGGCACACAGAGACGAACAACCATCCGCGCTCACACTCACTCCTAGGGACAATTTAGAGTGTCCAATCAGCCTGCCATGCATGTTTTTGGAATGTGGGAGGAAACCGGAGCACCCGGAGAAAACCCACGCAGGCTCGGGGAGAACATGCAAACTCCACACAGGGAGGCCGGAGCTGGAATCGAACCCGGTACCTCTGCACTGTGAAGCTGACGTGCTAACCACTGGACTACCGGGCTCCTAACATATCGACTTTATTTATGTCATATTGAAAAATGTATCTGTATTGGCTTTTACCTGTCAGCATAAATGTTATTTTATACAAGTAAAAAAAAAAGTTATTGTACTATAATATTGCATCTTTGTTTTCCAATCCCACCCCCCACCCCAGAATTTTTACATTTTTTCTGATCAGATACATTTATTATTAAAAAAAAAAAAACTAATCAAATACCCTGACACTCTTGTATATATATACTCTACATTGCAATGTACAATTAAAACAATTATGTAACTGTACATTTATCAAGTATCAAGTACAACTTTATTGTAAAATGTGCTGTATGTTCCACATACAGCACATTTTACATTTGTCCGCGGCACCATCAAAAGAACACCGAATAATATATAAGTGGTATATAGGGATATGGAAATAAGGATAAGTGGGATCAAATTTACAACAATTATGTAACTCGGCATACTTTTTTTAATAGAAGCAAAAATGGGTTTTCAATATTTCAATCGGCACTTATAAGGATTCCGGTTCAATCTTTGACAGACATAAAACAAAAAAAAATACGTCAAAAATATTCAGGTGAGAGGCCACGTGAGTCTGTTACCTCTGCAAGTAGGCAGCGTTGGCTTCTGCGTACATGTCTTTCTTCAAATTATTACTGAGATCCACTAACACCTGCGAAAGAGAACACATCTTACCATTTACATGTGACCAAACCTCGAGACGCCTATTCATGTTTATTATAAGTTAATTAGCATTCTTCAAGCATAGATTTGGCAGCAACGTCTTGGTTTAGACAAAAGTGAGAACTAGACAAAAAGCTTGAAATAATTAGCTTGGATGCCAACCCGTATCTTTCGCCTTTATGGATGTCAGTTTTTGCCTGAGTCGACACAGAGAACTGCATCATTTTCAAGATTAAAAGTACAACACACAGTGCTGAATATAAAGTCCTGAATGATTTAAAATCATGACGTTTTCACAGCAGTGTTTTACACGTCACCGGGTTTTAACTTAATCAGTTTGAAAATTCCAATTGATCCAAAATAATGCCCCCTTGTTCATTCATTCATGCCAGTGATGTTAGTGACTCAGTGTTAAATTAGGTAAATTGAGATGAGATCTGGTCTTATAGTCTTGCAGGTACAGTCAAACCTCGGTTTTCGAACGTCTCTGTTCTCGACCAAATCGGTTTTCGACCAAAAATTTCGAGTTTATTTATGCCTCAGATGACGACCATAATTTGTTTCTCGAACAAACTGAGCGCACTTGAATGCACTACTTGACTCCTCTCGCCTTCCTTACATGAGGAAGTGACACTTCCTCGTGTAGCGTTCCATTACTGAGCAGATGCGTTCAATAAAGATTTTTTTTTTTTTTTTAAAGAGCGTGGTTTCGGTTTTCGAACAAATCGGTTTTCGAACAGCCTTCTGGAACGGATTATGGTCGGAAACCGAGGTATGACTGTATTATAATCTTATAGTCTTATACTTCAATATGAGTAGGCCGAATATTTTTGGGCCGGATTTTAAATAATATGCAGTACAAACATACCGGTAGTCTCAAAAATATTAAACCTTTCCATAAATTGAGTTTAAAAAAAAGTGGAAAATGCACACTTAATGTTGCTTTGAATGGTACATTTTTAATATCGAGAGCCCTTTGCACTGAAAAAAAACATTATATCAATATTTTGTTGTCTGCTTAAAACACTTTTTTGTTGGGTTAGTACAGTGGATCTTTTATACATGTAGCATCAAAACTAAAATATATTGAGAGCACATATTGTGCATATATTTCGTCCATGTTTCATGTTTGTCATTTTTTTTCCCATATCTCAAATAACCTTTTTTTTTTCATACATCTGGTAAGAAAGCGTGTGGTCCGATGTGGGCCCCCAGTAGCACGGATGAAAAGTTCTGACCCCCTTCAAAATATATGTTGGCCATACCTGATAACATTATTTGAGCCATTTATTATGAGCCAATTGAAAAATCTCCTCACACACCAACAAACAAAAATCCTTAAAAAAAAAAGGATATGCTACATATATACATAAATGATGGATAGCTTTACACATAGCAAGCTGTTTGTATCCTGAATACAGGAAAGGCGCCACAAATAGCTACTGCTAAGTCAATATTATGCGCCGGGCATTATTACATAACACATCGGCCATCAAGTCACCTTTCCTTCCAAACAAGGTGCCAGCGTCTCCATGAATGCGTAATGTTCTCTGTGAACACAAATGAAGATGAGTCGCGCTGCCTTCGCTGCCGCCTCATGGCTCATCACCTGCGCGACACAAACATTCACCGTGGTAAATCGCGATTTACTTGCACAATCATCCGTTCTGGCTGATCGTAGCGAAGCGCCTCGTGTGTTTCACCTGAGCTCCTTGAGGCAAGGGGCCACAGCTGTGAGGTCTGCGACTGCCGTACACCACCCTGCAGCCGGTCTGCAGCAAGCGCAGGCCCAGGGAGCGTCCCAAATCTCCTGTCCCAAAGATGCATAGTGGCTCCTGTTCCTGCTCCTGGGGCAGGGCCATCGCTGCTCCTCTTCGTCCGAGGGGATGCAGGGATACGTTCTCTAGCTTGCCGTCTTCCGTTACACCACCTGCCACGGTCATGTTGAAGCAGTTTTTGGAAAGTCGGTGATCCCCCCCCTGCCTTGTTATATATTGCAGTTCTGCAGCACGTAGACTTGCCTCACCCTCTTTTCTCTTGAGGTGTACAACAACATGTGACGATCCAGTTGTGTATTATGACTTGGAGATAATGGTTGAGCAAGGTGAGGTTGTTTATGACACCGCTAATCAACATCTTCCATCACGTGTTTTGGCATGTGTGTAAGATCATTTAGTTGTCTCGTTTAGTGTGACTCAACACTCCACCCTACAATCCATGCGTATACAATTTGTTTTAATTGACACTTGAGCGACAAGACAGGGGTGGTGTTATTTGGCTAGACTTTGCACAGCAATCAGATGCAATGGGAATGTGATCATCAACTTAGGATTTATACACTTCTCGTTACATATTTGCTTTCTAATGAGATTCAGAGCAAGATTTTGCATCAATAATTCGGCCACCGTAAAGATAAGAAGTCAGAGAGCGTGAAACCTCTGCCCAAGGTTTACATTCACTGTACTGTAATCTGCAAAATCAATGCGAATCGAAGCATTCTGACATCAAGAACAATGTAGTTGCATTGTGTATTAAATATGCTATTGCTATATACACACAACTCATCCTGTGTCAAACATAGCAATGAGATTTCACGAAAATAACGTATTTATTTGTCGTAAAAATAGATTTTTCAAAAATAAATTAAGAGGACATCCATCCATCCATCCATGGCTGGTGGAAGTCTTGCATTTGATTTCATTAGCTTGTGCGGGTATACCTAATGTTGTGGCTGTAAATGCATTATGGGTCCTTTTTCTTTAATATTGTTACTTGTGCTTTCTGAAAATATAACTCAGATTGAAATCAATTTCCCCATTTGGCAAAAAGGGATTCTTCTGCTTGCTTTCTTCTCTTCCCTCTCGCTTCCACTCTCGACACTGCGCCATGCTTGATATCTGGGCTCGCAGATTCATTATCATTTCAAAACTCACTCTTCCAGCCAAGCGGCTGGGAAAAGAATTTGTGCAAATTTAGTGCTCGTGTCCCCACGGCGAGCGCATTTGCAAACTTGTGACACGACACAGATGCAATGGTGCAGAAATGAAGTGTGGCACATATGTAACTGCTTCGTGTGAACACATCACTTTACTGTGTGTGTGTGTGTGTGTGTGTGTGTGTGTGTGTGTGTGTGTGTGTGTGTGTGTGTGTCCTAAAGTGGGCCAGAAGATCGGAGCCCAATAGTGTTGCATTACATCACCTTTCTCGACAATGCGCTTCTTCCATTCAGATCACAAACTGCATTTGCATACTTAGCTACATTTATGGAACGCACGCACTACATCCCCTCAGGAGATTTTACACTGAAGTCCATAACTACAGCATTAATGTCTACCTGAGGGGGGGGATCGCATCGAAATGGGAAATCATTTAATGTTTAACCTTTAAGGCATTAATTCACTTGTCGCACTGTTTCAATAGAACTGATAGATAGGAGAGCCACTTGACTCATTTATGGCTCTTCCTTAGGGCCAACTTCCTTTTCTTTACTGAATCTTTCCTAAAAATCTCACTTGTGGGTTATTTTATGTTTTTTTCATGCCACACTTCCTGCAAATTGAACACTTTCAATTTGCTGAGCAAACTCAACTGAAGTTGAAACACATGGCTCACAGCAATTCACTTCTTGTCTCAGGGGTCATATGCAATTCTGAAAATTGTGCCCAGTAGTGTAGTGACTCGATAATTGGGGCGACTGCACTCAACCGAATTGATAGATGGATGAATGATATATTGATAGATGGACAGATAGCTAGCAACAGAGCTAGCTAGCTAGCTAGCTAGCTTGCTAGTGAAAGAGAGATGGATACTCTCATTTAATCAAGTATGAAATTAACTGACCAAATTACTTTACTTTCCCTGTATTGAGAGACTTTGATAGGAATAAAAAAATGAAAGATATTTCAATGTTCCCGTATTGAGCAGCTAAAGCCTTTCTTTTTCGAGGTTTGATGTGCTTGCTGTTGGTTTCTCGGGGCACTAAAACCATTAAGTGGCCCATACAATTGGTGTGAATGGCTGTTTGTCGATATGTGTGATTGAATGGCAACCAGTAGGTGTACACACCTCGTCCCGAAAGTCAGCTGGGATACGCTCTCTGGTTCACCAGTGAACTGAATAGAATAAGCAGAAGAAAATTAATGTGGTGGGGAAGGGGGGCGGGGGGGGAAATATTTACATTCCCCAACAGGTTCAGATTGTTATCATGAGTGTCTGACAACCTTCTGGAAAGAGTCCCTGCAGAGAAAGTCGTGTATGTCAAACGTAACCGTTGTCTTGCTCCATATATCTCACAGGACACGTCTCCCTGTGGGAAGATAACAGTGCAGACACCAGTGAAAGGAGGAGTGAGCACTCTGGGGAAGACTGGAGTGCAGAATTTGATGGAACAAAGGAAGGTTGTGAGGTGGTGTGTGTGTGTGTGTGTGTGTGTGTGTGTGTGTGTGTGTGTGTGTGTGTGTGTGTGTGTGTGTGTGTGTGTGTGTGTGTGTGTGTGTTTGCACTTTTCTGGTTTGTGGTGACAAAATAAGGGTTCATAAGTGATACACGGGTCGACAAGCTATATAATAAAATTGGGTTTTTTGGGGGGTTAGGGTTAGGGTTGAGAATTTTAGGTGGGGAAAAAAAATTCAACTGGTGGCTGACACATTCTTACAGACACAGATCGGAAGAGACTTAACCGAATGGTTCATAAGAACGCGAGCTCTGTCCTGGGCTGCCAAATGGACTCCATCGAGGAGGTGACTGACAGAAGGATGCTAGCCAAGTCGACATTCATCTTGGACAGCATGTCCCGCCCTTCGAATTACACTGTAGAATCACTGAGTAGCTCCTTCGGCGCCTGACTTTTACCCCCTCGCCCAAGGAGTGCCACTTCTGTCCACAGCAATAAGACTGTTCGATTGCAGTCAATAAATATACAACATAAACACACACACGCACACAAACACCTGACAGCAGAATTTAGATTAGTATCAATTTTAGCCTTTGAGGACAAATCTTTCTATAAGGACGAATGATAATAATAATAATAATACATTTCATTTAAAAGCGCCTTTCAAAACACTCAAGGACACTTTACAATCAAAACAAGAACAATAAAACCACAGATAAAATTAAAAATAATCAAAAGGAGGAATGCATTTAAACTGAATATGCGATTTAAATAGCGATTTTAAAAAGTTGACGCCGGCAACATCGCCGTCGCGAGGAGCACTAGCCGACCCAGCCAGGCACGGGGCCCCGCCTGACAGCCGAACAGGCAGGACGCCGCGACAGCTCGACCGAGGCCAACCATGCGACGACCGACGGTCCAAAACCACTACAAATTGGGACAGGAGTGTAGGGTTTCTCCCATGACGAGAGTAAACCATAAAAACGACAGTAACCCGTTAGAAAACGCTAAAAAAGAATAATTGCGGGTGAGCAGCGGCAGCCAGACGCGCCAGCGTTCACTCAACCCGGAGATCATCGGCAAGGAAAGACTTAACGTCTTGCAACATGGCTGACAGTGACCATACCTGTTCTGTGTAAATACATCTAAACAGATACGGTTAGAGTACACTGCACCGTCTAGTGTTTTATCCCAACTTTTTTTAGTAGCAGGTCTGCTGTTTGACAAACGTTAGCTAATAATGTGCGATAACCTTGTCACTCAACGGGATGAGAACAAATTGGCATGACTACTTTTCTCATAGGATGCACACTCACACTTGTCAGGATTTGCTTCATCCTCAAACTCTTCTTTTTGCATTTGCTTCATTTTATGGGGGCCCGTGAGTGAGCTCCCAACGTGTCATTGCAGTGTATCTTTAGAATTGTGTTGTTGATGTTGACCAATGTCAGCCATCGTTCGGAGGTGGGGCCAACCACACGAGCCAGCAGCCGCAAGTGTACTGCTCTACAGGTTTTACCGACATCCAATCATTGTCATTGCAGTCTTAAAGCAGTGCTTTGTTATTTACATGGGACAATTTCGGCAAACCCCCCGGGGCTACCTTGAGCTTAGAAAATTGCCCGCCCTTGCCTCTCGAGGGGCCTCTACTCTAATGGCAGCCTGGTTGGCAATCACTGCCTTATTTCATGTTTACATTATAAACATAGATTTGCCTTTCAGAATGTGACATAGTATCAGAATACTATGATTGAAACAATCCCTGGATACTTAAAGTCAATCATGACAACAACTTTGCCCACCAACGGGTAAAATTCATTAAAATATCATGATTGGACTGCCTCGGGACTGGGTAATGGTTAAAAAAAATGTCCAGGCTGTGACATAATAATTGCCCGGATTCTTTTCTCTGTTGCTAGGCTGAGTTCATAAGGCCAATGAAAAAAAAAACAACTGGAATTTGCTTTTGGACGAGGTTGTTTGAAAGGCCAATTAGTGGCTCATCCCACTACGCCCATGGACAAAGTGTCTGTCGGAACAGGAAGTTGCCCAGACACACACTGTGAGGATTATTCGTCTGCATTTGCAGTACAGTGATCCCTTGCTATTTCGCGGTTCGTTTATCGCGGCTTCGGTGCATCGCATATTTTTTCAAACCTTTAAAAAAAAAAAAAAAAAAAAACTTTTTTTTTTAAGTCTGCAAAAATCAGTGTGTGCGCACTCTGCTCAAGCGCGAAGGTCCACGTGGGGCACATGTGTGTGTGTGTGTGTGTGTGTGTGTGTGCACGCATGAGGCACAGGTGAGTGTATGTGTGTTGCTGAGAGAAAGAGAGATAGAGAGAGAGAGAGAGGAGGCTTATAAGAACAAAAGCAGGTCTCTTTCATCCTTAATTGTCTTAATTGACTAATCATAAACACGTCTGCTGCACAAACGGATCACTGGCCTGTGTGTGTGTGTGTGTGTGTGTGTGTGTGTGTGTGTGTGTGTGTGTGTGTGCACTCTGCTCAAGCGCGAAGGCCGACGTGGGGCAATTTTTTTTTTAATACAGTATGTTTATAGGTCGCTACTTCGCGGATTTTCGTTTATCGTGGGTGGTTTTGGTCCCCATTAACCGTGATAAACGAGGGATTACTGTACTTTTCAATTTCAACAACTACTCCGTTCTAATTACAAAAGGCATGTTTTCTGCTAGGTACCAATAGTGTTTTCCTAAAGTCAGTGCAAACATTTGCCGGAAATGTATCATGTTAAAGCCATAGAGACCATGAAGTAGCGCGCTGAGACAGACGACCGCTTCTTATCATTTTTTTTCACGCCTGCTTGTTACGGTGATCGGATTGAATTTGATGCTATTAAATGTGACTTAATAGGCTTCTATACTGAGAAAATGGATAAACAATAAACAGAAGACAAGCGTCAGTATCTTCGTGCAGAATATCAAGGATACATAGACGACGAGACTCTTTCTCTTTCTGTCGCTCACGTGCGCACACACGCACACGCACACACACTGCTCTTCAAGACACGATTTCTCTGAGGGGTTTCACAAGAAACCCGGGGAGACTTTTTAAACCAACTGAGTATTTTGTGCTTACCCGCAGACATCTTTGCGACATTTAAAAGGAGCGTGCAGTGGGAGTGGATCGCATCGAGCACATACTCGCGCACCCATTTTGGAAATGTCAAAATGTATTTGCACCTGTGGAAAAGTACCTCCGCCGCTATGCCGAATCATCCCGTCGTAACTGAAGAAGACACCTAAGCGCAGCTAAACAGACAAAAAAAAAGTCTCCTTTGTGACCTTTACGGGCAACGCCGCGGCGCAGGATTGAGAATTCCACGAGGATCTCTGCAAACCTTGGATGAATATCCCATTAGCAGATATTCAGGCAGATACATGCGGGATGTTCATTATAAAGCGCATACAACGAGAGAGGAGAACGAGATGAAAGAGGTTTTCCTTTTCTGCGCCAGTCACCTCAACGGCGGATGAGGTGAATAAAACATGAGGGTTCAAGTGTTTTAGATGTGGATGTAAAGCCACGACTGGGTGTTTCATTGCGTGTCACATTTTTTTAAATGGAAATTGTGTGTATGTGGGGGTGTGGAGGGGGGCGGGGGGCGGGGCTTCTTGCATAATTCAACTACGTCTATTAATCACATACACATTTTGTCACTCAGGAAAGAGGAAGTGAAGAAAGTAAAGATGAAGAAGAAAAAGCACTTTTGTTTTCACACCAATCATAGACCCGGGGGGCATGTGCAAGCAACAAAGAGCAAGTGGATTTAGTGATGTAATAATGTCAGAAATATAGTAGGATTCAATAGGAAATGTAGGTCGCTTTAATTGGCAGGCACCTGACATATTTGCTGGTTTACTTCATTTCTCTCACAGGGCTTATGATGCATTTATCTATCCAGCATAAATATTTTTATATACATAAATAGATTGTGCATGGCAACAAGTGATTATACAAACGTGAGACCAGAGAAAAATGATACCTGTATAATCAATGAATCGTTGTTGACTGTGAATTGTCTTTTGTCATCGTGGAAACATTTGAAAAGAAGTATGAATTCAATACCGAGTACGGACCGAAGCGAGTTCTTTTGAAATGAGATTATCCTAGCGTGTGCATTCATTTTCTTTACAGACGCCTATGCTGCCGTATCAGCGCATCTTTGTATCCCCGCAGCCTCTTTCACCACTTCAACGGGATAAAACGTGACTGAATGTTTGGAGCGGTGGATATTAACTGCTAGAAGTGAGAGGCAGGGAGGAGTTGAAGAAAGAGTTACCTGAAATAAACCTGGAGATTTTCCCTCCCGTCACCAGACTCAAATTGGTCTACAATACAATTATCTCAGCCTAAGCCCGTAGCGGAATGTGGCGGTTGTGAAAATGGTTGACACAGTAAAACCTTCCAATTTGAGCACGCCCAAGGCTGCACAATGCGGAATTTGACTATTAGACAGCTACAGGAGCCTAGCGTTCAAAGCAAACATGGTGCATCATCATGTATCTGTTACGCTGCACACAAATGGAAGAAGCTGCCAACACAATTGAAGTTAATCCCAAGTGTAAATGCTTTTATATCCATCTTAAAAATACTCCCACCCCCCCTCCCATGCATCTGATCCATGTTTTTGAAAGCATTTTTTAAATTGTACGTTCTTTTACTAATTTTACGTACATTCTTTTACTAATTTTAGAAAACTACTCTACGTAACTGTGTTGTGTTTTTGCAATTAAATGTTGCCTTTTGATGCTGTTATGTAACTATGTGAAGCACACATTGTATTATACTGACGAATCAATCAGATGGTAGGAAAATGAGGAACGGCTAGCCGACCTCATGAAGACCAATTTGTACTCTTATTCAGGAAGGAAACAGCCCCATAGCCGAGATATTAGAAGTCGCATTGGCCAGCACGACGGATTCTGAAAGGCCTGAATCTGATTTGATTGGCAACAAAACACAGAGGCTCAAATCTGATTGGATGAAAAAATATGACGTATTTCGTATTTCTGGAATCAAAATGCAGCCAAGAGAAAGACCCCGGAAATTGAGACGATGGACAGTTGCCTAAAAAATTCTTGCAAATGCAAAAATATTAATACAGTCAAACCTCATTTTTCGAACGTCTCGGTTCTCGTCCAATTCGGTTTTCGACCAAAAATTTCGAGTTTTTTATGCTTCGGATGACGAACAAATTTCGGTTCTCAAACAAACCGAGCGCACTTGAATGCACCATTTGACTCCTCTCGCCTTCCTTACACGAGGAAGTGACGCTTCCTCGTGTTGCTTTCCATTGTGAGCAGACGTGTTCAGTAAACATTTTTATTTTAAAAAGAGCGTGGTTTCGGTTTTTGAACAATTTCGGTTTTCGAACAGCCTTCTGGAAAAGATTATGGACAAAAACCGAGGTTTGACTGTATATAGGTGATACATGTAGGTCACATCTTCTGACTGTATTTTGGTTGATGTAAAAGATTGGCTGTTCGGTTAAAAAGAAAAATGGCTTTATGATTGCCATAATTCTACCACAGAACTGATTATTTTATTATTTCTTCTGGGAAGAATTTTTTTTTTTTTTTAATGTAAATTGGAGGTTGACCAGCGTAACATGTTTGACTTTGGAGGTTCCACTATCACACAGTGGCCATGTGCTTTCCTCTGGAAGGAGGCCTTGATTGTCTGCTGGCCTCCTCTCACTTCCTTTCGCCCCCGGCTCACGGCGTTCTTTTTACCTCCGAATGAATGCAAATGAACAAAGGCATTTTGGCTGTGGTGCTGACAGATTAGAGATTAAAATCTCACATGTATCCATGTCATTCCATATCATCATATCCTTGACAAACAGCTGCGGTCCGCCAACGGCGTGCGGCCACGACGCTCATCTCCCCCTGTGACTGCGGGGGTAATCGTCAACCAATTACGAGGCTGAATGGGTCGAGAGGATTTTTCGCTCCGTCTCCTCAGCCGTACCTTCGCCGCAGTGAAAGTGCTGACGCTGGGAGAAAGCGCTGACGCAGAAGTGCAAGGCGAAAAAAGAATGAGAACCTCAAACTCATTACAGGTACGATTCCTTTCTGTTGGGGGTGCGCAAAAAAGGGTATGGGTGCACCTATTGACGGCGATTCGTCAAATTGTAATTGTCCATCCACTTATTTTCCTTTCATTCGAAAGTGAACAAGGCACAGGGGTAAATCTGCTAATGAGAATGGCATTTGATCTCATTAAAAGGCCCCTGTGGGATACAATGTCCCGACGTGGACCACAGATTGGTGAAAGATAATGACGTGCCAGCAGGCCTGTTAGATCAGCCGCATAGCAACGACGTTGAACGGAGGCATTGACAGCGCTGCCTATTTGGTGACATTTCACAATCGCCGTAATTGCGATGTTTAACAACCTCGCCACGATTCCCGAACAAAGACAGGAAAATGCTATTGATATACACTGGTGAAAGGACATGCTGATTCGCTCCGCTTTCATCTATAACTGCTTCAAACAACAAAGCGTATGCAGAAAAAGTGGTTGAGATTGCACGACTGTCTGTATCTTGTGTTGTGTTGTATTATTTTGTCATATTTTATGTTAACTGTTCTTTTGATGGCGGTGTGGGCACCCGCAGCGGCTCCTCTCTCTCCTGTGGTTGACATGAATGAAATTTCATCTGTGCTGTATATTGCACTTGTAGCACATTTGACAATAAAGTTGACTTGAAATTGAATTTGAACAATATTTAATTTGTTTATAAGTGAGCATTTTGGTTTATTGGTTCGATTTATTGCCGTTTGACTTGAGCAATAAGTTATGGTACTTTTACTCTGTTACATTAAACGGCATTCCATTCACAATCTTTGTTTTGGTTTGTCAATCCAACGGAACTCTTAATAGCCGTTCGCCTCCATTCGACCAATCAAATGGAGCCAGGGAGTCACATAACCGGACAGAAAGTCAATGCGACTTTAACACAGAAGCAGTTTTCAAAGCATTTTTTATTTCACTGAAAACTTGCTCAAGTGATTATGCGGAAGACTATTTTTTACTTTTACTTGAGTCAGAGTACAGTCAAACCTCGGTTTTCGTCCATAATCCGTTCCAGAAGGCTGTTCGAAAACCGAAATTGTTCGAAAACCGAAACCACGGCTCTTTTTAAAATAAAAATGTTTACTGAACACGTCTGCTCACAATGGAAAGCGACACGAGGAAGCGTCACTTCCTCGTGTAAGGAAGGCGAGAGGAGTCAAATGGTGCATTCAAGTGCGCTCAGTTTGTTCGAGAACGAAATTTGTTCGTCATCCGAGGCATAAAAAACTCGAAATTCTTGGTCGAAAACCGAATTGGTCGAGAACTGAGACGTTCAAAAACCGAGGTTTGACTGTATTCTAAAGTAACACTAGTCTTACTTGAATATCATTTATGGATACTCCACCCACCCCTGTCCAATAACTGTCCTGTGATTGGCATACGACCAGGCCATTATGAGGCCATCATTTATTTCCCCAATATACTTTTACCAGAGCGGTTAATGGCCATGAAAAGTCCTGTTATTTCTCCATAATTAGAAAATCCCGCAACTTGGACCCATTCCACATTTCTTTGTCTTGTGTTCCTCTGAAGAGAACACAAGGATACATCCTGTCAGAGCTGATAAGACGTGTTTCTGTAGGTTCGCAATAGGAGAGAGAATTATTCATTGTCTCCTACGCTAATCTCTCATGTCAAAAAATAAAAAAATAAAAATAAAGAATACACTGCTGTTTGCTATTCCGTGGGATTCTATTATGTATTACGCGGCTTTCATTTCCAAACGTGAATGTGTGCGAGTGCAAACGGCAGCCGACATCCTCGCAATAGTAAGGTACAAATATTTAGCAGGTAAATATATCATTAAAAGGAAGGATTTTGTACATTATCTCACATTCATACAAAAATTGAATTGGCATGAAAATAAAGAGCGCGGTGCTGCTATCTCTCTCTTAGTAACACACACACAGCGATACACGAGGCACATCCGTTACACAAAAGAGGGGGTGCAGTGACTCAAGGCGTTCGGCTCAAATACCTTCACTTGCACCTCATCCATCACCCTGGTGAACGAACGTTCACATTCGTTTTCAACTGCTCCAAATTCTGATTTCAAATGTCTGAGGAGGTGAAGAGCAAGTTGAAGTGCGGCGAGCCTCACATTGGCTGTGTATGCGGGTGTGTGTGTGCCACGTGTGTGTGTGTGTGTGTGTGTCAGCATGTTTGAAAGACTGATGGAAAACGGGTCCAATTAAGCTGTGCAAGGTCGCTCTGGAAGGAAAATGTCTTTTTGTGACAATGCAAATAATTGATAGCTGATATCACATCTTAGAAATTCATTGTGCGTTCATGTGTGTGTGTGTGTGTGTGTGCGTGCAACATGACATGATGTTCTTTGAAAAAAACCAGGGCATGCACACATGGGTAGCTGGAATGAATATGAAAATCACGCAGTCAATGGTGACGTGTGCACTATTGTGAACTACAGCAAATGAATGTGTCATAGGGTGTTGCACGACTTCGGATTTTTTTTAAGATGAAATTAATATGATGAAAGTCGAGTCGACGAGTTGCTGAACGTGTCATTGATACTTTTTCTATTCAGGGGTTGAAGTGAGACTCATTTTCAGCCCCAGAGTTTCAGGGCTCAGACCAGCCCACTTAAATTCACAAATGAATTTGAATAAAGATGCACCAAAAAAAAGGCTTTCCCATCATGCTTTGCTGCCATTCCAAGTAATACTTGTGACTTTGTTATGCTATTTTTGTACAGACAGGCTGTAATATAGTTTATACCGTTGTTCCAGTTAGGTATGAAAGTTTTGCGATTTTCTGTATAAATTATTGTGCCTTGGAGACACCTTTAGTCACATAGGTGGCCATATATAATCCGATGACCAATTGCCTGCAACAGTAGTAGTACGTTTGAACGTCGCTGAGTTGGATACATAAGTTGTATATACACTTTATTTACTGTTTTCAAAACCGTTCCATGGGCAAGGAGTAACTAATGACCAGGCTGGGAATTATCCAGAATGACCAGATTACCCAATCCGGGCCCCTGGTCGCATCAGTCAATATCCACTGCCAATGTAAATCCAATTTATTTGCACTGTATTTATTTTGATGCAACATACACATGAGAACACAAGAGCAGCAACATAGCCTGAATGAAGACTCGTGTGCTGTCATGTGGTGGTTAAAAGAAATCCTCACACTCCGGGTGCTTGCCACTGGGACTGCTATGTAGCGTTTGCACAATTTGGCCAAACAGGGGAAAGGTGTCCTCATTCTGGGCTCACCACAGCTGCAGGTTTTGCCGTGTTTGCAAATAATCAAGGACACCGTCCTGCATGGTCAAAAAGTTGTTTAAAATATTACAAAAGTTTTTTTTTTTTTTTTCTCCATACTAGTTCTCGCTGACTTACCAAAATTGTTCCTTCAGAAGTACGAGACAATTGAAATTTGTGAAGGTGATGGACTTATTTCATTCAAACACTATCTGCTATTCCTTAAGCTAAATACACGTCATGCTCTAAATATTATTTTGCAGTAGTAAAGTCAACCCGTCAACTAGTGGACAAATCATCTAGTCTGTGCGAGCGTTGCAAATATTTATGTGCCATATAGCTCTTTTTTTTCTTTTTAACATACTTTAGGTTGTATCGATATTTTGGAATCATTTTATTTTCCATGAGCCGGAGGAATAGTCAGTTTGATGCAGCCGGCCTTGTGAAGGGCAGATAAATTGAATATCCTGTTCAAATGTGCATCAATTGCACTTTATGAATGTGAGTGTATGAGATATTTGAATGAGCGTCTGTGTGCGTGTGTGTGTGTGTGTGTGTGTGTTGGAAGGTTAATTGCTATGTGACCAAACTGAGAGCAGTGACTTCTGACCTGTCGATGGTCGAAAGTGGCCTTGCAGAAAAGGCAAATGCATAATGACTTTGCATATACCCTTGCTGATACCCTTCAACTTTAGCAGAGTGAAGGTTTCCTTTGCTGTAGAGCTGGCGTGTAGAACATTTGAGAAGAATGGGGGGAAAAAAATAAACTGGGACTTGACGGGTGTTTTGTGCATAATTCATTTTACAGTTGATTGTGGAGATGAAGGTTGAACAAAACGTATTCCAAGATTGCTTGATAGGTCCTCATTAAGGTCACTGGTGACATGGGGCCTTGAAATATGTCTCAATGTGTCATGTAAGCGTTGGCGAGTCAGGAAGGAAACCGTGAACACAAATCCCTTTGGCATTTTCCTGGTCATGTATCCTGCCAGGTCGCTTAAGAGATTCCAATAAAGAGCTGCAAGAATGTCCAAGAGTGTAATTAGTCTTTGACTTACTCTGCCATTTATTGGTATTCAAGTGCAGCGATGACGTGTGTTTGTGCAGACACGTGACATTTAACTACACCGATTCTAAAACACGCATGGCAGGTTAAAGCAGGGGTCTGCAACCCATCCATCCATTTTCCGAACCGCTTCATCCTCACTAGGGTCGCGGGGGGTGCCGGAGCCTATCCCAGCTGGCTTCGGGCAGTAGGCGGGGGACACCCTGAATTGGTTGCCAGCCAATCGCAGGGCACACAAAGACGAACAACCATCCACGCTCACACTCACACCTAGGGACAATTTAGAGTGCACAATCAGCCTGCCATGCATGTTTTTGGAACGTGGGAGGAAACCGGAGCACCCGGAGAAAACCCACGCAGGCCCGGGGAGAACATGCAAACTCCACACAGGGAGGCCGGAGCTGGATTCGAACCCGGTACCTCTGCACTGTGAAGCCGACGTGCTAACCACTGGACTACCGGGCCGCCCCGGTCTGCAACCCAAAATGTTGAAAGAGCCATATAGGACAAAAAACAAATGTGTCGGGAGCCGCAAAAAAATAAAAGCCCTCTATAAAACTTACAATGAAGGAAAGACATGCTGTATGTATGTAGAAGACTGGACTGTCTCAGAATTGCTTATGTCATTCATTCCTTTGTTGTGTGTTCACAAACGCCCCCATAGAATTTATTTTGTGATTTCCTCGCTTGATTTTTTTGTTTTGGTGCATGATTTTCGCTTTTCATACTGTCTGTGAAGTGATCATGAATTTCCATTTTTCGGAGGCTGTCTTTGAACGCCTCTCGAGTCGAACGAGAAGAGAGATGGCACCGAGTCGGACGCAGACGTGTCTGTGTTTGTCGAGGCTGTAAAAAGCATAGATGAAGTGTACGTTTTAAAAAACCAACACCACAGCTCTCCTTTTTCGGAGCTGCCACATATGTATCTATATCTATTTGAGCTATATTAGCCTTTTTTATAAAGCTCCAGGGAGCCACTAGATGTCGCTAAAGAGCCGCATGCGGCTCTGGAGCCGCGTGTTGCCGACCCCCGGGTTAAAGGAGCACTTTAAATTGTCCTTAGGTGTGATTGTGAGCGCGAATGGTTGTTTGTCTATGTGTACCCTGCGATTGGCTGGCAACCGGTTCAGGGTGTCCCCTCACCTACCGCCTGAAGATGGCTGGGATAGGCTCCAGCACCCCCCGCGACCCTTGTGAGAATCAGCGGATTAGAAAATGGATGGATGGGTGGACTGATGGATGGATATTATATGAAGGCATGAATAGAAGGCATTGTAAGCCTGATGTTGTCCTATTTGTCATGTCTCAATACATCCAAACACAGTCGTCATGTCCTAAGGACTACCAGTAAATGTTAATATTAGTCATCCAAAATCTTCCTTTGCATAGGTATGCGTTTGTGCTTGCGCGCGCGCCTTTCACAATGCCAGTGCCACAGAGGATTTGTGTGAAAGCTGTCATAGAACATGAGGATCTGAAAATAGACATTTCCCAAAGGGGGAGGAGAAAGGGGAAGCAAGGGAAAGATGGTTGAGTAGGTTCACGTTTGAGAAACAAAACGCCGCTATTCTGGGTCAATGACAAAGATTAATTATAGATTAGAGCTGGCGGTACACATTTACACAAGTACACATGCATGCACGCAAAAACACCTCCGCACATTTTATACAATACCTTGAGGAGATTGTGAAAAGCCTCTTGTCGTCGTGTTGTAAACGGGGGAACATTTGCCAGAGATTCTGCACGAAAAAAAAAAAAACAAGGCCTTGAGCCAAAGTATTTATCTGCATTATAAAAAGTGTCGCATGACACCAACATAATTTGATTGTGTACTGTGCACAGCAGCGTTTTTCCACAATGTACAATAGTTTACTTCATAAACAACAAAGTGAGTAAATAACTAGCACAAAAACTTATCAAGAAATCAATTGCTTGGGGCACAAAAAATATATATATATATATATATATTTTATATATAGAATATATATACTGTATATACATATATATTTATTTATTTGAGGCGGCCCGGTAGTCCAGTGGTTAGCACGTCGGCTTCACAGTGCTGAGGCACCGGGTTCAAATCCACCTCCGGCCTCCCTGTGTGGAGTTTGCATGTTCTCCCCGGGCCTGCGTGGGTTTTCTCCGGGTGCTCCGGTTTCCTCCCACGTTCCAAAAACATGCATGGCAGGCTGATAGTGCACTCTAAATTGTCCCTAGGTATGAGTGTGAGCGTGGATGGTTGTTCGTCTCTGTGTGCCCTGTGATTGGCTGGCAACCAATTCAGGGTGTCCCCCGCCTACTGCCCGAAGACGGCTGCGATAGGCTCCGGCACCCCCCGCGACCCTAGTGAGGATAAAGCGGTTCGGAAAATGGATGGATGGATTTATTTATTTGAATTTGATGGGATTTTGAATTCTCCCTCCTGCAATTCAAATTTCAATTGCAATCCTGCTTCCTATTTGCCACCGCAAATCAAATGCCATGTGCGTTTTGCCTCCGCGCGCTCATTTTTCGGACCTCGTGTGATTGTTTTGGGCTCGGCAGAGCACTGGAAATTGCAATTCTCTTCCAAGTTGCCTGGGAGTGCTGCTGAGGGATGCTGTTGAAAGACAAATGGTGGGCTACAAGAGCTGTAAATACGTCAGCGCAAACCACAGCATATCAGATCAATCCCTCGATACAACATAAGCGTACTCGAGGGCAATGACTGAAATGTTTTTTTGATTATTGTTATCATTTGTATTTTTTTTTTTTTTAAAGCAAAACGCTTGATCCATCACCTCTTATATGTGAGCATGTTTTTTCCTTGTTGGAATTCAAACTGTGCTATTATGTTTCCTCTGTCGATTCTTTCATTTGTGCCTTTGTGGGTCGAAAAGGCGGAATGGGAGGAATATAGGATTAGGTGACATACAATGGGATGAAAAGGAATGCCATGATGGGGAAAGAAAAAAAATCGATTCTTCAATACTTTTAGCTTTTACTGATTTTCTGCAGGTTGCCCTCTTTATTGTACATGCATTGGAACCCATCCCTTTTGAATTTTGGGTGAGAGACAGAGCGCACCTTGGACTTGTCACTTGCAGAGCACCCAGTGGGAGGAGCTTCCATTACGCTAACATACTTGATTTTCCTTCTTTGAAGCCTTGTATCTCATGAACTACAGGGTCAGTCTTAACAAAAAAACAAAAAAAAGGTATTGTTGGAATGGTAATTCAACAAAGAATCCAATCCACGAAGAGGATTGGTGCAGATTTTAGTAACTTGACCTTTTAACCTTGAAATTGACCTTGCGGGTCACCTGACCCGAACAAAAGGTCTCCATGAAAAGTAATCGCTTAAGTTCTCTAAAACAAATAAAAGTTTCCTTTTGTTGTTGTTGTTGTTTTGCAGCAATAAGGAGTCAAAGTATCCGTACCATCATATTTGCAATGAATATTCATTTGCGATTCATTGGAAGCTGAATATTCATCAGTAGACCACTGCATCTCGTCTGTATGCACTGTATCTCTGAATGTTTTGTTTTTCTTTTTCTTTCACCGTTCAGCATGGCAATGACCCGAAGGGTACTTTCAAATACACTAAAAAAAGAAATTAAAAAAAAGAAATGTTTTGGAATGGAATTAGTTTTCCATCTATCCATTTGCTGTTGGGCGTCTTCTCATTCGGATCGCAGGTGAACTGCAGCCTCTCCCATCTGACATGGTTCCGTGGTCAATTTGAGCAAAATCTTGTGAGAAACGCAGCCACTGAAAGTTCAGACCGAAGGATGCTGATGTTATTTTGTCAAGCGTGTATGTAACAGTCACTTGCTCTTCCTTTTTGCGCAAATTGCTCTGCTTCCAGTATATTTGTTGAGGTGCGAGCGCAGTTACATCAACTTTATCAAGGGAAGTACTCCTTCTGTGCGACAGATGGATCAAATTCTTCTCACAACCCCCCCCCACCCCCGCCCACGTCTCGCCTTCCACTTCCTGGCCCTGTGACACCATTCCTAACGGAGCCTTTTCTAATCCCTCGCCAATTCCCTTGCGCTCACTTCACTTCTTCGGAATTCTCCTCTCTCTCTGTCAGCGTACGGCGGCTTCTGGCTGCAGGGTCTGTGTGCGCGTGTGAGTGTGTCTGTGCATGAGCGCAGAGAGAGAGAGAGAGAGAGAGAGAAAGTGAGAGCGAGGAGAGAGACCTACGAGAGCTTTCCTTAATCCCAGGTAAGTGCAAAGCTTTTCTGTGGGAGAATTTCATTTCATCACCTCTCATCCTACACGCGGAGAAGCCGGATAGGAGTTTTCCTAGTTATGAATCCAATAACTAGTGTCGTATGTGTGTGTGCCTATGTGTGTATGTGCGCGTGCGGATGAGAAAGAGAGAAGGAGTTTGGTGGGCTGTTTATGGGAGTGAAGGTTACTTGAATACATTCAAACTGAAGGTTAAACGGAAAGGGACACAGAAAGGTGGGAACAGGTGCGGCGTGTGTGCACGCGTGTGTACGTATGCATGCATGTGCGTCTGTGCGCATCTGTGAAAGGCAAAGTCAAGGTGGCTTCGTGTCGCACGATCACACTTATCGTCTATATTTATGCATAACAGGAGTGTATTGGTGTATGAGCACGCTTGCTCTTTGAAATGCATTTTTTTACTGCGCGTACACACACACACACACACACACACACACACGCACACACACTGCACTCCCAGACGCTGCATCTGGGTAGTCTTTTGCACATTGAACTCAAGAGCTGAGGTCAGCCCGACATCATTTAAGGTCACCATGGCGACCAGATTAAATTAAAGGCCTGCTTGATAGCCGCAGCTTTCCACATTAAAAACACACCCCAGCACACGCCCGGCACATTAATCAAAAGAGGCAGAAGACGTAATGTGCATTAAAGCAGCTTGCTTGTCCAAACAGTAAGAGCCAAAGTAAACGTTGAATGAAAGCGAGGCGAGAGCAGACCGACCAGAAAGCAGCTGGGAGGATGCAGTTGAGACTGATGCAATTAAAGTGGAGGCTGGAACTGGTCATTGCGCTGGTCTTCTGGCTCCACAGTCTGCTGCCACTCAGAAGACGGGCAACATCGGAGTCTGGCGTGTGCCTAATTAACAGCCAATGTGACTCTTTGTTGACAAAATGGAAGCAAGCATGGAAAAGGACAGAGCAGATGCTGCTTATCCGCACGCCATACAGAGAACAAGACTTCCAATCGAAAGGTGAGGATGATGGTGATGATGCAGAGCGGATGTTCTCTGTACTTCTTCCAAGTGGGAACCGTCTAAATGGTTTAAAATCCTGATAAAAAGGTTGGGGTGGGTTTTTTTTGTGGTTAGCGCATCCTGCTCACCGTTTCCGAGGTTCTGGGGTTCAAATCCGTATCAGTGTGAATGCGTGCCCTGCGATTGATTGGCGACCATCTCGGGTGTCTCCTACCGCTCGCCCAAAGTCAGCTGTGATTGGCTCCAGCCGACCCACATCCCTTAGTGTCACAATTTTGTCCCACCGTTCACCTGTGTCCTCTCCCAGTATTTTTCCACTCACCACACGAGTCAAGTCAATGTTATTTCTATTGTGGAGATGTAGGAAATGCAGAGGCGAGGAGACAAAGACGATTCATGTCACTCTACTCTCCAAAACTGAATGTTCTCATCGCAAGCAGAAAGCTACTCCCTTTCAACCCCATCCCAGAAAAAATGTCAACTCCCTCCCGTCCCTTTTTTGCTGCAGGTTCCTGGTGGATGTCTCTGCCTTGTGGGTCACCGCAGTATTACGTTCGTTGATAACAGAAGTTATCTTAGGGCACTTTACACTTTGAGCAGGTCAAGAAACGCACTCCTCAAACATGAATGCGGTCATATATGAGAAAACTAACTGAAACCTCTGCGATTGGCTGGCAACTGGTTCATGGTAACCCCCGCCTACTGCCCGAAGACGGCTGGGATAGGCTCCAGCACCCCCCGCGCCCCTTGTGAGGATAAAGCGGATCAGAAAATGAATGAATGAATGAATGAATAACTGAAACCTGCATTGAGCAAGCACTTGGCAACAGAGGCATGGAATAAACTCCATCGAAAGAACAAACTAAGCTTTGTGGGGGCAAAAATCTGCCTCGGTTGGTTCGTTTGAGATGGAGAGACAAAGAAGAGGGACAGAGGTTATCGAGGATCGAAGGGTTGATTCGTCAGTGGAGCGATAAGAGAACAAATAGGCACAACAACAGTGATATCACAGTCCAAGTTGCGACTCTAAAGCTCTCCCTTAGAGATAAGGTGAGAAGCTCAGTCATCCGGGAGGGGCTCAGAGTCGAGCCGCTTCTCCTCCACATCGAGAGGAGCCAGATGAGGTGGCTTGGGCAGCTGATTCGGATGCCTCCTGAACGCCTCCCTGGTGGCATATCCCGCCGGGAGGAGACCCCGAGGGACGACCCAGGACACGCTGGAGAGACTATGTCACCCAGCTGGCCTGGGAATGCCTCGGGATCCCCGGGGAGAGCTGGAAGAAGTAGCTAGGGAGAGGGAAGTCTGGGCTTCCCTGCTAAAGCTGCTGCCCCCGCGACCCGGCCCCGGATAAGCGGTGGAAGATGATGATGGATGGATGGATGGATGGAAGTTGCGACACACCAGAGCACGGGTGTCAAACTCATTTTTTGTCGCGGGCCACATGGTAGTTACGGTTTCCCATGGAGAGCAGTTATGAATTTTGAGAAACCATATCAGTGTTTAACCATCTCCACATATTACATACACAGCACAACAAATAGATAGCTCGGTTTGACATCAGAAGTCAAGAATAATGGATTGTTCAAACATTGTATTTATGACATTATATACGACAATTCGACATTTTGGTTCAGACTTTCGGAAGCATCAAGGAAGTTGACATGCTTGAATTTCTTTCGCGGGCCACGTAAAATGATGTGGCGGGCCAGATCTGGCCCCTGGGCCTTGGCTTTGACACATGTGCACCAGAGCGATCTGCTGAGCCAAAATTCATTCAAGACTATTTGTTCTGAAGCTAACTCGCCGCGTTCGCATAATTGAGGATTATACTGGGGGCTGCGATCTTGACATCATGGATGCCTTTTCATTGGCCATACGATTTTCAGATTCACACGGTGACATTTTGCACCTCGCAAGGTGAAGAATATCCACCATCGTTTCCAGACGATAACAAACAGAAACGTGAAGTCACACGGAATACCAGGAATAGGGGAGAGATAGAAAGACAAAGAGAATGAGGTTAGTAACAGTTTATAAAAATGAGGATAAGGCGAGAAGGACAGAGAGGAGAGGAAGGCAAGCAGGGTGCATCAATGGAGATCCCTGGCCTCTGGCAGGCGAACTAAGAGATGAGCCAGGACAAGCCTGTAATCCCTCAAAAGAAGCTTCATCATAAACGAAGGGGAACGTTGTAAGTTCACTCTTGAATGGAAGAAGATTCGGCAGTCATTTTGCACCAACTGGAGCCTTTTCACCAACTTACTTGGGCAAACTACAGTCAAACCTCAGTTTTCGTCCATAATCCGTTCCAGAAGGCTGTTCGAAAACCGAAATTGTTCGAAAACCGAAACCACGCTCTTTTTAAAATAAAAATGTTTACTGAACACGTCTGCTCACAATGGAAAGCAACACGAATGGAAGTGACGCTTCCTCGTGTAAGGAAGGCGAGAGGAGTCAAATGGTGCATTCACGTGCGCTCAGTTTGTTTGAGAACTGAAATTTGTTCGTCACCCGAGGCATAAAAAACTCAAAACCTTTGGTCGAAAACCAAATTGGACGAGAACCAAGACGTTCGAAAACCGAGGTTTGACTGTATTAGGAAAGAAGTTGCAAGAATCGAATCGAGTTTTTGTCAGCCACAGCCACCTTATTGCAAACCGCAGGGGTTCCACAACAGCAATCAAACTGTTCTTCATGTTCTCATGCGAGACGCTTCGACATTTTCTGCTATCCAAGTTGCACAAATCGCATGATGATACGTCGATCCCTTCGACTTTCCGGAAACATGTCACAATACAACTTTTTTTTTTACTTGTGTCACTGTTATTCCAATTTCTGAAGTTTCAATGGAACACACAATGGAATCATTCCTATTGGCCCAGAATTAAACATGCTATCCTCCCATCAACTTCCATTATTCAACATGATCCATAATGTAGCCTGTCAGGACGACCATCATTTGATTGCAAAGGAACACCAAGGTTGTTTTTTTTATTTTGCGGAGAGCAAATCCAAAAGTCTTGTTTATCTTCCATGTTACCTTCGAGGCTCTGTGGTTTGGTCATCACACTTTGGACTGTGTACTCCACTTAAAGACATTTTTTTTCCCTCATATGTGACATTTATGACCTTCAGACATGTTTGGATTGCTAAGCACAACTTCAACTGCGTCCATGAGCCTGCCAGGCATCAGCGTGAATCCTTCCTGAGCGCTGAGGGGCCCGCAGCCAGGCCGGATAAGGGCCTCCCCAAAATGAGCATATGAGCGCACTGATAGCTCCCCGTACTTTCATCTGCCCACCCGCTGCACGCTTGTTGGGCATGACGGTGGGTGGGGGATACCCTCTGCTCTCCCTAAAACCACATTTAATCTCAGGCATCGCCGCTTTGAAGTACAACAGCTAAAGTTGGGCGTACTCTGGGGTGTTCTCGCTTGTTTGACTCAAATTAGCTGAACAAAGTGCAATGTCTTGTGTCCAGTGGGACGGACCAAAGCAGGGTTCTTCTATTATTTATTCAGCTCCGCTGCTATTTCACTAAATAGTCAAAGTCGCCATATCAAACCACCTGTCTGTAGTCACAAACGAGAAAAAAAAAAATGGTCATGTGATTTCTACCACCTCGTCACAGCGGTGCCTTTTGATCTCAGGCATCACATTTATAATGATGCCTTTACAAAGGCAAACGGTGCTGGAACACATGCATGCGAACGCACACATGAAAACACACCGACGCACCCACGCAGTAACGCACGCAAAAAGAAAACGTACGTCGAGTAAGCTGCATATCCAAAGGGCGTGCAATTCTCAACGTGTCTGTTAAATACTGTTGAAATTAGAGCGGCTTCTGTGCAACCTGATAAGAAAGTGTGAAATAAAAAATAAAAATTTAAAAGACACAATACTAATTTGCATTTTTTCGGTGATGGCAGTGACACTAAAGTTCTATTCTGTTCTATTTTATTCGACATGTATACTTGGAATATATAATAGTGCAAAAATAATAATAATAATGGGGTGGCCCGGTGATCCAGTGGTTAGCGCGTCGACCTCACAGTGCAGAGAATGTGGCTTTCCTTTGTGGAGTTTGCATGTTCTCCCCGTACCTGTGTGGGTTTTCTCCGGGTACTCCGGTTTCCTCCCACATTTCAAAAACATGCATGGCAGATTAATGGAACACTCTAAATTGTCCCTAGGTGTGAGTGTGAGCGCGGATGGTTGTTCGTCTTTGTGTGCCCTGCGATTGGCTGGCAACCGGTTCAGGGTGTCCCCCGCCTACTGCCCGAAGGCAGCTGGGATAGGCTCCAGCACCCCCCGCAACCCTTGTGAGGATAATGAATGAATGAATAATAATAATAATAATAATAATAATAGTGTAAATATGTCATTTTAATGACCACTTATTTTGTTTAGAATGAGCATTTGATATCAATATCAATTCACAGAGCAATTTGCAATTGTCGGAAAATGTCGTGGTTTTTTTTCGTTATTTGCCGTTGTGTTTGCACCACTTCTTTCAGGGCCACCTCTCTCCACTTCTCATCATCGCCACAAAATACAATATGACATGAAAAGGCAACACTACAGGGGGACATTGGCAGGGAGGGCCTGCGCATACGACCCCATGATGCCGACGCTGCCTCGGCATCAAAAGGTTGAGCGCACACCGGAACACCATGTGGTCCTTTTTATCTTTTGGTCTTTTTCACAAGATGACGTTTCATATCGTAGTAGACACTATAATCTTTTTCCACACCTCAGCCTGTACTTACACCACCAAGCACGCACAACCAAAAAGGAACCTGAATCTTCTTCCCTCTATTGGATGCTCATATGTTCTCCGTATTTCTCTCTTGCTCCTAAAATTCTTTCTTCCCTTACACAAACACACCTCCGAGAAATTATGGCATAGAACCCCCACTGGTAAATTTAACTTCCATTTACATTTAGACGACGGAATATTTCATTTCTTTCAAGCCAGCGTGTAAAAACCAATATGCACGCGGCTGAGGCCGCACAGCATGTGGACATACGCAACTGTTTTGTGACGTTTTTATATTGGCTCCAATGTGTGCGTGTGCGCGCACGGAGACATACAACGCGTTCCCTCTGAAACACGCGCACACCCACACATACACTCGGCAATAAATCTCAATGTTCACCCATGGACGAAAGCACAGATGAGAGTGGTAAATCCTAATACCACTTCCCACGTTCTGTTCTGCGTGCTCACAAGTGGCTCAATACCCAGCTGATGTTATCTTAGCATCTGTAATATCTCCGATTCGATATGTTGCGCTCATCATTGAAATTAGACCCATAGGAAATGTGCAAATGGAATCGATACGTTTCAAGTTCAAATCGTCACCCTCATTCAGCCTTTTTGTCTACGCAATAATAGCACGAACATTTTAATATTGTTTACTGTTATCCATTCAGGGTACAGATGCCACCCTATAAAAAATATCTTTTTTTTTGCAGCCAATTGTAAGGCATATCCCGTGTTGACCAAGGGTGTCCAAACGCTTAGCTTGGGTTCTAGTAGGCGGTGGGAGTAAAAGAGCAGGTGATGATCTGCCTGGGCAAGTCTTATGTAACTCCAGAAGCCAGTTGAAACCTCTTGCTCAAACAAAAAAAGTCCAGTTGTCACACTGTTTTCCAAATAAGATCCTCAACTCAACTGTATTTATAGAGCACTTTAAAACAACCCCTGCTGTATACAAAGTGCTGTACATGGAGCAAATATCATATGCACAACAATAAACAAATAAAAAGAAGACAGTAGAAAGCACAAAAACAGTCAGCTAAGATCAAGTCTGAGTCATGCCAAGTCAAAAGCCAAAGAATACAAATGAGTTTTGAGACGAGTTTGGAAGATGGGCAGCGAGGGGCTTGCCGAATGTTCATTCCAAAGAGAGGGACCGACAACGGAAAAGGCTCGATCAATCCCCTCCGAGCCTCCACTTAGTTCTTGGTATGTCTAATAATGTCTGGTCCGCAAACCTGAGGCACCCGCAGGTGTGTAGGGGCGGAGGGGCTCAGAGAGGTAAGGTGGAGCGAAGGCCATTTAAAGATTTGGAAACAAATAATAGGGTCTTAAAAAGAACTCTAAAATGTATCGGAAGCCAGTGAAGGGATGCCAGAGTAGGAGTGATGTGCTCCCTCTGACGAGTGCCAGTCAAGAGGTGCAGAGCGTGCCTGTTAAGTCCTAATTACCCCATGGGGATAAATAAAGTTTCCTGAATCTAAATCTGAAAAAGTGCTCATGAGAAAGGAGAGGTTTTACTTTAGCCAACTGCCCATAGTGTGCTTATTGCAAGCTGTCAATCTGTCCCTCAAATTGAAGTTTACTGGAAAGCGAAATTAGATTTAATCATTGTCTATTTCAACACAGATGTTCAAACAAAACCATGTCATAGCTTGAAAGCCAAAATTGAGCCAACATAAATTTGCATTGATGTATCTTTCCTTGTTGCAAAAGAAAGCCCTGGCTTGGCATGGTGCATCCTTTAGGTCTATTTTAGTCACCCAACAACTTTCCATTCCGTAGTGCCCTCCCCTCACCATATACACAATGAATGGGTTCATCAACGGTACGTTGCACGCTGCAAAGCGCGGCGTGAAAGGAGTTTTATGCCGTGAGTTTGAATGATTACGACCCATTTGACTCTAATTTGACAAGCCACCTGTCTACGCTATAGTCAGTCTACTGCCCAAAGTCTGCTCCATATCACCATAACCCTAAACAGACCAAGCGGTTTGGAAAATAAATGGATGGACTGACATAGCGCTGTGCAAAAACAGCATCTCTTACTACGAATCTGACATTTAAGTATCGGAATGCACGAGGTAAGTCCAGAAGACATCAAGGGGTCGGTCGTCTGCAGCCATGCATGGCGAGTTTCGATCCCACGGGGGCTCTTTGGAGGGGATCAGGGACACGCATGTATCATCGCTCACACACACTCATCCCAGCTTCTGGATCCTAATGGTGAATGTGACTCTTCAGCACAATGCCTACGAAAGCAATATGCAGCAGCCCGGCTGCAATATTTCTGCAGCTTATAAGCAGATACAAGAAGGGAAGAGAGCCAGAGGCAGCAACTGGGGAAAACAGATACCACCGTGATTTTTGCCCGACCCCCACACCCTGACTCTCCTTTTTCTGCATGGACTGTACTGCCTCATTTCCAGCGGTAATGAGTGCAGCAGGAGCAGGCAAAGAGCAATGAAGAGAGGCGGTACTTAAGGGAATTGGAGTGTTTAAAATATATCTAAAGGTTTCCTCTTGTGGATCACAAGTGCAAACATCCACAACCAGCCTCACAACTCTTTTTCATGTGTAGTCAAAGATACGCCAGCGGTGTGTCTGAGTCACCTGATCTGTGTCTTGAACATGAACATGAACACAAATTCAAGTGAGAATCCTTTTCTTTTTCATCAATCTGCAGGGGGGTTTTTATTTTTTATTTTTGCTCATGTCATTTGCATTGTTTAGGTTGCACTCATTACTACTGGGATGTTCACAATGGCTCTCGGGCCCATCGAAAATACATCGCTGAGAAAGGCTTAAGTATATGAGACATGAATTAGACATTAACTAAAGCAGAAAGGAGTATGAAGGGAAATTCCTTTTTCCCAGGAGGAGGGAGGGTTATTAAAAAAAACAAAACAAAAAGACACAGAAGCACTATGTACGTAAAAACAAAAAAATGCATTCAGTTCTTGTAAAAACGGTAACTATGACCTCAAAGTTGGCATTCGAAGAATATCAAAAGAAAGTAAACGAGTTTCAATTAAATGGTTAACATGAACGTCTTTTTCATCATGTATTTATGACAAACTGATTCTAAACCCAGAAAGTGTTTAGAATCAGTTTGTCATACAGAAAATGTCCTTCCACTAACTTTAAAGGAAGAACATGATGCCATTGTTCCACTAATTAATTTTAATCTCAGTACAATGCTTGTGAAATGCTTTGGTCGAAATCAAGAAAAACAACATATTTCTCATCTTCTGTACAAAGCCCAGTTTAGAGAAACTGGGTTTGTTTGCAAATAAACTGCTGCTCTCCCCGTTAGACCTCGACTCATGGCTGTGCAATGGCAATGGTGACTTTGACTATGTTTACATGCAGTGCAATCCTTGGGTTAATGTCAAAATCCCACTTTTTGAAAAATTCGGGGTATGAGAGGACAGTTACTGCCGCATACAAGGTCGTTGGATTATTCCTGATCGAAACAGACGACGTACAGATAATGTCGCGACAGCAAACGGACATAACTTCCTCTTCTTACTTTCTGCCATCAAGAAAACACATTCGATATTCGGCTTAGAAAAGGCGCAACCCAGGCTTCTTATTTTGGGTTTTTTTAAACCCGAATAAGAACATATTTAGGGTTTTACACGTTGACATGGCCTTTCAAAATGCAAATTTTGACGATATCCAGAGTTTTGAAAGGGTTATTGACTGCCTATTGATCGTCTTTGTGTTACCGTGACAACTGTTGAATGGGCAACATGTCTGCTGGATAAAGTACAGCATTCCAGAAATATATGTCTGAACCGCAGTTGAATCGGGAGCAAGACGAGACCACCAAACGAGTCGTTGAGTCCTGGTCAAAACAGACTGTTACTGAATGTTTATTCATGGACTTTGAGTCACTTTGCCGTTCTTTTGAATGTTTTCTTGGGTGCTAAACCAATCGGATGTGAAGTGGTTGGGACAGACGACGCCATCGGAAGCTGGGCCTATTCCAAATGCAGACAAAATAAATGCACTTTGCTGTGACGTAATCAAGAGTGACGATTTGTGCTTCGGACACCCTTGCAGCTCTGCTTATGTTTTGGTTTTGACATTTCTGTGGAGTCCAGGGGTGCCCATTACGTCAATCGTGATCGACCGGTAGATCCATCGATCGGTCGCGAGGGGTGTATAGGGAAAAAAAAAAAAACCAGACAGTGTCTTTGTGCATGTTAGTAATATATTTTTTGTGTTAATGCACACTGCACCCTAATCATCCTATCAGTCTCATTGTCACAAAAGCATTAAAAAAATAAAATAAAATAAAGCAGGTAAATCTTTCACCTACGGTGGCGCTTGACTTGCGTCATGGAAGTTGTTAGCGCTCAGCAGTTGCAACTTGTGCTGTTGTTGGAATGTTTTATAGAAGAATGAAAGAAACTTTATGGTCATAAAAAAACGCACCAGAATGCAGATTATTCATCCATCCATTTTGTTTTTTACAGCATGAGTCTATCACAGCTGACCTTGGAAGAGAGGTTGGGCACACTCTGGACTGGTGCCCAGCCAATTGCAGGACAGTAAAAGATTCAGTCGTTGGAATATAATGATATAAAGATAGCAAAGATCAGATGCCACTGTGGCGAATGATGATCATTTCTCAGTCTGACATGTGGTCTCACATCACACAGCACAACTCACGCCAATAAATAACAATGACATCACTCGACATTTGTACAGAGCACAAATGTCGACTGTTCAGTCTACTATCGATTCATTCTTCATCTTTTCTCGTGTGCAGCTTGAGCAGGAGAAGGACTTCCCGGATGCGTCGAAAGACAAAATTGAGAGCCGTCACACACTCGCTGGCTTGCAGCAGCCTTGCTTTGAATCACACTGCGTCTAGCTGGGAGGCCACTTGCTCGAGCTGTAATGCCAGCTTCAAAGAGCTGAGGCTTTGGAAAGCTGGCGACTTGGACCTGACTTGCCCTGACCTTGAGCACATGAAAGACTTGGCAGAGAAGTACAAGGACTACGAGGTTACTACAGTGTAGTAAGTGGAACTCTAGAATGTGTTCCCCCTGGAGCAAATGTCCATCTAGCCGACCATTTTTGAAAGCATTTACGATCGTGAGGAACATGGTTGAACTGAAGCCTATCCAGTTGACTTTTGGGGAGAGGCAAGGCACACCCTGAACTGGTCGACAACCAATCACAGTGCACGCGGCTCAGGCTTCGTATCACAGCCACAGTATGAATAGTTGAGAGAAGAGATGGGCAGCCAGCGGCTCACCCTTGGAGTGACCCTCGATACATTTTTGGAAACTGAAAATGTGTACTACAGCTGAGCAGTCTTACGTTTTCATCACGGTCTTCACCTCTCGATGACAGACATTGCTGACCAGCGCCTCCAACCCCCAAGACTGCTGCATGCATCGGAGAAGAAGAGGTCAAGAAAATGGTCACATCGGAAGCAGATTAGATGTTCACCAAATTGCAAAATCTCAGTGATAATTTTACAGTTTGAGCCCTGCGAGTCCCAGGGACTCGCTGATCCGAAAAGTATGAGTCCCATTATCCATTTAGAGAGTCCCAAATTTTGAATTCTTAAATGGTCTACTTATTCAACGATATATGATAATAACACAAACAACAACAATATACATTGATAAAAGGTTTATTTCTTATAAACAAATGCTGAAAATTTTTAATAATTCAGGCATACAAGATTTGCTGAGAAATAGGTTCTCATTTCATCCCATAGTTCAGTCTTTGCGTTCATAAATTCTCCTCTCTTTACTCTGCTTCCAATAATGCAAGGCTTTTCAGTCAACTTATTATCGCAAAAAACTATCCAACTTTAGGTGCTTCCTCTGTGATATCTCCGCAATAAAGTTCGCAACACTTGTAATCGCAACACTTGTTTTAACGTTACACAACTTGGCAATCGTCTGCCGATCTCGCCAATCTCGTCTCGCGAGAATGGAAATCTCGTCACGCGAGATTACTTAACGTGAGATCAAAACAACAATGGCGGCGATTGTCAAACTGCGATCGTTGCTGGAAAAAAGATTTACCATACGTTTTTTTGTTGTTGTTTTGACTGAGAAATTTCCTTGCGTCCCAAAAACGCACATTATTTGGAACTGTGCATCTGGCAGACAAATTAGCCTCTCGGACGCGGGACGCAGAGGTAACGAGATGGCGGCTATCTACCAAGTTTGCTTCGAGGCGCCATCAGACGTCATGAAATAATTCAACTCAAGTCACCATCACAACACCGATCAAAGTTGCATTGATGAAAAATTGTACCCCCGCAGCCCCACTCCCTCCCAAGCATTTAAATTGCCCATACCTGGTTTCTTAATGAACCGAGCAAATACAGTCAAACCTCGGTTTTCGAACGTCTCTGTTCTCAACCAATTCGGTTTTCAACCAAAAATTTTGATTTTTTTTATGCCTCGGAAGATGAAACAAATTTCGGTTCTCGAACAAACTGAGCGCACTTGAATGCACCATTTGACTCCTCTCGCCTTCCTTACACCAGGAAGTGACGCTTCCTCGTGTTGCTTTCCATTGTGAGCAGACGTGTTCAGTAAACATTTTATTTTAAAAAGAGCGTGGTTTCGGTTTCAGAACATTTGCGGTTTTCTGGAACGGATTATGGACGAAAACCGAGGTTTGACTGTACAGTATATGACTTTGGAATGTGGGAAAATCTACAACATCCTAATCGTGAGGCAGACATAATCACTATCCCACCAGAAAACGCCGATTCGTTTCTACATCGTAACGTGTCCGTTTTCTTTCGTTCGAAGACAAGTGGGCTCTGGTTTTGCAATTTGGCTCTCCGCTTTCAGAAATGACAGTCTTTGTGGGCATCTCGAGTCACTAAAAGATACATTAGCAGTCACAAATAACCGCTCACTGTGGGGGAAGGAGCATTATTCATCCATTTATTTCACAGAAAATGGCAATTATCTTATAAGGGGGAAAAAAACCTTTTTAAGCGAAAAGTTGTTGCCTACTGTCAATCAAGTCCATAAAAATAAGCAATAAAAAAAAATCTAATTTTCAGTTCATGCAGTTCTATTAGACTGGCTTCTTGAGTCTGTGTTTGCAAAGCCATTAAATATTATGTCTGCAAAACGGTGTCAGATGTCTTCCGCTAACAAGTCACCCGGTTCAGACACATGCAATCAGGCTCCAGTGTGACGTGCAGTGCACCAACACAATCTCATGATATTCACAATAATAACTTGATGAAACATTTATCCTGAACCAAAAATAACATGTCGCTCATTATTTTTTAGTATATATTTTCAAGGTTACGCAAAATATGAACATCTATTATAATAATGGCCTGACACATATTTTAGCAGTAAACGTTTTTTTCGGCCTCCACATGATGCTGGCCGTCTCTGGAAAAGTCGGCCACATCATTAGTTTGACATAAGATTCTGCCAGCTGAAATGAAATTATTAATAAATAAAATACAATCAGTATTTTGGGCAGTTTTTCTTGTTTTCTGCACACAAAAAAAACTACATTGGTCATTATTTTCTTAATTGGTGTAATTTCAGCAAACCAGAAACAGGTTGTATAAATGGTACTAAAATTCTTGATTTTTTGGGGGAACATTAGCAGAACTGTTGCAGGTTGTGTGTATGTGGGGGTGGGGGGGGCTTAAAACGTGTTTTTTAATAGCGTTGCTGCGCCTGCTTTAGTTTCAGCACTGCGTTTGTGAACAGCTCCTCGAATACGCTGTTCCAGCGACTTCTCAGACGCTCGTCTTGAAACTCAGCGTTATTGAATTCATGTCAGATTAATAAACCAAATCCTAAACAAACCCACTGCTCTACACGCGCGCGCACACACACACACACACACTTGAGTGGAAAGCAATGCATCCTCACCGAGTGGAATTTCATCCATACGCACGTGCTGACACGGAATAGATCAGTGGGGGGAGCGAGGGGGAGGAAAGGGAGAGAGCGCGCTCGGATGAGGACAAGAGAGAGAGTGTGTGTATATTTCTTCCGTGGGAAAGGAATTTGATCCACATCAGCTTGCCTTGATCGGCTCGAGCCTCGACCATAACTCCTGTGGATGGATTTACGCCTCCGCCACCTCGCACACCTCTGGATTTAATTCATGGCACGGGGACATCTTAAATCTGGTGCCAATCAATAGAGAGCATCAAGAAGCGGAGGGGAAGGAGAGTGTCACACCTCCTCCTCCTCCTCCTCCTCTTCCTCCTCCAACATGTTTCCGAGCGCGGAGTAGGAGCTGCAAAAGTGCACCAACCCAAGAGGAAGAAGGGATGAGGGGCACAGAGGTGGGGGTGAGATACAAAAAAAGGCGTGCATTCATTCATCTCAGCCTGACCGAGGACAGCATGCCAAGCGCGACACACTCCAGCGACTCAGCTTGCTTCCAACGCCCCCCCGCCCCCCAGCTCCTTCTTTCTTTCTTTTTTTCTTTCGCACATGTGAGCATATAGTTCTCATCAGTACTCTCCATGTGCACACTTGCGAGTGAGTAGCGGTGGGCTGTGCGGGGGGGGGAAGGTGAGGTGGTGGTGGTGGTGGTGGGGGGGGGGGCGCGTGAGGAGCGAGCCGCGGTTCCTTACCTGCGCCTACTGTGACGCACTCCGGGACGCCGCAAGGAGGCGACGCAAAGGCGGCCGTGCATGGGCCCCAATTCCCGCGAGTGCCCCGGGATGGCGTGCGGCGCCTGTTACTACCTGGTGATCAGCTCCACGCATCTCAGCAACGGACACTTTCGGCGCGTCAAGGGGGTTTTCAGGGGGCCGCTATGCACCACAGCGGCGTGTGAGTCACCGGTAAGTGCCCTCTGCCTTCCCATTAATGTTCATGCAACCGTATACACAGTTGTGCGCGGAGATTTTTTGCCAATCTTTTCTTGCAGGAAAGTAGTAGAAAAGTCTCACAGCCACAGGCAAGCGCATTTCGTGACATTGTTGATGAGTGAGCTGTATTGCTTTTATTATTGCTTTTATTATTATTATTATGGGGTAATAGGAATGTGAATGCCACAATTGGGTATTCAGGCAGAAAGTCATTGTCCCCCGCATGCTAATTTCCCCTCCCAGGGCAATGGGAATTAAACAAATGGAATTGCATTAGAGTGCTTTCAGGAAGAGATGAGCTGCCCGGTTGTAAATAGCACTAATTACCTGAGGTGTGTTACTAATAGGATGAGCGTAGCTCTGTGTGTGTGTGTGTGTGTGTGGAGGGGGGGGGGGGCACCGGACCAGCTTACTAGACTAACTCCATGACCTTTTCCAAGTGTGCTGTTTCTTTTCAGCCACCACAATGGCATTTAGTGTCAAACAAGCGAGTGTGTGTGAGAGAGAGAGAGAGAGAGAGAGAGAGAGAGAGAGAGAGAGAGAGAGAGAGAGAGAGAGAGAGAGAGAGAGAGAGAGAGAGAGAGAGAGAGAGAGTCCCGTAATCATAGTTTCCCGTGAGTTCTTAATGTGAGACAAGACGGTATTGGAACTTAGGAGAAGTTTGCTGCGTACGGCAGAAAACAGCAGCTGGTATATATGCTTGTGTGTGTGTGTGTGTGTGTGTGTGTGTGTCTCTCGCTGGAGTCATTACCATTCTGTCATGTTTGGCCTGCTCTCGCTGGGTGATCGCACCATAGGCAATCAGACACGCAGGGAGCCTGGCAGAGACGTTGCAAAAAGTTGTCTTCAACAACACCTGTAAACTTTTTCACGGACTGAAATATGCCAAATATTTCGACTAGTGGGGACATGTAGAATATATTATTGTCATGAACATATTTGAGTTGACTTCCCCTTTCGGTGTTCTGCAATTCTGTGTGGCGGCAAAGTTCTACAGTCGATATTTTTCCATCTCATTTTACCTCTTGGAAGATAAATTGGCCTTTTTTGAAAATTGCGAGTTCGGTACGGTTTTGTAGCCGCCTCTCACTGCTCGATGTAGTTTGCTCGATGTAGTTTGCTGCTCCCCCGTGCACAATCTCCTCCTCGTCTCTCCCTCAAGGTCGATCGTCATTAATAAAGCAAGATTGTTTTGGAAATTGTTTTTGTTGTTCATTTGCACACGCGGTTAATAAAGCAAAGGGTTCCACGCCATCTAAAAAGAGTGTTGAGGATCATGAAATTGTGTGGCTGTGAAAATTGTAATGTTCGGTCTTAAGGTTTAGTCTTGATCTCGGGACCTTGTGGACTCGAACTTGACTTGGACTTGATAAGGGTGGACTTGACTACAACCCTAATAAAAAATAATGACATTCAGAACCAGAACTGAATCAAACATTCTGCATTGCACCCCCCCCCCCAAAAAAAACAATGGTCTCTTTTGATCGGCACTGTTGGGGGTTCTACTGTAAATAGCAATATACAGTCAAACCTCGGTTTTCGTCCATAATCCGTTCCAGAAGGAAAACCGAAATTGTTCGAAAACCGAAACCACGCTCTTTTTAAAATAAAAATGTTTATTGAACACATCTGCTCACAATGGAAAGCAACACGAGGAAATATCACTTCCTCGTCTACCCGAGGAAGCGTCACTTCCTCGCATAAGGAAGGTGGGAGGAGTCAAATGGTGCATTCAAGTGCGCTCAGTTTGTTCGAGAACCGAAATTTGTTCGTCGTCCGAGGCATAAAAAACCCGAATTTTTTGGTCGAAAACCGAATTGGTCAAGAACCAAGACGTTCGAAAACCGAGCTTTGACTGTATTTATTATCATGGTTGACTGCGATTGGCTGGCAACCAGTTGAGGGTGTACCCCGCGCCCACATGCCAGCCGTGACCCTCGTCACGATAAGTGGCTCGGATAACGGAAATATTTTATCCTGAAATTCCTTCTAATACTTTTGACTCTCAGATCATCAGAATATTAGACCCAGCTCTCATTCGGACTAATTCGGCACATTCATAAATGCATACACGGCAATATACAGACATCCATTATTTCCGGTGAACTTTATGGTGCTTGGAAGAGAGACTCGACGCACGGTTAATCCGTCACATTATGCAACATCTTTCTTGACAATCTTACATATGTCGAAATGTCGTGCCTCAAATATTGAAGCGCGACACGCCGTATTAACTCTGCGTTTCATCTGTCTGCCTTCACCTCTCGAGTCGCTCTTTTGATGTCTCATCCGTCTGTTGCCGCGCTCCCTTATCTCCGCCCCCGCGCTCTTCTGTTCGGCACATGCAAACAATCGCGCGACAGCCAATCAAATGTTCATCGTTACGTCAGGTCGTAAAACTTTTGAACTGTTTGGAAGATGGAATCCGCACGTAACTAGCGCACTGTAGCTTCTTCTCACCTTTCAATAACACGCATCTTTGGTTCTCGTGGACTTTGAGTTGTCCATGGTTGGCAAACGGTTGTTTATCTACATGTGCCCTGTGATTGGCTGCTGACCACTGGAAGGATTTCATCCGCCACTCACCCAGTGTTCGCCGAGATAGATCGTCCAGCTCACCTGTGATCCTGATCAGGAAGTGCTAAAGAAAATGAATGCGTCACAACATACCATATGGCATGCAGTCCATGCTTAGTAAGTGCCTTGCTGGGAAATGCATTTTCATGCAGTAAGCATGTGTGCAGGAGGGGATTTTTTTTAATGTGTGAGCACATCCACCATATGGCATGCAGCATTCAAATCATTGGCATTATTAATAATAATAATAATGGTTTTCTTAACAAAAACGGTTTTCTCAATCCAGCACATTTTCCCTTTATGGGTTCAACCTATTATAATGAGAAATTAAAAGAAAGTTCCACACTTCAGCATGCTATTTATTGATCACATTATTATTATTAATAATAATAATAATAATAATAAATAATAATATAATTAGTAATTAGTATTATTATTTAATAAAATAAATAAAAATAAAATAATAATAAATAATAATAATAATAATTGTGATCAATAAATAGCATGCTGAAGTGTAGAACTTTCTTTTAATTTCTCATTATAATAGGTTGAATCCATAAAGTGAAATTGTGCTAGATTAAGAAAACCATTTTTGTTGTGCTCTCGTGTAAAATTGATTGAACGCATATAACACGGTCTTTATCGCAAAGAGCTTGTTTCCCTGCGGCTCTTTGGAAGAAAAACTATTGACAGCGACTCAAAGTTAAAGGTTGTCTGTAAAAGTTTTAGCGGCAAACGCAAAAGTGTACGCTCAATTAGGTGACTTTTTCTTTTTGTACACCGAGCCTTTTTATGCGAAATGTTAACTTTGACTCTCGACAGATTGCAGGCAAATGAAACACCCTCATAAATGGGTTTAGTCATTTCAGTCTTGAATGACGCTGCTGCAAGGAGGCTTTTTCAGAATCATGTTCAAGTAAAAGGAGCGGATGACTGGATATTTATATTTATGCACGTAACGTGGATTGTGCCACCTCTGATTTGTAATTGAACAACGCGCTATTCATAATTTCCTGGCATGAGGATGCTTTACTTAATTTAACAGGAAGCACAAACAGGATGGATGATTATCACGGAGTAACGAGGCATCAAGCACCTATTTAGACCGAGGTATCACTTTAGTGTTATTAAGGTGTGAGGCGGAAGAGGTCTTTGCCGCATTTGAATTCCGTCCGAGATGTGGCTTGGGGGAGATAAGGCCGTGTCCGCATTGAGGAAGACGAATCTACATGTGCAAAGCTTTGAAAGTTAGATAAAAGCTGACACAGCGGGTTTCAGGAAGGTCAGACAAATATACACACTTCCATATTTATCCGCATCCGTGTGGACACGGCCCAATTTATGTGCCTGTCAGAAGGATAAACAGTGTCGTGGTCAAGCCGTTCGAATGGGGATCTTTTGTGTGTTTTGCTGAAATATTGCACCTGGGCGAGATTTTGCTTTCCACAAGGTCAGCGGAAACTGTCCTTCACACAGACAAAAAGGATGATGACATACTTTGCACACCTTAACGTCGTAATCAATTAATTAATCAAACAGAGGATGGGACTGGATCCCTGAGTTGGCATTAAATTCTGATCTGAGACCAAGACAAGGTACGCCACCAAACAAAAATGGTGCAAAAACGATTGCCATGCCTTCTTCTTTTGCATGAATGCCAACAGGTTAATGACGCCGGTCAAAAAATGTTTTACATAAATGAAAATATTTCAAAAATCTGATGGACTTTCCAATCGGTGTCAAAAATACACTTAGCAACACATGAGCTATCAATGATTTAATATTTGCTGTTAACCAGTGTTCTGCATCAAGTGGGAGCGCAGTGAAGTCATTAGTCTGCCTGTCACAACTCATCGCTGACACTGATAGATGGACAGAGAAATATCCACCCATCCATTTTCTGAACCGCTTTATCCTTACAAGGGTCGCGGGGGATGCTGGAGGCTATCCCAGCCGTCTCCGGGGAGTAGGTGGGGGACACCCTGAACCGGTTGCCAGCCAATCGCAGGGCACACAGAGATGAACAACCGTCCGCGCTCACACTCACACCTAGGGACAATTTTTGAGTGTTCAATTAGCCTGCCATGCATGTTTTTGGAATGTGGGAGGAAACCGGAGTACCCGGAGAAAACCCACGCAGGGCCGGGGAGAACATATAAACTCCACAGAGATACAGTCATACCTCGGTTTTCGAACGTCTTGGTTCTTGACCAATTCGGTTTTCAACCAAAATGTTCGAGTTTTTTATGCCTCGGATAACGAACAAATTTCGGTTCTCGAACAAACCGAGCGCACCTGAATGCACCATTTGGCTCCACTCGCCCTCCTTACACGAGGAAGTGACGCTTCCTCGTGTTGCTTTCCATTGTGAGCAGACGTGTTCAGTAAACATTTTTATTTTAAAAAGAGCGTGGCTTCGGTTTTCGAACAATTTCCGTTTTCCAACAGCCTTCTGGAACGGATTATGGACGAAAACTGAGGTTTGACTGTACTATATTGTTTGAGGTAAATAAATAATTTATCAACCAATTTACGATACACGAAACTGGATAATGGCACAGTGGTTGGGGAAGTTACTGGGCTAGAACAGCCGTTATGAGATCTCTCACGGCTTCAACATCGGGATTGTCAGACCTCACTTATGTGGATGAAAGGCTGGCTCAAACCCACTCCTGCTCGATAGGTGCAGGGGGCAAGTAGACAATCCATCACTTTTTCTACAATACTTGCCTTTGTTAGGCTCACCGGTGAGCTTGAGTTGATCCTGCCTGCGGCACAATCCGCCCATCTATTTGGCCAACAATAACAACATTCGCAAACAGAGTAATTGCTGGATCCGTGGTGGAGTGTTCAGGGCTAGCAAGGCCTTCTGCGATGGCCTCGACGCGATCAAAAGCATTGAATGACATTTATAATCTAAATTCTAATAGAAATTCCATGAAATTATCATTCACAACTAGTCTATTCTCTTCATTTTTGCAGCCTTTCTAGGGTTCTTTTTAATCAGGTTGCAGCCTCGATGTGTTGCCATGTCAATCTAATTAGTCCACCGCCTTCAGAATCAGTAACGCCGCAGACGATTTAGCTTAAACAATATGAGCAACGCGGCTGTTTCTTGAACCAGTCAGATTTCCAAATTAGTCTCACAATAATGTCAAGAGTAACATTTGTCCGTCTTCCGATCGGTTGGTGAAAGCTAGCCAAGCTCGTCCGTAGCGTTGCATGCACATGAATACATTCATTAATCAGCAGCTCGGATGCGCGTAATGCATTTTGACTTACATTGTGTTTTGCCATTTCCGAAATGAATATTAATAACGGGCTGTTATATTGCATTTTAGTGGAATATCAGGGGAGGGGGGGTTTCATTGCGACATGATAGTGGCGGTATGCGTAAAGAGGTGGATTAAGTCTGTTAAATCCCCCACGAAATTAAAGCCCAGGTGCCAAACGCGCGGCTCGCCACTGGTAATGATACACTCGATACATTTTGCCGGAGAACTGTTCTCATCACCAAGGCTCCCACAGCTCTGTGTTCTGTCGTTATTGCTTTGACTGTAATGCTCCAACAAAGCAAATGGGGAAAAAAAAAAAAAAAATCTACCTGAGACTTGTTTTTGCATGTTTTTTCTTTTGAAGTTCCAAACAAAAGCTGTTGTCATAGAAATGAATGCCCCCAGAGGACATCATTTTGAAATCTGTTTCCCCTCAACAACAAAAAAAAGTCTTTTAGAAACAAAAACCCCTGCATTAGTGGAGCATTCCACAGCGGGGATTTATCAGACAGCGCCTGTCAGCTCATCAAGGATGGAGTCAGAAAAGTGAGCGTCAACAACTGCCCCCACTGTGACTGCTACCTTCTGTGCGCCGTCTCTGCGAATGTCCCTGCGGGACGCCTCGGTATGTCTACGTTCGACATTACTCCTCATCGCCAATTAGCCGTTGTGACGGGTCTCTTGGATCTGCCTTAACTGCTGTCCTCCTCATTACATGTGTGCCTAACAGTTACCGATGAGACGGTTTTCCAAATCTCATTGCCGCTTTTAATGCTTTTTTTTTATTGAGGGCAGGCGGTGAGACAAAAAAAAAAAAAAAAAACAACACGAGAGGACAAAGGCCCATCTCTGAATGAATTCATGAACATGGGCCTATTGGAGACCCCCCCCCCCCCCCCGCCCGCCCAGTAGAATATTTTATAGCCTTGTGCATGCATACTAAGCTGAACATCCGCTTTGATGTATATTTAACTGCCGATGCAAAAAAAAAAAAGATGAATCTGTGCCTGCTGTCAGAATGAGTGCCAATGCCCCAGTATTGTGTGTGTGTGTGTGTGTGTGTGTGTGCATTTGCACCTATGCGACTCCAAGGGGTGGTGGTGGGGGGGGGGGTGCTGAACAGTGTTTATGTAAATGAGATAGCGTTTAAACATATGCCCTCAACAATTATCTTGAAACAACAATTTAGCCTCGTGAAAAAAATTAAAAAAAATAAACCTGAGCATGTTTGAAGGAACGTCGTGCGTGGCGAGATGGGGAGGAACCAATTGGTTCGATATTTAAAAGCTCGTGGCTGTAAGCGTGGGTGGTACGTGTGCCAGAGCAAGAACTCAAAAGTCACCCAGTGCAATGTCTTCACACTGAAATAATCAAAGGTTCGCATTCCGTCAGCACTGACATTGACGCCCATTTTGCTGAGGATTGACGAATGGCAGGAAACTTCTGAAAAATGACTTTTTTTTTTTTCATCCGTCCGTGTAATCATCACTAAACACCGGGGTCAAGTCAAGGCAGACCTCAAAGTCCGTCACTGGCCGACACCCGTTTTGCTGACGACTGACTGAAAGCTTTTAGGAGTTAAAATAGCTGCAGCCAGGCACCAGTGTGCTCCCGCTGTACTTAAAAGTTCAATAGATTAGCCCGGGGGTCAGCGACACGCGGCTCCAGAGACGCATGCGGCTCTTTAGCGACATCTAGTGGCTCCCTGGAGCTTTATAAAAAATGTTTGAAAATGGAAAAAGATTTTGATACGGCTAATATAGCTCAAATAAATAAAAAGATACCTGTTGCATCTCCGAAAAAGGAGAGCTGTGGTGTTGGTTTTTTAAAACGTACACTTTATTTATGCTTTTAATAGTCTCGACAATCAGACACATCTACGTCTGACTCCGTGCCTTCTCTCTTCTTGTTCGACTCGAGAGGCGTTCAAAGACAGCCTCAGAAATACGGAAATTAATGATCACCTCACTAATACCTGTACTGTACTAAGAAAAGCGAAAATAAGGCACCAAAACAAAAGAAATCAAGCGAGGAAATTACAAATTAAATTCTATGGGGGCGTTTGTGAACACACAACAAAGGAATGAATAACATAAACAATTCTGAGACAGTCCAGTCTCCTACATAAATACAGCTTGTGTTTCCTTCATTGTAAGTTTTATAGAAGGTTTTTAATTGTTTGCGGCTCCAGACATATTTTGTTTTTTGGTTTTTTTTGTCCTATATGGCTCTTTCAACATTTTGGGTTGCCGACCCCTGAATTAACCTCTAAGTGAAGGGGAAATTTATTTGATTGTATATCCGTGTTAAAATAAGATGCCGGATTGACCAACTGACGATTACAGTTTTGTTCCGCTTGAAAAAAAAAAGCATGGACTGAAGATGATGGATGGGTGCCCGGGTCGCTGTCTGATACCAAATTGCGCATCGGCAAAATTTGATAAAATGCCCACCTCTGGAAATAATGACTCAAAATGGCAGCAACCCCCCTGCTTTTTGCTGCGGCATTTTGTTCCTGAAAATTGTTTGGCGCTGCCTCATTCACAATGAAGTTCTGTCAGCAATGCTGCACTGGAGGAGTAAGAAGTCAAGATTGGAAGGTCAAACTGATGTCATGATGTCAATCCACCACGATTTGCTAACTAGCGATCTAATATTGAATTGAGCGAACCTTGCAGAGATATCTGGAGATATTGGTTTGTTCAGAGGTTGACAAACTCTACTCAAATTGAGGCTCTCGGCTTTTTTTCCTTTTCATTTCCTGTCACTTTTCTAATCACAAGGGGGGAGCGTCTTTAACTTCAGAACTCAGAATTGATGTGCAAGCACCTCATGCACCATACAGACCCATCTGCAAACAAATAGAGACAAAATTCATATACCGAGAGGTAGTGATGGGACGATGATACCTCAAGGAGTGTATTGACCCACTTCACAAACTGTGTCAGCACTGTATTGACACGGTGTTGGTCACCCAATAGTGACCCCTGCAGTAGTTATAAAATCATTGCAGGTAAAGAAATTCCTTGTTTGTGTAAATGATAAACTGAGTTGGTATGTAAAATATCGCAAACTTGAGTTACAATTCAGATTTTTAACTTATGAAGAACATTTTTGTTAAATCATGTGAAATAAAAGACAAAAAAGTTTGTGTCGTTGACGTATGTCGCATTACATAACTGTCTGTATCCATTCAAATATTACACACACACACACACACACACACACACACACACACACACACACACACACACACACATAAGAATTCTTTCCACCACAGTAAGACCAATAAATCTTATTTAAATCGTCAACTGATATCCACTACCCAGCGCAATATTAAATAACCATCAGGAGCGCAACATTTTTTTTCCTTCGGCTGTGTAGACTGAATGCAACGCGGCCGATGTACTCTACAGGATAACTAACGTCTCGTCAGTCGGCGTTGTCAACTGCCCCTGAGTTGTATTTAGCTGAGTGGCTGAGTGGTAGATTCTATTTTGCGGTTCGATTTCTAAAAGGGTTTACGGAAGGTTGAAATGAAATAAAAGCAGCCATCGAGTTGTTTCTCGAGCACTGGAAAGGTTGTTATGGATTCAAGGCTTCCAATGCTGCGCTGAATCACGATCACAAAGACGCCCGCGCGCCCGCACACACACACACACGTCAATGTAAAACCATTTTAAAGTGGGCAGTGAGTGTGGCGGAATACTTAAGTAGTGTATGACTGGCTCATTCCTGCTGACCACTGCAAAGTGCTCCTGCTGATCACCACTTATGTCCTCCATCACACTCAATGTGACCATTTATGTGCGTGTGTGTGGGCGTGTGTGTGTGTTTAGGGGAGAAAAGGGGAATAATTGGGACGGATGGGTGAGCCGGGACAAAGCGAAAGAGGCGAGGGAGCGAATGAGACGCTCTGCATTGATTTTAACACTCTCTCAAGCTCTTTATTGACATTTCATTTAGCTAATGAATTCATTAGCGCTTCATAGCATAATAACCTCCACTTGATAGCCAGGATGGTTCCCCCGAGGAAATACGCTATGTTTACGCTACGGCTCTTCGCCATTTTCTTTTCCAAACTCAATCTGCGCTCTTCTTTGATTTGATTTTCTCCCCAGTGGGGCCCCGTTTCTTATCTTTGACTTCACACGTTTAACTCCTGTATGTTTCCAAACTGCAAATAGAACCACCAACGCAGGCATCGCAACATGCCATTCAGGAGAAGAAGTGCTTTCCAGTTTGTGTTCATCTACTGGATGGCGCTGTTTTTTTTTTTTTTTTTTTTTTTTTAGTGACTTAACTGAGGGATGACTCACTCGCGCATATGTATTTGACCTTTGAGCTGCTGTTTTTATTGCTGTCCACACACGCACACGCACAAGCCTGAACTTACGGGACTTGAAAGACCATTTGAGCCTTTTGATCAATTATTTCTCCGACCATCAGGAGTGCAGCGCATGATAAAACAGAGCAAAAGCGAGGCGGCAGCACATGATATGTCATCACATTGGATGCGTGATGCTTAACCACCACGGTGACGCTGTTCCTATCCAAGAGCTTCCCGTTTGCGAACAGTCATTTTATCCATAAGTACACTTTAACCCTCATGCAGTATTTTTAAGCGGCTGCATGAAAGGTATTACGTCCCAAAAATGTCCCTCTTCCAATGTGCAACAACATTTTTCACTTTTAATTGTTTTTCAGTTTCAACCCCTCAAAATGTTCAGTGGGAATTGGCCAAGACATAGATATACATCCTATGCAAAATTTCAGCTTCGTGGAGTTATTTTTCACTGTTTTGTCTGTGGTGTCCATTTGTCCAACAGTCCAAAATCGTCCAAAGTGTCCGAAATGTCCAATTTTGGGATAATTACTACATGGGGGTTAAAATGAATGCAGTATGGTTATTTTCTACCCCCGGTAATTGTACCTTAAAATAACACATTGGCATCGTGCAGGAGAGAATATAGTTTATTGTCAGCCCGGTGGGAAAAAAAGTTTGAGTTTATAAGAAAAGAAAGGAAAAAAAAATAAGATATAAAAGTTTTATGGGCACTCAAAAGGCACCTTCGCTCCAGGCCGTTAATTTCGGTCCTCTCCTCGGTCATTCTACTTTAGCCTTCAAGGCCTGCTGTGGTGCTCCGGGAGAACATACATTATTGTTTTATTGTTGTTATTTTATTTTAATTTTGCTTTATTTCTCCCATATATTTTTTTTCCCTCCGCGACATGAATTAACGCCGCAAGAACACTTAAACGTCCCCGCTGGGAAGCATGAAGTCTTCATCACAAATTCCTTCAACTTGTGTGATCATACACAACAGTCTATACTGCAATCATTGTCCCGTTTTATAACTGTAGCAATTGACGACGACATCCAACCTTCTTCACATTTGGAGATTTTTGTTGTTGTTGTAAATTGATCATTTTCATCCAAAATGGATATTTAGCCAAACATGTTAGCAAAGCTAGCTAGCATAAGTAGAGAAAATGGGTACAAAGTGGATAATGTGAGAATATGTGTTGTGACAGAGCAAGATTGTATGCTGTACTACCATTTGGTTTTGTTTTTAAATTGAACCACGAGCAACATGGTGCAATTGTCAAGGAAGATGCAGTTGGTCTAAGCTAATAGATATATTTATAGTAATACAAATAGAGGACACGTGTCATGATCTATTTTTGTTGATTTGGTTTGAATTAGATTGAATTTTGCTTCTTGTTTTCCACGTGTCCCTTTTTTTTCGTGTCTTGTCTTGATCCATTTGTTCTCGTCAGCCCGGTCCCATAGCTACATACAGTCTAACCTCAGTTTTCAGACGTCTCGGTTCTCGGCCAATTCGGTTTTCGACCAAAAGTTTTTTATGCCTCGGATGACGAACAAATTTTGGTTCTCGAACAAACTGAGCGCACTTGAATGCACTATTTGACTCCTCTTGCCTACCTTACACGAGGAAGTGATGCTTCCTCGTGTTGCTTTCCATTGTGAGCAGACGTGTTCAGTAAACATTTTTATTTTAGCGTGGGTTCCGGTTTTCGAACAGCCTTCTGGAACGGATTAGGGACGAAAACCGAGGTTTGACTGTACTTAGCTTACCAAGATACCGGATAGGGAGACTTGCTACGCCATAATGAACGACTAAATTACGATCACAACTAACTTCTAGTTTAAAATTGTTTGCTCCCAAGAATTTTGCACCCCTACGCCACACCACTGCAGGAAAGAGTGGAAACACGCACACCTGTACACGCACAGCAGATGTCCTACCTCTCAGTTTGCGTATTACCTTGGGACAGATGTTTGCCTGTGTGGTCATTAGTAATCACAGCATCAGATAATTACCTGGAGTCACACCAGCACATACAAACACACTCTCTCTTATGCAATTAATGTGTGTTTGATAATTACCAGGCGCTTGGCCAACCATCTGGAACAACAGCTCAGGTTCAAAGTGAATGACATGCCGGAGAACCAAATCTAACACACACCCCAAAAAAACTCACAGTTACAGATGTGGATGTAAGAAATGGTGGATGCTTTGCCGGCATTGAAATGATTTGTGTCGAGTGGGCTCACCAACTGTATAGAAACTGAGGGCTACTTATCCGATTCATGAAATGGGCTACCAGTTTGATACGCACTGATGCCATAACATATTTAACCAAATAACATTGAATTATATATTATTACGAATAATGAATGATAGTCTATGTGGAGACATGATTTTCTTTCACAAAAATTACACTGGTCAACACATTTTTACGAAATTGTTTAATCAGAGATGCAAGCAAACTTTTCTAGATCGATTTCATGCACCGATTCCGAATCTGTCCTTGTGTTTTTTTTATCTCTAGCATATCAGGTTTTCTTAATAATAATAGTACGCTGTATAGCAGGGGTGTCAAACTCATTTTTATCAAGGGCCACATTGTAGTTACGGTTTCCTTTGGAGAGCCGTTATGAATTTTGGGAATCCATAGAAATGTTTAATCACCTCCACATATTACCTACACAGCACACAACAAATTGATGGATAACTAGTTTTGAAATCAGAAGTCAAGAATAATGATTTTGGTCGAGCCTTATAAAATGGTGTGGCGGGCCAGATCTGGCCCCCGGGCCTTGACTTTGAGACCTGTGCTATACAGTAATATACATAATGTTTATGAATTATGGGTTAGGTTTAGAAACAGGTGGAGTTCGTTTTTTTTTTAGTCATCATAGCTCTAAATTAAAACGCATGGTAAACAATCATATATCGCAAGCCTTTATAGGTCAAACAAAAAATATGTCCAAAACCCTGTGTGATCGAAAAAGTTGACATTTTTTAAAGCGACATCAAAAATACATTGAGGGACACATAAAGCCACCTCTGATTTAAAAATGTGCTGTCGAACTGTGCTATCAACAATGAAATATCTATCTCCTTCCATCCATTTATTTTCTGATCCGCCAATCCTCACAAGGGTCACTGGCCGGGTTGGAGCCGATCGCAACTGTCTTCGGGGCAGTCAGCTGGGTACGCCCTGCACTGGTGGCCAGCCAATCACAGCCCACACATATACGAACAACCACCCGTGCCCACACACACACCTACGGCATGTTCCATTAACCCACCGTGCACGTTTTTGGAATGTGGGAGGAAACCGGAGTACCCGGAGAAAACCCACGCAGGCATGGGGGAGAACATGTAAACTCCACACAGGAAGACCGGAGTCGGAATCATGTCACCATGTTGGTGACCTTCATCTTCCTCAAGCCCTTTCACATTTCTCTATTGCTCTTCTTCTCATTTCTCCAGCACATTCATTTTTCAGGAGTACACTTTTGGACTCTTAGTGTATGTGTGTGTGTGTGTGTGTATATATACTATAGCCATATATCGGAGTAGTGTGCATTTTGAGCGATAGAAATGCAATAATATAGACGTTGATGAAAAATCCTTCAAGGAATTTGCCATTCAATAACTTCCTTTTTTTGGGGGGTTATTGGTTCCTTTTTCTGCTTCTATACCTGGATTCATGCATCAATATGTGTAAACTGTCGAGAAATGGATTTGCGGATACATTGATGCGTTATCTCTTCCATTCACTTGTTGTATGTCTTTGGACCTGCGTGTTAGAATGCCGGCGTTGTGTGCTTTTCTGCGGCTGACATGCAGCCTGGGTTAAGAGCAGCTCAGACAAATTAATTATCTCTCCTCTGGAGGAGGGATGATTCACTGCGGGTGGGAGACGCTGCGAACCAGCACCCTCTGGTTGAGCGCAAGCCAACAAATTACTCCCATTCCAAGAGAGACCAAGGGGCTCCCTCTGAATAAAGCAACCTGGAATTCATCCTCAGTTTGATCTTTCGAACCGCCTTGCACACAGACACACGCTTTATGAAAATAACTGACTAAAAAGAGGATGTGCAGGCATTTTATAATGCACAGATCAAAGAGGGTGAAGACTTTCAATGCGCCCGGGTACGTCTCGCCTAGCAAAAAAACCTGATGACATAAGATCAGGACTTTCATGTGTTGCATTGCTTTGCCATCCAGCGAATGGTTTTGCTATGGAGCTTTCGCGCTGCTGGATGGAGCATGACACTAACGCAGGATGCCCAACTAAAAAGAAAGCGCAATGATTATTCAAAATAGGGCATGCGCATTCCAGATTGGTTTAGAGACTTAAAATAGTCGTTCACTGAAAAAAAAAAAATGTGTCTGGAGGTGTGAGTTGAAGAAAAAAATGAGACGCTTGCATTATCATAGTGGGACCAACATTTTTTAATTCTGCCTCAAGATACATTTTGCAATTTGATCGCGTCATTTTATTTGAGTTTGTCTTAGTGCCCTGCGATTGACTGGTGACCAGGTTGCAACACGCCTCTCACCCAAGGTCAGTTGGGAGTCGGGACAAGCTACGTCATGAGGACAAGTCGAAGAGATCAATGAAAAGGAAATGGTTTTAAATTTGGATTTACAGTCAAACCTCGGTTTTCAAACGACTTGGTTCTCGACCAATTTGGTTTTCGACCAAAAATTTTACATTTTTTATGCCTCGGATGACAAACAAATTTCAGTTCTCGAACAAACTGAGCGCACTTGAATGCACCATTTGACTCCTCTCGACTTCCTTACATGAGGAAGTGACGCTTCCTCGGGTAGACGAGGAAGTGACGCTTCCTCGTGTTGCTTTCCATTTTTAGCAGACGTGTTCAATTTTTATTTTAAAAAGAGCGTGGTTTTGGTTTTCGAACAATTTCGGTTTGCGAACAGCCTTCTGGAACGGATTATGGACGAAAACAGAGGTTTGACTGTATTTTTTTTTTTTTACTGAATATCATAGTCAAGTTGACCTCTTAACCTTGAAGTTTCTCCTCTGCCCACCATTAGATCTCCCTGAGGGGAACCTCCAGGATGTGGAGACAGGGTCATTGTCGTCATTGTCATCCATTAATGCCATGCCAAAATAACATGTCAAAGAATTCAACTGTTTTTGCCACGTCTTCACTTCTATACACATTGTTCTGCTCCTTTTAGTGTGCATGCTTTGGCCACCTGGGGGCAGTATACTACAGACCTACAGATCTAAAGGGGAGCGCTGATGTGTCCTCTGTAAACTGGAGTTATATGCCCTTTCTTTGCACAGGATAAAGAATATGGGCCTGTGTGTATTATCATATTTTCTGTACCCTTTGTAAGTAGTGTCCATCAGTCTAAAGGTTAGAACATCGCCACACCGATGCTATACATTAGCTCGTCGTTTTACATGTTTGTTATCATGAAGGGAAGCAAATAGCCAGCCTGGCGCCTCTTTTTCCAAGAATCGTCCATTGTTATCAAGTCGGGCGAGTCGAGTTTACTGTCCCCATACAACGCTCTCATCTCAAATGGAAGTCGGAGCAAAAAATATCACCTGAACGCGTGCATCACAAGGCAGCACTGCGCTCGGAGTCATTTTGCCGAGGCATTGTTCAGTTGTATGAATGTACTTCAAGTTTGTGTCAAATGAGTGCGCGTGCATATAAAAATGGGCCAATTTTGCATTTGCATAAATTCTGTGCATGTTTAGTAATATTCTGTTTTGGTCTACTTAAATGTGTACATAAAAGAGACAATTTCAAAATTGGTATCGTTAAAACGAGCGCAGCGTTTACTGTGCCCATAGAGTCAAATCATATTAATTGGACATAAAAAGGAAAGTTCCTTCATTATGGAATGTTCTCATACATCTTTATTTATGAAGCATTTTCATATATTCTAGCTTCATGCTACTATGTTGGATCAGTAACGATCTCGACGAGGAATCAAAACGCAGATCCTAATAACTCATTCCGTTTGAGCCACAATGGTGCCAACAATCCGCCGCAATTATCATGAGCCACAGCAGGATATTTATTTATTTTTTTATTTATTTTTTGTCTTTGTGCGGATAGAAATGCCAGTCGCCCAGCTTAGCGCTGTGCGTGGAAAGTGTTTGCTGTTCACCGCGGGGACAGCAGCCTCACAGTGGTCCGCGTGTCGCCCCCAGCTAACAGCCAACTAAGACTCGGCTTCCTCCTTCACACAGGGAAGGAGCCGGCACCGTCTTGTCTGTTTGCGTGTGTCACTTTGGCATGATAGGGTTTTCGATATGTTGCTGCAGTGCATCGGTTCATGCTGAGAGGAGGACTCTGAGGATTAGTCATAACGGCAAAATGGCAAAGCAGGTGTCGAAAAGACTGACGAATTGAAAGGGAAACCCCACACTTGAGACTAATTGTGTGTGTGTGTGTGAGACCATTTCATGGGTATTCATTACTTCCTCCACTTTTCCTCTGCTGTTAAGCCCACAGGCAAGCAGTAAACACATACTCTGGATCTGCTTCCCTTTGCTACTTATTTTTCCTCTCTGACATTCCTGCTGCTTCCTTCGCTCTCTCTTTTTTTTTTTTTTTTGCTCATGTTAGTGAGCTGCGCACGTGTTTGTGTGTGTGTGGGGGGGATTCTTGGGAATACATATGCAAAATCCCCCTGTGATCTAGAAAAAGCCACACATAGGCACAAATGAGGGCCTTCTTGGTCTGAGCCATGTTCACTTAATCCTACTGAGGTGTGACAACAAGGTTAGCGTGTTGGAAAAGCTCAAAAAAGCAACTAATCTGAGCGTTGACAAATCACAAAACAAGCCAAATTCTTGCATGCGTTTTCTCTCAACGTGTGTGTGTGCTCTTCAAAAAAAAAAAAGGGTGTTATTTATGTAAATGAGTGTCATTGGCTGAGGAGGCAGAATTCCCAGGCTTGATGAGTGGCTTAATGATTCATCAGCCTGGCTGAAGCAGGCATCAATAATAGATAACAGAGTGGGACACGCAAGATTGCTCGCCCCTTGATTACAGTGCTCCACAACCCAATGCCCCACTTTTTCCCCTCTTCTCACCCCCCCCCTCCCGCCCACGAGAATAAATAAGAAAATGCCATACAAAAGCCCCGCCCCCCTTACACACCCACCTCCTTCTCAATTCATTTCTACGTATCTTAATGTCATCTCACCTCCCACATCCTTAAAAGAAAATCTCATCGCCTCCGTTTCTTTGCTCTTAATCCAGTCATATGAAAAAGAGGGATGGATGGAGAGGCAGAGCGATGTGACGACCAATCACAGTAGAGGAGAAAGCCACAAATGAATGCAAGTTATCTATACTGTATATATATTGTGTTTTTGTAGAAACATGAAAGTTGGTATTTGTAACTGTTTATACACACACACACACACACACACACACACAAATAGTACTTGTACATTCACATATGTACGTTTAACATTAACAAGTGTACTGTCGGGCGACCCGGTGGTCCAGTGGTTAGCGTGTCGACCGCACAGTGCAGAGGTAGCGGGTTCAATTCCAGCTCCGGCCTCCCTGTGTGCAGTTTGCATATTCTCCCCGGGCCTGCGTGGATTTCCTCCGGGTATTCCGGTTTCCTCCCACATTCCAAAAACATGCACGGCAGGCTGATTGAACACTCTAAATTGTCCCTCGATGTGAGTGTTAGCGCGAATGGTTGTTCGTCTCTGTGTGCCCTGCGATTGGCTGGCAACCGGTTCAGGGTGCCCCCCTGCCTACTGCCCAAAGATGGGTGTGATAGGCTTCAGCACCCCCCGTAACCCTTGTGAGGATAAGTGGATTGGAAAATGAATTAATGAATGTGTACTCTCTGGAGGATGTCAATGACCAACTGTAAAGTGCTTGAATGTAACGTTTTCGAAAGATGCGCTAAAAAAAAAAAAAAAAGAAAGTTATTGAATGCATGAAAAGATATCAAAGAATGCCAAATTCCTCGATTCTTGAACCTCAACAACTGTCCTCACTCACCCCTTCTCAATCTAGCCAAGCCCCCCCTCCCACTCCCCCCTCGCCTCCATTCCAAAAGTTCCTGAGTTGGCCGGATTTAGCTGAGCGTTAAGAATGTTGCCATGTAATCTCTAAATCGCATTAATCTTGTTTCCCAAATCTCCTTTGCCTCCAACACTGATTACCTTCATCCTCTTAACTTGTCTTTCTTTTCATTTGAGTCGTCACTCTTCGATGTCAGATTAGAGTCCCAATTTGATCACGTCACAAGACACAGATTCAATCCTCTCGGAGGCCGTCAATCGGCAAGTGATCAGAGTGTGTGTGTGTTTGAGCATAATTTCGCAGATGGAAAGTTTCCAAGAGGGGCCTTTTGTGTAAATATCAAGAGGGTGCACTCCATTTTTCTTAGGAGGTACTTAATACTGGAGATGACATTTCTTCAGAGTTGAAAGAAGACTGATGGAAGGGCGACTGAATCGACAAATGCTGTCAAGGCTTAAAGAGCACAGCAAGTAAAGAGAGAGACACTGAACGTATTGAGCATGAGAGAATAGACCATTGTTGAGGAAGAGCGGAGAAAAAAAACAACAAAAGAAAAACAAAGGTGAAGTGTGGAGGGGCACAAAATCTCAGCAACCTCACCGTCAAAAGGTTAGGGTTAGCTTTCAATAGACTGTAGTTGCCCGTCTTTCTCCTGCCTCAAATCTACCGTGTCGGGATCACCAAGGGAAAAGGAGAACAAAAACAGGCTCCATGCAGAGCATAATTACAGTATACATGTTTTGTCTGAGGAAGACCAAGAGACAAGCTCAGGGCTACATCAGTTACACTCGCCGTCCTTTGTCTTCCTGTAATTGCTTTTATAGCGTTCGCCGTAATGTGCGCCGAGAAGAGCAAGGAAAAGCAAAAATTGCCTTTCAGAGAAACAAATACAAGTCTCTAAAGAGTGCAGCGAGCGAGTAGGGGGAGAAAATGATAAATATCAAGTAAAAAAAAAAAATCAAGAGCCATAGTTTGGGATAGTTGGGGGAAATGGAATATTTGCATTAAAAGGGTAGAATAGTTTGGGATTGTTCGTGACAGTCCATTTTCATTTCATTTCGATTTTCGCTTTGTTAATTCAGTTCATTTTAGCTAGCGCAAAGTAAGTTTTTAGTTTATATTGAACCTTGTGTTAAACCTTTATTTTAGTTTAGTTTTTATGAAAGTGTTTTCTTTTTTTTTTTACATTTTTGTTATACAGTGATCCCTCGCTATTTCACGGTTCGTTTATTTTTTCAAACATGCATATTAAAAATAAATAAATAAATAAAAAAAATCCTATACATGGAGTACAGTATGATGATGATATGTTGCTCTATGTGACTCGCTTTTGTTTTGCTGACGTTCACAGCTTCTCACAGACCGTTTGCGGACTTTAAAAAAATAAAATAAATAATATATGTTAATTTGTCGCTACTTCGCGGATTTTCGTTTATCGCGGGTGGTTTTGGTCCCCATTAACCGCAATAAACAAGGGATCACTGTAATTTGGTTCATTGTTTAAAACAACAATAACCTCTGGGGGGGTTCCAACAAGCAATAAAAAAGAAAAAGAAAAAAAAAAGTGCAGCCAATATGTTCATTCACCTTATCCTGCACACTATGAGAAGTGGATTTGGTGGATTTTGGCCCCCAACAGAGCTGATCAATGATAGCGCGCACTGCATCTCGAAGGCACCTGTAGAGGCGAGATAAAACTGGATGTTCAGATGGACAGAAAAAAAAAAAAAAAAGCAATGGGGCGGTGGGGGGGGAAGATTCTCACCGCTCACTAGAAAGGTTTTTCGGACTCACATTTTGATGGACAGGGAATTAAATGCTGCTCATGATCTTATTGGTCGGGCCCTTGGGACTTATCATGGATTTATGATTTGTGCTTCAACCCAGCACAATAAAAAAAAGCCCTTATTTTGCCCCTTCTCTCACTTGTAGTCAACAGCACTGGGTCTTGTGAAATCCAGTAGGAGTTTTTATTGTGGTTGTCGTTTGCAGTGGTGTCCAAGTTAGCTCAGCCGTTTGTTATACATTTCCTTATTTTGCTACAAGAGAGCACAAATGTTGACAAAAACACACAAAAGGACTATTTTGTGTATCCAGCGCAAAGTGAAGTCTAACTGTATGCACGATTTGAGTTTTATTTTGGTATTTTCATAGATGGCAGATAGGAAGGGGTGTTTGCGCCGTTGTGGGAGGGAAGCGAGATGAGTTAGTTGCCATCCAATGGAAGGGGCTCCCCTCATTCACTTTAAATTCAGCACAGGAGAGACCCTTGTGCGGGTAAACAGATTAAAAAAATGGTTGGATGGATATTATTTCATAACAATGCAGGAAAATATCTTACAGTAGTTGATTCTGTTCGCACGAGAAGTCAGTCCACTGTATAAAATACAGTCAAACCTCAGTTTTCGAACGTCTCTGTTATCAACCAAATCGGATTTCGACCAGAAAATGTGAGATTTTTACGCCTCAGATTACGACCGAAAACCGATTTCTGAATTGAGCAAACCCGAATACGCCACTCGACTCCTCTTGGCTTCCTTACATGAGAAAGTGACGCTTCCTCATGTAACGTTCATTGTGAGCAGACGTTTGTTGTGATTTACGCAAATCATTTTTGTTATTTCTGCATAGTGTATTAGTCCCTAATCATGGGCTAATAAAATAGTTTCAGATTTCGAACTAATCGCTTTTCGAACAGCCTTCTGGAACGGATTATGGTCGAAAATTGAGGTCCGACTGTATACACAAAATTTGTATAACAAACAAAACTGGACTTGTTTTGCAACTCCAATATCCATTGTTATGATTCTGTTTGTGGTTTAGTTTCCACCTGTTCTCGTCAGCCGGGTCGCTTGTGTTTACTTTGTCAGCTCCCTCAACCCTTTGTGACTTGTCCAGGCATTCCTTGTTGACTCGTCAGTTTGTTTGCAATTCTCCTGGTCAGTCTTTGTCGGATCATTGTTACTGTCACATTGTTTTTATTTTTCCTGTCATAGGTTTTTTTTTTTGAGTTTGGGTTTTTTGAAGACTTCGTATGCGTTATAGGGGCACACTAGGAAAACAAAATCCATAAGTGTTTTTGTTCCCCACATCCTGCCTCCGTGCTTTCTGGATCCAAGTACCATCACGGACTCGTGACATCCATGAAATAATGCAATCCTCATAAATGGTGAATTGTGATGCTACATCACGCCACGCAATGGAAATGCTGCACAAAAACTTAGAAAGCAAGGGCATTTCAGGATCGTAACATACTGGAGGCTACATTCAAAAACGGAGGCCCCAGAATAGAATTCCGACAAACATGAGCTCTTAGTTGTCCTGAATTCCCACGCACGCCATGCAATGTCCATTGAGCATTGAATATCCTATAACATTAAATCCAATATTCTTTCCATATAATTGTGATGCAAAGTTTGAGGATCAAATCGGAGGAGGCAACAAAGGGCACATTGTGCATTAGCAAATATAATCTGCTCATAATTTATTCATTCAGTTTGTTTCATGCATGCTGCTCAACCTCAAAGGTCAGCGAGAAGAACAATGTTTTTCTTTGTCAGGCAAGAAACAACAAAACAGAGGAAAAAACGTATGAGCAACAAGGCGTGTGCGGCTGTTCCTCACTCTGCCTTCCTCTTCCTGCTGCTGCCGCGACGACGACGACGACTCGGGTTCTCGGGCATCGAGGGCATTTTCAGAATTGGTGACAAATGGAGACGGATTGTTGAGCAACATTCAGACTACATTTGTTTATCTGTGTCATGAAAAATCATCACAGCTAGCTCGTTGCTTTTCCCCGAGTTTACGATTATTGAGCACGCGGCACAAAGAAACGCTGCGGCTGAATTTATGCAAGTGGAGCATTTATCACACTCGCCGAGCGTCAAATTATCATCGACTTTGGCGCAGCTGCATCATTCACCTCGGCCACTGAGAGCTGTGAGATGCTGATGGAGGGGGGGAAATGTCTGGGATTTTTTTTCCCAGCCATCATCCTGTCACTTTTTCACTTGCAGTCCCAAAATTTATTTTTCTTCACTTGTCACATGAGACTATTGAAATGTTCTCAAAATATGTTGTTTATTTTCACTCTGGTGGCAAGTGTGGAAATGCCCCTGCAGTACCAGCAAATGGCACTGTGCTACCACACACACACAACACACACCAAATAATATTAAAAAGAAATAGTTCTCCCAGGACCTTCACGACCAGGCTTGAGCATAGTCCCCTTGTGGTCCTCTGGCACCTGCTGTTTATAAAATGGCTCCCTTTGATAAAGAGCATTTTTTTCATGCTACATAAAGATTTTTTTAAATGTTAAAAAAAAATAATTAAAATTACATTCTCTTTTATCAATGCCCCCCCCCCCCCCCTTGATATCTGACGGGCATTTGTTTGGGCTCTCGTAAGAATTGTGCGCCTTGCTGATCCACAGAGAACGTCAGCCTCAACGCCTTTCACCTCCTACCACCTCTACATAGTGTTCATGGAAAAAAAAAAAACAGACAGAATGACAGTGTTTGTATAACCTCCTGATTGTTCAGTGCAAAATGCACAATGCTGTACTTAAAATAGGGGCAAAAAATATGACATGGCTTGCACTATAGAAACGACGTTTCCTAAATACTCACAATCTGTGTCCCACCTTTTGAAAACGCTCGCCTTGTCATTCGAAGACCCCTCATGCTACCATAGAGAAGGTTTTGTATAAATGAAATAACTCACTTTTGCATTGGTGTAAATTTGATAATATGTATCAAAAGATATATAGTAAAGGTCAAAGGTTTGCATTGTAGCGTATGACTACATCATAGCATTTGTGGCGAAACGAGGAGGAGGAGATTATTTCCATCCAATTATTTGAGCTTTTTTTTTTTTTTAATTTAAGAAGTGCGTCTTATAGCAAGTAGCCTTTGGCATTAATCTTGGGATGGGGTGGTCAAGCGAAATTTTGTGGAAAAAAAAAAAAAGTTAATTTTCCCAAATAGCCAGGGGGATTCTGAGCCGGTCCTGGGCGCCATGGCTGACCAATCATTTTATTTTTGCATTCCAAATATTGTTGAAGGTAAATAGCCTTGACATGCTGGTGTGAGAAACATACAAAAAAAATAAAATCATCCGCTGTTATTTTAACACCTCTGTGACACGAACGCTACATTGTGTTATTTGTCAAACTCTATATGTACACAGTACATTCAATATTATCTGTTCTGTCACCACAAGCTGGTTTAATCTTTACTGCGACGAGACAACAATGTCAGCAATATCCAGTTTTTGGAACGGACTCCAACGGTGTTTTGCACAAACGTGTAAAACAGGAGCAGACAGAAGCACGCAGGCGAAACAAATACATTGCCTGGCGAGGGCATGCAGATATTCACGCATCCGTCAAATAAATAATCCGAGGGTAGTGGCCATGAAGGCATAATAAAGGCAGTCAAGGGAGATGCATTAAGGTTGTAAATATCAGCTCATTATCGCTCTGCTGTCTCGTTTGGCACTGTGTACGCGTGTGTGCGTGTGACTTTGTCAAACGGAGATCTTTAGGTCATGACAGTAGCAAACGTGTCATTAGCGAAGAAAAAAAAAACAGACATTAAACTTTTGCATGCAGTAATAAATGTGTGTCTGACAGAGACAGATAGCAAATACATTAAGAGAGCAAACATATTTGCCAGCGCAAATGGAATTGTCCAGGCTACGATGCTAATTATGGATTAAGATAATTAAACGCCTAATTGGGCTTGATAAACACTTACAAATTGCATCCTGAATTGATACGACAAGGCCCAGACACAATTAGGAATCATCAAAATTCAACAAACGTCATCTAGTCTTTAGTTTTTGACGCCATTTGGCAGCAGTACAGGAATATACATTTTTGCATAACATTCATTCTCATTGCAATAGGCGTATGACAAAAAACAAGCAAATGTAACTATCACATAAAAATAAAAAAACTCACCGTCTGTCATGAACGTGGTGGTGGAGGACCCCAAAAGGTAGGCAGGAAGGAGGAGCAGGGTAGACTTGACAAAATGTAAAACCCTGAGAAAACTAACTCCAAAACAAAGTCCTGAAAAAACAAAAAACAAAACGAACAAACAAACAAAAACCTATAGCGGCAACAGCAGAGCACAAACACGAACAGAAACAGTGACAAAAACAATGACAAAGTCCTTTTCACAGAAAGCCTAATGACATGATGACCAACAGGTGTGCTGCTGTAAGAGGAGGGAGCCCTACAGTGCCACCTGTTGGTCACAAACAGATCCACCGTGACACCATCATAGTCTAACCACAAATCCCCATGGTCCCTTCCCACACAAAACTAGCATATTCAAAAATTGCACTTCAATGTTGCAGTCCATCTTAGCTGAAAAATGTGCTTGTTACATTATTTTCGTCTTTTATTGGTCACTTTTATCGCAGAGATTTATTTTTCCCCCTTTTTTCTTAACCCTTTCATGCACCCTGTAACCTGATAACACGATAAACTGTCCACTGTAGTAACCGCTGTCCCTGAAAGGGTTAATGTCTATGTGGTATTGGGCTGCTTTTACCTTATGAACTCTGAGGTCTTCCAGCTCTGGCCTTTTACTCATTCATAAAGTCAGGACACGCTCCCAGCGAGGCAGCATTCCAATATTACAGACTCTACTTGTGACACAGTCCACCTTCGGGCAACGGAGGATGGTTGTTTGTTTTCAAGAGCAGGCTCAAAACCTTTTTTCATTGAGGTTTTAATTACAAATTATTCATTAGATTTTCTTATTTTAACTTGTATTTTTATTTGAGTTTTTATTATTTATTGTATGTAATCTACATGCTGCTAAATTTGGTTCGTTTTAGTAAAAATAGTTTATACTTAGTAATTATTGTTGTTTTATATTTTTCGGAATGATTTTACTTTCTTCAGTGTTTACTTGGGGTAAGACCTGTACTCTTGGAGCGGTTCTAGGTTGTAGTCGCATCATGCCTCATTGCAGCCTGAGTGACCCGTATGTGGCTCTTGCTACTGCACTGAGAGTTCCAGTGTTCTGTGACTGCATTTTGTGAGATGTTCCTGATGCAGACGGTGCCTTAAAGTGTTCTTTCCTCACCTGGATGCTTGCCTGAATGCTCTGTACCCAGCCTTAGGTCATAATGTCATAATTTCTAACCTGTGTGTGTGTGTGTGTGTGTGTGTGTGTGTGTGTGTGTGTGTGTGTGTGTGTGTGTGTGTGTGTGTGTGTGTGTGTGCGTGCGTGCGTGTGTGTGTGCGTGCTCTTTTGTATGTCTGTGTCAAATGCCGTATGAAGCACTTTAATGTGTTTTTTTTTGTATGAAAAGTGCGTCATTCAATACAATACAACACAATACAATACATCCTGATTTATATAACACTTTCACAACAGCTGCAGCTGTAACAATGCGCTTTACAAAACAGTGAACATAAAGTAAAATAAACACAACTGTTGCAGCTCCAAAGCAAACAGAGCTGTCGTGTTGGTTTTTGGATTATGCACTTTATTAATTTGTTTCACACTGAAGCGAAGACAGACACGTCGACTGTGGACTGCGCGCCTTCTCAACTGCCGTTCGACTGGAGAGGCGTTCGAAGACCGCCTCAGAAAAGACGTAAATTAACGATTACTTCAAAGACACTCGGGAAAGCAAAAACAATGCAACAAAACACTAAATCAAGTGATTAACATAAACAGTCTCCTACACAACACATAACATAACAATTTTATAAAGTTGTATTGGTTGATTTTACTAATATATTTATTTATTAATGATATTTAAATGAATATGATTCCAGCTTTGACAACAACAGTCCCATCAGCACACAGTCAAGCAGGCATTCCCAAAGACTGAAAATGTAATGGTGGTCTGGGAGAGTAATTCTTGATTAGGTATTCTTATTTTTTTTTACCAAATGGAACATTCGTTACAGTCTAGAGATGTGCCAAATTGCCAGCGAAACATTTGAGGTAAGGGCGGAACTGGCTCGCGCTCGAGCCACACACAAATACGGCTCAGCTCACTCAGCCTCTGGCAAGCGAACGAGACGGCCAACTTGTTAACACGTTTGAAGCATCACGGTTAGATTCATATCGAGATGAATATCAGTGCGGCATGACAGAAAAAGAGGGCATTTGCAAACGCAGCTTCCACGGGCATTTAATCAACCACCCACTCCAGGGCTCGTCAGACTGAGTAAAAGTAATGACAAATACCATTGGGGTTTTTTCGAACATAATAATTGAGACTGATCAAACTGGTGTACTAATTTGCATCCTCGACTTGCTCAATGAAGGACAAATGATTAACTTTACTGAAAAGGGGTTTTTAAACTGTTCTGTATTAATTATTCATTTTAGTGCATGCATTATTTTATGTTAATTTAGACACTCATGTTTTATTGCTGCTCGTATTACTAGCAGTTTGCTGATGTTTGTTGCATTTAAAATGTTATTAAATGTGTCTGTTCTGTTTTTATTTTATTTATTTTGGTTTTTGGGTTTGTTTTTTTGCGTGTGCGCATGTGACGTAACTACATTCTCGACGATGATTGGCTGTCACCGACTACCGATAGACTCGGCTGATTTTTTTTTTAACAATCTTTATTGAACAAGTCGGACTCGGCTGATTTCCAATCAATCAAACTGTCTATTTTACACATCAGATTGTATGTAACTTTTAGGTGAAAGTGATGTCAGTTTTTTTCCCCCAAGTTAAATTTTCATGTCCAACTGTAATGTGTTTCAGTCAGTGCTGTTCTCATACTTTTGCAATCAGTTAAGCAATAGCCGCATGTACAGCAGGGGTCAAAGAAAACCTCCCTTAATTTATGGGCTGTATGTATTCTGTCCTCTACAGTATTTTTTCTCAGTAAACATACAACAGAGAGAATCTGATAACAGCACTTTTGTTGCCACTGGACTTTTTTTTCTTCCCCTCCCCCCATTGCCTCCCGGATTGATTATGCATGCAGAGATTTGCTTTGTCCTATTTTTTTGGGTGGGGTGGGGGGTTGTTTTTTGGGGCAAGTTTAGATCAGAACATCATTGAGTCGCGATCGTAATGAGAAAAAAGTCCAAATTGAGCCATTACAGCATTCTTGTCATTTCAGATTCACCAGCGCCGCCAAACTCGTGTGGAGAGACAGAAATTGTCACTTAAAATGTTATTCAGCCTGCCATTAACCTTTTGATCTGAGCGCACAATTACTCATCAACTTGCGGCAGCAGCAAGAGAAAAAAAAAACTTTTTGAGTAACTGGAAAAAGTTGCAATGCAAAAAAAAATACAATTGGTATTTTTGAACAAAAGCGAACGCATACACAAAGGTAATGAAGACATATGAAGGTGGTGAAAAGGAGGATGCATTCTCCACGGCACACTCACTGTCTCTTGCGGCATCTTTTTCATGAATATATTGTATATCATTATTATGCAATGTGCACATAGTCGAAAAGGCAGACGGGCCATATGTAAAACACTTTAAGCGCGACTTTCTTGGCTGCAACAGATTAAATTACATCCTGCCGGTTTTGCTTGATCAGTCTTCCTATTTGTGGCATGGCTGGCGCCATAAGCAAACAAAGCGACGACCAGCCTGGAAATGCATTAAGATCATTCAGGCCCGTGGACATGAGTTGTGCTTTTTCTTCCTCCAATCGGGTTGACGGATGTGTGAGACTGCATGTTCTGAATGTTGCATATGGCTGTTGGTGCATGACAGTAAAGGAGAACTCATGTTTAGCGTATAAATTCAGCGCATCGAGTCGCAGCATGGCAAGTTGTGACTCAGCGCTGACTTTTCAACAGATAATTACACAATTACGTGGTTACTGTATTAGGTTTTGTGAACCAAACGGGACAAATACACACACGCGCTGCTCTCAATCTCATCACAGAGGCAGCACTCAAGAGAAAGGCCGTTATGGGTGATTGGATCATTTCCTGGTCATGGCTTTAGGTCTGCAAGAAAGATCGATAAAACACACACACACGCGCGTGCACGCACACACACACACACACACACACACACACACACGCAGGATCAATGTATATTACTTACCTTTCTGCAGAGATTCCTGTCAGCCTGCTCGCCCACTCTGACTCCAAATCGAATATGGACAAAAGTATTGACACACCTTTCAATCAAGCAACCTTTTATTAGGCAAGCAACCGCATTCATTATCTTAAATTTTTGTGAGTGTGGGCGTGCATGGTTGTTTGTCACTGTGTGCCCTGCGATTGGCTGGCAACCGATTCGGGGTGTCCCCCGCCTACTGCCCGAAGACAGCTGGGATAGGCTCCAGCACACCCGCAACCCTAGTGAGGATGAAGCGGTTCGGAAGATGAATGAATGAATTATACGACAACCCTATTTTATTAATCCGGTGATTTACAACTCTTCAAACACAACACGTGTCATGAGAGATTATAGCGAGTTGTGGTTGACTTTGAATTGAAATTCTTCTTTCTGGAATAACTGCTCTGTCTTTTGTCAGAAATAAATGAAACGATTTCCGGTTGCGATTGGCTGGCAACCGGTTCAGGGTGTCCCCTGCCTACTGCTGGGATGGGCTCCATCCCCTCCCCCCGTGATGAGTGGTATTGACTGCTTGGTCTCAGTGAGTACTCCGGAGTAGAGTAACCATACTGGTATCTGTCTGAAAAAAAAAGTGGTGTCGAATGTCTCTCATTGGTTGTCTTTTATGTTTTCATGACATCAGTTTTTTCCCCATTTGCATCATAGGGCCACCATAAAAGCTTTCTATCTTCACTTTTCCTGTAGAGCACGTTGTGACAGTTGTAGTTGTTTCTGTGGTCTATAAAAAAAAAAGTGGAGTTGAGAGTTGCGCCTCTCAAAGACGGCGCTTTATAAGTCAATGTACACACGGACCCGCATACACTGTGAAACTGCAAATTCCTCATTCATCAAATATCGATGCTGTGATCGCTTTGCCGATACTTGGGAAGCTGGAGCAATTCGGAAGGCAACGCGTCATTGACTGGTAGCGTCAACATACTTCCAGCAGAGAGCGAGTCGACTTTGAAGGGAGTCTTCTCAAGGCTCCATATTTGCTTCCATTATTGCTTCTTCCTTTGAGGTCTTGTGTCCCAATACATTTGTCCATCTGGCGTACCTGCAGATTGAATGAGTGACTAGAAAGTCATTTTGTTCATCGTTTTTTTTTTTTTTGTTTAAATTAAAATCACCTTCATATGCACATCAGGGATCATTAGTCTCAATGGTAATAATACAGTAATGTGGAGCTCTGATATAGACTGTCAGACTGGATGACCCGGCCTCGCTTCACGGAGAAGACGTTCGACAGAAGGAGAAAAGGGCAAATGGGGGGCTATAAAAGGGGGGTAACGAGTATGGCAAGAGGATGGAGTTGGAAAAAGAAGTATAGAAAGAAGCGACAAGCTCAAATTAAATTCCCATCATGTCAGTGTAGGACAGAATTCAATAGTGTTTATTGGCAGACCCCAGCCTGGGGGAAATTACATTCTGAAGCGGAGCATGGAATGAATGCACACACACACACACACACACACAATCATCTACAGTGCACAATCCTGCATATCTTCAGACCGGGGGGGGTGGCAGATGTGAGCATGGAGACTAGTGATGTATCCCCTGGAGTCCACGTGCCACGACTGTCCTTGTTCTGCACACACATCTGTTGTGAGTTTGTTTCTCTGATACTTTTCTTCACACAAAAACATCAACCGGGACATGCATGCATATTCACACACAAAGGTCCAAGTGGTGCATTATGGATGATCCATACTGCTGTTTTTTTCTCCTCCTTCATGAGTGTCATTTTGATGTAACTGAGGTTTTTCTTGCATGAAGAAAATTAACACAAAAATACACTTTTGTAAGAAATAAAGTCATAATAGTGGGAGGGGAAAAAAATGTAGGATTATGTAATATGTGAGATTATGAGAATAAACCTTTGACATGATAATTAAGTGGTAATCTCAATCTGTTTAGTTTAGATTTGTGTACAAAAATCGTGTTTTTCCTTGTTTTTATAATATAACCTTACTTTCTTGACAGTAGGGTGACCGGTAATTTTCATATAAATAGGACTTTATTTTTGTAACTTCTTTCCTCCATATTTTCCTCTCAATGCATTAAAGTCTGTCATTTCGAAAAACAGATATAGTTTGTCATTTATAACAGCGGTCCCCAGCCGCTTTGGGACCGGGCCGAAGAGAGACAAACCTGCGAGCTGTGAGCAAATTGACCCCATCAGACGTGGCGGAAATGTGTGAGAAATAACAAGAATCTGCCCCCCCCCCCCCAAAAAAAAAGAAAAAGCAGCAAACAGAAAGGAAGAGGAACAAATTGACCCTACGTACAGCTGGGCAGCCATGAGATCCGAAGATGAAGCTATTTTGACAAGAGAAGTTCCTCCCCCAGCGGTATTTCCAAATACAGTCAAACCTCGGTTTTCGAATGTCTCGGTTCTCAACCAATTCGGTTTTCGACCAAAAATTTCGAGTTTTTTATGCCTCGGATGACGAACAAATTTGGGTTCTCGAACAAACTGAGCGCACTTGAATGCACCATTTGACTCCTCTCGCCTTCCTTACACGAGAAAGTGACGCTTCCTCGGGTAGACAAGGAAGTGACGCTTCCTCGTGTTGCTTTCCATTTTGAGCAGACGTGTTCAGTCAACATTTTTATTTTAAAAAGAGCGTGGTTTCGGTTTTCGAACAATTTCGGTTTTCGAACAGCCTTCTGGAACGGATTATGGACGAAAACCGAGGTTTGACTGTACAACATCAAACCGGTAACATTTCGCGTTTCGCAACACTCCAACCTGAATAGGTCGTGCCAGCAATGTAGCAGGCATGGCTAAGATTGGCTAACTTACACTCATGTCAGTGACGGACACGCACGGCTTTGGTCACGAGTGTGGCTTGCGGGGAGTGAAGTGAACTAGCAGTTTGCTCCACTATGATCCTACAACACAAACTAGTTATTTGGCCACCACCGCTGTATGTTTAAAATGATAAATCAAGCATCTGCAGAACGCACATACAGACGAAAAACCGGCATGTTTTTCTCAGTTTTTAACAGTCGATACAATAAATATAAGTTTCCACAAAGTACATATTAAAGCATGTCCTTTATATTTATCTATTTTCTATAGACATCTCCGGGTACTCCGGTTTCTTCCCTCATTCCAAAATACATGCATGGCAGGTTAATGAAACACTTTAAATTGTCCCTAGGTGTAATTAGAAAATGGATGGATGGATGTCTGTCGAAGTGTGTGCTGCACCTCCGGCTTTTTTCGCGCTCACATTTCTTTCGATTGTGCCATCCTCATCTGTGCCTCGTTATCCCTGATTGCCTCGTGTATTTAACCTCGTCTTTTATTCTGTCTTGCTGCCAGTTCGTTGTACATTTTCTTCACGTTTTCAACAGTGCGTCTTCTTGCCACTGACTTCTTGGAAGCTTCAACCCTGTTTGATTATTGACCTTGTCTTTTTAGCCTGATGCTTCTGGATACTGTTGCCTTTGCTGACGGCCTACTCAGCCGGTTAATTAAACCGTGTGTTTTTGAAACTCTTTTGCCTTTGAGTCTTGCATTTGGGTCCGACCTCACATCCTGTTTCTGATAGTGCTTATCCTCATTAGGGTTGCTATTTTAGCTGACTTTGGACAAGCGTATGATCTCTGTATGTTATACAGTATTCCACTTGATTCAAACTTTGATGGTAAATGTACCCAAATCCGTGATGATTAGACTTCATCTTTCCATCTTTCATCATGAGAGTCACCTCCAGCCTATGACGAAAGCTGCGATACAACTGGACTGGTTTGCTCATATAGACAAACCATTCACGCCTACAGGCAATTTAGAGACTTCAGAGAGCCGAGTATGCATGTTTTTGTAATGCGGGAGTAAACTTGGAGGAACTCAAAAAGGTGCAAGGATGAGAATTCTAACTCCAACAGGAGGGCTGATGCTGAGAGTCGAAGCTGCCATGCTCAACACTCCCCCACTAGGTTGCTCAACTGGACTCGGTTCGGCAAAATGAAACCATCATTCAAGGTTGTCAACGCGTATTCTAAAAAAAAAGTATTTTCCTCTCTATTCTGTCCAGGAAGTCATGATTTCACTTTTTGTACAAAACAAGAAAAATGGGGGGGGGGGGGAATGGCATCTAAGTCATAGCAGAGTTGCCAGTCATAAATCCTGTCGGCATTGCTTATTTAGATGCATAGTGTGGACTCCATCAGTACATGGAATAGAAAAACATAACATGAAGAAGTCAAACTTGTCTCCAAATGTGCCGCACCAGTAGCTGAATGGACATCAGATGTTGGCATTTTGACATTGTGCTGTGGGACTTACTACAGTGAAACTCCTCTACAACGAAATCATGTTTGCAGCAAGAATTTTTTCACAACAAGGGGTTTTTCACTGAAGCAAATTTGATCTCAGATGTAAACACACACAAATGCACACACAAACGTAAGTCTACTCTTTATTTTTATTCCAATAGTGCATAAGTATGAGCATACACTTATTTGACACTTCACATAGTCGGTGTAGAAAGAAAAAAAGGGAAAGAAATTGTGAAATTTACGATCAGCATTCACTTTCACTTCCATCAATTTCTTGGATAATGTCTTTGTTTCCTCCGTCTTTCATTTTGATCACTTTTACCCTCTCTTCCAGCGTCAGGGCTCTTCTTGTCTTAGCTGCTTGACATCCAAAGGTCCGTTTTGTTGCTATTTTAGCAATGCAACGTTCTTGCTGCGTCTGAAACTAACAGTAACAAATATTGTTACTGGATTACTGCACATGTGTAAACCAGTGTGGTGGTTGCTGTTGCTGTTTCCGAACAAAGCAGTAGAGGTCGCTGTTGAATTAGACTTCGTTGTAGTGAATCTCGCCGCGAGGCAAGAACAGAGAAAAAGATTTCGTATAACGCAACAGGGTTTTTTGTTGTTGTATGGGGGCCAGGAAAGTGGGAATGGTGTTAATGCATGAAGCTTTTTTCACACTAGGGGGTATTTTCGCCCATGTAGGTTTAGTTGTAAAGGAGTTTCACTGCAATATCGTGCTAATATTTTGTCCTTTCCCGCATTGGAGGGTGTCACCAAGTTCAAGTCGGCCTACACATGTATCCGATGAATTTGGTAACCTCAAGCCAATGCTACAGCAACCTACTTTAATAGAACGCAGTTTAATGGCCATAGGCAGAGCACATGTCCGAGTTGTTACGAAGAATGTCTCCGGGATGCAGATTAGCTGTAAACGGCTCGCACACTAAGCCTTTATGTGTTGTCACTTTTTTTTGTCTCCATCGCCTTTCGTCATCATTCCCTTGTTCTATCTGACATTGTGTGATTGTGTGTGTGTGTGTGTGTGTGTGTGTGTGTGTGTGTGTGTGTGTGTGTGTGTGTGTGTGTGTGTGTGTGTATCCCACAGGAGCGTGCCGAGCGAGCATTGGGCTGCTCAGCGGAGGATCTGAAGTCTCTTTTCTACTGCGAGCTGTGTGACAAGCAGTACCTGCGCCACCAGGAGTTTGACAACCACATCAACTCCTACGACCACGCACACAAACAGGTACATGACGAGCCGCTGTTGCTCGTGGCACCTTGCTGGAAAACACAAACGGGCATTTTCTTATGATCCCTCTGTTGCGGAATTACGCGTTGATGTAAAGCTGCTTTTCATGCCGCTTTGAAGAATGCTGCAATACAACCGTCCTACCGAGCACGTATACACAAGCTCATCACATTTCAATTTCAATCAGGAGGAACTAATAAGAAAGCGAGAGAGATGAGAAATGACGAAGGGCAATTAATATTTGATGTGAGGAATAGACTGGTACTTAGACCCCAGCAGGAAGCACATGGCCTTGGGATGACATCTTATGAGTTCTGACGCGAAGGAGCGATGACATCAGTGATGAAGAGTGAGCCTCCAGGCAGAAATGTATATTGATGTGCATTAGAAGAAATGGCCATTTGCATTGGTGGAGGCGGGTCAAAACCGTGCCAAAAACGGGAAGACAGAGTGAGGAACGTTTGAGATTAATTTTTAAATTTGCAAGCTCATTTTTTTATTGCTGAAAATATGTATGAAATCTCCTTGGACAGATGCACAAGGACGTCTGTGAAAGGGAAATGTTGAAGCATGGGTATTTATACCTTGTTCAAGGACAACTGTAGCAATACTCTTAAATAATACATCTATTGAAGTCAATTGTATGTAGTTCCACAAAAATGTCAGTGTAATTTCTTTCACATTGAGCCATCATCATATTTTTCAATTCACGGAACTCAGGCCTGTCGCACACGGAAACACAATCGGGCTGTATTTGTACTGATATTGCCCGTTCCCGACCAAGGATGTCATGAACCAGACAATCTTGTGAATTATAAGATTATCCTATCAGAATTTGTCGAGATTCATTAAAAATTGATTTGTCCCAGAAAGAGGATTGCGAAACAGTGAGGACTGAAGAATCTTGTCCTAACTGATGCAGTTTTTGTTGTTGTTGACAAGTGAGTTCCACTCGACGGCAACACGTATTTTCCAAAGCAAGTCTTTTTGGTGGCATCGCGATTTCACACCGTTCCCCTCTTCAGTCCCTTCAGAAACACCTGGAAAGCGACGGCGAAACAAATACGGTGGTGGAAAGTTTTTCCTTGTTTCTGTTTGATCACATGAAATTTCTGCCGTGGAGGACTCGGTGATCGAACAAAATATGTGTTCTGTTCAGATTATCAGAACACACCATCCATAAAATAACCGAAACTGTTGAATGCCTGATTTTTTTATCGTCATGTGTGTGGTCTGTCACAGATAAACTTTGCTTTAAGATTAGAAAAATCCTTATGTGAGTACGGGGTCTACGACTTTTTCGTCTTACACAAAAGCTGTATTTCGCTCAATCATTGTTGGGAAAGCCATCTAAATCTGTGTTAGTGAGTATGTCTTCTTCCATCTATCTATCTATCTATCCAGCTAGCTATCCAGCTAGCTAGCTATCCATCCATTCATCCATCCATTCATACTGACGTGCATGTTTTTGCAATGTGGGACAAAGCCTGGGGACTGGAGCCGCGAATCCAATGCAGGACCTCAGGACTGTGAGGTACATGCACGAACCACCAGTTCACCATGCTATTATATACTAATATTGATTTAACTGGTGGTCCAGTGGTTAGCGCATCGACCTCACAGTGCAGAGATACCGGGTTCAATTCTAGCTCCGGCCTCCCTGTGTGGAGTTTGCATGTTCTCCCCGGGCCTGCGGGGTTTTCTCCGGGTACTCCGGTTTCCTCCCACATTCCAAAAACATGCATGGCAGGCTGATTGAACACTCCAAATTGTCCCTCGGTGTGGGTGTGTGCGCGTATGGTTGTTCGTTTATGTGTGTCCTGCGATTGGTTGGCAACCGGTTCAGGGTGTCCCCCGCCTACTGCCCAAAGACGGCTGGGAAAGGCTCCAGCACCCCCCGCGACCCTTGTGAGGATAAAGCGGATCAGTAATTAATGCATACTTTACTACTATATTATGAAATGGTAACTCTTACTAATAATAATTTTGAGATATATTACTTTGTATAAGAGCGTTTTTGTTGTTGTTTGTTTTCCATTCGTATTCCTTCCAAATAACAACCAGTACACACACACACACACACACACACACACTAATAAAACAAAAGCAAAACTATTAGTCATGACTCAAGTATGATTGTATTATTCCTGTTTGGACAAGATGAGGTCAATGGTGCGTTAAGAAAAGGCCCGGCAGCAGGTTCCCTCCTGTGCTCTGCTTTCATTCCCATTTCCATACGCAAGCTCCGCTTTAGACTAACAAGCTGAAAGTTCCGCTCTCAGAACACTCGCGTTGGGCTTTGTGTTGTCATGCCAAGCGGTACAATAAACGTACAGACGTCTTACCCGCGCACAAGCAATCTCTTAACCGAGCCAGCCCGCCTCACGCTTCCAGACGCCCACCACCGGGCCATGAAATGAACATTAAATACGACGGTTCCCGCACTGTCATTGTTCTTTGGAAATGAATTGAAGCAACTGCAGGCCAATGTTAATGCTTTGTTTTAGCCAGCGGCAAGCACATGAAACAAGCTGCATGAGGCACTGAGCTGACAGTAGCCACTGGCGCTGGGAGAACACACACATACACGGTGGCATGCACGCTGGCTGCCGAGCGAGCAGACGGCAGATGAAATTCCAGCTGAAGACGGCTTCCCCGCAGGAGTATTGGCTTTGGAAAATGGAAGCTGATTGCATTTGCGATGTCTCCACACCCTTACCATCGATTCGGGGTTCAACCTGTCTGCAAAAGAGCTCGTCTCAGCGTTTAGCACTCATGGCTGAAATTGCTTCGTTACAACTTAAATGCGTTCATTTAAATAAAGAGCAATCAAGACATTTGCATGGATGCATCCGCCAAAATGAAGTGAGGCAGCAAACGGCCTGAAGCTGCGCACATCTCAAGGAGTATCGATTTGTGTTGATTGAACTTGACAGCCCGTGGCGAGACGGACACGTAGGGGAAAGCGAGGGGACACGATGTCAGAGACATATGACATAAGAGTCCTCTTTAAAGGGGGAAAGTGAGCACCTGTGATGTTGTTGCCGACGCTAAATATAGCAATGGCATTCATTCTTATGAGAGAACAATAACCTGGTGATGTGATTCCAGCACGAGGGAGCATCTTCGCATATTCTTTCTGGCTCTCATCATCATGTACAGCTACGAGCACGGCCACTCTCGTTCTACGCCCGTCTTCCTCCCCTCATCTGCTCTGGTTCTTGATGTTTGCAGATGTTTGAATGCTTAATATTTCTCAGAGATCTGCCATTAAGACCCACCAAACTTGACACAGGCCCACAAATCAAACACGCACACAAGTTGACTTCAAATCCATCCTCTGGACATAAGTAGGATTTAATTGAAGATCTGAATATATTACTTTGATTGACACTGTTTGAGAGATATCGATTAACTCCACCAAACATGGTTAGCTTGTTAGTTAGCAGGCTCTGTGCTTATCTCCACAATCAATTCCCATGAGATTTCTTTGAGGGCTGGCAAAACAACCCAGGGAATGTACATACAGATCAAGATACATTTGCAAACTGATTCACTCTGAACAAGAGTTAAAAAAAAGAAAATGAAATATGATAATAACATTTTTTTTCAAAGTATATGTCGGCTACAATTAAATATTCCTGGTATGCAGTTCGGTGCTCTAACCTCCGTCCATCTCATGGACAGAGTGGATATAATATTGTAAATGATCTTAACTGTGATACTCTGTCATCATAAAAAAAAATTTAAAAAATGATATTGTGTTAGTTCAATAAGGCAATAAAATTTTAATATACCACTTTAATAGTAACAGGTAAGCATTAATATATTGGCGCAAAAATTATTTGATTGTGTTCCTTTGTTTTTTTACCCCCTTTAGGATTCTCTAAAACCTACACAAGCAATTTCCTCACAATGTTGGTAGGGTGGCACATTTTAACCCTGGAGAACCCACAGGGTCTAATTTGGCCCCTATAAATTCTGCTACTCAAATGCTACCCTTACATCCCAAAAGGTCAAATTTGGCCCAAATCCTAAATTAGGATTAAAGAATCAAATATTTGAAAAAAAAACATATGTTTTGGTGTTCAGTGAACATATAGCAGTCGTTTAATGTATAATTCATCATTTTCCAAAGAAGAAAAGGGTTCTAGGGTTCTCCAGGGTTAAATATTGGGATACATGTCTGAAAACAAATTATTTGGGGAGTTTGAGCCCTTCTATCTTATATGCAATGCTACAGTATGAAAATGCCCCCACCCACTTGTTCATATTTAATTGTCATAATCCAGGAAGTAGCCTCTTAACAAATACATAACTTGTGTTTGCGTTATATAGGGATAATTCTTGTATACAGCGCTTGTATTGGGTCTTATGAGCTGGATGCTAATCCTGGCGCATCGATTAAAAAAAAACAAAAGCTCCACAACAAAGTGCTTCTGCATTAGTGTCCTCATTGAGCTGATAGTGGGATGTTAAGCATCAAATGATAATGTATAAAGACAAGCGCTTGTGTAAGACTCAGCACAGATTAACCTGACGTCTGTCATCTCCTGCGCTAGATCGAGGTGTGAAAGAGAGTGAGTGTATAAATAGATCCAATGTCTGAGGGGCTAATCTGATGTGTGTGCATGAAAGTGCCTGTGATACATTCTGGATGATAGGTGGGAATGAGTAACACCGTGTGGGGGGGAAAAAAAAACCCCACCTGACAGCATAATAATCATATTGCGAGTTATGCTGCGAAAAAAAAAATGCAATCATATGTCACGTAAACAGCAAATTGTGACGGTTAATGCCAAGATTTCCACGTGTTTGGTTAGAGAGGGTTGGAAGGGATGTCTGTGGACAATGCCACAGCTATTCCCCAACTCCCGAGTCCCTCCTTCGCCTTCAGATGCAGACAAGCAGACAAAGACCGGCACATAAACATGCTCATGCACACCTGCCAAGCGTGGATAAAGGACGGATTACAGTGTGTCAGAAAAGGAAATCGGAAAATAGTGGCGTGAATCCTTGAGAGAATCGGCACAACTTCGGTGACGGACACATTTCACCTACGTAGTAAACACGCACACACAACAAAGCACAGCTGGTTGTGATTTTTCAAAGCACTGCGACGCATTCATGGGGTTGGGCCTTGAACCCATCGCGCTCGCTGTAAATACACGCAATCTCCTTGTCTGTTTTAATGCTTTGTGTACAATTCACACATCGACTGTGTACTTAATATGTCAAAACGAATGTCAAACTCATTTTTGTGGTGAGCCGGACAGGGGCACAAAGCCCAAGACAACTTCGCCTCTAAGAACGTTGGGATACACAAAGTCCTCCACTAACATCGAATCAGGCATACATCTTGGACATTAGGGCAGAAAGTCCATCAGACAGCAGGTGTATAACAACAAGCAATTAACAAAATCTCCCTGACAGAGATGCGAGCTTTTTTTAATAGATCATTTTGATAACGTGCTACTGTCAAGACATAATGACTGTTTTAACCACTGTGACAAAAAAAAGTTAATCATTATTTTTTTTAATTGCAAAAAAAAAAAACCTTCAAATAGATGCTAGTAGATCAGAAGTTGAAACTGTTGACCCCTTAAACCGGGGGTCGGCAACACGCGGCTCCAGAGCCAAATGTGGCTCTTTAGCGACATCTCGTGGCTCCCTGGAGCTTTATAAAAAATGTTTGAAAATGGAAAAAGATTTTGATAGTGGGCTAATATAGCTCAAATAGATATAGATACATGTTGCAGCTCCGAAAAAAAGAGAGCTGTGGTGTTGGTTTACACTTCATTTATGCTTTTAACAGTTTCGACAAACACAGACACGTCTGCGTCCGACTCCGTGCCTTCTCTCTTCTCGTTTGACTCGAGAGGCGTTCAAAAACAGCCTCAGAAAAACGGAAATTAATGATCACTTCACTGACACTAAGAAAAGTGAAAATAAGGCACCAAAACAAAAGAAATCAAGCGAGGAAATTACAAAATAAATTCTATGGGGGCGTTTGTGAACACACAACAAAGGAATGAATAACAAACAATTCTGAGACAGTCCAGTCTCCTACATACATACAGCTTGTGTTTTTCATTGTAAGTTTTATAGAAGGCTTTTATTTTTTTGCGGCTCCAGACATATTTGTTTTTTTGTTTTTTTGGTCCAATATGGCTCTTTCAACATTTTGGGTGCCGACCCCTGCGGAAAGGTGCACCCAAAGTCCATTTTTAGCTATTCTTGAACCATCTGGAGTATCCGCATAGTTTTGGTCCCTTTTTGAAATATTCAAAATGTCACATTATGAATATTTCTGAAGTGCTCCTGTCACTGAACTATGGATGTTTGAAAACAGAAGAAAAAGGCGAATCTTATGTTCGTCTAATTTCTTTTCACAAAATCTGGCTTGAAAATTGATTTAGAATGTTGATTAGGACTTGAAAACACTACAGGATCGAAGCTTAAGTCTCCCCAAGCTTCGTTTCAAATTCGACAATTGTACCATGGTCCACTACACCATTCAAATCTCCAAAAACTCAGCTTTTAAAAGATGTATAACATGCTCACACATGACGACGTGCATCAGCGATTTGTTTTGACAGATGACGGAGGGCCCTTGACGGGGGCGCTCCTCGTCTTGAAAATCATTAATTTCACTCTTGGTGTCGAAAAGTCGCATCACCATTCATCATGTATTTATTTTTTGGTTTGTGCTCATGCTGGGCATTGATCGAAAGGCGCTTTCATCTATTCTGAATGTGGTTAATTGGGCACATGTTTTGAGGAGAAACATCCACAAATGCTAGATGCAATTTGAAAATCAAATAAGAGGCTTGAGGGGAGTCACTCAACCCTTTTCTTAATGTGTGTTTACTGCAGAGACTGAAGGAACTCAAGCAGAGGGAGTTTGCTCGCAACGTGGCCTCTAAGTCATGGAAAGACCAACGCAAACAGGAGAAAGCTCTCCGACGCCTGCACCAGCGTGCGCGGCTGCAGCAGGAACGCCAGCGGTGAGTGTGCGGACGTGTAAAATCAGATCAGGACTCCACAGAGGTTAGAGTGCGTCACATCAATTCAATGTTTCTTCAATTTGATGGTTGCATGCACAGATGTGGGAGCACTCAGTCGCCCTCCGTGGGCCACAGGTGAAGTAAATATAACATGAGGAGACTGGCTTTCTTAGAAAGGTGTTTTCGGGCCACGCTGAAATGAAAAAAAGAATGATGTGAATCAAATATTATTGGGAATAATGTTTTAAATGGAAAAAATTTGCAGGAAAAAGTCAGCGTTTGACAAAGTAAGAGTGGGCATCGTTGTCAAATGGTGCATCATCACCTTGAAAGAAATAAGGACCCCTCGCCTAAAAGATGCTTCCTTTACCCCTCTGGAAAAAAAAAAGTGTGCTAATATATACCATATACAATATCCCAACAGGTATTTGATGAGCATTCCAGAACTTTCTCAGTCTTTTTTTGCCAACTGTCCAAGCTTTTTTTGGAAATTGTTTGAGCTATAACATTTTAAGTACAGTCAAACCTCGGTTTTCGTCCATAATCCGTTCGAGAAGGCTGTTCGAAAACCGAAATTGTTCGGAAACCGAAACCACACTCTTTTTAAAATAAAAATGTTTATTGAACACGTCTGCTCACAATGGAAAGCAACATGAGGAAGCGTCACTTCCTCGTGTAAGGAAGGTGAGAGGAGTCAAATGATGCATTCAAGTGCGCTCAGTTTGTTCGAGAACCGAAATTTGCTCGTCATCCGAGGCATAAAAAACTTTTTGGTGGAAAACCAAATTGGTCGAGAACCGAGACGTTCGAAAACCGAGGTTTGACTGTATTCGGTAAAAACAATACATTTTTGTCAATTTGAACGTGATCATGTCTTTGTAGTATATTCAATTACATATAGGTTGAACACGATTTGCAAATAATTGCCATCTGCTTTTAATTATCTTTAACACAACATTATAACTTCATTAAATTAAACAATTACAGCATAACAGTGTATTACCGTAACCAGAAAATATGATCAAAGAGAAGCAGATCTGTTTATAGTTATTTAATAAGTGCAATATTTTGAGGTGAAAAACGGAAACGATAGTCTTCTCTTTGTTTGGTACGTAAGCACAATTTTAAAAATCATCCAATCAAAATGCCATGATCATGTTTGAAGATGATCAAATCTATTTGCAAACGTGAAATTATTTTAACCCTGGAGAACCCACGAGGTCAAATTTGGCCCCTATAAATTCTGCTCCTCAAATGCTACCCTTAAATCACAAAGGGTCAAATTTGGCCCTAATCGTAAATTAGGATTAAAGCATTAAATATTTGAAAAAAACATATATTTTGGCATTCAGTGAACATATAGCAGTCATTTAATGTATAATTCATCATTTTCCAAAGAAGAAAAAGGTTCTTGGGTTCTCCAGGGCTAAATATCGCTTGACAAAATTGACACTCTGTGTTTGTCCAAAGTGATTGAATGCAAACAAACTGAATATGTTGTGCATTAACTGTCATTACAGTGGCCAAGGGAGGACTTTTGAGCTTCAGACTGCTGTCAGGCTTGTCAGCCAGCAGCAAGACAAAAGCACCGCGCACAAAGCCTACAGCCCTGTGGACAAATTTGAAGCTTTCAAACACACACACAGGCCCCCAGCCAAACATGGTGGTACGTCTCCACTGAGCCACCAGCGAGAAAATCCATGCCGGCCTCTCTCCCAAACACCACTGCTCACTCCGGCCGAGTCCCTGCTAATCACTCATCCAGAGTCCGATAAAGGTCCTCCTGCAGTGAATCAGCAACCGCATGTGGGCTGCCAGCTGCCTCTGGAGGGGCGGGGGAGAGTCGGAGGCAGGCGTGGGGTGTCCTTCTGTTTCTCGCGAAGGGGGCCGCGACTGGAGCCCTCCGCCTCAGTTTTCTCTGACCAGGAGGAGGAGGAGAAAGAGAGGCGGCAGCAAATGAGAAAGCGGATTCAGGGCCTTTTGGAAGACATTGAAAGGGAAATTGAGGGTGTTGGTCAAAGTAAAATGGGAGGAAAATGCACAAAGGACGCCGAAATAAGAGAGACCTTGAAAGATAATCAAAGCAGTGATTTAGCACACTCAACGTCACATGATGAGCTAAAGCAGGCATCAGGAGCAGGTGTCGGTGCGCACATATCCGTTCTGTGTAAAGATGGTTCCACCTGTGTTCCATGGCCTGTCAGTTTACTGAAGTTCACCAAGTGCGAGCCATGCATCTCTTATAGCTGCAACCCAAACTGCACAAAGCAACCCCAAACGGCAGAACAACTTGCACAGGATCAGCTATGTGATCTCCTGGATGAATTGAAACCACGTGAGTCAGCTATTCTTAAACCAGACACTCATTACTGTTTACAAAAAGGGATGAGTTCCGCGGACGATCCCAAAAAAGCGGAAAATGTCGAGTCAGAAGCACAGCAGTTTGTCGAGAACAAAAACCTTTCGTCGTCAGGGGGCGGATCAGAAGGGCCGTCACGCATGCTAAGTATAGAGCATCATGTGCGGGCGCCCTCCTTTCCATTTGACCCCACTCATAGTGACAGCTCTGACACAAACCCCCCAACTCCTCTGGGAGACAGATTAGCAGGCACAGGGGGGATCGAGGAGAGAGCCATCTCAGCCCTAAGCTGTAAATTAGAATCTGTCACCAAGCTTGGCACACGCAGGACATGCATCGGCTCGGCAAGGTGTGAGAGAGAGAGTGGGACCGCGTGCAAGAGTGCCAGCGATCCTCATCCGCAAGGAGGTATCTCGTGCAGAAAGAAGCCCAAGCTGGCAAAGAGAAAGACGGGGAGAAAGCGAAAGTCCGCAAATAGGCACAAATCAGTAAGATGCAAAGTGAGGAGTGTTGTCTCTGCAGTCTCCAATGTGATCGCCAAAGGAGGAGAGACTGGAGACAGTTGGCGAGACAAAAAGGGACAACGGGAGATGGAGGCAAGAGGGACGGTTTGGAGAGCTGGGAGCAGCTGTCTTTCAGGGAGAGCTGAGACCAAGCCAGTCTATGTGTCTTTCAGGAAGATGAGGCCTCACAGGAGTCTCTGCTCAGATTCCCAGTTCTTACTCGGCAGGGAGCAAGGGGAACCCTGCCGCGCCTTTTCCCAGTTTACCAGATTCATGCCTGACACAGAAGGGGAGCCAGTCCCCCAGAGATCTCATTGCTCCTTACACTCTTTCTCAACAGGATCTAACACAAAGCTGTTCTGGGAATCGGGTCACCATAGCAACCCCAGGAGTTTCATTGACTGCAGTTACCCTGACAACAGCTGTCGTGGCAGCCCGGCGAGAAAGAGAAAACTCCTCCATGGGGACAAGAGATTCATTCACAGTCACAGAAGTAGTTTAGGACGTTATGGGGAGACAGACAAAGGAAGAGAAAGCGGGAGGCACTTTGGTTCCAAAGGCCGAGGTTTGGTGTCAGACCAGTGGGAGTTGACTGAGGAGGATGGAGGTAAGTCCAAGCGGCAGGGAGAGGACAAGCAGGAGAGCAAGCATGGAAGATGTAGATTGGGACAAGTTGACATTGGGAAGTAGTGACAGTTGGGAAGAAAGGGGGGCACGCAGGTCTAGCTCAAGGTCCAGAACCGGTACTGACAGCAGGAGGAGCCCCAGCTGTGCATGGGGATCTGCAGGGACAGGACGCTCTAACTTTATGTGTGTGCCTAGCCCTGAATGGTGGACAAGTAGGCGGGTATACAGTCCGCCAAGGGAGCTCAAACCATACGAGTCCGGCAGATGCCATGGGCCACGTTCCTGCAGCCCATGCAGCAGCAGCATCAGCGGTGTGTCTGAGCTCAGCTGGGAGTGGAGCAAGAGCAGCGCCTCCTCAAGTATGATGGGCCAGAGGCTCCCATCTGAGGTAAACGCACAAAGTGAAGTCACATCTCTTTCACCCGACCTCACCTTCAATCCTGGAGATGCTTCATCAGACCGCACTGCACATATCTGTGTCAGCAAGACATCTCAGCTGGAAAGGACCAAGTCACTGTCAGACTGTGACCATGGACCTCTTGTTTCTAGGACCACAAACAAAAGCATCCCATGCCAAAGTGATTCCGTATCACAGAAACCAACGCGGACATTGCAGCTCCCCCTCATCGGGAAGCTCCCTGCAATCCAGACAAAAGCGAGGAGGAGAAAAAAAGAATTGGAAAGAATTCAAAGGGAAGGTGGTGATGAGGAGGTGAGTCAGAAGTTGGACAGTGAACATCCTTTGGGCTTGGCTGAGTCAAACCAAAGCAAAACACCAAATCGATGTGCAGTGGAGATTAGGACCGATGACAAGAAGACAGGCGCAGGGCCAGCTCCGCCAATCAGCTTTAGCGCAGAGGAGATGGACAAGTATCGGCTCCTGCAGGAACAGGCCAGAGAGCACATGCAGAAAGTTCTGGAACAAAGTGAAGAGAGCACAGATGTGCCCGTGGGGACAAACCTCACACGCACCACACAGAAAGACGACTGTGGGACTCCAGAGGAGGCGTACATGCCTAGACCCTCAATCAAGGCTACACAGACTCCTCCCACAATGCCAACAGGTCCCAATCCCCAAGAAAGACTCCTGCGCCTGAACCCACAAGAGGATTTTGCGCCACCTTTGGCTTTGGGTGTCCCCAGACTTCCTCCCCTTGCATTGGCCCCTCCTTTCGCCAACCTCCATCATTTCATTTTACAGCACCCAGCTTTCTCCACAGTTCATTCCGCCGCCTCACACCCCTCTCCTGATGTCCAGCCGGGTCAGCTCGCTCACTCACTTACCCACCCCCACCCGAGCCTCCCTCATTACCTTCACCCTTCTCCCGTCCCTCTCTCATCCCTCTTTCCCTCCATCCTCCTCGCTCACCACGCCGTCCCTTTCCTCCCTCCTCCACCTCCCCCGCCAATGTCCTCCTTCCACGCAAACACTCTCACTCCTCTTTCCACTCTAGCCCTGCAGCCTTCCAACAATCTGCGGCCTTTCATGGACACAGTATGGCGAGTTAGGTTCCAGCAGAAGGCCTTGGAACATTCGCAGAGCTGCAGCCATGTTCATTAATTTTTCATGGCAAGAGAGAGCACGCTATTGGGAAATGTGCTCGTCAGGGATCAATTTGAGGTCCTCTCCATACATACAGTGTGTTATTGACTGCGTTTCAATTGAAAATGTGTTTCTGCATTAATCCCCTGCCGCGTGGCAGCCGACAGTGACAAAACCGACTTTGATCATTTGCTTTCTCGATCATTCAACCTTATAATAAAGGGAAAGGTGCACCTGCTATTCAAAGACAAGCTGGGCTTGTGTCATCTTTCTTCTTTGTATGTGGCCCGCTACCTTTGATGTGTAACATGCACGCCCCTGATAAGGAGGTGAGAGGAAATCACATTGCTTCTTCTGCCTTGGTTCCATTTCACACAAGTGGTGAAAAGTATTACTTTCAAACCATCAGAATTGAAGTTGTAGCACAAGCACTATTCTTACTTGGACACATTTGAATTTAGCAGGATTGTGTCCTAAATTTCGGGGAAAGATTTGGGGGAGCTCCCTGAAAATGCTTCTCTTTGTTTGAGAGAATTAAGGAAGGTATTGAAAATGTAATCCCCTAACTCAAAACTTTTTCCAAAGTCATGAATTTGAAACTTCAAGACAATAACCTACTAAATTGTTGTAAGAACATGTTGAGCTAGAGCCGTACTTATATGAGCAGCTGAATTGCAGTAGGTGTCACCTGTATATCTGTGTTTTCTCTACTTGATTTTGTATTTTGTAAATATTCTAACAGACTTTAAGTTCGAGTCATGACAAACAACAAGACAAAAGCCCATCCGTCACTGTCTACTTCAAAATACCAAATGACTTTGGTGACAATGACACATTTCCCTACCCAAATGTATTTATGAAAGTTGTTGCGGCAGCAGTTTGATCTGTGCTGAATTAAAACACACCTTGAATAAATAACAAAGCTTCCATGGTGTTGTGTGCGTGTATGATGATGATGATGATAATGATGACTGGAATAGTAAGTATAGTAGTCGAAGTACTTGTACATTTCAACACCACATTGTTGTAATGTGTCGGATACTTCAGGACATCAACTAAAGTAGGTTTTATGTACAGTCAAACCTCGTTTTCGTCCACAATCCGTTCCAGAAGGCTGTTCGAAAACTGAATTGTTCGAAAACCGAAACCACGCTCTTTTTAAAATAAAAATGTTTACTGAACACGTCTGCTCACAATGGAAAGCTACCCGAGGAAGCGTCACTTCCTCTGTCACGTTGCATGGTGGTGGTGGACCCCAAGAAGCAGGCAGGAGGGAGGAGCAGGGTGTACTTGACAAATTGTATTTAAAAACAGAGAAAACTAAAACCAAAACAATGTCCTAAGAACAAAAAGAATCCAAAGTAGCAAACAAAACCATGACTGAAGCAAAAACTATCAATACCAAAAACATGACTTAAACATAACAAACAAACATGACAGTAGCCAACAGCAACAGCCACAAACAATGACCCGACAATGAATAGTCGGCCGGGAGTCCTTTTATAGCCACTAATTACCTAACGACCAACAGGTGTGCAGCTGCAGGGGGAGCCCTACAGTGCCACCTGTTGGTCTTAAACCGAATCATGACATCCTCGTGTAAGGAAGGCGAGAGGAGTCAAATGGTGCATTCAAGTGCGCTCAGTTTGTTCGAAAACCGAAATATGTTCGTCATCCGAGGCATAAAAAAACTCAACATTTTTGGTCAAAAACCGAATTGGACGAGAACCAAGACGTTCGAAAACCGAGGTGTGATTGTATTTTGGAATGCAAGTTAAAATATCTCACAAAATAGGGAAAATATAACAGATAATAGAATAGGTATTGCATTACCAGTGGATCACCGTGTCACCTCTGGGTATATATACGTCACCAAGCACTCATAGAGATGTAATTTTCAGCCATCGCTTGACAGTATTGGATCGAAAGTGCTGCCTCATCTTTGGTGGTTTAACACCATGGATGGGCAGTTACATGTACAGTCAATTTAGAAACAATTTCAAGAATGTGCAAATGAGAACGAATTTCCTTCGTTATTAATTTCACACTTGATGGGTGGGCAGGCATGTTAGAGACCAGAGAATTGTTTACAAACTATTAAAAAAGTCAATTTTCTGTAATATGTCCCTGTGAGGTAATTTAGGCACTTTCTCCTCATTGTGGCCCTGACTATCCCTGTGTGTGCGTGTGTGTGTGTATGTGTGTGTGTGTGTGTGTGTGTGTGTGTGCGCGAATGTGTGCAAATTTAGGGAGCAAGACAGAATCTTTATCTTTTTCTCTGAGACAGAAGATCAAACGGACTGTGTGAAATATGGAGCAGCAATAATTAGCAGCTGTTACAGCATCAAACCTCCTCATCTCCACCAGTCTCTCAGACACACACTTCTCTGTCCTTAGCCCCGAGTTTAATTCTCAGAATTCTTTTGTTTTATTTATTTTTTTGCTCAAACCTCTCCATCTTCCAAGAGAAACTCCTGTGAGATGACACAGCAGCCATCAGACGTACGTCAGGATTTGACCTCCATCCTTTTTCTTTTCCGGATAAAAGCACTTAGAAGAGGTAAACACAATCAAGCGAAGACATGAGTTGAGCTTGTTAATAAAGCGAGTGTCATCCACGGCGGAGGAACTGTGCTTCATAACAAAGAGCACACATGAGAGCAACACTCTGGAGCCACGTCGAAATTAATCACAACGTTTTCTGTCATTGACTGATTAAATCATTTCCGAAGCCTTGAGATTTGCCTGCTGGCGTGTTAAAGTGTGAGTGTATGTTTACGCGTGTGTGTCTATGCGAGTACAAGACTTGATTTATGATGGAGAGCGAATGGTTTTCTCTCTCAATCTCTCCTGTGAATTAATGAGGTATAAAAACTAAGGCTGGCACTCCGTCAAATACTCCAGCAGCCCACTGTGAGCTTGCTGCAGGATAGCTATTGGCAACAGCGATGCGATTGTGTTATGGATACCAAAAAAAAAAAAGGAGGACAAAAAAAATAACCCCTCATGGCTACTGAGGCGACTCATCGACCTAAATTGTGCCGTTAAAAAAACAAGTCTTTCAAACCTCTATTTTTGTTTGTGTTCCACCAAGCCGCCTCTTTGATTCAAGCAGGTCAGCGGTGCTGCATTCAGATCCCCCGGCTGTACTCCGTGTGCAGGAGAAAGGACACAAAAGGTGCAATTATTCTTTGTATGCTCAGATTCTACAAAAAGAGGAGCCAGTATCACGATGACAGCGTTCTGACAATGCGGCTAAAATGCTCCAGAGCTTCACGGAACATTGTGCTTTTGTGGTACATTACTTTTCTGTGTGTGTGTGTATGTGTGAGACACTTGACATTTACCTCAATACGTGGTAGGGGAAGGCATTTAATAACCGGTTGCTGTACTTCAATCTGCTTCACATTTTTTTTTTAATACAAGCCTGCCAGTGTGAGGTAGAGAAGTTCCTTCCAAAGTATAACATGAAAGTTTTGTAGCTGGGTCAATATCATTATAAAGTGCCTTCGGTGTCTTCATCAGAATCACTAAGTCATCATAAAAATGTAGCAGAGTAATTAAACTCGGTGGTCTCATTTGAAGTGGCCAAATATTTGCATACTCACCAGTACAATGACAAATCTGTTCAAATGTGTTGATTTTTTTTTTGTGCCATTTGTTGTCAATGGATGTTCAGGGTTTTGCATGCTAACTACATTGTGCGTAATGAGTGATCAAACGATAGCATTTTTTTTGATGATTTTATCGTCAACAACAAACTACAGTCAAAGCTCGGTTTTCGAACGTCTCGGTTCTCGACCAATTCGGTTTTCGACCAAAAAAGAGTTTTTTATGCCTCGGATGACGAACAAATTTCGGTTCTCAAACAAACTGAGCGCACTTGAATGCACCATTTGACTCCTCTCGCCTTCCTGACACGAGGAAGTTACGCTTCCTCGGGTAGACGAGGAAGTGACGCTTCCTCGTGTTGCTTTCCATTGTGAGCAGACGTGTTCTGTAAACATTTTTATTTTAAAAAGAGCGTGGTTTCGGTTTTTGAACAATTTCGGTTTTCGAACAGCGTTCTGGAACGGATTATCGACGAAAACCGAGGTTTGACTGTATTTGATAAAATACCTCATTTCAATCATTTATATTCAATTTTAATTTTCATATTGAACATTTTGCAGGTATCCTAAAATTTCTGTCCATTCTGTTAATATGGTTTAACCGCCCCTCAAAAGGCCAAGTGAAGTAAAAAAAAAATTGTATGCACCCACACCAAGTGTAAACATGACATTTTGATGAATATTGTGTTTGTGGACTATGAATTAAAAAGAAAAACCCACCGTTTTTACTCATCTCAATGACAGGCCATTTTGCTTTGACCGCCACTTGCTGTTGACTGAAAATGACATCACAGTGCCTAAGGGCGTCACATGACCAAACCCAAGAAAACAAGCGACCGGTAAAATGCACTGTAACCTATCAAAATGAGTAAAGCCTTTCATTCCTGCATTACAGCAAAATGTTATCCTACCTTCCCCCCCAGATCGCTGCAAAGCTCAGTGACTGAATCCCCATTTGCTCATTCACAAAGTGAATTGAAAAGGTGATCCTTTTCAGAGTGCACAAACAATGGTTAAGAGTTATATGCATGAAGTATGCCGTTTGATACTTTGTTCACATCACTGCGCTAACTTTTGCGAGCTTTTGAGCTGCAGCTCAAAGAGTAAAACACTCTTGGGTCAAGAGGCACCGCTGCTGCGGCAACACAACACAAGTGGCTCCGGGATGTTTAAAAGTTTGACATTAAAAAGTCATTATTCAGAATGCAAGATAGAAAAAACAAAAATAGCCTTGATGCTAAAGTACACTCGCATAGTTCTGGTTCCTTGATTGTCTTTATATTGGTTTCTGTTTGCATAAGACTCTTATTTTGCAGACTGCAAGTTATAATTTACAATGGATTTAAGGATTATAGGAGGCCGGGGGCTCAATGATATGCTTAAATATTTGCAGTTACCCAAGGACATGACACTGTCAGCCTACTCCTTACACTCATCTGCACATGTACACACATATACACGTAGACACGCAGAGTTTACTGTATGGTAGATAGATGGAGGTGTCTTCGGCGTTTAATAATAGTGAGATGCAATGCTCGTTGTAAAGAAAAGCATGGCTAATTCCCTGGTTATGTTATCTCAGAGAGACAGATGTCCCTACCGAAGATTACAATGTGGATTCCCGCACACACAAGCACAGCGAAACTGCATGCCCAATGTCGATGCAGAAACCATAAACACATTCTATCCTCAGAAAATAGAGTGCGCGTAGCGCAACGAAATAATGACTTTTCACCAGGGTCAATTTAGAGACACAATTAGGACCTAATGAATCCAAAAGAAAGTTTGTATCCCTTCCCCCAAAACCTTCATTTGTAACACATAACTGACTTTGACTTCGTGACATATTGATTGGAGAAAAACCCCCCCACATATTTCCCCAATAGGACCACTTTGAGACAAATCCAAATGCAATTTCATGATCACCTTAAGCCCCACAGTGCTGCAAGTACGAACCCATCACGTCAGTCAGCTGCAAGGACTGCAAATCTTTTCCGAGGTCGAACGCGCTGCATCCATTCAGCCGGTTAATCCATCCAGTGCAGGAAATAGTTTCTCAGCACATGCGAAAGGTCGCATGATTAATGGCGTCCCACGGTGCCTGTCAGAAAAAGAAAAAGAAAAAACCTTGGGTCACTAACCCATGGGTTCAATTATGTCATTAATGCAGTTTGAATGCACGGTCACGGCCGGAATATCACACCGATGACTGACGTGCACTTCCTGCCTGTCACCGGTCAAGCTAAGGGAACGGATGACCTCTTTTGTGTCGCTTTTGAGAACGCTGCCACTCAGAAGCAACCCAGCAGCGTCTTAGAAAGGCCGATGCCCCTTGCAGGTTAGTAAAGGTTGGCATTGAAAGGAAACAGTTCAAACTCGAGTGGCCATTCTCTTCAGCCTTGGAGGAGATATATTGTGGATCTCCCCCCCCCACACACACAGTGTAAAACAGTTCCTATCAGTCTGTGACAAATACGATAAGTATCAAGACTTGCTGCACAAAGAAAAGTGTGAAGTCTTGAGTTTTCTGACCTGTATGTGCACTGGACTACCACTTAACCTAGGAGATCCAAATTATAAAGTCGGAGACAACAATGATAAAGTCGGAGACGAAAATATCTACCCTGACTTCACTGACTGGCTTCAGTCTGACGCCACTCAATAATAGCAACCCCCATAAAGTCACCGACCGTGAACATCCATCCATCCATAATCTGAAACATTTTAGCCTCGCGAGGGTCGCGGGCATACTCTAGCCTATCCCTGCCGTCTTCGGGCCGTAGACAGGGTACACCCTTAACTCGATGCTAGCCAGCGCAGGGCACACAAACATTTGGGACTCTCTAAATGCATAATGGGACTCATACTTTTCTGATCAGCGAGTCCCTGGGACTCGCAGGGCTCAAACTGTAAAATTATCATTGTTTTCTGTATCCGCTGGATGCGCGTAGGAGCAATGTTTGATAAAACAGGCATAGGGAGTGGATCCTTCCAGTTATGAATCGCATGGTTTTGTTAAGATGGTTGTCCATGCGGTGTGTGTTGTGTGACCTGAACCCAAAGGGGCACAATATACTGCTGCAGCCTGCATGGTGGGTGCTGAGGTGCTTCGTGTGAAAGTTGGTGCGCCCCAACAAACTTGAAGATCAGGTCGTTTCTGAAGTTTACTTTGGCTGCTGCCCCTTTTATGTTCATTGAAAGAAAGCTTTAAATCAAGGGTCACTCCAAGGTAGGCTGGATTCGGGGCATTTTTTAATTTAAGCCCACCGAGGGAGACGTTAAGTTCCTCTGCAGCCTTGGCATTGCGGGGATGGAATACACTTGAGACAGTATGTGCTGGGCTTGGATTTAGGCTGATTTAGTCATTTGTTTAGTTTTGTACTGAAAGAGTGGGCAGGCATTCCGGGGGACTTGTTTGCAAACAATAACAAATCCATTTT